>CM060909.1:630837127-632037127 GCA_030737875.1 Allium sativum
TATTATAAGTTGCTAGCTTTAATTTGGTTCTACTTATTTTGATTTTTAGTTCGATTGGATTTCTTGTAAAATAATGCATTCTAAAATGATATTGTTACAAGAAAATTACTTAAGAAATTTCCCTTTCGATTTATTAACAAAATTCTACAAGAAACCCTATTACAAGGAAGGATATTCAAGAATTTATTAATTTTTTCTTATATACTCATTTCTATGGATTTTTAATAACAAGAGCTAGTTTTTATCTTGTTTATTTTTTATATGAAATAAATTCCAATTTCATTTGATTATATATACATATATAGATAAATATAATAAATTTGAATATACACTTAGAAAACTATATTATAATTGTTTATCCTGAATTTTCTATAATATTTAAATCAAATTTACCTACTTGAATTCAATTACCATATTAATCTATAAATTATAGATTATAGAATTTGTCCAAAATCTGGGACGTTACAATCTACCTCCTTTAAAAGAATTTAGTCCCCAAAATTAAAGAGTAACGAGGAGATTCCAGTTATATTCAAAATTGTAGACTTATATCAAATACATTCATTTCCATGGCGAGGAATATCTGCTATTACAGTAGGAAAACATTTCTGTTTCATATTCATATATTACTATTTTTCCACATTCACCGGTTCCTAACCGTAAATCGGTAAGAAAATAATTCTCTAAGTATCAACCCCCAGAGCGAAATCAACATCGGATCAACACTTATAACATCATTTAACTTGACCAATCTCCAGTTTGGTTCCAATTCCTTAAATCCATTCTTAATTCCTAACAATCCCAAATATATCTGATTATAGTTGGAAATTAATTGCAAAACTCATTGGTTTGAATCAAATATGTTCAAACAAATTTATCTTCTTTAAATTCTTTTTTTTCTCACTCCAGTCCAGTTCAACCTACCAATTTAATTCAATTTAACTTAACCTAAGTCAACTCTAGTACATTCAATTTAATCCACTCGACAAACCAATCAACACAATATAAAACAGTTTCTATATCAATTTACAAATATGTGCTCATATATATATATATATACACACACACACAAAATCAAACTCAATCTAGGGTATTATTAACCGTATCTCTATCGAGTTACTCCACACAGCCAAGGTTATTACTAAACCATTGCTCTGATACCGACTGTAACGGCCAGAAAAGTCCTGCTCCTGATTATTGACATAAATACATATCTTGTAACACATATCGACTAATCAAGCATCAAAAATTAACAAATCGTTAATAGGAAGAAATTAGAGGGTGAGAAAATAGAAAGAAAGAAAGCTAGAATAGAATAAAAAGAAGAACATAATACAACAGAATCAAAGTATCATGAATCTCACAGCAGAACAAAATAAAATATATTATATAACAATACTTGAAATACAAAACTGTATTTGTACTCACATACCTCATCAGAGTACAACATATACAATACAGGGGAAATAAACTCTATATACAAATGTTGAAGCCTCCTGCTCAGCTTCTACAAGTGAATCTATAAAATCCTAAAACCACTTCAATGCCCGTACAAATTTGGACACCCAAGAGTTTAGGGAACACATAAAAATAAGCTTTGGGTCGGTCACGGGACTGGTGTGAGTAAACAATTTTAAAATAGCTTGATTTAACGTTTAAAAATCCTTTTGAAAGAAACGATAATCGTAAGACCAATCCACACATAAATACGGATGGTTTTTAACTTACGATAACCAAAAAATATTTTTGATATTAAAACTATTCTTATATTACCATAGTGTCTAAATCAAAATAAATAGCAATCTAGCAGAACATTTGCATCTCACGCTCCACATATATAGTATACAATCAAAACCGTACGCTCTTATTGGAGATTGGATTCCGATTATGACAAGGTATGGAACTACCTTTTCCGATAGTGTATCTCTAGAGGCGAATACACTGGGTTCAACAAGAACATCTTGCAACCCGGCCACACATGATCGATCACTCATTTCGCTTGAGTGTACCGAATGTATATCACCAAAGGTTGGGTGCATCCAACTGTTTCCTGAAAAGGGACAACATCGAAATAGATTAAAGAAGGAAACTGATTTTCTCTAGATAAGTGATAATACACCCTAATTGTGAGCGATCCACTTATCCATGCTACCTGCCCGATTTTTTTCATTTTCCAGTTGATGAGGTTTGAGGTTAGAATTTACCTTTAGAACATCTGACCACCATTTACTTTGAATGCCACATTGTCATATCCGTCAAATCAATAATTAACGTCCACATATATACTCTGGGTGTAAAAGAAGTGTCCTTCTTTGCTGCCAACTTGGTACATTTGTGAAAATCAACGTACGTGGTTTTTTTAGAAAATACTCTGTCAGACATTCGTGCATACAAGTCATCCAGAAACAAGCTGAACTGATGGTACTCTCCTACTATATCCAATATAAGAATCACCCCATGGATCAGTTACGAGTAGTCCTTTCAAATCCGAAGATTTCACTTACGACAGAATCACTGTCAAAACATCTCCAGGGTCTATCTAGAGAATTTCAACAATTATTTCTTCCGCTCACGAAGATCTGTGGTCTTCAGTAGTGTCCCGAATTTTCGGTACAATTTGAGCTGACCAAATAACACAAGTCCAACCCAAATTACACTGGAAACCAGAAAACTAATAGAAAGAAAACAGAGGGTTAGAATAGATAAGATATAAACTTAGAATAGACGAAGAAGCACACACAACATCAGAGTAACAAGAATCTCACAGCGGAACGAATAACATATAATAGATAACATATCCTTGAAGTAAAATCAATATATGTATACAGTAGCATTTTCAGAGTACAACACTTACAACACAGTGGAAATAAACAATAGTTATACCATCCTAAAGCCACCTGCTCCAAGCTCTCCAAGTATATTTGTAAAATCCTGACTACTTGACTACCCGTACAAATTTGGGCACCCAAGAGTTTAGGGAAAACAAAACAAAATAAACTCTGGGTCAGTCATGGGACTGGTGTGAGTAAAACAATTTAAAAACAGTTTGAGCAATTAAACGATATCCCATATGACCACGCCATATAACGGAACGGGTTTTTCCCTTATGAGAATCCAAAATAGTCTTTATATCAAATTTATTTTGATATTATAATAGTTTCTATCAACCGCAATATAATAATCATCTAGCTGAAACACTTTCATCTCACGTTCTACATACATAGTATACAATCAAAACCGGAGTACTTATTGGGTAATGGATTTCCAACTATGACAAGGTATGGAACCACCTTTCGATAGTGTACCTCTAGAGAGGAATACACTGGGTTCAATAAGAACATCTTGCAACCCGACCACACATGACCGACCACTCATTTCGCTTGAGTGTATCGATTGTATATCACCAACAGTTGGGATCAGCAACCGTTTCCCGAATGGGACAGCATCGAATAGATTAAAGAATGAAATGAATATCTCTAGATAGGTGATAATACACCCTGATTGGCAGCCAACCACTTAGCCATGCTGCCTGCCCGATTTTTGTCATTTCCGGTTGTGAGGCTAGAGGCCACGCTTATCTCTGACAGATCACACAATAATTCACTTTGAATGTCACATCGTCATACCCGCCAAACCACAAACTGATTTCCCCAAACATACCATGGGTACACAGCTAAGAGAAACGAATTCCTCCGCCACTAAACATAAATACGTTTGAAGAGATCAACTTACGTGATCCATTAAATATACTCTGTTAGACATTCTTCCATACAGGTCGTCCTGGGACTGGACAAACCGAAGGCACTATTCTGTAAACAGGATAACCCTTGCATAACTCTGTCTTCAATTATCTTCATCATATTTGATCGCAACGCTAACGCCATACGGAGTGGTTTTTCAGATAATATGTCTGATCCCGGCCTCTCCGTATTGACGACGGAAAAATGGTCAAAAACTTCGATAGTCGGTGATTTAACTATCAAAGAAAACATGTGTACAAATAAAGATATTATTTCCAGATGGAAATTCTATCGATCAATCATCAATCATCATTTATCTCTTAAATTAATTTATCATTAATTTATTCGTTTACCCATTTCCTATTTCCATATATATATATATATATATATATATATATATATATATATATATATAAACTCTTATTTTCTAAATTTAGAAAACATTTCTGATTCTTATTTGGAAAACATTTCCAAAAATCCTTCATTGGATTTAAACAGATGTTTAAATAAAACATCGCTATGCCAACTCAAAACATTACACTGATTAACTTATTTCACTTAACCAACCTTTACTATCGAACCTTAACCATTCCTTAGTTAAAAACAAAGCCAATCAAGTTGGGGTATAACTACCTCTCAGACCTTAACTGAGCAACATTTCTAACTTCGAAATAGACAAGGTTCACCCTTTAAATCTTTAACAAACTTCCTTACGTAACTCTCGGATTCTATTTACAAATCCACAACTTTATTGAAAAACATTGATTATAACTATAGCGTTATAATCCCTACTTCTGAAATATCTAACTCCAAAATATAACTACTCAAATCAATTAACCCTAACTCTATTAACTTAAACTCGATTAACTTTAATTCATTAACTCTTATCACTTAACTCGAATAAACTATATTCGATTAACTCCTTTCGAATAAACTAAATTCGATAACTCCTTTAACTCTACTCGAATAAACTATATTCGATTAACTCCTTTAACTCTATCCGAATAAACATTATTTGATTAACTCCTTTAACTCTATTTGAATAAACTATATTCGATTAACTCCTTTAACTCTATTCAAATAAACTATATGCGATTAACTCCTTTAACTCTATTCGAATAAACTATATTCGATTAATTCCTTTTCACTCTATTCGAATAAACTATATTCGATTAACTCCTTTTCGAATAACTCTATATTCGATAACTCCTTTAACTCTATTTGAATAAACTATATTCGATTAACTCCTTTAACTCTATTCGAATAAACTATATTCGATTAACTCCTTTTCGAATAACTCTATATTCGATAACTCCTTTTCGAATAACTAATATTCGATAACTCCTTTCGAATTACTAATATTCGATAACTCCTTTCGAATAACTAATATTCGATAACTCCTTTCGAATAACTAATATTCGATAATTTCTCTTCGAATAATTAATATTCGATAACCTCTTTTCGAATAACTAATATTCGATAACCTCATTTCGAATAAACTATATTCGATTAATTCTCCTCTTCAAATAACCTTATTCGATAACTCTTTCTTCGAATAAACTATATTTGAATAACTCTAATCCGACTAACTCTAACTCAATTAACTCTAATTCAATTAACTCTATTCGAATAACTCTTTTTAATTAACTCTACCTAGATTAACTCTAATCGATTAATTCTAATTCGATTAACTCTAATTCGATTAACTCTAATCGATTAAATCCACTCGATTCACTCCTTTCAATTAACTCTAACTCGATCAACTTTAATCGATTAACTCTATTTGATTAACTCTAACTCGATTAACTTTAATTCCTTTTATAATCCTACTTACTTTCCAAATATTTCCTCTTATGTATCTTATTTACTTTCTAAATAAATATTCCTTTTATCTTTCTATTTATTTTCCCAATATATATTCCTTTTATCTTATTCTATTTATTTAACAAACAAATATTTCTTTTATCTTGTTCTATTTATTTAACAAATAAATATTCTTTTTCAATTCTATTTATTTAACAAATAAATATTTCCTTTTCGATTCTATTTGTAAATGTTTTACAAGTATTCCCTTTTCAATTCTATTTGTAAATGTTCTACAAATATTCCCTTTTCTATTTGTTTCACAAATATTTCCTTTTCTATTTTGTTTGATTTTATATTTTTCTTCTATAAAATTCCTTTCATTTTATATATAAAATCCATTGATTTTATATAAATAATTCATTTTCAGAATACACTTTGAAAATCCCCTTTTCTACATCCCAGTATTTCTTACGGTATTTAAAATGCCAAATAACAATGATCGGTATCATTCAAACACACATAATCAACAATAGATTATATATCACATCATATATCACCATATATGAAACAAAAATAGTATTTTACATATTGAGGAACCCAGTTGGGTCCCTCCAACCTGTTTCCCTGCATCCACAGATGTTAAAAAATATAATTAACATCAATTTCATTTCACTTTGAAATATTCTGATAAACAGAATCGATATTTGAATAATGATTTATATATATATCGTTATCTATAATTTCGACCAATACATAAGCAATTCAACCAAATAGTCAACACAAGCAATTAATCATCATTTAGTAGTTCTAAAAATACGTTATAAAGATATGAACTGGTAGAGTTGGTGAGTTTTACTCACACTGGACGATCATTGTTAAATAACGATAATTGTCGCTAATTCAGACCAGACAATTTATTTTGCCATAAATTGTAATGAGCTCCGATTCACTCCCAGTCAATTCCATTTTGTAGTGTCCGTCCATACGATCCTAACGTGACTGACCATTCGAAAAACTGATAACGTATAACAAAAATACAACATTATGAAGTTAATAAATATTTAAATCTAATTTTACTAAAAATTTACTTTAAACGGGCCTCATCCACCTTAAGTTTCGGCCCGTCCCTTCAAACCCGATACGTATACTCCTCCTTCTTCCCGTTCTAATTTCCGCATCTACTCTTCACCATCATGGCCGCTTCTACCACCTCATTCTCCTTCCATATTCTATGAAACAACAAAACGATCTCACCGTTACACCTCTCTGCCTTTCCTCTTCAATCTCAGGCCAACTTCCTCCAACTCGAGCCACTCAGTGGTGGTGCGTTCTCCAGGATGACCACACAGGCAAGGAGATTTAGTGCGATAGATTTTATCGTAGAAAACCCCAAAATTTGGCCAACAAACCCGACTCGATCCTCTCAATCCAAATTTAAACTCCATTTCCCCAATCGAAGTTTTAATCTCCCACCAACGCGATCCCTAGGTCGTAGTTCAGAAACCCAATATGCCGAAACAACATTGAACCAAGAAAAGGGTAAATGGTTATGATGAGAAAGTACCAATGAATCCAAATATATATCCATTTCGATTTATAGATTTATATTTGATTTTATTTTGATTTTTGAAAAAACGCTTTTACGTTTTCAAAAGAAATAATAATGGCGGAAAAAATATTGATCACTGAATGATAAGTTATGAGTAAAGGAAGTGTTAAGGTGTATTTGTTGTATATTTTAAATATTTTAATATTCGATTTTATATTCATTTTTTGTCCTGTGCTACTTACATAACTATTTAAAAACTCCTACGATCACGTATAATACCCAAAAATCATGAAAATGGACATACACCTTTAGTTCGACATTACAGACCCAACGAAACTAGTTTCATCGAATCCCTACTCCGTTTGCTCACACAGCGTATTTTTACCTGTCAAAATATCGAATGTTTTTCACATTAAAATCCCGTACGGCCACATACTGATTTCAAAAATCACGAAACTTGACATATAATAATAATTTAACATTCCCGATCCAATAAAATTAGTTTCATCGAAAACGGAGTTCGTTTGCAAAACTAGCTATTTTTAAAGCTCTAAATAACCCATTTAAATATATAAATATATTTAAAAGTAATTAAATTGAATGTTTATAAACAAATATTACCGTATATATTCACAATAGGATACCATAAAACTCTAGAATAATCCTATATGAATTTCTAACTCGATATTTCAAATCCTGATTAAATCGATATTCGATTTATAATGAAATTCCTTTTATAAATCTTTATAAATTATAAAGGAATCCCATAGCGACTTTTCTAAAATTTGATTTGGACATAAATCAAAATCTACCCAATGAAATCCCGATTTTTCTCTTCCACTAGAAAAATATACTTCACCAGCTTCGTACGTTTCTTGTTTCACAGAAATCGGACTTAAAACGGACCCTGTACATTCAGTTGAAGTTCAAATCGCCAAATAGCGAACTGCCGCGCTATTTCGAGCTCGATTATAATTATAATATAATTTATATGTTCAACCGTCGTTAATTAAATATATTCGTTATCGTAATTCAATTTTAAACCAAACTATATATTTTGAATTCACACCGTATTTCCATTTCAGCTAATTCTGATTATTTCAAAATTAAATATATTATTTAGTTATTATATTAATTAAATATTCAATAGTTATTCTAATTTAAACCATTTAAATTACCAAACCATATTTTAAATAATAAAATAAAATTAATTATTATACCGTATAAAAATACGGGACGTTACATTCTTCTCCCCTTAAAATAATTTCGTCCTCGAAATTGCTAAGGTAGAAAATAAACCTTATTGACTAATTAAAAATTATTTGTTTACGTCTTAACTTCAGTTTCGCCTACCAATTAATTTCAACTAAACTATTAATTAATTCCTACTAATGAAAATTTTCAAAAATCCTGAAAATTTTCTAACACCTTAAATTTTCGAAAAATTTCGCCAGCACCTCCTTTGTACTGGTCAATCGGTATAACTACAACTCGCCTCTCTAGGCCTTCTCCATCCCTAAAGAAAATCAAATAGCCAAGCGGCTTGCCTATTCGGCTCATCAAAATGTTATACCCAATTAGAATATAAACTTGTACCTTGTTGTCGGGCATATCATTATAGCCCTTCCATCTGTTGTTAACTTATCATATACCAATGTCATCCCAAACCAAACTCCAGTCAACTGTATCCCCATATCCAACTTTTGTCTTATAACTAAGCCAACTTCCATTCTGAACTCAAATTCCACTATCAATTCCAAATTCTTATGACATCAATCCAACTTAATCGATATCATTATATTCTAATTCAATTCTATTTTCACATAATTAACTTCAATTTAATTCCAATTTTCTTTTCCAGTTTCAATTCAATTCCCACTTAACGGGTTTCAATTCAATTTCAATTTCTACTTGCTTTTACAAATTCAATTTGTTTTTAATCCAAACAGTCTCTTTTGGGAATTTTAAACATTTTAGCTTTTCTAAAACCAGATATCCCTTTTCAGGATTCAAAACAATTGCTTTCCACAAAACAATTCAAAAACAAAATCTTTGGTAGTAATCCATCATTTAGCAACTCGAAAATGACACTGATGATGTGGCCATTATCATCAGGGTTATTTTCCATCTATAGAAGTGAGTTCAATACTATAACAATTTCAAAACCATATTTAAACATTTCCATTTTGAAATCATTTTCAAAATTTCCTTCACAATGCTTGTAAACAATTTAAAATCTCCTAGGATTTTAAAATTCTCATATATTTAATCCAAATCCAATTACAAACACTTATTCAAATTTTAGGAATTTTAATTCCAATTTCGATTTTTCTTTCAGATTTAATTCATCTGATTTAATATATCATCCTTATATAAATTATGATTGGTTATTGACATAACCATTCCACGTTCTATAATCTTATTCGATTACAATAACAGCCAATATATCCAATATATTATAATAACTCCAAGATATATATTTCTTTTATAACAAAATATATTTCGGGTAAAATTATTCCATTTACCCTCCTTTCAAAACATATCATGTCGGTTCATCATATTCGAGTGTTTAGAAACACCTACCGATACAGTGGATCAAATTGATCGATAAACAACTCAACCAACAAATCTACACAATATAAAACAATTTTATATTGAATAACAAATACGCGCTCATATATATACACTCAACTCAATCTAGGGTATTGGTAACCCCATTTCTACTGAGTCATGCCACAGAGCCAAGGTAATTACTTAACCTTAAGCTCTGATACCAACTGTAGTGTCCCGAAATTCCAGTACAATTTTAGCTCACGAGTCCAACCCAAATTACACTGGAAACCAGAAAACTAATAGAAAGAAAACAGAGGGTGAGAATAGATAAGACATAAACTTAGAATAGAAGAAGAAGCACACATAACATCATAGTAACACGAATCTCATAGCGGAATGAACAACATATAATAGATAACATATCCTTGAAATAAACTCAGTATATGTATACAGTAGCATTTTCAGAGTACAACACTTACAACACAGCGGAAATAAACAATAGCTATAACATCCTGAAGCCTCCTGCTCCAAGCTCTCCAAGTATATATGTAAAATCCTGACTACTTGACTGCCCGTACAAATTTGGGCACCCAAGAGTTCAGGGAAAACAAAACATAATAAACTCCGGGTCAGTCATGGGACTGGTATGAGTAAAACAGTTTGAGCAATTAAACGATATCTCATAAGACCACGTCGTATAACGGAACGGGTTTTTCCTTATGAGAATCCAAAATAGCCTTTATATCAAATTCTTCTGATATTATAATAGTGTCTATCAACCGCAGTATAATAATCATCAAGCAGAAATGATTTCATCTCACGTTCTACATACATAGTATACAATCAAAACCATGAGCACTTATTGGGTAATGGATTTCCAGCTATGATAAGGTATGGAACCACCTTCCGATAGTGTACCTCTAGGGAGGAATACACTGGGTTCAACAAGAACATCTTGCAACCCGGCCACACATGACCGACCACTTATTTCGCTTTAGTGTATCGAATGTATATCACCAACGGTTGGGATCAGCAACCATTTCCCGAATGGGGCAACATCGAATAGATTAAAGAATGAAATGAATATATCTAGACAGGTGATAATACACCCTAATAGGCAGCCAACCACTTAGCCATGCTGCCTGCCCGATTTTTGTCATTTCCCGGTTGTGAGGCTAGAGGCCACGCTTATCTCTGACAGGTCATACAATTATTCACTTTGAATGTCACATCGTCATACCCCCCAAATCATAAATTGATTTCCCCAAAAATACCATGGGTATACAACTTAGAAAAACGAATTCCACCTCCACCAAACGTAAATACTTTTGAAGAGATCAACTTACAAGGTCCATTAAATATACTCTGTCAGACATTCTTCCATATAGGTCGTATTGGGACTGGACAAACCGAAGGCACTATTCTGTAAATAGGATAGCCCTTGAATAACTCCGTCTTTAATTATCTTCATCATATTTGATCGCAACGCTAACGCCATATGGAGTGGTTTTTCAGATAACATGTCTGATCCCCGCCTCTCCGTATTGACGCCGGGAAAATGGTCAAAAACTTCAATAGTCGGTGATTTAACTATCGAAGAAAACATGTGTACAAACAACGATATTATTTCCAGATGGAAATTCTATCGATCAATCATCAATCATCATTTATCTCTTAAATTAATTTATCATTAATTTATTCGTTTACCCATACATACAGAAATTCTTATTTTCTAAATTTAGAAAACATTTCTGAATTTTATTTGGAAAACATTTCCAAAACTCCTTTATTGGATTTAAACAGATGTTTAAATAAAACATCACTATGCCAACTCAAAACATTACACTGATGAACTAATTTCACTTAACCAACCTTCACTATCAAACCTTAACCATTCCTTAGTTAAAAACGAAGCCAATCAAGTTGGGGTATAACTACCTCTCAGACCTTAACTGAACAACATTTCTAACTTCGAAATAAACAAGGTTCACCCTTTAAATCTTTGACAATCTTCCTTATGTAACTCTTGGATTCTATTTACGAATCCACTTCTTTATTAAAAAACATTGATTATAAATATAGCGTTATAATCCCTACTTCTGAAATATCTAACTCCAAAATATAACTCGATTAACACAAATCAATTAACCCTATCTCCATTAACTTAAACTCGATTAACTTTAATTTATTAACTCTTATCGCTTGACTCCTTTCGAATAAACTATATTCGATTAACTCCTTTCGAATAAACTATATTCGATAACTCCTTTAACTCTATTCGAATAAACTACATTCGATTAACTCCTTTAACTCTATTCGAATAAACTATATTCAATTAACTCCTTTAATTCTATTTGAATAAACTATATTTGATTAACTCCTTTTCACTCTATTCTAATAAACTATATTCGATTAACTCCTTTTCGAATAACTCTATATTCGATAACTCCTTTAACTCTATTCGAATAAACTATATTCAATTAACTCCTTTTTGAATAACTATATATTCGATAACTCCTTTCGAATAACTAATATTCGATAACTCCTTTTCGAATAACTAATATTCGATAACTCCTTTCGAATAACTAATATTCGATAACTCCTTTCGAATAATTAATATTTGATAACTCCTTTCGAGTAACTAATATTCGATATCTCCTTTCGAATAACTAATATTCGATAACTCCTTTCGAATAACTAATATTCGATAATCTCTCTTCGAATAACTAATATTCGATAACCTCTTTTCGAATAACTAATATTCGATGACCTCTTTTCGAATAAACTATATTCGATTAATTCTCTTCTTCGAATAACCTTATTCGATAACTCTTTCTTCGAATAAATTATATTCGAATAACTCTAATCCGACTAACTTTAATTCAATTAACTCTAATTCAATTAACTCTATTCGAATAACTCTTTTCAATTAGCTCTAACTCGATTAACTCTAATCGATTAATTCTAATTCGATTAACTCTAATCGATTAACTCTAATTCGATTAACGCTAATCGATTAACTCTAATTCGATTATTGATTAACTCCACTCGATTAACTCCTTTCAATTAACTCTAACTCGATTAACTTTAATCGATTAACTCTATTTAATTAACTCTAACTTGATTAACTTTAATTCCTTTTATAATCCTACTTACTTTCCAAACATTTCCTTTTACGATATCTTATTTATTTTCTAAATAAATATACCTTTTATCTTTCTATTTATTTTCCCAATATATGTTCCTTTTATCTTATTCTATTTATTTCACAAATAAATATTTCTTTTGTCTTATTTTATTTATTTAACAAATAAATATTCTTTTTCAATTCTATTTATTTAACAAATAAATATTTCCTTTTCAATTCTATTTGTAAATGTTTTACAAGTATTCCCTTTTCAATTCTATTTGTAAATGTTTTACAAATATTCCCTTTTCTATTTGTTTCACAAATATTTCCTTTTCTATTTTGTTTGATTTTATAATTTTCTTTTATAAAATTCCTTTCCTTTTATATATAAAATCCATTGATTTTATATAAATAATTCATTTTCAAAATACACTTTGAAAATCCCCTTTTCTACATCCCAGTATTTCTTACAGTATTTAAGTACCAAATAACAATGATCGATATCATTCAAACACACATAATCAACAATAGATTATATATCACATCATATATCACCATATATGAAACAAAAACAATATTTTATATATTGAGGAACCCAGTTGGGTTCCTCCAACCTGTTTCCCTACATCCACAGATATTAAACAATATATTTAACATCAACTTCATTTCACTATGAAATATTCTGATAAACAGAATCGATATTTGATTAACGATTTATATATATATATATATATATATATATATACACACACACACATCGTTATCTATAATTTCAACTAATACATAAGCAATTCAACAAAACAGTCAACACACAGCAATTAATCATCATTTAGTAGTACTAAAATTATGTTATAAAAATATGAACTGGTAGAGTTGGTGAGTTTTACTCACATTGGACGATCATCATTAAATAACGATAATTGTCGCTTATGCAGACCAGATAATTTATTTTGCTATAAATTGTATTGAACTTCGATTCACTACCAGTCAATTCCATTTTGTAGTGTCCGTCCATACGATCCTAACGTGATTGACCGTTCGAAAAACTGATAAGATATGACCAAAATACAACATTATGAAGTTAATATATATTTAAATCTAATTTAACTAAACATTTACTTTAAACGGGCCTCACCCACCTTAAGTTTCGGCCCATCCCTTCAAACCCGACACGTATACTCCTTCTTCCCGTTCTAATTTTCGCACTTACTCCTCACCATTATGGACGCTTCTACCACCTCATTCTCCTTCCAGATTCAATGAAACAACAAACTGATCTCACCATTACACCTCTCTTCCTTTCCTCTTCAATCTCAGGCCAACTTCCTCCAACTCAAGCCACTCAGTGGCGGTGCACTCTCCAGAATGACCACATGCACAAGGAGATTTAGTGCGACAGTTTTTATCATAGAAAACCCCAAAATTTGGCCAATAAACCCTACTCGATTCTCTCAATCCAAATGTAAACTCCATTTCCCCAATCGAAGTTTTAATCTCCCACCAACGTGAACCCTAGGTCATAGTTCAAAAACCCAATACGCCGAAACAACATCGAACCAAGAAAAGGGTAAACGGTTGTGAAGAGAAAGTACCAATGAATCCAAATATATATGCATTTCGATTTATAGATTTGTATTTGATTTTCTTTTGATTTTTGAAGAAGTGGCTTTTACATTTTTGGAAGAAAGAATAACGGAGGAAAAAAATTGACCACCAAATGAAAAGTTAAGGGTTTAGGAAGTGTTAAGGTGTATTTATAGTATATTTTAATTATTTTAATATTCAATTTTATATTTATTTTTAGTCCTGCGTTACTTACATAACTGTTTAAAAATTCCTACGATCATGTATAATACCCAAAAATCACGAAAATGGACATACACCTTTAATTTGACATTACGGACCCAACGAAACTGGTTTCGTCGTATTCTGACTCCATTTGCTCACACAGCGTATTTTTAACCATCAAAATATCGACTGTTTTTAACATTAAAATCCCGTATGGCCACATACTGATTTCAAAAATCACGAAACTTGACATCTAACAATAATTTAACATTTCTGATCCAACAAAATTAGTTTCATCAAAAATGGAGTTCGTTTGCAAAACTGGCTATTTTTAAAGCTCCAAATAACCCATTTAAATATATAAATATATTTAAAGTAATTAAATTAAATATTTATAAATAAATATTATCGTATATATTCACAATAGAATACCATACAACTCCAGAATAATCCTATATGAATTTCTAACTCGATATTTCAAATCCCGATTAAATCGATATTCGATTTATAATGAAATTCCTTCTATAAATCGTTATAAATTATAAAGGAATTCCATAGCGACTTTTCTAAAATTTGATTTGGACATAAATCAAAATATACCCAATGAAATCCCGATTTTTCTCTTCCAGTAGAAAAATATACTTCACTAGCTCCGTACGTTTCTTGTTTCACAGAAATCCGACTTAAAAACGGACCCTGTATATTCAGTTGAAGTTCAAATCGCCAAATAGCGAACTGCCATGCCATTTCGAGCTCGATTATAGTTATAATATAATTTATACGTTCAACCGTTGTTAATTAAATATATTTGTTATCGTAATTCAATTGTAAACTGAATTATATATTTTGGATTGCCCAATTCACGCCGTATGGCCATTTCAGCTAATTCTGATTATTTCAGAATTAAATATATTATTTAATTATTATATTAATTAAATATTCAATAGTTATTTTAATTTAAACCATTTAAATTACCAAACCATATTTTAAATAATTAAATAAAATTAATTATTATATCGTATAAAATTACGGGACGTTACACTTCAATTCTTTAAATCGTATAATCGTCCCAGCAAGTTAGTTTACGTAAAGTTGGTTCGAAGTGGCTTTGGGTCCAGTTTCCGTCCCGGTCTCTTTGAACTAACACGTAAGGAATATTTATTTGATAGTCAATGTTTTAGCTATCAAGTTTAAGTAGTTAATCAAATAAAACTATTTACTCCAATTTATTTCATTTCATAAAAAAATTCATAACATGTCTGTCCGCATTAATTAACTTATACAACTCTTAATTCTAATTGCGGAATTGTAGTTAACACAAGACGATAAAGAATACAATTAAACGTGTCAACGGTTTATTTTTAACTAATTTATATTCATTTAGTCACTTCATAGCATAACAGATGATTAACAACAATTTATTCATCACAATATTAACAACGATTCGATGTTTAATTTCAGACTTATAATGGTTTGAAATTTATATGATCTCGTGTAGCAACTAATTTCACATCATATGATTAACTGATTTTATTTCACCTTTTATTTTACTTTTAACATATTATGTGTGTGTGTGTGTATCGGAGGTTTGAATTCGAGTTTATAAGATCCTTTCTTCTTTTTATTTACCTATTTATTTCTTTATCTATTTGTTATATAAATATAAAAAAACATACACATATATGTTTAACTCCTATTTAAATCAAATTAATTGAATTTGATTAAAAAAATTAACAAACCCAATGTGACCTAAGCTCGCATATCCAAAACATCTCTTGTCGAATCCTTAAACACGTCTCCTTCGTTGCTTCTTCTTCATTTAGATATAACTATGAGGGTTTAAGTTAAAACTTATTAAAACAAACATTTTTTTATTTTTACATTACATGCCCAAACTTGGCCCGCATAACACAGAAAGTCCATCACTCAAATTCTTTCCCAGACCGACATGTTTTACTTCGCCCTTTCTTTTTCTGTGCCAGGTAACAAAACCCAAAGCAAAACATTGGTCGAGCAAAAAAAAACTCTGATCACTCCAGTCCGCTCACATTTTTTCCTGATCCGGTCTCTTCCTTTTTGCCAAATGAACGATCAACAAAATTACGTGTCTGGCATTACCAAAAACAAGGATCAGTTCTTCCTGATCCTTACTTTATCTCCTCCCCATTCTTTCTTCCACTTCCTTCTTCTAACATCTGTTGTTTTCCTTTTCTCTGTGCACAGCTTAGACCATGCACAGGCACAATGAACTCTGTCGCCACCCCACCCTCCTGATCATCGTCGCACATCCGGTATCCTTGCTAGAACTCAGTTCCACCATCGGAACTTCCATCGCCCCACTATATCCAAATTCGACATTTCCACAGAAGCTTAAAAGCTAATCACCTTCACCAAGACACCTCACTCTACCACCTTAGTCCACGGATCACCACTGGATTCTCACTCGAGTTTGTAGATACCCTACATTTCATTCCCCCTGGTGCACAACCATATACTCCACCATCAATGATGCAGTTGGTCGTCATTTCGAGCCCACCCAAACAGTATATAGAACCCTATTTTGACCGAATTCTTTCGAATGACCCAATCGAAAATTTCAGTTATATTTTTAAAATATACTTAATACATTATCAAACCACTTTCATGTTTAAATACAATACTAACTCATACTAGAATTTTGCTTGTGGATTTTTGAATTATTGGGAATGGATATGCTGCCAAACAACAGATAGATTTCAACTCTTCTTTCATTGATTTCTAACGTATATTCACCATATATGTATAAGATGTTATATATTTAGTAGAACCTAAGAAACATATATATTTGAATCAATAATATATCTTGCTCTGGAATAGATTAAAGGAGAAATATCAGAGTTTTCTTACTAATATAATTATGCTCTCTTTCTTTTGTATTCTTCTTGCTCAGGTTGTTTTAAAACTGATTCATTGATCAATCCTTCAACTAACTTGAATCATTTCATTCAATACAATGGGTACATATCAGCATGAATACAATTTGAATCCTATTAGAATTGATAACAAAAAAAAAAAATAGAGGGATGTAGGTTGTTTTATCACTTTCATAATACTGTGCTTACTGCCTTTGCCAACATTTCCAGATGAAAGCATAATTATATACAGATATATGTTAAATCAAATTAGGTAGGCACATATAAACGCACCGATGGATATAAAAATTAGTAAAGAAGAGTTTACTCACAAGTATATGCTACTGTATTTCTACTGTTTAGTGCCATTGTACTCTAGTTCCAGGCTTCTCAAATACTTAACCTAAATCTAACTAGTTAAGAGATTGTCCCTTAAACAATATCAACATCAATGTTTAAATCAAAGGTGACACATATATTACCACACATGATAAATTATAAACAGTAAAGATTATTATAAGTGTTCACTCACATATATTGCTGCTTTTCTTCTTATTTTCTTCATTACCTTTTTCTTTTGTTTTCACTTCCCTTTCAAGCTTTGATTCCAGTTTCACTATTCTATAGTTGCTATTCTTTCCAGTTTTGCTCCTTGTTTCACATTTCTACACATTTTCGTTCCATATATTTTTTCTCCTTTAGTTTCTCACTGTTTTTCTACCAATTCTACTTCTAAGATTTTTTTTTGTGTACATTTGTTTTTCAGGAGAATTTAGTTGGGGTTGTAGTGGAGTTTTCAATTGTGTATTTACAGGTGAAAAATGAGGCTCAAGTCTGCTAACATAGGCTACAGCATTAAGAAGTGATCTTGATGTTTGATTCTACAATTCAAATAGGTGCCTACTAACTTTGATCTTAAGTAACACCACTGATGCATGTTCTTCCTACGCCATAAGAATGTGTATACGTCCTATATACATATACAACTTTTCCTTAGTTCCCAAGCTAAAACATTGGTTTAATGGATTTGATTTTCTCCATTCATATCAAAGTTATTGCTAGGCTGGTTTCAGATTTTAGCACATGGTCATATTTTCTTTGATATCCTATCTTTCTTTTCGGCTGTGCACTATATTTACAAGGATTAGCACATGTATTGCCTGAAATCTATAGAATATCATATTTCAGACCTACTTTTTCTATGCTAGATGTTTTCTTTCTTTTAATTGTTACTAGTATAGGGTGTGCATATCTAATGCTTTCAGATTAGTACAATTACAGGCTAAATTTCCTTTCATTTCTAATGCTGCTAATATAGGGTTCCATGTGCCCCTTTATTGTCTAAATTATATAGATCAATTTATGTATCCTTGCAGGCTATTGTCTCTTTCAAACTTGCATCCCCTATTTTTGTTTTTTGCATATGTTATTCTATATAGGCCATCTTATCTATGTTAGGCTTTATTTGTGTTTGATTTTGCCAACTATTTGTTTACTTGGGGTTAAGCTTGTTGCCCCTTCATTATTATTTTATTGAAAACTATATGCATACATTTCAATGCATATATATTGTACAGGGTTTTTAAACCCATCCTTGTCAAGTGTCTTGTATATATATTTATTATCTTATCTATTTTCATATTATGCATAAAAACTGCGAATTCACATATATGTCCTATGTACACATAAATTACTTATTTACATATTTTTATATACACAAAATAAAGTTGTCTTAGGTTTTGAATTCTTAACAATACATACTATTTTTTGGAATCAACATGCATTACAAAATATTTTTGAACTCTAAGCTTTTACCTATGTAAACTTGTGTACATATATATTTCACACATACATACATACATACATATACATACATATATATATATATATATATATATATATATATATATATATCTCACTTATATGCTTTAATTAGTTCAAATATCATAAGTTGTTATCTTTAATTTGGTTCTACTTGTTTTGATATTTAGTTTGATTTGGTTTCTTGTAAAATAATGCATTCCAAAATATTATTATTACAAGAAGATTACTTAAGAAATTTCCCTTTCGATTTGTTAACAAAATTATATAATAAACCCTATTACAAGGAAGGATATTAAAGAATTTTTTAAATTCTTCTTATATACTCATTTCTATGGATTTTTTATAACAAGAGCTAGATTTCATCTTGTTTATTTTTCATCTGAAATAAATTCCAAGTTCATTTTCTTATATATACGTATATAGATGAATGCAATAAATTTGAATATACACTTAGAAAATTATATAATAATTATTTATCCTGAATTTTCTATAATATTTAAATCAAATTTATCTATTTGAATTCAACTAACAATATAATCTATAAATTATAGATTATATAATTAGTCCAAAAACTTGGTCGTTACAACTTTAACAGATATAACAGAGCAGACTAAACCAAAATCAACATCTCACATAGTGGAAGGGATACAGTATAATAATCTAAAATATATGTACTGTAAATTAAAAACCATATAAATTTCGATTCAACAAATATCAATTTTCATTAACAGGTACATCAATAATAATAATTATCCCATTAATACAACAATAATCATAATACTAAATAATAACTAATAGCCATGGATCTCTTCCGTCAGGCTCCACACTTCAAGGCATCACTGATCCAGCATTTCCACCTACTAATTTGTTTATATGTTATGAGGAGTGATGTAACAGCCCACATTTTACGTATCGGAGGATCGTAAAAATATTTTTATTTCATTCCCTAAGGGTTGGATCATTCTCATCTTTTGATATGTTGCTTATGGGGATGTGAGACATGTCCATAATTTTTACCGATTTTGTTTGTGATCATTTTTGCCTTGTAAGTCTTATACAGGGAATAGCTTTTGACTAAGGTTAAATCAGAGGGTGAGACCTGTGCCATTGGAAAGGAACTGATGATTGCCTTTCCGTAGAGTGGTTACATTAACGATTTGGCTCAACGGTTTGGGAGGAATCGTTTTTTATGTTTTTTTAGTTGGCATTTCAGGTTTTGAGAGCCACAATGGGCTGATTTGGGAAGGCCCATTGGTAGGCTATTGGAAGGGTATAAATAGGAGGTAAAGGATATGGGAAATGGTTTTAGTTTTCTATTCTCTCATTTGGAGGCCTTGTGCTCCTCCTTCCTCTAACACCTTTCCACCATTAAAAATCAAAATCTATGGACGGAAATCATAGATCTACACCATTTGAGGCTAGATCTACATCAATTGCGGCAAGAGTTCATCGGATCAAGGTATTTGGTGCGAGGTGCTTTCTATACGGATTTTTATTTCATTAATTTTAGCTTGTTTTTGGCAAATCAGTGAGTGATTTACATCTCTTACATGAATGCAATGAAGTACGTGAGTGTTTGTGCACGTTTCTCATCAAATTCAAGTGTTTTTCCATAGATCTATGTTATACTAAGTTCATTTTCATAGAGATCACCCTATAATCTGATCTAGAAAGTTTAGATAGGCAATTTCTATAAAATTTCATGTGAACGTGCAAGATAGATCCATGGTTTTGCTCATATGTACATTTACGGTGATTTTGGTAAATTTTACATGTTTGTTGATGGAATTGTCATA
Organism: Allium sativum; assembly: GCA_030737875.1. Classification (NCBI taxonomy): domain Eukaryota; kingdom Viridiplantae; phylum Streptophyta; class Magnoliopsida; order Asparagales; family Amaryllidaceae; genus Allium; species Allium sativum. The sequence continues at coordinate 630,858,205 of CM060909.1, forward strand.
TTGATGTTATTGTTGATTTCATATCATGCTTGTGACAATATTGGATGTATTGGATGAGCTGGTTTCGTCGAACAAATTGTTTTGGCGAAGTTTTGGTCGAAATTGGAGTTGCATTGGAGAATGCAGGTTTTGGGTCGAACATGGAGGGTCGTACATGGTGGATCGAACATGGAGGGTCGGTCGAACCATGGGGATGTTTTCTTAGAGGAAAAGAAATGGTTGGGTTCTTCGAGCATGTTGGGTCGAACATGTTAGATCGAGCAAGTTGGGTCGAGCATCATACAGGTTATGCAGTGGTCCCGGTCGCACCATAATGTGGTCAGATTGGTCATGTTTTGGGTCGAACAAACATGGATCGGGTTGGTCATGTCTTGGTGAGGTGTTTGGATCGGTCGCGAAGGGGAGTTCGAGCAGAGTGGTCTGGTCGATCATGTCCTGGTGAGGTGTTTGGATCGATCGTGAAGGAGGGTTCGAGCAGAGTGGTCTGGTCGGTCATGTTGGGTCGAGCAGAGTGGTCTGGTCAGTCATGTTGGGTCCAGTAGAGCCTAGGTCGATCACACATGTTGGGGACGGTCGTACCAAGGGGGGTAAGTCGCAAAGGGTCATTTTTTGAAAATTTATATTTTTGGGTACGACTCGGGTTTGAAGAAAAGGGCTTGAAAAAAATATTTTTGGGTGGAACCCCCTGAACCTACTCTAGTCGCAGCGCAGTGGTGTGACTTAGTTCGGTGATGATGTGACTTCGAAGTAAATTCAAGTTGGAAGGTTCGAAGTGTTGAAAGGTATTTGTTGATCGATGTAGAACAACGAATGAGGTGATAACTCAAAGGTCGTGGGTTGGTGGATAATGGTTGCTCGAGAAGGTTGCTTGGGCTATGAAAAGTCATGAAGTTAAATGACTAGAGATGAGAAGGCTGAGAGATTATCGTTGTCATAAGTTCTAGCAGGCTCAAAGTAGGGGTACGATGGGGGCACCCTAAAGATCTGTTATAGGTCGAGTACCCTAGGTATCGTTGAAAGGCCTAGTTGTCAAGGTTGGACATACATACATATGTTTGAAAGGCATATGAAGTTTATGCTAGAACTGGGGTTGCCATTAGCCCTTGACATATGGCAAGGTTGGCCGTCATACGATTAACGATGGTTTCAAAGCAGGATTGGCAGTGATAGCTAGAGTCAGTCATGGATGATTGGTTGTTCTGTTTATACTATCTTATATATATTATCCAATGTCGAAGGAGATGTTCCTTGGGTGCTTGTCTGATATTGATTTAGGCCTCTAGGACATGTGCTTGAGGGATGTTGAATCCGATTTGGACGGTCTACATGAGATATATATAAAATATGGATGTTATGAGTGCTTACCATGATTGAAAGTATATTCTGGTTTCCGTGGATGAATGGTTGACTTGTTTATTATAAAGGCTATCACTGTCCGATGTGGGGAAGATAGGGTTGAGTTCTTCTCTAGTGTTGTGGGTAGATTAGTATGTTTATCTATCCATTCTCATATACTTTATTGTTGAAGTTTTGTTAGCTGTTTTATCGCTCACTAAGGCTGTTGTCTGACTCAAGGTTTTATGTATCCTCTTATAACCTGGGATTGTTCATCCGGTTGTGAACAGGCAGACTAAGTAGTAGGTTATAGGTGATTAGTGAGGACAATGCTGTTGTGCGGAGGCGAGTAGGAGGCTGGCGTACCAGTTATATTACTATCTAGTATTTCTGTTTCCGCTGTTTGAGTGCTCTATGAGGGTTGTAGTGAGGCCTTATGTACAAACTTTAATACCAGTTGATTAACCTTTCAGGATGTTGAGAAAGTTTCAAAAGTTTTCTATATGATGCTTCATAACATTACCTGTCGTATATGTTCTATTATATTTTATCCTTGCGTTGTGAGTTCTACGATAGGTTCCGATGTTGTTTACCTACTCTGTTGATCGTCCATAGCTTCCTGGCATACTTTTCAATGCATTATTTCTCTTGTTTAGTGCAGGGGTTATGGGCGGTCGTCATAAGGGAGGTCAAAACAATAAGTTTTGGTAAATGAAAATCACATAAGTTTAAGAAATAACAATTTCCTATACTTGGTAGTATAAATCAATCATACTGTGTCTACAAAATCTTACACACAATCAGACATTAATAATAATGAGGCGGATTATGCTAAAGTCACCTAAGTCCTACGCATTATTTATAAGGGCAGATTCTATTATAATTTAATACCTCACGAGCTGGACTCTCATTTGGTCACTTAAGGCCATTAGATAAATATTTACTTAATGGTGAATTCCTTTTGATCACTTAAGACCCTATGGTGGATCCTAGCCACTTAAGAATCCATCATCATCAACGCTATTAAATATTCTCTCTCTTGTTATACGAGAAATAGTAAGCAGCCACTTAATACCGGTTTAGGTAGACCCTCGTAGTCATTTAAGACCCTCCAGCGGACCCCTTCATAACTACTTAACTGGTACTACGGGTGAATCCTAGCCACTTAATACTTCCCATAGACAAGCGGCCCTTTAGAAAATTTTCATACTGCCCTAGGTAAGCCCTCACACAACCGTTAGAGGAAGCGAACAACTTCCAAAGAACTACCTTACTCAACGTATCTCTTAAGACCATTTAATATCTCATGATTACTTAAGAAAGGAGAACCTCATGACCACTTGAGACCTTTGAAAGGGAGAGTCCCATGACTTGGGTCCTAAACCAAGAAGTGAACCTTAGGGATGGTCCTAGTCCTAACTACTTAATACCCAAACTAAGTAGTAGGTCAACCACTTAATACCTTTCTCGAGGGGATCCTACTACACACACACACACACACACATATATATATATATATATATATGTGTGTGTGTGTGTGTGTGTATGTGTGTGTGTGTAGGCGTGTGTGTGTGTATATATATACACACAAACAAAAGGCATCTCACATTAAATCGGCCACTTGTAGATGCTGGATATGCCGAACGGTTCCAGGTAGACTTCTACTATAAGTTGGGCTTAACCTCGCATGTAATAATTATAATGACCTATGTCATTTTGACCTCTCACATTAACCAGTCTTACTTTTAGATGCTAGATACGTCGGTCGGTTTCGGACAAACTTACACTACAAGTAATAGTTAACCTTGTGTTTATGTGTCATTAACACTAATTAAGTCATTAACTCACACACATACAAATTTCTTATGGGGACATATAATTTCTACTTTCTTATTTAACGAGTTAAATACGCTATTTAATACAAATTTAACACACATTAATAATACGTTAATTACGCTAATAAATAGAATAAATGTCCTAATTCGTTTGAAATGTCAGCCCTAAAAACATAATTAGGTATACTAGTTTATTTCCCTACTTCATCACATGACATAGATATGCATATTCTCATTCAACAAACAAAAGGGAAACAACTGCATGAACATAAAACTTGTAATCAGGATTTGAATAATTATCTCAATAACAAAAGACATACAAGGCGCAACAATTCAATTAGATATGTAAAAAAAAAAATTGGTACTGCTTCATTTTTAAATATTTTATATACAAAACTAAGGACTTTAGTAATTTTATGAATAATACGTTTACACAATGTATTCAAAATAGATGCTTAAACCTATTGATTCCATGATAGTCAAATCTTATGTTTTAGTATACACAATTATAAATATATACATATATACAACAAACAAGTGAATTAAAAAAAATTAGAAATTGTACAACACCCAAACTTTTATCTTTCATTACATCAATTACAACAAATCCCAAAATATGCAATTTGATTGACCATTTCCGTAGACGTCAAAAATAAGAAATTTAGACGATTTGTATTATTTTGTTTTTATTCAAATTCAAATTCCTTAATTCATAATAATCTAAATTTATACTAACAAGATATACGAAATAGCAGACTCATATAATTTCCTCTCACAAAAACAAGAAAGGTAGAATAGTGGTTTTGGTGTATAATATATCAAAATCTGGATTATAACCTTCGAACAAACGTGCTCCAATTTATCTTACAAAATAGTTATATGAGAATCAGATTCAGAATCTCATATGTACATACATATTAATTCCAGAATCTATATATGGATTTAGATTAGAAAAGATAGAATACATATTAGAGAGAGAATAAGCCTAACCTTTTGTTGACTTGCCTTTTGGCAAGGTAGTCACATTACTGATTTTTGATGATTGAAGTGTTCAGGATATGGGCATAGGCTCATGAGAGTCCGGAATCACCTAGTGAGGTGATAGAGTACTCAAGGTTGGAGCATAAGATACTTGGACCTCGGATCGATAGAGTCGGTTCGATGTGCTTCAACAACACTCCACTTCGGGACGATATCCCAGATCGGTGAGCTCAGATTGGTGTAGATAAATTGGCTTGGAGAGTTCATCATGTTAATTAGGCTAAGTAATCCCGGATTGAACAACTTTGGATCGAAGGAACCCGGCTTGGTGAATCTCGTATCAGATAGATTGGTGGGGAGGATTCATTCCTTAATTTGAAGTGATACTTCAGGGTCGGCTACATCGATCCGGGTCGTACCGACCTGGACTTGGAGCAATGTGATGACCTGTTCCATCAGCTATGAACAAGGTCAACCACTACCTATATTATCTCCTACTTTCATGGATCGAACTACATGAATGTTGTGTCAAGCTAGAGAGGTCTTCTCCATGAGCCAAAGACTTGCTCAACCAACTCCCTATCAACTCAGATCATGCGCCACGTGGCATACCGACCCAGGATGTGTAATTACCTATAAATACACTCATTTGAACAGAATGAGGGGATCGAGACCTGCAAACTCTGCCAAATCGAGAAAGATCACCATTCGAGAGGGAATTACACTTCTTACCTATATGTTTCTTTCGTTTCAATTAACTGTATTATAATCTGACAACATAAACAATAGATTATGAAGTGGACGTAAGCCGAAATGTTGAACCACTATATAAACTCTTGTGTGTTCTTTTATTTTTTTCTACATTCTGAGCTATGAATTGTTGAATTTGATATATTTTGGAGGTTGATCGTCTAGCGAACCATTTTTGACAACAACATTTTAGTGCTTTCACTAAGAATGAAGATTCATGATATGGATTGCTTGCATAGGATTTGAAGATGGTAAGAAGAAATAACGATGAAACATCCTCACGTGCAGCAATTGTTGGAATGCAAGCGCTAGGAATGGTGGTGTCAAGAGGCTTCATTAACTAGCAATCATTCTAATCAACTTACCCACGAGGAGCTGGAAAAAGTGATCAGATATTTGAAGATGTATATGGAATGATAGGACGAGCTTCTACGCAAACAAGACGAGATGATAAACACTCTACTAGCAAGACTCAATGTATCGGGAGGACTGAGAATACAAGGAGCAATTGCATTGCAGGAATTAGCAGTGCTACGGCTATGGATGCAGCAACAATGATTTGGCCAGAAGGATTGGCACAACTTGGAGCATTGGAAGCCCCGGTTCGGCCTAGCATTAATGTCGACCCGGGCCTAATAGGGGGAAACCGCCCCAGGAATGAAGAATAACATCATGAAATTTCAACTCATGGTGTTCCGAATGAAGGCGCTGGAAAGAAATGGTGCTTTTGCACCAGGATTTTCTGGAGCTAGGCTCGACCATGTTGGACCATCCCTGTATTGCTATGTCGAACCGAGTGCTGGGGGAATGTTCGAGTCGAACCAAGAGGCTAAGAACAGGCGAAGAACATCAACAGGAAGACCCGCTAGAGTATAACCTGAACCGCAAATTCTTGAGTTTCCTTTTGAGACGTGAAGGACAAGTTTTTCAACTCGCTTCCAATGGAGATAGGCTAGTGGAACTGATAAGGAAAGTGACTTGAGGTGGAGTACCTAGTCAAGGCTATGAGGATGTAACCCAAAGCCCTTTCACCGCTAACATTCGAGATGTAAGAGCACCTCCTGACTTCAAATTACTAGTTTTAACAGCTTATGATGAGAGATCGGATCCCAACTCACATCTGATACTCTGCATCAGGAATATGGATGTGTTGGGGGCATCTCCCTAGCGCATGGAAAAATATTTTCCACTATTCCTGATGGACTTTGCTGCACTATGGTTTAGACAACTTAATAATGAATCCATAAGCACTTGGAACGAACTCGTGGAAAGATTCATGCAGCAGTTTAGAGTTCACACAACTTGGCCCAAAAATGCGATGACTCTAATGATGATAAAGAAAAGGCTAAGGGAGATGCTGAGGAGTTTTCTTGAAAGATTTAATATTGCAGTGGCTTCGGTGGATAAGCCGAAACCATCAATGGTCCTTACAGCGACTGCAGGTGAAGTAGCCGACAAGATCGAATTCAAAGCAAGTCTGCAAAGGGATCCCCTGAGGGATCTCGATGAGTTTTATTTTGAGGTCGATTGATACTTATGCTAGGAGGATGCGTAGGCAAAAAATAGAATTGAAATCAATGTAGTGAATAATCACGGGGAGCTTGAGGCTGAAGTCAAGCGTGATGACATGAAAAGGAAGATATGAGATGAGCAAGGAAGCTTGAAGAAAAGTAGGAAGGGACAAAAGTATCCCTTATATGCAAAACTAAATAAATATCGTAAGAATATTTACAAGGAAACGAAGGGACTCATCTTGTATCGCATACCTGCCTCAGAGAGCCCTTTGAGAAGTAATAGAGGTCTGGAAAGATTTGCCTATTTCACGAACTGAGTGGGCATGACACATCAGAGGGTAGACACCTCCGTTATGAGATAGAACAACATGTCAGGAGTAGATTTCTTCCTAACTATATTGAGACAGTAAGGCCTGAGCCATATACAAACAAAAATCGAGGAGAGCCTCGATCCCTCACTCACATGGTCATCACATGATAGAGATGACAATCACCGAGCCCGAAGAGTCTCCCTAGATTAGATTCCCCTTTTATTTCTTTTGTTTAGGATTTTTCATTGAATTGCCTTCTTTAGAGAATGAATAAATGATGTCATCACTTTACCCAAAGAGATGGATTCCGAGACCTCGACGATGAACTTCTTTCACTAAATTGTGATTGGATGAGTTTGTGTATTTAAACTATTAGTCCCTTTCACTTGATGGTGACTAGATGGATTAATAGATACTGATCATGGGTCCCTTTCACCAAAGGTGAATGGACGAATCCATACAGCGAACTACAGACTCCGTCATCAAAGAATGATAGGATGAGTTCTTAAAGGAGGGCTCCGTCACCGGAGAGTGATAGGATGAGTTCGTGTGGTTGAGATCCGTCATCGGAGATTGATAGGATGAACCCAGGAGCTATTAATCCTGTCATTGGAGAACGATGGGAAGGGATCATAGCAATGAACCATGAGTCCCATCATCGAAGAGAGATGGGATGGACTCATGATGCTGAACCATGAGTCATGTCGCAGAGAGCAACAGGATGAACTCATGACGATGAGCTATGGATCCCATTGTCGAGGAGCGATAGGATGGATTCATATCGATGAGCTATGAGTCCCGTCATTCGGGAGTTATAGGATAGATTCATACCGATGAACTATGAGTTCCACCGTTGGAGAGCGATAGGATGAACTTATATTGATGGTCTATGGATTACATTGCCAGAAATCAATAAGATGAATTCATAACGATGAACAACGAGTCCCTTCACTAGAACATGACTAGATGGATTCATATTAATGAGTAATGGATCCACGCAAAAGAAAGTGATGAGATCGCCCGATGATTGCTCAAATGTGGGTTATACTCGCGTTGGATAAGCACGGAGAGGTCGTAGATATCTATGGATTTCCCTTATTATGATCTGGTGAGATCGTCTGGCTTTATTATGATCCGGCACGATCGTGGGATTTCTTGAAATTCTGGATTTCTGATTCCTAATAAATATGATCCGAAATGATCATTTCTTTCTATCAATGTTGTGTGGAACGATTACGACCGTGGATTTATGGTTTTTTGATAATACGATCCAAAGCGATTGTGGCTTTCTAACTGTCCATATTTATTAAGATCCGAAGCAATCGTGGATCTCTGATCTTTGGATGCTGCATTTCTATGAATTTCTAATTATTCAAAATACATCTTTTAGAGAAAGATATGTTTTGGAGGGAAAAGTGTTGATCCGTCTTAAGAAGGTAGTTACATCACATATTTTTGACAATTGAAGTTTTATAGATGAGGGCATAAGCTCATGAGAGTCCGGAATCACTTAGTGAAGTGATAGAGTACTAAGGCTATGAACATAAGATACTTAGACCTCGGATCGGCAGAGTTAGCTTAGCATGCTTCAACAACACTTCACTTTAGGATGATATCCCGGATCGGTGAGCTCAGATGGTGAAGCCAACTTGTCATAGAGAGTTCATCATGTTAATTCAGCTAAGTAATCCCAGATCAAAGAACTTTAGATCGAAGAAACCCCGCTTGGTACGTCTCAGATCAGATAGATTGGCTGGGAGGAGTCTTTCCCTTTGGAGTGATACTTCCGGGTCGGCTATACCGATCTAGGTCATAATGACCCGGACCTGGAGCAACATGCTGACATTTTCCATCGGCTATGAACGAGCTCAACCTCTACCTATACTACCTCCTAAATTCCTAAATCAAACCACAGGTACGCTGCGTCAAGATGGAGAGGACTTGTCCATGAGCCAAAGACTTGCTCAACAAACTCCATATTGACCTGGATCGTGTGCCATATGGCATACCAACCTGATACATGTAGCTACTTATAAAAACACTCATTTTGGATAGAATAAGTGGACCAAGACCTGAAAACTCTGCCGAACTAAGAAAAATCATCACTTGGGAGAGAATTACCCTTCTTACCTCTACAATTCTTTAATTTCAATTTACTGTATTGTAATCTGATAATGTAAACAATAGATTATAAAGTGGACGTAGGCCAGATTCCCTTGTGCTTTCTTCCATAAACAATTTTCCTACCTCCTCTACGATGGATAAATCTGCCATTTTACAAGATCTTAAGGTATGCTTTCACCCTTTAAATTTACTACCTTACCTTTTACTTCTTTTATTTTATTATATTTTTCTTTTCTATTTTTTAGCTTTTAAAAAATGGCATGCCTTCCACCATGCATCCTTCATATCTGAAGATAAAGCCTCACATCTTAGAATGGAGGTTGAAGAATTAATAATCAAAATGACTCCTTAGCTACCGATGTTGATGAAGCCAATAATAAGGCTTCCTTGGCTAAGTCGTCTGCCCAGGACATTCTTGATGAAAATGTTGCTTTAAAGGTAAAATTTAAGGAGCTAAAAGGTTAGCGTTCCCTGATAATTGAAAGGAAGAAAATTTTGAAGGAGGAGTGCTAATCTTTTCAAAGTTATTTGAAAAGGAACGCTCTTCCTTAAAGAAATCCATGATGAAAAGGGAGAAGAACATAAAAAAGGGCATGGATGAACTCTCGAAGGCTCGAAGGAAAATAGATGCTTTTCTAGACCATTCCTATGACAAGGTTATTAAGGATTCCTTTATGGCTCCATTAATTATGGTCTACTCTGGAAATTTCAAAGAATACCCAAACCTAAATTTTGACATGCTCCTGAAACCTATGGCTGAAAGGTTTCAATCCTCGATGGAGGTACTTCTTCGTGGTGAGGAGGTTCCTAAGGCAAAGGAAGTGAATGCAAGAACCCTCATATCCTTGGAAGTTCCATCAACTAGGAGGGTTCTGAGGAGGAAGTAGTTGGCAAAGGAGTGCAGGAAGTTTCGGCTGCCGATGGAATCTCGGAAAGGCCATCCTCTTTTCAAACTTTGGGATGTGGCAGTGATTATGAACATCTCTGCTCCTCCTTTGCCTCAGGTATTATCTATCTTGTTTTTCTTTTGCTGTGTTTTCCTTTTTGGTTAACCTTCTTAATGTCAACCATGTATTTTTATCATGTTTTCTAACAAATTTGCAACAAAGCAATTATACATAAACATTTTATACATGGACTTTAAACAAGTAAGATAATAATGTAATGATTTTCTCAATAATTATTTCTAGGTTTAATTCCATCAAGACCATGCCATCTCTTCATGAAGAAAGGGGAGCTCTTGCAGGGTAGGGCCTCCGTCAGAGCGTCTGGATCGTTAGGAAGTAGGAATAATAATTAAACTATCACAAATAGAATTCAAATTGGGTTATCCACTTTTATTCTTAAAATCCACATTACCTTTAAATCAGATCTTATAAAGTTCATATTAATTAAACTAAGTTTTCAATTTTATCGATTATAAATACTTAACTTCGATTATACTTAGATTCAAACATCTACTTAGTAAATTATTATCTAGTCAATTTATTAAGTTTTATAATCATAACCAATCCATAGAACTCATTCATTATATTATATTCACATCTTAAAATGAGTTTGTCTTAACTTGATAAATTTCATTTTAATTAAGTTATTTAAACAAATTAAGTTATCATTAAATTTCTAACTTCTCTTTAAACCTTTATATACTCATATTTTTGAAAAACACTCTATTTATATATATGATTTTAGAATTTAACTAATAATTAAACTATATTAAAAAATAATTTAAATTCTTTAAAATTTGAAAATAAATAATATTACAATTTAGAATCTTAAATTTATATTTAAAACATATATTTACTTATATAATAAAATTTTATAATATGTAATCTTATTTCAAAAATCTAAGTTTGAAGATTTATTAAATTATCTAACATAAGTTTAAATAAAATTCTAAATTTAGATTTCTAAGATATTTTTATCAAATTAGAATATTTTTATAAATTTAGAAGATACTTTTCAAAATAGACCAACGGTGTCCGTATATAATTTTCTACCTAGGCTAAGTAATACGGATATATATCATTTCAATCCATTTAATATTCGATTTACGGGTATTTATCATTTTAAACAACATCCCTATAGATTTAGTTTCAATTCCTAAACCTATATAGTGATTCAGGTATATATCATTTTGGCCCATAGCGATTTTACAAAACTATAGGGAACTTGTGGTGTGAGAACAAAATAAATATAACACGACTGATATCACACATACATCATAATATATCAAAACAATCAAATATCACTTGCAAATAATTCTATCATATATGTCAAAAAGTGTGCATGTTGCATTTGCACAGATTTATAACATAAATCGGGTTTTCTAGAGCAAACCTAACATTTCATATGTCATTTCAAATGGTGTTAATTCACTAAATGAAAAAAATGTTAATCTTGACTCAATGCTCTCACCTTTCGTAGCAAGAGGAATGTTAACTATGGTGAACGGACATGAATGGAAGACAACACAAAACCACCATCCAGAATGCTCGATTCCAATTAACAAAATCCTGACAAACGAATCCCAAAGCTAACTTATCCCAAGATCGACATAATAAGTTTACAAGTCATCACAAAACTCACAACAACCTACAAATTGCTCTAGGCTTTGATAGGTTTTGACCCCCATCACTTTGATTTAACATACCCAATTTTGACAGTTTGTTTATAACAGTATAGAGAGGCTCTGATCAAAATTTGAGAGGTTTTGTAGTGGTGGATATTTAGATATGAATTTTGCAACCGAAATGATGATTTCTGTGTTAAAGAACAAAACCACAAAAATGCTTTTCTTTTATTAAGTTAGTTATCCAACCTACTCTTCAAATTTGCTAAAGTGATGAACATACAGTTTGTTCACTATTGAAATATCTTTCTGTTGAAAGAAACCTGAGGCAATTTGATGATGTATATTGAAAGTTATGACCGTTGAAAGTGAATCAACTGTTTCTGGCTCAAAGAACAGAACAAACAAATCCACTGTGTTCCACTAGATTTTCAAATATATCGCCTTTCGAATTGACAAAAGTGAATAAAAAAGAGTTGTTCCATTTCAAATCAGCTTTCCAACAAAAAAGAATCATTAATTTTGGACTAAAGAGTCGAATGTTACGTCTTAAAAACTATGGGTATGCATTTCTACAATTTGAAAGCTGCATTAGAAAATAACTTCTCTTCTATGTGAAATTTGAAAATCATCCACCTATAATCATAAAAAGTAGTTTAAAGAAAATCCTTTTTGAGATTTCTTTCCAACAAAAAAACCTCACTTAATTTGGCTTATCATTTTAAGAGTAATGGTCGAAATAAAGAGGAGGATTTTGAGAAGAACTTGATTTCTTCTTTTCAAACGAGAAGAGTGAAATCAGAAAATGGTTTAGGTTTTGTGTTTTAAGTTGTATAGAGAGGCCAAGGTTTGAATTTAAGGATGGCGATAAGGTTTAAAAAGTGGGAAAATAAATATAAGCTTCGATTTAGAATTTCATTAGATCTTAGATGGAGATAGCAATATAGATTTTCTCATAAAAGATTTACACAGTAGGAAAGAGAGATAAAATGATTGTTTTGATTTTCGAATAGATTTCCTTGAGAGGGATCAGAGGAAATGACATCTGTAGATTGAAAAGTTATTTTTTTTTAGAAGAAGAATGAGGAAGGAAGCGGAGAACACGATTATTATTTGCACGGGAAAGCAATTACAGAATACTAAATGCAAATTTAATAAAATGTGTCCCTACAAATTCAATACACCCATTCAAATCCTAAACACCAATTCAAATTCTATACTAGTATAAGTACCAGTGAGGATGCAAAGTAAGATATAAATGAGATGCAAATTAAATACAAACAAAAATGCATATGACAAACGTCGTTCATTTTGCTCATTGTTACAGATAAAATGCGAATCTAGAAAAAAAGAAATTGAATTTTAACTAAACGAAAAATGCTAGACACTTAAAATTTAGTGAAAATTAGGGAAGCATCCGTATTATACTTTCATATTGTAAAGCCGACGCCTTTCAAAGTTTCATGGTAAATCCAGACCCTATTTTCTAGAAACAAAAAAACTATTGCTCGTATATTAGCAACTTTATAAATAATTATTGATATGTCAACAACTTTCATGGTAAATTCGCCCCTGTTTTTCAGAAACAGAGGAAAAATCATTATCGAAATTTCAGCAACTTTTATAAATAATTACTGATATGTCAGCAACTTTTATATAGTGTACAGAAAAGTGAAAAATTATTGGTGAAATGCCAGCAACTTTTGTAAATATCTGCTGATATGTCAGCAACTTTTATACTATGTACAGAAAAGTTGCCGATATGTCAGCAACTTTTATGAAATGTTGCTGATATGTCTGCAACAATCGAGGATAAAAAACAAGGACCTAATATACATTGAAATTTAGTGAAGGACTTTTCATGTATTCTAAACCTTATTATGGACATGTGCCAAAAGTACCCTTAAATCCAATATATATTCATAAAAAAATCGAATTTTGAAACTTTTGAGTTTTCAACTTCAATTCAAATTTGAAGTAATTCTGATCAAAACTGATTTATTCGGAAAATTTTATATTTTACTCGATTGGCAAATTAAAATACTCAGAAATTCAAATATGTTATTTAAATTTAAGTTTTAAGAATTTACTTAAATTCAAATGACATAAATTGAGTTAATTTAACAATTACATTCTTATCCGACAGTTGTTTAATTTTACTTATTTTTTATACAAAAAACACAAATTCACTTATTTCATTATACTTAAGAATAAATTAAAATTTAAAATTTTAATTTTTGAATTCTAGTCAAATCATTGAATTAAAATCTATTAAAAATTTCAAGTTGTTATGTGGAGATTTTGTGGAACAAACCCGTTTTTGGCTAATTTTGTTAAACAATAATTTATTGATTATATTAATAAGCAATTAATATAATTGAATAAACTGGATTTAATTATTGGAGGAAAATTTATTTTTTTATAAAATCATATATGTATATATTTATATTAATTCCTTAACAAGTGAACATATGTATATTAACAACTATGCAATATCTTTTTTATATTTTAGAATGGTTTTAAACTTATGTAAATTAAATATAGGTATCACTTAAGAAAAAAAATTGAAGTAAATAACTTAATTTAAAATATTGGATACTTCTTAGCTAAGTAATACTACATTAATAAAAGATGTAACTTGTTGTACTTAGAATCAAAACGAATAAAATGAAGAGTTTTGCCTTTATACCATGATGTGCCATTTTAAAATAGCTAACACATGTGCATTTTATTGTTTATTTTACTTGGCAACTAAGTTTAACATTTTTTACATATGTAAGTACACATGGCTGCCTAAATTAGTACCTCAATGCACATGGCTACTTGCATGTATATACTCCCTTTGTTGGGTTGTACATACACATAGGGCTGCACATTATATGTATCTCATTTAACATGGTTGTGCATATGGATACATACAAGGGAAGATTTTAATGTGTGAAAGCCTAATCAATGTCATTCTTTTTTTTTCTAGTCAAAATTTTGTCAGTAGCTACATACTAGTTGCATTGGGCTATGCTTGTATGCATTTTCTAGGATGATGTGCCTTGTCTATTGAAGCAACTAAAACCAGCTATATCCTAGGCAATATCGTCTTCAAATCACTACATACACATAGCTATGTTTCCTGTCAAAGCAACTGCACACCAATACACAGTCATATATGCACAACTACATTTTTTAAACCATATTAGGCACAGCTGAACACCATTGCTATATATAGATTCATTCCATTCAATCAAACAACATGCACAACTATCATCTAGCTATTCCCTTCAATCAACCAACACATGCACAACTATGAAAACATAGCTCATCCCTTTTCAATCAACTAGCAGCTTACATTTCCATCAAACTACGTTCCTTCCCCATGCACCAATTAAATGCTCCATTAGTTTAACAATTGATTGAACCTACATATACACACTAGCTCAGTGCATACATGCATATTCATTCAACCAAAAACTAGAATTTAAAATGGCAAGAAAACTGGAAAGATTTGTAGAAAATCATGGCATATGAAGTGTTAACCTGTAGCATGAAAGCTTTAAAACAGAGGATTAAATTAGGTGAGTAAACGCCCTTTTTTACTTCCTATTTCCATACATCGATTCATGTAATATAAGACAACATATATGTTAATATACACATAAGTTTACACTGATAAACCATGAATGTTTGTTGAGTTAAATGGCTGGAAAGAGATAATATTATTTGAATAATTTAAAACCTAGAAACAAAGACAGTAAACAAATAGGTGAATAAAACACCCTTTTACCTGTTGATTCCACGGATTGATTCATGTTAATCTAAGACTATATATATATATATATATATATATATATATATATGCCAAAATACATAAAGTTAGAGTGCCAAAACATGGATGTTTGTTGGCTGAAATAGTGAGTGTGATCTAAAAGGAGTGTTTGAAGGAAATATTGGCATGCGTATTTGCAGGATTCATTATGTAGTTGGGGAAGGGATATCGATTGTAGTCTATAGCTTACTTATATTTATGCAAATTGGCCCTTACTGTCGTGCTTAGGTTGGTTTAAGGACCTGGACATTTGATGTGTGAGGATTGATGGTTGAGGGACGAGAGACATACTGTTATTAACGTAACTGAATAGCAAGTTCGTTGTCACCGAGTAAATTGGACAGGGGGATTGCAAAGGTTTTTGGTGATGGCATTGGCTCCCGGGTGGATGTGTGGTTTGCAGGAAATGGCATGGTGGTTGTTCAGCGTCAAAGGCAGTTGAAACATGCAACGAGGAACTTTGCACAGAGGGGTGTTCGGGTTAAATGGAAATGGGCGTAAATTTTGAGGAGAAGGGGTGGTGGGTCCACTACAGCTGGTCGTGGGTGATCCTGGAAGGCGGGCTGATCTGTCAGTAGTGGCGCGACATTTGTTGGGTGGCCTGAAGTCGTGTGCACTTGCATAGGGGAGACTGTGCACCGTTGGGAGGAAGAGCGACATATTAGAGAAAGTAGAGGGTTAGAGAAAAATAATGGGTGTCGAAGCTGTTTTGATGGAGCAGGAAAATAAGATAGGTGATAGGCAAAGTGAACGAGGTAAGTGGCAGGCAGAAGAAACAGAAGGGAATAAAATTGTTGTTGCATCACATTGGTGTATGGGTTGGTCATGGGGAGAAGATTTAGTAATGGGGTTCGGCTGTAGTTAACAAAATCAGGAAAATGAAATAAGTGAAGAAGGGAGCACGCAGTAGAGAAAGGAAAGTAAGAGCAGAAAGAATGGAAAAGAAAGAAGAGGAGATCAGATTGGTGAAATCACGCAGTAGTATTTTTTTAGGGTTAATTGCGTGAGTGGGCTTTGGGGCTTAGCCCATATTTTTATCAAAACAAGAAAGGAAAGTTTAAATTTAAAGTTAAGTTAATTAATATTATATATATATACACACAAATATATATATATATATATTGTGTATGGACTGTTTTCATTTGGGTCGGCCTATTATAATTAAAAGAAAAGATAAATATTCTAAGTTAAAAACAATTAAATTTAAATAGAATATAGATATTTTATAGTGATGTATATAGATGTACGTTAGATTGAGAGAAAATGGTTGAATAAATTTTGGTTTATGGGTATATAATCAAGTCGGACGACATGGTATAACTCAATGTGGCTATCAAGTTCTTAACCATTCAATTTAAAATATATTGATTTATTAAGTAACTTCAAGTAAAATTTACTGAATATAGATTTAGTCGTTGAACTTAATTAAAACACAACTGTTAATAACTGATATATAGTGATCTATAAGTTCAGTAAAACTATGAATTGTTTGTTCAATTAACTAATTAATCGAGTGTGTTTAATTACATATATCATAGTTATATATTATATATTGACCTCTATTAGTGGAAATAAACACCGTTCCACTATAAACTGTATTGACTAAATTGTTTGAACCCCTATTAGCAAAAATAAATACCGTTCTGCTATTATATTAGTTTGACATATGTTATCAGTAATTATACATTGTTGAAATATTATATTATGGTTTTTTGTGTAAACTGGGTTAACAACTTGAATGTCTTATACCGTTAGAACTGCCAAGTTATAATTTCTGTAAAGTAAGCCAGAAATTAACTCAAATTGTTAATATTTAGAATAAATGTTTTAAGAAACAATCAAAGGTGATTATTTTAAATCAATTATATCATTAATTAATTTAAAAGAGAAGATTAATTGTAATCAGTTAATCAAATTGTTTTAGGTTGATTTAAATCAACTTTTTTAAATGGAAATTGATTATTAAATTAATTAATTTCCAATTAATTTAATAGATAGTTTTTAACAAAAATTTGTTAAAAGTAGAAATGTTTTATTTAAGGTCAATTAATATTTTTATTAGCAGATTTTGATAAGATATTGGTGTAGTTAAATAAAGGAGTTGAAATTTAATAAATTATCCAACATGATTTTTTTAACTTAAATCAAACTCTTCATTAAGTAAGTTTTAAAGGTAATTTAATTATCAAAGGATAAGGGAATTCAGTTGATTTATTTGATTAAATTCTTTGGTTTAAATATTTAAGTTAACCAAGTTAACTTGATGAATATTTTCAAAATAACAACATTGTTTTGAAATGGATTGAAAATCAAATGGATTTACAAATTCTGATTGGTCGAGTATTTTGGATATCGAACTTCTACGAACCTTGACGATGAGAATGATTTCGATTCAAGGTATGAGAAGGAACTAAAATACCCTAACTTGAACGATTTAGCTACTATCCGATAGATAGTATTAGTTTGTGTTCGAAATGAGTGTTAGAATGGATATCGCTTTCACCTATGAGACATATACTGAAGAGTAAGATTATCACGTAATATTTATAATAAGAATTTTCTAAGTTAAAAGATACTTATGTTTTAAAATTAGTATGAATTAGTTGGTATTTGAATTTAAATAATCAAAGATTATTTAAATAAGGCTTAGTAGTTCTAAGGGAAATAAATCTGATTATTTTATTATATATTTTTGATACTTAAATAACCGACTATCAAATCTAGACCTTTCACCTTATCGTTATCGTTTCGAAGAGTCCGGAATCTAATTACACTTTGATCCGATTTATAAGTTGCAAGTCATAAATTGTTGAAGGCCATTGAAGACGGAGTTTATGCAAGGGTTGTTCTGTCGATCGTGGGTGGAAATTGCTTAAAATGGATTTAAAGAATAGTGCCTTCGGTTTGTCCAGTCCTAGGACAATTTGTATGGACAAATGTCTGACAGAGTATGTCTAACAGATCATACGATTGATCTCTTCGAACAATGTTTGGTGGCGGAGGAATTTGTTTCTCTTAGCTTTATATCTATGGTATTGGGGAAATCTGTTAGTGATATTGATGGATTTGACAATATGGCATTCATAGTGAATGAAGACGTGATATATCTAAAGCTAAGTTTTTGACCTCAAGGTTCACAACCGGGAAATGACCAAAATCGAGCAGGCAACATGACAAAGTGGGTCACTCCCAATTAGGGTGTATTGTCACCATCTAGAGAATATTCATTTTGTTCTTCTATCACTTTTGTATCTCCCGGAAATGGTTATGTTGCTAGTAACCGTAAGTGACAATATATCTGGTACACTCAAGTGAAATGAGTGGTCGGTCATGTGTGGCCGGATTGCAAGATGTTCTTGTTGAACCTAGTATATTCCTCTCTAGAGATACACTATTGGAATGTGATTCCATGCCTTGTCATAGTTGGAAATCCATTATCCCTAAGCGCCTTGCGGTTTTATTTGTATACTATGTATGTGAAATGTGAGATGCAAGCATTTCGCTAGATTCTAATTTATATTTGAAAACCCTAGACACTATTATAATATCTGATTTCGATATACAAAATGTTTTGATTATCATAAAGGAAAAAACCCGTTCCGTGATTATGTGCGGTGTGATCTTATGAGATACCTTTCATTTCTCAAACCGTTTTAAAATCGTTTACTCACACTAGTCCTTTGACTGATCCATAATTTAATTTTCTATGTTTTCCATAAACTCTTAGGTGCCCAAATTTGTACGAGCAGTCAAGTAGTTTCAGGATTTTACAGATATTCTTGGAGGAGTTTGGAGTATGAGGCTTCAACATTAGATATATATAGAGTTCATTTCCACTTTGTTGTATATATGATTGTAATGTGATGATGTATGTAAGTTCAAATACAATTTGTATTTCAAAAGTGATTATATCAATTATATATATATATATAATTTTGCAAGGCAAGCCGGATTATAGTGGCCGTACCACTTTTATTATAAAAAGAAAACAGATGCTCTGCATATGCACAGAGCAATAATCTAGTTTGAAGTGACCAGTCACTGTGTAGTACCAAAATAACAAAATATTACAGCAACAACAAACTTCAGCTCAAGAAGAATCCTCCTCATAGAAAGCACCCGCAAAAAGAGTCATAATTGCAATGTGATGTGCAAAACGTCTTACCAATTCCTCCACATAATTTAGGGAGTCCGGAGAAAAAATGGTGCTTCGATCCCAGGAAGTATCCTGCATAATAATTGCGTTGTCCATACCAAGTTCACCTTCATCCCAAAGCTGTAAGTCACCCTCAACAGGCTGATAAAAAAGGCGGTGGAAATAAGTAGGCCCAACTAGAGTATAGAAATAATACTCAAAATCATGACGCAACCAGTTGGTGCATGAACCCAGGCTCTGTCCTCAGGTCTCCAATAGAAATTAGGATTGGGATCAAGATCATGAGAAGATAACCGATAGGTAGGATCCTTCGGCTCAGCTACCATGTCCGCAACATGTGCTGCATCAACGATAACCTCATTATCAAAAGAAACAATGTCAGACACAACTTGTTTCACTTTAGGAACCCACATAATGACAGGAGGGTGAAGAAGGAGAATTTTATCCAGAGACGGATCATTTGTAGCAGACGGACAAGTATGAGAGAAGTGACCAAATGACTTACAGGTTGTACATATATCCGGCTTTCATTTGTACTTCACATCCACAAGAAACTCACGATTATCAATACAGACTTTAATCTGAGCAGGAAGTGGCTTATCAGGCTTAATCTCAATCAAAGCCCTAACAAAGGTTAAATTCCTCCTAACTACAGTATTGGCGTCAAAGCATTTTAGTTTTCCAATATGGCATGGCAACCAATTAAGACCTAAAAGTGGCTCGAAGACAAAGAGAACACGGGTGAACTCGGTCCAAACCGGGATAGATAGAACTTTCTCTCTGACCCTATTAGTCGACGCACTCCAAGAGGTAACAATGAAAGGTTTACCTCAAATGATGGAAGGAGCCGCCTCCAGGACTCACAACCTTTCCTTAGGAGAGCAGAATTTGAAGTAGAATAATCCATCAACATGTGTTAAACTCAAGGAAGCACGAATGCACCATGAGTTCCTACATGCACTTAACAAATTAAAATTTGGCATCTTAGAATCGAGAAAGACACCCACAATCTGATCCTTCTAGAACGCAGCAGCTTCAGTGTGTAACTCATGGGGCGGAATGGATCCAAATTTAATTTCAAGGATGTTGAAATCGACAGGTACATACTCACCAGACGCATTAGGCAAAGCAGAAAATAATGATTTCCATTGCAGGGGATTTGGTGCTTTAGAAGCATTTACACAAGCAGCTGGCGTGCTTATAAAGCCATCTGCAATATCAGCAACAGGGGAAGCGATACCTGTTTCGACATCAGGTTGTTGCGTGAACGTTGTAGCCTGGTGTAGCATGGCGGAAATTGGCGAGTTATCAGCACACAATGGTTTTATGGAGGATGGTCCAGTTGCATAGATGTCAGCAAGTAGGGAGTTAAGGGGGTGCGAATCTGGAAGTGAATAAATAGGAGGCGGACGGGGTTCTGGATCGTCATCTCCAGAAGCGGATTCTGGATCTGAAACGGAAAGAGAAGATCGGAGGCTGGCAAACCTGGTGACAATTGATGATTGAAGACGAGGCTTGGACTTTCGGTTCTTTGCATTGAAGTGGAGGAAAGGCAGGCGGAAGATTTGAAAGGGAGGGAAGAGTGGAGGCACAAGAAAAGAAATTATATTTTGTTCCGATGCGATTATGAGATTCTGTGTTGTTCAGTTCTTTCTTCTATCTTATTTCTTCTATTCTAATTTTTATTTTTTATATTTTCTCATCCTCTATCTTTTTTCTATTAATAATTCGTATTTTCGTACAATTTGGGTTGAACGCGTGTTATATTTGGTTGACTCAAAGGTTACCGAAATTCGGGTGGACACATTTTGATATACCATCTATTTATTGTTACTGACCTATTCATATTTTTACTTTTTTCTTTCTTTTCCTCTTTATGAGCATGAGGTACAAATTAGCAACTTTTTAAATCTATTTTGGAAGTAGATTGACAGAAGTGCGGTTAGTATCGTGTAGCACGTCGTAATCCATTTCAATGAAATTTGAACCAAGCAACTTTCAATTTTATTTTATTTTTTGTTCTTTTTTATTTTTGCCTACAACGAGAGTTGGATGATTTTGTTCTCTGTAACTAAGGTATAGGTATGATGATGAAAACAAAAAAGAGTTGACAAATCTTCCATAATCTACGCTTTGAAAGTCAAAGATATGATCTGGCAAGTTCCACATGCATGGTGCCATTATTGTTGATACAATGGTTTATTTAACTGATACATGATTTCCGTCTGTGCAGGGAACTGCCAAAACTTTGGTCACTGCAAAACATTTCACTTTTCTGTATAAAACAATTTACTACAGTATTTTTTGACCTAAATTTGAACAAGACGATCATAATGCTTTATATTCATTGTTTTTATTTTACCGTCAGAGATTGTTAAATAATATATGGGTATTTTACACTTATTTTCAGCCCAAGTAACCCTGAAATTTATGATTAAAATGGAGATGAATTAAAATCAGTGAACGATTTCAAATTTCCAGGGCAATACAGCTATGGTGGATCCATGTTTATCTTGACCTGGATTGACAGGGAATGTAAAGTCAATACGTAATAACAGGCTTACCAACCTTACTTCCGGTTGTAATAAGCATCAAAAGTCTCCTCTCCTTGTATAATATAATCAACTGCAAGAGCTGAAGTCAAAGTCAATCTCTATCCGTCGTGTATGCTTGTTAACTAATTCCCTTATCTATTTATGCACACGCTTTACTCATCTTTTTCAAGCAAAATACATGCCATGGATAACTTCCTCTTATCCATCGTTGTTTTTGTTAGAAATCAATGTATGAATGAAATTTACTTTAGTCCCACATTGCCAAAGATAAGATAAGATGCATGTATATATGTCCATTCCTCATTCCCTATATTGGCCCTTAGGGTCAGGTAATTTTGTGCGAGGGGGAGGACCTACATCATGTGAACCAAACACACACGCGCGCGCGCCGCCCGTCCGACCGAACCGAACCGGGCCGGGCCGGGCTTGGGCCCAGTAAGAAATCTTATTTTTGCTTCGAAAAACAAAGCAATTTTCGAACAGATTTTTTTGGCACGAATGCAAATGCGAGTGCGACCCGTTACAATTCAAATGAGCGGGCGCGTTCATTTGAATTCAAATGACAACGGACGCGGTTTTTCAAACGGGTGCGACCCGTTAACGCATCCACTGGAAAATTATATATACAGTGATTCTGATCAAATCATTCACCGAATTAATTTTCTTTTCCTTCCTCCGTTGTCTGATTCCTCGAATTACTACATCTCAGCCCGTGCATACTCGCTACAATCTCGAGCAGATTCTCGTCTGTTGTATCCTGGGAGGCTTCGACTGAAAGTCTTAAGGAAACTGTACGATACAAGCCTCAGACGAACTCGGTTAGACTTCAACTCTTTGTGGTTTAACTTTCTGATTGTATCAGCAATACAGTGTTGTTGTCTGATTTGTGTACTATTTCACACTAGTACTGTTTGACAGAGATAATACTTCTGTCGCTGAATTGATTTGTGTGCAAATCAGTTCGTTTTGAACAGTTTACAGTACTGTTTTTCATTTGTAACGCTTTAAGTCTGTTGCAAATTAGAAACATTTATATTCTGTTTCAATTTCTGTGTTGCGAATACAGACTGAATAACAGTTTTTCTCGTCTACTGCACTACGTCCTCAGCTAAATGTAACTAGTTTCTTTCAGTTTATAGTACAAATATCAAATGATTTGTATAACTTACTAACAACTTTTTGTTTTTTTGCATATCATGATACGGTTGACAGTGATTGGCAGCATTGACTGTGGTGCAATGGAGTCATATACGGATCAAAACGAAATTGACTGGGAATCAGACAAGCCGTACATAGACAACGGGAAGATCTACACTGTGAAAGCACCTGCATCAGTTCCTAAATCGTTTAGAACTCTTCGTGCATTTACGTCAAGGAAGAAGAACTGTTACTCGTTTACTGTAAAAAGTGGTGCACCAATACTTGTCAGAGCTAGTTTTTACTACCATAATTACGACGGCAAGGCTTCACCTCCCACTTTTGAGTTGCTATTGGATGGGAATAAATGGACAACTGTTGAAACTCGTATGGATGAAGAAGTTATATATGAGGTAACTTGGGGAATCGATTAATATTACTAGTGTAGAGTATACACTACACCAACGATATAGAAAAATACAATGCCTGAAAATATTAGTTACTTGAATCCTAGCCACTATAAAAATTCTAATATTTGCACATATGAAGCACATACTATGTATAACTAGCATGTGTCTAGCTGGTGTATGATAGCTAAAGAAACATAGCAAATGATTATATATTTGAATTCGTATTTGCAGATAATATATGTGGTTAATGATGTTGGGACAAGCATATGCGTTGCACAAAGCATGGATGATCACATACCGTTTGTATCAGCTATACAAGTATCTCAGTTAGAAGTGGGGATGTATTCAAATTCTTTTGGAAGCGCAACGTCTGGACTATTTCTCCATCGAAGAGTGGCATTTGGGTCTGCTAAATCTATTAGGTACGATGCATATTGACTCCTAATAAGGCAAATATTCAAAGACACAAATATACAACAATGAACATTGTCATGCATGTGTTAGAAGTTATAACTTAGTTAGAACAGGTTACATCCTAACTGGGTTTCTCATATTGGAGTTTAGAGTAATATTATACGTAGCAAAAATGCTATTTTACTTGAATGAAAATCGACTGAAATACCCGAATGTTGGATAAAAATGCAGGAACCACCAATGAATTGCTTGAATTCAGCCTTAAAATTAGGATGTAAGATTCCATATTTTTTTCTTTTTTAATGGGTTGAAACACTCGAAACTACTTCGGGTATTGTAGCAAAGTTGTATACATAGATGCTTACCTGTAAAGATTCATATACCTCTTAATGCATAACAGGTATTGTTGTACTTCGAACTGCTGTGTGTCTATTAAAAATATTTATAACTGAACGAAATTTCTAACAGGAATCCGGATGATGAATATGATCGAATATGGGAACCAAGCATTTCATCCGATTCACTTTCTGCATTCAGTACTGATGATGCTCAAAGTACTTCGATTGTTCTTGATGGTCCTCCAAGTTCTGTATTACAAACTTTGGTAACACCTTCAGAGTCATCGACATCTCTATCAATTCCACTATCAACAAATCTCCCATCTAATTCAGCTAAAGTATACCTTAATCTATACTTTAATGATTTTATCAATCCTGACATATTGACCTTCAGATCATTTATGGTATACATGGACGGTGAATCCGTAGGTGACACAATAAGTTTGATTTCTGAGCAACCTTTCGAGTATTACATGAGTAATTTTACTGCCTCTGGTGCGAATAAATTTTAACTGAAGGCCACTGTGGATTCAACTCTTCCTCCTATTCTTAATGCTATGGAGGTGTTCAGTGTTACCGAAGAACTGAATAACGCGACTCATTCTGCAGATCGTGAGTAATTTGTCTTTTTTTTTTCTTCACTAACTTTTAACTGACATAGGAAGAAAATATGTTTCACTATGATACAAGTTCCAAATAAAAAAGACACGATTTTTTTTTTTTTTCAAATCTAGTTGAAATATGATATGCCAATAAACTACAAAAAGT
Source organism: Allium sativum (assembly GCA_030737875.1). NCBI lineage: Eukaryota > Viridiplantae > Streptophyta > Magnoliopsida > Asparagales > Amaryllidaceae > Allium > Allium sativum. The sequence continues at coordinate 630,883,225 of CM060909.1, forward strand.
TCCAACTAATATGAAGAAGCCATTGTACATTTTCTATTACATGGAAATTTAAGTATTTATGCTGCATATAATTTTCTTACTATAAAACGTTTACAATATGTCTATTTACAGTGGATGGGATTGGTGCCATGTTGGAGAAATTTGATGTTCTAAGCTATTGGGCCGGGGATCCTTGTCTTCCTAGAAATTACAATTGGGACTGGGTCGAGTGTAGTCTAGATAACCCTCCTCGGATCACAGCATTGTAACGCCTCTCTCCTTATATGTTACTATTGATCAATGTGCATGTGCATAATATAAGTAAGGGGAAAAAATGTATTTCAAAAGATAAAGGGAAAATGGAACATGTTCCAGAAGACAGTTGCAGAAACTTTTGCACATTTCATGCACTAATTTTAGTTTGAACTCTGAACATTTATATTGATATGCTGTTGTCATATAGAAAACTTGGACGATTTGAGCTTGCTGGTGAGCTTCCTGATTTTAGCCTCTTGACTTCCTTAGAAATTATGTAAGTTTATTCAACATGATATAAGTTTATTCAATATGATACTAAACTGCGCTGATAATAAAAATATGGAGATTTAAGTAGAGACAAATAACAGTATAAACTATCAAGATTCACTTTTCATTTCAATGCTTCACAGAGATATGCAAAATAACCACATCAGTGGAGGGATTCCAGAATTTCTTGGTGAATTACCAAACTTAAAAGAACTGTAAGTTCAGATCCGTTAGATAAAAAGTAAAAACTCTTTAATATTTTCAGTGCTTCACTTATATTAATGTTTTCTGTTTCTGAATATGAAGGAACCTTGCTCATAACAACTTCAGTGGACCTGTTCCATCTTCAATTGCAGATAACAGCAATATCAAATTATTGTAAGCATGAATGTAATTGTGTCACAACTGAAATGCATCATCTTTCTGCTTATAAGGAACATTTGTACTCTCTAGTCTTTTTCCTTTCTAAGTTTTAACAACTAATTCATCAGGATCGATGGCAACCCAAATCTCTGTAAGTCAGGAGAGACATGCCAAACATTCAGCAGTGATAGCGCGCTGGGTTCTCCAAATGAATCAATTGATTCTCCTACTAGTACAACTGCAGTAGGTAACAAAAAAACAAAAGGCAAAAAGAAAGGTGCCAATTTAGGACTAATACTCGGACTTCCAATTCCTCTAGCCGTAATTGCTTTAGTAGCAGCTTTGGTTACCTATTTCCTTCGGACCAGAAAAACACCCAACTCAGCTGCATCAGTCGGTCCAGGTTTTCTTTTCTTCTGTTATATCTTTTTTTTTTTTTTTTTCCCCTTCCTTTCCATTTTAGCATATTATGATGCACCGTATTTATCAAATATTGATCATGGGTTTACTGTAATTACCACAGGACCAGGGAATCAACAAAATGCACAGGTTAGTGGACAGAAAACTGAACGGCCAGTTGCTAGTAACAAAGCTAAAGATGGTAAGGTTAACTTGGGGGAAGTAACTGTTGATGTGGAAGAAGTGGATGAAGAGATACGGGAGGATAATCATAATGATGTTCATCGCAATGTTTGAAATTGTAAAGGAATTATTCTTTAATATTTTTGAAGTTGTAAACGACAACTTATTTAATGTGTAGTATTTGATGATTTCACGCATCAAGTTGTGTTTTAAACCAACTTCAATGTATTTCCTTTCATTTCTTTCTTTTGTTTTGTTCAATATGTGAAATGTGTATCTTTTTGGGCTGATAATTAGAAACAAGAACTGAAAAGCTGAACTGAACCGATTCGAAAAGATCTGTATCTAACCCGATGGGTCTCGGCTCGAGTCTAAACAATGAAAAATACAACTAAGACCCGATCAAATCCGATCGGAAAGGCCCGACCAAAATCACTGAAATACATGTTGGATGAACTCGGCAAAACAATGGATGTAAATAGAACTACCCTTCAATCGAACCGATCCAACCCGAATTGAAGATCGGGTCGGGTCCAGATTTTTGAAATGTAAGTTCAGACCTAACAAAACCCGACCCGCGTAGAGGGAGATCTGTCGGGTTGGGTCTGGATCCACTGGGTCGGGTCTAATTGCCACCACTACTATTTTCGTATCTTGAGGTTTTTTTTTTAGTGGAGATGCACTACTCCAACTAGTACAGAGTGTTACATAAAAGTAAGTAACATAAAATGACATAAATGAATTCAAGAGCCCATTGATGAAGCTGGGCTTCGTCAACAAAGAAATAGTCAGAAAATTCACGAAATTATATTAAACACCAAACTCAATCTTTCTCCAATGAAACCTTACGATTATGCTCATTCAACAAACTTGTAATAGTCAGAGGCAAATCTCCCACCACAAAGTAAAACAGAAATCTAGAAACTTCCCTATCACTGATTTGTGAAAATACTTTCGAGTCGCAGAGAAGTGCAATTCACAAGCGAATGTTATCATGCACATTATCGTCATTTAATTCGATATAATCATCAGGATACTCATTATAAGTGGAAAACGCACCATCATCCAAGAGAGGAGGAAGATGAGAGGAAAGGGAAGATGAAATTAAACAGAAAAGGGACCATGACTAAAAATAGTAGAAGCTGCTGTTGTGAAATTCGAAATCATACACCTATCTAAATATAAACTCACAAACGCTGCAGAAAAACAGATTGTTGATAGATTTGCAAAATCAACCAAATCACAATATCTTAAATCATCAAAACAGCAAATAATCGACCCAAAACAACCAATATCAATCACAAGCAATCAATAATAACCAATAACAACGAAATATATTACATACCGAATTTATAATGGTTCATTAACTATTTGTATTGTACGTCCACTTTGAGCAGAGAATTTTATCATCACGATTAGAAGAATATAAGAGATTGTACAATGATCACCGATTATCAATATAAAATTGAGTTCGTAGAGAATGGAATCGAAGAATTAAAAGTGGGTTATAAACCCTAAGTTTTCTCTCAAGAAGAACCTTTGATCAAGCAAGCTTTATTACCTTCAAAACTGAAAATAGCTTATATAGGTAAGGATCTCGTCTATGCAAATGACCATTTTACCCATCCAAACTCCATCAAAATCTCCATAGAGAGGTAGATTGAAATCAGCTCGGAACTCGTTTCATATGTCTAAATCTAGATTCAGCATTAGACTACAGTAATCTAGACGTCTGAATTTCGGCTCGAAAAATTTTCCTATAGCAACCAGAAGTTTGAATTTTGTTGTAGCCACTGCAACATGCTCTATGGTACCAGCCGTCTTCGCCTTGTGATAACTCGAGTTCCCGAACTTCAGATTTCACATCGTCTTCAATGTTTTAAAGCTATCTTTGACTACTCCAATCTAAAATATAGTGTCGCTATAAAATTAAACGCTTCACCTCAACACTATAACCTTCTCCAAACTTCAATGCTTCCAAGCATCAACAGAATACTTCTCCAACGAGCTCTGGCAATTCCACTGCCCATTGCACTCTGTCAACGAGCTCCAACAAAGCCATCGCTAGCTAACGAAGTGTTGAAAATATCCAAACCAAAACCAGTACCACAAGGCAAACATACTCCGAAGTGTGAACGGGTACTCACTGAATAGACAAACTCCTAACCTCTCACCGATACTGCTCATCATCAAACAAACTATTCTCTCCAACTGTGCCACTCCATAGCACCTTGCACCTCAATAAGTGAATTAAGTTCGAGCAATGCTCAAACTTCCCAACTGGCAATGCCTTGGTAAACATGTCTGTCGCGTTATTCGTCGTGTGTAACTTCCGAATGTATGCTAACTTACCTTCATCCATGACCACTAGAAATTGACTCTTTCACCTCAATATGCTTAGTATGTGAGCTAAACGCCAAATTCTCCATCAGATTTATAACACTTTGGTTATCACATTGAACATTAATACCGTCGTGCCTGAAAACCAAGTCACACAACAATCGCTTCAAATAGAATGCTTCCTTTGCGCCTTCACCCTAGCTATCAACTCCACCTCCATCGTGGATAAAGCAACTTCGATTTTCAATCTCGATCTCCAACTAATGATCTACCACCAAGTATGAAGACATATCTGAAAGTTGATTTCCTACGATCACAACCGTTGGCGTAGTTTAGGGTTGTTAATGGGTCGTGTCGGGTTGGGTCAAGTTGGGTTTGGGTTGATTTATAAATGAGTCGGGTTCGAGTTGTTTATTAAACGGGTCATTTTTTCCCAACCTTAACCTGACCCATTTATAAACGGGTTGACCCGACCCGACCTATTAACCCATTTAACTAGGGCTGTCAAAATTGTAACCAACCCATTTACCCAATCCAATCAACCATGAATTAAGTGGGTTGGGTAGACCCATTTATTAAGATGGTTTAGTTGGTTCAAAACCATTAAGCCCAATGTTTCACACGGTTTAGACAGGTAATCCCATTATACCCAAATTTCTGTTCGACACATTTCATCTCGAAAGAATTTTTTTAGGGTTTCCGTCTAATTGCTCGCCAATCTTAATCTAGTCATGATTGTTCGCCGTCCTCTCTGATTTTGGCCCTAATCGACTACTTTTAGTGTTCCTTAGTGAATTTGCAGGTGATGATCTTTTTCGTCATTTGTTGTTTTCATTTCGATTTCGATTTCTAACTAATCTGTTAGTTCTTTTTTTGGCTTTTAGAAATAGGGATTTAAGGCATACTGCAGGAAAGTTACTACTTCGGGTTCAAAACAGGGTTGGATTTTGTTTCGGTGATTATTTTTGTATTTTTGCAACTTTCATTTCGGTGAGTGCTGTAAATTCGTTTCTGGCTAATTTTCTGTCTTCTATCTTGACAATTAATCTTCTATCTTCCAGGAAAGTTGCAGAACAAATTTCGTTTCAGGTTTAAAGGAGGGTTGCATAACAAATTTCATTTTGGTGATTGCTTTAAAGCAGGGTTGGATTTCCAGGAAAGTCACATTCTGGAACTGTTGTTAATTTCAATTTTTGCAAACAAATTTCTAATTACATTACATTTGCTACGAATTTTATTGATTTTTTATGACCCTCTTTGTTTTTTGTATCACTTTAATTTATGCATCAAAACTTCATTTGTTCTGCGTTAACTATAGGTATATACGTCAACTAGCACACGACATGAGAAAAATGTCCATATGTAAAACTGAAATAACATATGGAACTAACTGTTTGCATACATACCATTGATTCTACCTTAATCTTCTTCTTTTCTATTAGCAAAATAGGTCGTTTTTCCACACAGTTTAACAGAAATAGAAAATACAGTTTTCTGTAATTTTTGTTTCGTTTTATAACTCTTATTTTTGTCCGTTTTATTGTACCTGTAGAATGGGTTTAAAAGAAATAATTTGAGGAGCTCTTGATCATGAAAACATATAATGCTTCCCATTAATATTTATTAAGATTTTTAATTGATTGCATTTCCATCTAAGCTTATTGTTTTTAGTCTCCAAAAATAAATTTCATGAAAATGCTTACTTGGATTAATGATATATTGCACAATGTGTTTAACTAGCATCATAATTTACTTCCATTTTGAATTAACCAGTTGACAGTTTCCTTACCCATTTCTTTCAGAAAAAAGAAAGAAATCTTTCCATCGCTCCATTACTTTAAGTCTGTAGTTGTTTAGACTGACCAGTTAGATTCTTTTCGTCAGTATTCCTTGGCATAACCAGTTAGATAAGTTTTTGTTCTTCCGTAGTTGCAATACCTCTAAATATCAAATTGCTTTCTATTGTAGTAGTTACTTGTATACTCTGAAGCTTTAAATTTGGTTGGTTTTTGTTCTATTTTTTTTTCTTCTTGGCTTAACTTGCCATGTTTTCAATTTTTTCTGTGCTTAAAGTTGGTTGGTTGGCGATCATTCAACTACCTACAAGCATAGTAGATGGTTGTTATATTGCTGACCATATAAATATGCCTAGAAGCAAATTGAAGAAATTTTATGATTACAAAATTGGGTTGAATTTTAAGGATTTTAAAATTTTTTCCTTCAGCCTTTGTAGTTGTACAATAGGATTAATGGAATAAGATGACTACCTTAGTATTATGAATGAAGAAAGCAGTGTAGAACGTGATCTGGAACATGCATGTCTGTAGACTGTGGATTATGACATAAATTTACCTTTGTGCGGTGAAGGACAGAATTTATTCGAAAGCACAACTATAAAAGTCAGGTGCTGGTCGGGTACTTAAACAATTACAGAGAATTAGGAGCATCAAATCCTTGTTCCCACATTTGTTTTCAAAACAATAACAATAGTAGTAAATTTTTGTTAAAAAATTGAAAGGGCTCTGAGTTATTTATATTAAAATCATAAATATAATGAGGCTCGCCGAATTAAACAGGTATTCACAATTGATTTCTATGATTAAGTACGACCCTCTTCATGTAAATTATGCTTTATGATTTGGTTTTGAACTGAAGCTTTGTAAATTTTCAGTAGGGTGCAACACAAGACATTGAGTTCATCTACTCCAAGTTCTGCTATTTAGTTTGGTTTTTGGGTTTTATTATTTTGGTTTTTTTAATTTCTAATTTGAAATTTTATGCGTGTTAATTGAAAAATATTTTTGCTTTTACAAGCTAGGATTTACATATTTGTTTAAATCATTCTTCAAGATGCATATTTCATCAATGTTTAAACAGGTCGCATCCAATAATCTACTTAGGCTTTTCAGAATTCCAAAATAAAGTATTTTTGTTGCAAAAAGTTCTCAATCATTTTCAAGATGTTGTGCTCGAATTGAAGAGACATACTACACTGCTTGGTTGCTCGTATATATGCATGCAACTCTGTATAAATTATTATTTTTAATGTATTTTTTCATCCTGAATGAACCATGATATTCCCTAATTACGAACCTATTTCAATCATTGGTTGGACATATGTTTGAAAAACAACTTTTATGTTTTTACTAACTTGCCATGCTGACCATTATTATTAATATCTTTTCTTTTGGTCTACTCTGCAATGCTCATTAGCCACAATCCTATTAAGATACGCATGTGCATGACTATTTTTTAACAGTATATTGTTTTTAACTCGAAAAAATGGTTTTTTTTGTCATCCGTTAGATCGTCTATATTGCTGGATGGAAAAAAAATTCTATGTACAACAGGTTAGACTTAGGAAGCAAACCATCCTGAATCGTAGATACTCCTGCACTAATCAGCTTGTACTTCTTTTGTACCAACTATCAGTATAGATGGACATGTTTTCGTTCTCACTCTACTTTACCAATACAGACCGATAATAAAGTAGTTTCATTTTTAAACCATTCCCATGTCACAACACCATTTCAAGTTTTATTTCTGTAGTATTATTTATTATTTCCAACAAATAAGACACTTGTATGTCGCACACAGTTCCCTATTATTACACCTATGAAGTTGGGCATTGATCTATTACTTGCTGCCGCTTTGCTTACTGTCGTCTCCGGTGCCTTCATATTTATGATGCAAGCCTTTTGTTCAGCGGTTCACACATTTTATGTAACAACCCGTATTTTGAATAACATGTTATAATGTAAATCAAGGCAGAATTAAATGTTAAAATTTGAATCAAGGGAAATGGGAAATGCCATTGCGTTCGTCTCGAAAAAATACGCGAAATAGAGTCCGAGTTTTCGAAAATCGGAGTCCGTATGACCCAGTTATGGCCCGTCAAAGTTTTCAGAAAATTTCAAGTTCAAAAACAGTTCAAATTTCAAATCTGGAGCCAAACAGACTGGGCAGGAAAATTTCCCGCCCTGCCCCCAAGTCGACTGGAGAGTCGACTTGGGAGTTGACACACCCCAGCTGGTGTCGACACCCCTGTCGACCTGGGTGGTCGGGCCAGTTTGGCCTGGTGCACCTGTTTTGGCTCCTGGGTCTTGTTTTGTTGGCTTGTGACGTGATTTGATGGCTCAGATCTGAATTAGGGTTAATCCTATGGCCTAAACTAGTCTCTACACCTATAAAAACACCCTAATACCTAGCCTAAATCATCACAAATCATTCCTACAACTAAATTATGCCAAAATGCTTCCTAATCATGGCGTCCACCTTCGTATCATGACCTCCATCTTCTTCATGAAAGCTTGAGTGTTCTAAGCTAGTAAAAGAGCCATCTTTCTTCATACAAATCATAGGAGCTTCTTATTTCTCAAGACAACTTGGAGCTTATATTCATTTGGGGATTTCTAGTGTGGCTTCGTCTCAATCTTGTTTTATTTTGTTCTAGTCTTCATAGCCAAGCTTTGTAAGCCCTATTCTACTCTTAGATTTAAACTATGAAGTTAATATGATCGTGTAGCAAGTTGAAATGAGACTTTTGGGTATAATACTTGTCTTTGGGCTATATTTGTATGCATAGATCCATGTATGACTCTTTTGATCTATGATTGTGGCACTATCATGAACCTAGTATCATTTACCTTGATTTTTGGATAGAAAGCTATGAGCTTTATTTGGTGGTTATGCGTAATGCAACATAGAACTTGGTAGTTATGCATAATGCAACATAGATCCTCTCATGATCTTTATGTTAACTTGCCTATGATGTTATGAACTATATGCTAATCACAAGTTATCACCCTATGTTAACTATGACCATGTTATCACCTATTTGCTAAGTTGATGTCATGCATGTTTTGAGGCCAATAACCTTATATGCTAGTATGTTGAACCCCTTTTTCCTCAAATATTACCATGTTTAACTTGTGATAGACTTTTCCATCTTATGCCCACCTTGTCAAATTCTTATGTTCCCCCTTTTGATCTATTTGTGTTGATGTGAACTTACGTGCGATGGGGTTACGTTATGGGTAAAATTAAATGACATGAAACATGACTTGAAAATATGACATGTGATTATGCTTGAAAACATGAACGTGTACATGACATGTAGAAAACATGAAAGTGGCCAACTCGAGGTTGGGTTGAGGTTGTAGCATAAATCTACCCGGAACCGACCGGCTTAACTAGTGGCTACAAACAATAGGACCCAATGTGAGTAGTTGGTCATACCGCACTTAAAACCCGAGGTTAGACTAGGTTGTGGTGTAAAGCTACCCGGACCCGCCCGGCTTAACTAGTAACCACAACAAAGTCTAATGTGAAAGGTTGGAGTGCATTAAGTTAATTAATGCCACATGGTAGGGTTAAGTCATGGACCACTTGAATATACTTGACCAGTTGAACACGATGTATAGATAGGGTTAAGTCATGAACTGCTTGGATACACTTGACCAACTCAATACATCGTTAGGATAGGGTTAACCACACTTAACCCGCTTGAAATCCTAGTTACGTGGTCCTTTTCAGCAGTAACCCACTAGGGAGTATCATGGATACCCTAGGACTAGGCTAGGGTGGGGCACGATTACTGGGCTGATTGTAAGAGACCAAAAGAGACGGCTGAATGGTGCACCAGTTAAGTTCAGGCGGACCATGGTCGTGCACATTAAGTCCGGAGTTGAACATGGGCACCGGTAGGTTTAGACTGTGTGTGCTTGTTTTGTGTCTGTGGTTTACACCCTAGGACTGGATACACCTTAGGGTGGACCTTGCACAGTTAACTACATTCCATGATTAAGCCGTATGACACCGATACAAGACGAGTTAGGCTTATAGGGAGCCGATCGACTAGACCGAGTAGTTGGACCTTGATTTAGGTCATCTCATGATGTTGGGCCAATTTTGGGCCAAGGGATCATTTCTTGTTTATATTTGACATGGATTAGAATACTAGTACACTTGGTGCAACTTAACCTTGTATATGCGATGTCACTCTTGTTAACTTTTCACCATGCCAGTTATCATCCTATGTTTCATCTCTGTTTTACATGTCCAGTTAACTTTATTAGTTTTTATACTAATAGTAGGTAGGACTTACTAGTCTTTTTGACTGATCTGTTTTCCTTTCGCCTCTTTTCTTCCGTTCCCCCCCATCCCCCCCACCCCCAGGTTCTCAGGGTGGGAACACTAGCACCTAGCTTGGATCTTTAGCTTGCTTTCTGGATAGTTCATGTACGGTTTGGACTTGAGCTCGCTATAGCTTTACCACGTCTAATTTGGGGATAGTTTACTTTATGTTATTTCCAGTTTTTAGTTTATGTTTCTAGACTTGTAGTAGTTGGAAAATAATGACTTAGTACTTTTGATGTAAGTTGACTATGGTTTTGAAATAGTAGTTTTATACGCTGCTTTATTTACTCTGTTTTACTTATATGTTTTGTCTTGTGATATCTTCATGCATGTTTACCTTGTCCAATACCCCTCCAAAGCCAGTGTACTTGCTTAGAGTGACCCTGGCGGAGGTGGGGTGTTACATTTGGTATCAGAGCATAAGGTTTACAAGATTTGAGCAAAAGGTTTTAAAACTTTCTTTTGAAAAACTATTTTCAAAACCAATTAAGTATTTTTCCAAGAAAAGTCTAGTTTATTTTAAAAGGCTATTCTCCAAAAGCCATTAGCATTATCCTTTGTTTCCTCGTTCTCAATCTATCTTTTTCTTCGTTTCAGCATGGCCGATCTTAACCTTCCGGAGGGAGTACCCATACCCGGATGGTTCCGAAGGTACTTGGAAGCTAGGGCCAACGATGCGGGCCCGACAAACACTCCCACTCCTCCTCCCGTACCTGAGGTTCCTCCTCCTCCTCAGCGTCCACAAGCGGATTTCACAAAGGTTTGCAAAGACTTTAAGGCGATGGGTGGCAAGAATTTTGTTTTGACAGAGACTTATGTGGAGGCAAGAAACTGGTTAAAAGAAACTGAAGACCTCTTTGCCATCTTTGATGTGGAAGACCGTAGAAAAGTTCTGTTGGCAGTATAGCTATTGAAAGAGGAAGCTGCTTATTGGTGGGAGGTCACCAACGCTACTAGGCCTATAGAGACTTGGGCCGACTTTAGGATGAGGTTTGGGCTTAAGTTTCTATCATCTGCTGAGGAGAATCTGCAAATGGAGAAGTTTATATCTTTGAAGCAAGGGGACATGACAGTAAGGGAGTATGTGAATAAGTTTAACCAGCTTGTTCGATTCGGTTTGGACATGGTTAACACACCCCAGAAGAAGGCTCTACGCTTTGCACGAGGATTGAATGAGCCATTACAAGGTTTGGCCATGTCTCATATACCCATGGGGGCCACTTTTGAGAGCTTAGTGGATATGGCCTTGCTTCAGAGAGATGATAAGAATGGCAAGAAAGAAGTCAAGCCTAATGAGACTCAAACCAAGAAGGCGGACTCCAAGTGGGGAGGAAATCAGAGCAACCAGAACAACAAGAACAACAAGGGTAACAAGGCCAACAACAAGGCAAAGGAGACAAGGAAGTGCAACTTCTGTGGGATCGTTGGACACATAGCCAAAGATTGTAGGAAGAAGAAGAGGAAGTTCGGAGAATGCTTTCATTGCGGAGAGGCTGGATACTTCAGTAAGGATTGCCCAAAGAAGCAAGGGCATGTGCAAGGACAGACTCAGCGAGCAGGACCTTCTGGAGGGCAGATGCATGCTCTCAACACTGCTCCAGTTCCGGACCGAGGTTGTATTTCTATAGAAAGCCTTGTTTATATTTCCAGTTTTCCTGTTCGAACTTTATTTGATTCTGGCGCATCGCATACCTTTATCTCTTCTGATATTGTTGAAAGTTTGCACCTAAGTACTAGTCTAGTTGAGGATCCCGTTAGTGTTTCAAATCCAATTGGGGGTTCCACCCATCTATCTATGATTTGTATGGATTTGAGGATTTCTATCTTGACCGTAGAATTCACATGTAATGCTTATGTTCTCGGGTTCATGGGATATGGGTTGATTTTGGGCATGGATTGGTTGTCCAGTTATGGAGCCATTCTCGATTGTGAGCATAGGGTAGTGAGGCTTATGACTCGCCTTGGTAATACCCTAGAGATTTCTTGTAACCCTCTGGATCCCGTCATGTTATGTTATCTTGAATCCCTCGACTCGTCTATTGACAATCTTCAATCTGTGAGGGTGGTCCGAGAATATCCTGATGTTTTTGATGAGGTGAAGGGGTTACCCCCTAAACGCTAGATAGACTTCCGTATTTATCTTGTTGATAATGCCAAGCCAGTTTCATTGCCTGTTAGGCACATGGCCCCGCGAGAAAGAAGAGAGCTTAGCAAGCAAATCAAAGAGTTGCTTGAGAAAAATTTCATTAGGCGAAGCATTTCAGAATGGGGTGCTCCGGTGGTATTCGCTACTAAGGCGGATGGTTCGCTTCGTCTATGTGTTGATTATCGTGAGTTGAACAAGCTGACAAAGAAGAATAGACACCCGTTACCGAGGATTGATGATCTCTTTGACCAGCTTGTTGGTGCTTCTGTTTTCTCTCAGCTCGATCTAGCCACCGGATTCCATCAGCTTAGAGTGGCTGAGGATAGTATTGACAAGACTGGGTTTAGGACTCCAGATGGATTCTTTGAATGGCTAGTCATGCCGTTCAGTTTGACTAATGCACCTGCATACTTTGTTGATTTGATGAGTAGGGTGTTCAGGGAGTTCCTTAACAAGTTTGTGGTTGTCTTCGTGGATGATATTCTGGTTTTCTCTAAGGACGAGGAAGAGCATGCTACACACCTTAAGGAGGTTATGGATACGCTTAGAGCTCATCAGTTGAAAGCCAAGTTCTCTAAATGCCATTTCTGGAGAAGGGAAGTTCGGTTCCTTGGGCATATAGTTTCTAAGCAAGGCATAGCTGTGGATCCCGCTAAAGTGGTGGCGGTACAAGACTGGAAAGTTCCAAAGAATGCAACTGAAGTGAGAAGCTTTCTCGGTCTGGCAGGATATTATAGGAAGTTCATTAAGGACTTCGCTAAGATCTCAGCCCCTCTCACTAAGTTAACGAAGAAGAACTTAGTCTTTGCATGGGACATAGAGTGTGAGCTTGCTTTTCAAAGGCTCAAGAAAGCCCTCACCACAGCTCCAGTTCTAGCATTACCCGATGGAGGGAAGTTGTTTACCGTGTACACCGATGCATGTGGCATGGGATTAGGCGCTATCCTGATGCAAGAAGGGAGAGTGATATGCTTTGGGGGTAGGCAACTCAAAGTTCATGAGAAGAACTATCCCACTCATGATTTGGAGTTGGCGGCGATCGTCTTTGCACTCAAATCCTGGCGCCACTATCTTCTAGGCGAAAGGTTTGAGTTATATACTGATCACAAGTTGCTCAAGTACCTCTTCTCGCAGAAAGATTTGAATCTAAGGCAGCAGAGGTGGATGGAATTCTTGGCATCATATGACTTCGAGATAGCTTATACCCCTGGCAAGGGTAATGTTGTGGAGGATGCGCTAAGCAGAAGAAGGTTGACTTTGAGTCCCTTGTTTGTTGAGATGAAGAGCCTAGAGTTCTTGGCAACCTTTGATTTTGCACCTGCTGTTGAGTCGATGACTGGTTCGTTAGCATCCCTTGAGCTTAGACCTACACTTCTTGATCAAGTTGGGGCTTCACAGAGGGAAGACCCACAGATAGTCGAGATCATGGACAAGTTGATTCGGGGTGAGATGTCAAGTCACCTCGCTAGATATACTATTGATGACAAGGGATGGCTAAGGCATGATGGATGACTATGTGTCCCACGAGTGGGAGACTTAGTAAATAAAGTTCTTGAGGAGGCGCATCACTCGAGGATGACCATACATCCCGGAGGGGATAAGATGTACCGGGATATGAAGCGCATTTTCTTTTGGGATGGGATGAAAAAGGATGTGGCAGAGTTTGTTTCTAGATGCATTGTTTGCCAACAAGTAAAGGCCGTCGAAGAAGCCCGGTGGGCTACTGCATCCATTGGAGGTCCCGCTATGGAAGTGGGAAAGTATCTTTATGGATTTTGTGGATGGATTGCCGAGATCAAGGAAGGGGAATACTAGCATATGGGTCATAGTTGATAGACTTACGAAGAGTGCTCACTTTATCCCGGTGAAGAGCAAGAGGACCGCATCATGGCTAGCATATGTTTATCTTCGAGAGATAGTGCGATTGCATGGAGTTCCTTCTAGCATAGTTAGCGATCGTGACCCAATCTTCACTAGCCAATTTTGGAGTAGTTTGCAAGAAGCGATGGGTACGCGATTGAATCTAAGTACAGCCTATCACCCACAGACGGATGGCCAGACCGAAAGGGTGAATAGGGTACTAGAAGATCTGTTGAGGCTATGCATTCTTGACTTTGGTGGCACTTGGGAAGACCACCTTCCTCTCGTAGAGTTTGCTTATAATAACAGCTACCAAGCAAGCATAGGGATGGCACCATTCGAAGCTTTGTATGGGAGGCTGTGTAAGTCACCAACATGTTGGTGGGAGACGACGGATAAGCTTATACTTGGGCGCGACATGATAAGGGACACATCCGAGAAGGTTGAGTTGATTCGAAGGCGGATGAAAACGGCCCAAGACAGACAGAAATCCTATGCAGACAAGCGAAGGACAGACTTATAGTTTGAAGTTGGAGATATGGTCTTTGTGAAGGTTTCTCCTTTGCGAAATGTGGTTCGTTTTGGAGCAGTTGGGAAGCTGGCACCAAGGTTCGTAGGACCCTTCCCTATCATAGAGAGGATTGGGAAGATGGCTTATAAGGTGGAATTGCCCGAGAAGCTGGCCGGAGTGCACAATGTTTTTCATGTCTCGCATCTCCGAAAGTGCCTACATGAGTCAGCTGAGGTAGTTGAGCCTAGCATTCTTGAAGACATGGAGGTAGAAAAAGAGGCAACTTTGAGGCGAGCTCCGATTCATATCTTGGGAACGGAGATCAAGAAGCTGAGGAATCGAGAAGTCAAGTTAGTAAAGGTTCAGTGGAGTGAAGCCGATGAAGATGCAACTTGGGAAACCGCGGAGAAGATGCGTGGGCTTTATCCATTCCTTTTTGAGGGTACATTCTCAATCTCTTTTCCTAGTTAGCATATCTTTCTTTTGCTATCCATGTTTATCTTGTTATCTCGTTAACCTTGTCATGAGAACCTTAGGTAGAAACCCTTTGGATGAAACATGTATTTGAAACATGTTATGCTTGATGTTTGCAAGTGGTTGCAAATGTTTGCAAGTGGATACTCGTGGATGCATGATACACCTTAGGCACTAAGATCGGCTCACACACTTTCATATTGCATATGCATGAGTGCTTATGCTTATTCATGGATTAAACTTGTTATGCTATCACGTGGATGTTGCATATGGATGAATGTTATGTGCACTCATGTTGAGATTATGAATTATGTTAGGAATTTACATACATATGGACTCATTTCACTAACATACTTTGCATTAAGGAGGTTTGCTGAATCAGTAACCGCCTGATTTTCGCATTAGATAAGTACATATACACACACCTTTCGCATATGATCATACAGCATTTAGAATCTTTTAAGGACAATGACTGCTCGTGGGTGATGTTTTGAGTAGATGGATGATGGATGGTAGGATACGTTCTTCCTAACTTGAAGATTTCGGGGACGAAATCCTTTAAGGTGGGGAGAATGTAACAACCCGTATTTTGAATAACATGTTATAACGTAAATCAAGGCAGAATTAAATGTTAAAATCTGAATCAAGGGAAACGGGCTGTGCCATTGCGTTTGTCTCGGAAAAATACGCGAAATAGAGCCCGAGTTTTCGAAAATCGAAGTCTGTATGACCGAGTTATGGCCCGTCAAAGTTTTCAGAAAATTTCAAGTTCAAAAACAGTTCAAATTTCAAATCTGGAGCCAAACAGACTGGGCGGGAAAATTTTCCGCCCAGCCCCAAGTCGACTGGAGAGTCGACTTGGGAGTCGACACACCCCAGCTGGTGTCGACTGCCCAGTCGACAACCCTGTCGACCTGGGTGGTCGGGCCAGTTTGGCCCGGTGCACCTGTTTTGGCTCCTGGGTCTTGTTTTGTTGGCTTGTGACGTGATTTGATGGCTCAGATCTGAATTAGGGTTAATCCTATGGCCTAAACTAGTCTCTACACCTATAAAAACACCCTAATACCTAGCCTAAATCATCACAAATCATTCCTACAACTAAATTATGCCAAAATGCTTCCTAATCATGGCCTCCACCTTCATATCATGACCTCCATCTTCTTCATGAAAGCTTGAGTGTTCTAAGCTAGTAAAAGAGCCATCTATCTTCATACAAATCATAGGAGATTCTTATTTCTCAAGACAATTTGGAGCTTATATTCATTTGGGGATTTCTAGTGTGGCTTCGTCTCAATCTTGTTTTATTTTGTTCTAGTCTTCATAGCCAAGCTTTGTAAGCCCTATTCTACTCTTAGATTTAAACTATGAAGTTAATATGATCATGTAGTAAGTTGAAATGAGACTTTTGGGTATAATACTTGTCTTTGGGCTATATTTGTATGCATAGATCCATGTATGACTCTTTTGATCTATGATTGTGGCACTATCATGAACCTAGTATCATTTACCTTGATTTTTGGGTAGAAAGCTATGAGCTTTATTTGGTGGTTATGCATAATGCAACATAGAACTTGGTAGTTATGCATAATGCAACATAGATCCTCTCATGATCATTATGTTAACTTGCCTATGATGTTATGAACTATATGCTAATCACAAGTTATCACCCTATGTTAACTATGACCATGTTATCAATTATTTGCTAAGTTGATGTCATGCATGTTTTGAGGCCAATAACCTTATATGCTAGTATGTTGAACTCCTTTTGCCTCAAATATCACCATGTTTAACTTGTGATAGACTTTGCCATCTTATGCCCACCTTGTCATATTCTTCTGTTCCCCCTTTTGATCTATTTGTGTTGATGCGAACTTACGTGCGATGGGGTTACGTTATGGGTAAAATTAAATGACATGAAACATGACTTGAAAATATGACATGTGATTATGCTTGAAAACATGAACGTGGACATGACATGTAGAAAACATGAAAGTGGCCAACTCGAGGTTGGGTTGAGGTTGTAGAATAAATCTACCCGGAACCGACCGGCTTAACTAGTGGCTACAAACAATAGGACCCAATGTGAGTAGTTGGTCATATCGCACTTAAAACCCGAGGTTAGACTAGGTTGTGGTGTAAAGCTACCCGGACCCGCCCGGCTTAACTAGTAACCACAACAAAGTCTAATGTGAGAGGTTGGGGTGCATTAAGTTAATTAATGCCACATGGTAGGGTTAAGTCATGGACCACTTGAATATACTTGACCAGTTGAACACGATGTATTGATAGGGTTAAGTCATGAACTGCTTGGATACACTTGACCAACTCAATACATGGTTAGGATAGGGTTAACCACACTTAACCCGCTTGAAATCCTAGTTACGCGATCCTTTTCAGCAGTAACCCACTAGGGAGTATCATGGATACCCTAGGACTAGGCTAGGGTGGGGCACGATTACTGGGATGATTGTAAGAGACCAAAAGAGACGGCTGAATGGTGCACCAGTTAAGTTCAGGCGGACCATGGTCGTGCACATTAAGTCTGAAGTTGAACATGGGCACCGGTAGGTTTAGACTGTGCGTGCTTGTTTTGTGTCTGTGGTTTACACCCTAGGACTGGATACACCCTAGGGTGGACCTTGCACAGTTAACTACATTCCATGATTAAGCCGTATGACACCGATACACGACGAGTTAGGCTTATAGGGAGCCGATCGACTAGACCGAGTAGTTGGACCTTGATTTAGGTCATCTCATGATGTTGGGCCAATTTTGGGCCAAGGGATCATTTCTTGTTTATACTTGACATGGATTAGAATACTAGTACACTTGGTGCAACTTAACCTTGTATATGCGATGCCACTCTTGTTAAATTTTCACCATGCCAGTTATTATCCTATGTTTCATCTCTGTTTTACATGTCCAGTTAACTTTATTAGTTTTTATACTAATAGTAGGTAGGACTTACCAGTCTTTTTGACTGACCTGTTTTCCTTTCACCTCTTTTCTTCCGTTTCCCCCCCAGGTTCTCAGGCTGGGAACACTAGCACCTAGCTTGGATCTTTAGCTTGCTTTCTGGATAGCTCATGTACGGTTTGGACTTGAGCTTGCTATGGCTTTACCACGTCTACTTTGGGGATAGTTTACTTTATGTTATTTCCAGTTTTCAGTTTATGTTTTTAGACTTGTAGTAGTTGGAAAATAATGACTTAGTACTTTTGATGTAAGTTGACTATGGTTTTGAAATAGTAGTTTTATACGCTGCTTTATTTACTCTGTTTTACTTATATGTTCTGTCTTGTGATATCTTCATGCATGTTTACCTTGTCCAACACCCCTCCAAAGCCAGTGTACTTGCTTAGAGTGACCCTGGTGGAGGCGGGGTGTTACATTTTATGCTTATATTGCACTGGTGACCTACTCTGCTGTTATGCATAGCACTTTTGTCATGACACTTGACATAGTTACTTAGGTACAACCATGCTAGCAAAGATTCTTTGGTTACTCAATTTCTGACTGGTGATGCATTCACGTGGTTGACACGCATACTTGACTTGTATTTTCTAGACAAGTGAAATGTGTTTTAGTAAAATAACGTCCACTGTTGTTCCATAAACTTAAGAAGTATTCAATGCAACATTTGGAACTATTGAACTTGATGTTGCACCTTCAATTATGATTTTATTGAAACTTATTATTTGTTGTTTACTGCAGGAGTAACATCCTTTAGTGCAGAGAAAGGAAGCAAAAGGATAACTATGACAGGGGATATTGATCCATTCGAGGTGTTGGAGAGTGTTTCCAAGATCAAATTTGCAGAGATTATTGAATGGACCGATAATACTATCTCATAAGTTCTGTTTGCACCATGTTACATTGTATATACATACAGGCATTATTTTTGTTTATTCTATGTTGCTTCCTTTATTTTATTTGGCGGCATACTTGAGAAGTTGGACTGGATGGTGGATTTCTTACTTCTTACCATTCTATCTTTTAAGAATGTTTCTGGTTATTGTTTTGATTCTAGGAACTTTATATACTGTTTTGTGGTTTTTCTTAACATTTAGTTTAGATTATATGTTTTGGTTATGAGAACTAAATTGATCTTGACTTGAATGTGAATGATGCTTGCTTTGTTTATCTTGACTGAATGGTATATATGTTTTGCTTATGAGAACTAAATTGATCTTGACTTGAAGGTGAATGATGCTTGCTTTGTTTATCTTGACTGAATGGTGATAATGAAATGAACATTTTAATATTTGGTATTGATTATATAAGATTGTGTATGTTTTTTTGTAGTTTTGTCCATAATGAGTTAAATGGGTTGACTCATTAAATTTGTGGGGTGGGTTGGGTTAACCCATTTAATAGGTGGGTCTAATGGGTTAGGTCAATTTTTATTTAAATGGGTTGGGTCAAATTTTGAACCAACCCATTTGTACCCAACCCAACCCATTTGACACCCCTATGTTTAACTAAACGGGTTATGTCGGGTAGTATTGGGTCGGGTTTACGTGTTTGACCCATTGGAAAATATTGCACACTAATATAAATAGCAAAAGAACAAATCACCAACATGTAACAAATTACAAAATCACCAACAGATAGCACATATATAAAGCACGAAATCACATATTCAAAAATCATTCTCCATACGTAAGAATATATGAGCATACTACATACATAAGAGACTAACAATATGGAAGAGTTACAGTTGTTATAAGTAAAATATAACTAAAAACATACAAGAATAAACTAGTAAAATATAACAGCTTATACAAGAATATGTGAGCATACTGATTACTGCATACATAAAAAACTAACACTAACAACATACGTAAAAGCTAACAGTGTGGAAGAGATACAACATATAATCGGGTTTGGCGGGTCAATATCGGGTTAGTGGGTCAACCCTAAACCCACCTGTTTATAAACGGGTCGAATTCGGGTTGACCCGATAATGACCCGCCAACTAAAAGGGTCGGATTGACCTGCTAATGTACGTGCGGGTTTCAGGTCGTGTAGGAAATTGACAACCCTAGTGTAGTTCGAGTAACAATAATCAACCAACTTGCAAGATTTTCAAAACAACTCGCAAGTGCGTCTTATACTCTTCCTCATTCCGGGAGTAAACTAAAATACCATCCACGAACGCATGAACGAACGAACTTATTCAACTAATCTCTAAAAACCATATTCATAAGATCCATGAAATATGCTAGCGCGTTAGTCAACTCGAATGTCATCACTAACCATTCAAAGAAACCAGATAGTGTCCTAAAAGCAGTCTTTGATGCATCATACTTTGCCACCCTCAATTGGTGGAATCCCGTTGCCAAATCCAACTGAGAGAATACCTTGCCTTCGTGAAGTTGATCAAACAAGTCATCGATCCTTGGCAACGGATTCTTGTTCTTCTTGGTCACCTTGTTCAGCTCACGATAGTCCACACGCAATCTTAACGAGCCATCAGCCTTGGTTGCAAACATAACTGGTGCACCCCCATTCAGATACACTTCTCCGAATGAATCCTTTTCTCAAAAGGTCATGAACTTGCACCTCTAACTCTCGTTGTTCCTTAGGCGCCATTCTCCTAAGAGGCATAACGATAGGTCTAGCACCCTCGACCAAATCGATTCTAAAATCCATCTCACGATGCGGCGACAAACCTTTGACCTCGTCAAAGACATCCTCAAACTCATTAGCGATCAGCACAGATGACAAGTCTTCCTGTGGAATCACAAGCGAATATAAAAAGCTCACGAAGACCCCATCTTCGGGTTACATCGAATCAAAACCTTTCGCCCTTCCACATCCCCGACCCACACCTCAAGTTTCTTGCAATTCACTCTTGCCGCATACCTCTTGAGCCAATCCATGCCCAAGATTATCCCAAACCCAGCGAAGTTCAAAACAAAGCAATCACACACAAAGGAGTAACCATGACTCGAAAACACCAGACTATGACAAAAACATCCAAAGGCTGGACAACCTCCAACTGGATTTGTCAAAACCAAAAGTTTATAACAAATCTGGGGTTCTAAATCCAAGCGACACAAGCTCATTACAAATGAATGAATGTGATGCTCCAGTATCAAACAACACACGAACTGAAACACCTCTAACTAAAAGAGTACCTTGGACAACGACACCCTTCCCTTTCTCCTCTGCAGTAGGATCCCTTGAAGACGATGGCAGAGCTTTCAAAACATACGCCTTCACAATCTGTTTCCCTTTCCCTAACTCTGAACAATCCTTCTTATCATGCACAGCTTTTCCACACTTAAAGCACTTCTTCTCAGCTTTAGGATTCTTGCATTCATTAGCAAAGTGGCCCTTCTTTTGACAGTTATAGCAAACCACCTCACTTTTAAGTTTCTTCTTGCCATCCTTGCCTTTCTGCTATTGCTGCTTCCTCTTCTTATTGTTATTACTACCCTGTTGTGGTTTCTAGACTTCCTTGGCTGCAACAACAACAACTTCTTTCTCTTTGGGAAACAAGATTTCATGTCATTGTCAAGATGATCCACCAATGGCTTCCTAATATTGGTATCCAACCCATAACAAACTTCTCGTTCTTCTGATATGGAGAATCAATATACGAATGAGCATACTAGGATAAGGCCTAAAAATTAGAAGCATACTTTAGTAATGGTCGACCATTTTGTTTTAGCTCCACAAACTTGTTGAACAAAACAGACTTTTGAGTTGTAGAGATAGACTTCATCTCAAACTTGACTCGGAACTGATCCCAAGTGATCTCATCTTCCGGAATCTCAAGCGTGACAGATTTCTACCAATCCATGGCTCTACATTGAAGCTGCCTCGATGCAAGCTTCCTCTTAGTTTCATCATCTATACCTAAGTCTCCAAAGATCCTAGTACAAGCATCTAACCACCTCTAAACCTCTTCTATCAGCTCTGTCCCCTTGAACTGCTTCCCTCCCAGAGAGGTAAAGTCCTTTCACAGCTTTGCAAAGTCCATGGCTCTAGGAGCTTGCACTCGAACTCCTACATCTACCGCAGCTATATCTGGAGCGAGAGCCCTCTTCATGATCGCTGCCACCATGGCCTCGAACATAGCTAAGTAGTTTGGTATACCGCCACTTCCCCCTCCAGAAACAGTCTCCTCCCTAGCAGCATGTCTCGATGGTCGACGACTCATTCTAAATCTGCAATGTAGAATTATTATCCACTTACGAGAAAACTGCTAATGGAGTTCAAAAGCTAATATACTATACACTCATATATATATATACATATATATATATTATACATCCATCATAAATATACAAATACATCTCTCATACATAATTAAGTCTTCGAACTTTGGTTAAAATCGATAACCAGAGCTTTGATACCGAATGTGATGAATGCCCATAACCCATGCACTAAATAAGAGAAATAATGCACTGAAAGGTGTGCTAGGTAGCTATGGACGGTCATCAAGGTAACATAACACAATGCGGAACCTGTCGTATAACTCACAGTGCAAGGGTAAAATATAATAGAACATATACAACATGCAATAATAGTGAAGCACCTTTGAGCAGAAACTTGAGCTTTCACAACAACTAGAAAGAATACCAATACATCCCTGGATCACAACATAAGTGTCTGTACAAATTCACCTCACTACAACACTCAGAGTCAAACATCAAACAGCGGAAAAAACAAATACTAGATAGTAGGAAAGTAATACACCAGCCTCCTACTCGTCACCATATAGCAACATCATCCTCATTAAGATCAATCACCTGTCACCTGCTACTTATTCTGCCCATCCAAAACCGAATGAACAACCCAAAGTAATAAGAGGCAACATAAAACCTTGAGTTAGGCAATAGTCTTAATGGGCGATAAAACAACTATCTGACATCATCAACAAAGTATATAAGAATAGGTGGATTAACAAACCAGCCTACCAAAACACCAGAGAAGAACCCAACCCGTCTTCCCCACATCTGACAGTGATAGCCTTTACAAATAAGCATTTAGAACAACAAAGAAGGAACAAACAGTTCATTCTTCGCAATCAGAAGCAACCATACAATGGAAATCATAACAACTAGTTATATCTCATGTAAACCATCCTAATCAAGATCAACATCCCTCAAGCACAAGCCCCGAAGGCCTAAACCAACATCAGACAAGCACCCAAGAAACATTTCCTTCGATGTTAGACAGTCTACGTGAGATGGTACAAGCAAAACAACTAAACATCCAAGACCTGGCTATCATTGCTTGTATTGCTTCAAAACCATCGTTAATCGTATGACGACCAACCCTGCCACATGTCAAGGGCTAATGGTAACCCCGGTTCTAGTAAGAAACTCTATACGCCTTTCAACGATACGTATCTTGGCCTTTCGACGCTACCCAGGGTACTCGGCTAGCAACCCTCCAGTCTTTTAGGTGCCCCTATTATACCCTTGCTTTGAGTCCGCTAGAACCTATGACAACAATAATCCCTCAGCCTTCAATATCTCTAGTCGTCCTCCCTGACGGCTTTTCATAGCTCAAGCAACCTTCTTGAGCAACCATTATCCACTAACTCATCACTTTGAGTTATAGCTTAGGCAATCTTCTCAAGCAACTTATCCACGAACTCACCACTTTGAGTCTTTTTTACATCCGTTGCATTAAGATGATCAACAAACACATCACAACCCTTCGAACGTTCCTGCTTGAATTCACTTTGAAGACACAACCATCATTGACCCAAAAACATACGCTATTTGGTCAATATTCTAATTCAGAGCATTTCCAGACCTTGCGCTATGAAAAAATAAACCACAACGTTTCAGCACCTTTCCACATCGTTCCACAACGCTGTCATTTCCTCCTTAGGTCATTCAACGACCTATGACCTATGATCCATCCCCCTAGCTCCACACAGACTGACCCTGTGAACCTTGAACGACCTGACTCCCTCGGCCGACCCATCACCTAGCAACGACCCAACCTGGCATGCTTTGACGACCTGCCTTACACCAAAGTGAGTGACCTGACTCGTCACCAAGCAGAACGACCTAACTGCTAGAGCTCCACGAACTAAACCAACCTTCCTTAGATAGTTTAACGACCTAAGACACTTGACCTAACACCATTCGATCTAGAATCCCCAAAGCTTCAATGACCTGATCTCCATACCCTACCATTTGAAGACAACAACCCGAAGCTACCAATTTGAATGACCCGACGTATCTTCCACAACCCAGAGCGACAAA
This sequence comes from Allium sativum, assembly GCA_030737875.1. Classification (NCBI taxonomy): domain Eukaryota; kingdom Viridiplantae; phylum Streptophyta; class Magnoliopsida; order Asparagales; family Amaryllidaceae; genus Allium; species Allium sativum. The sequence continues at coordinate 630,907,379 of CM060909.1, forward strand.
CGACCCAAGCCCAATTCTTGGAGAAGAAGACACACGATTTGACCTATGCCACATCACCCTCAATCCATCAAAAATGATGCAACTCCAGATCTGACCAAAACAACTCCAAACTTGACCAAATCTTCACCAAACGACAACATTGATGTAAACAACTCATCCAAATCATCCAATTCAACAATCAACATTTTATGAAATCATCAACAACATCAAAATGACAATTATTCATCAATAATCATATAAAATTCGCTAAATCACGATAAATCAATGCATAAACTAGAATAATGGATCTAACTTACATAAACGTATGAAATAACATAAGAATTACTGGTTTTAAGTTGCTAAATTAGATCCTATGGTGATTCAAATGAAAATATACTTACCATAATGTAGATCTAAGTGAAAACAACTTAAAATGATGAAATTAAGATCAAATAACCCATATACTTGATTGAATCCATGCGAGAGATGCTTATCAGTCACCAAATCTTCGATCTAGCTTAAAATCGATGAATCACGAATTCAAACAGTGAAGAACAACCTTCAAACTTCTCTATTTGATGAAATCTCACTTGCTTGATGTAGATCTAGCTTCGATCGATGTTAGTCTTCAATCTTCTTCCTTAGATCTAGATTTAATAGTGGAAAGGTGTATTTGATTGAGTAAGGAGGATCATAAGCTTAACCAAATGAGAAAATGAAAAACAAAAACTATTATCCATGCCTTTAACCCCTATTTATAGCCTCCCACCAGCCCACTAATGGGCCTTCCCAAATCGGTCCATCAATGGCTAACCAAAACCTGAACAAAACTTGTGAAATACTAAAACAACGATTCCTCCTAAACCGCTGAGCCAAATCTTTAATATGACCGCTCTACGGAATTGGATACACCATTTCCTTTCCAATGAAATCAATCTCATCACCTGATTCGATTCCAGTCAAAAGTTATGCCATATACAAAACTGATAGAGGCAAAATGGACATAAATAAAATTGGTAAAAATTATGGACATGTCTCACATCCCCATAAACAACATATCAAAATATGAGAATGTTCCAACCCTCAGGGAATTAAATAAAAATACTTTATGATCCTCCGATACATAAAATGTGGATTGTTACATTATGTCTTTGTATTTTCTTATTATACGTATCTGAGGTGTTTCAAACCCGAAAGCTTCAGTCTTCCTTAGCAAAACGTTGTTAAAATCGGTGCTAAAAATTAAAGGTGAGTTAATTCTTACTTTTCTGGCTTAAACAATTTGTGTATGTTTCTAAATCTATGTTTTTTGTGCATTTGTAGTTTACTGTTTGAAAATTTCAGTTAATGGTAAAACTGAGTCTATATTGATCTTTTCGAGCTTGTAAGTTCTTCTTTTTGTCCCAAATCCATGTCAAATTTGTTCTATATTATTATCTGAATATTACCCTCTATGAATGCTCGAAATTAGGCTTTAAAAACATTTGAAACTAGTTTTATTTTCTATTTAAAGTTGAATACGAACCAGGCATTTTTGCTAGTAAAAGCTGTGACCATTAGGTCGACCCATAGGTCAATTTGTGCTCATATATTGGTCGATCTGGCCTATACAAAAATGGTGCCAGGTCATGCCATATTTCCTTTGTAAATTGTTAAATTATTTCCATGTTTTCGGATGATTTTAGTGATGAATTTCCTTAAAGTTTTGAGCTGATTTTACGGGCTTAATCCTACTATAGGTTAGAAAATGCTAACGCTGTTCCAAACTCCATATTGACAAGTTTTCTTATGCATTTTTATGTTGATTTCGTGGACTTTTCATTGATTCTTGCATATTCTGTGCACGTGTTTTCTAATTTTATTTCTAAAGAATTTTGATTCAAAAACCAAGTTTTGAAATAAATATTCTATAATCGATTTATGGAAAAAATATTATTGTTTTTATATAAATATTTCTGACTATAAAGATATTTTTAACGAATAACTTCCAAACTAGTCTTTGAAAATAATTTAAAAACTCGTTTACAAAGTATACATATTTTCAATATAAACCTAAATGTTTTGGCACTCTTCTAGAGAACGAGAAAGCAATTTAAATGATATAATAAACAATGTGATATGGGACACGCAAGTTTACTACTTCAGTTAATTCAAAGAAAATTGATTGAAGCTACACTACTATGGAATTGACTGATTTGTCGTAAACTGTCAAGTGATACAATGTGGTATGGGATGCACTATTGTTACTATTTGGATTATTATTTAAAAATTTGTGACATATTCCGTGATATTGCCAGTACTAGACCTTCGGGTCATCTGCGGGACATCCGTGTTAGTCTATCAGGCCATCTGTGTTAGACCTTTGGGTCTTCTGCGTTATGCTTTCAACCAATCTATGTTAGACCTTTTGGTCATCTAAGTTAGGTGCCATATATGTTTAATAGTACTTAGCAGGCTTTTTCCATCTCTTTCGTCAATATGTAGCATAGCTTAGCCTCACCATCTGTGACTTAGATCCATTTTTGGATTTTTTATCTAGATTTCATTATTTATGATTTCTAGAAACCGTGATTTTGGTATGTTTTCACCATTTCTTGATGATTGTAATATATATATATATATATATATATATATATATATATATATCCCTAAAGCTATCTGTGGATTGATAACAATATATGGTGATTACATTTCTATGCTTTGGACTCCTAACTGAGTTTCATGTATTTTGATTTGGTGGTCTTCATCTTGTGTTTTGAGCGATTTATATTTTTAGAAACCATAGCCTTAGAGTTCGAGTAATTTATATTGACGGAAATATATGTGTTTTGCGTTCTTACCTTACATGAGTAATTTATATGTTAATTCCGTGAGCCTATCACGTGTACTATATGGTTATCCGAGTCTATGTTACTCCTTTCATAATGAAAATAATTATTTCTCATGTGACACTATATTTTCACCTCTCATGCACTAACTATCTTGTTTAAGTTAGACTGACTCGTGTGTTTTATGTACTTGGGTCAGACTGGGTTGTTTCAGGTTAGTGTCCTGCTATAGATGCCTGCTGTATTTTGCTTTTGCCATGGACTATCCTATCATCTCTTTTGTGTTAAATTATGTTTTTTGTGGTTGTTTAGTCACACTTTGATGTATGTATTCTTTTGTTTGGGACATGTTGTATATATATGGTTCGCATGACCACTTACTTATGTATCACTTATGAATTCTACTCTTGAGTATTTGTATGTGACTGTATTTATTGTTCTATGATCTATTTTATTTTTCGTTATTATGTTTTATTCTGAATAGATACTTAACTGCCATAGTTTTTTGTTATGCTTGATTGATTGTGTCGATCCGTATGAGATAAGAAAAAAAATATACATAGCAATAAATAAACATATTCATTGGTTGTTTAATACAAGACTCACGGGTGGTCGCTCATAAACAGCCATAATCTCTGCACTAGCAGAAAATATTATTTTGTAATGTTCTTTGTTAGTGTGGGTACCAAGGTAGGGCGTCACATTTATAGTCCATATAAGATATCGGTTTACATATCTCAAATGTTGTCTTAATTCTTTTAATTCTTACATGATTCTACACTCTTATATATATATATATATATATATATATATATGTGTGTGTGTGTGTGTGTGTGTGTGTGTGTGTGTGTGTGTGTGTGTTTATTTGTAATGCTCTTTGTTAGCGTGAGTCTCAGGTGGGGCGTCACTTTTCTAATACCTATAAGATAACAGTTTACATATCTCAAATGTTGTCTTAATTCTTTTATTTTTTTACATGATTCTACATTCATATATATATATATATATATATATATATATATATTTGTGTGTGTGTGTGTTTTCAAAAGTTACTACAGTCACTTACAAAGTTGTCATAATTCTCTGTCATTATCTTATATTCAGATCCATGTACTTAAAATAATCATACACTGTAAACTCAAAGTACTTAAATAAATTTAAATAACTATTATTGGCTAATTTGTTAAATAATTTCTAAATAATGGTGATTTCCATTGTTTATCACATTCGTATTATTAGTAAAAATGGATTTTCATTTAACCTTCAAAATATAATGACCACTTTACAAAATTATTTGTGTATAATAGGAATATTTCAATTTGAAGCTTTTAAAATTACCAAGAATCACATCTTGATGTAGTCTATGAATGACATTACGTCATTTTATCACAAAACTACCCACATTACACTTGATTTTAACAGCATTATTTCATAATTCTCCCCATCCAGATATCTCCAATTAAATCGATGGAGTGATTTTCTTGGTTGATGGCGATTTAGACACAAATCGAATGGAAGTCAATTTCCATAGATCAATAGGATTGTGTTATTTCTCCTATACAACAAATTTCTATATTTTCAGTATTAGAAATTTATTTGTAGTTTATTCAATTGGATTAGGTATCTAGAAAAGAAGAGACGAGTAGAAAAGGAGAGATGTAAACTTTAGTGACCTGGATTATGAATTTGGTTGAACATTCTAAATGTTTTCATATTTTCCATTTAAGATATACTATCTCTGTTCTTTCTTTTTTTAATCTTTTCGGGAGAATATGCAGCTTAGGTAGGACTAGACATTTTTACCATACTACCAGTTATTACCATTATCAACCACTACCAATTAAAATGGTATCGAAAAAATTGGTAACAAAATAGATTGGTACAGTTTGCCGAACTGCATGAAATTATGCTTTATGGTAATGGTAATTAAATATTAAGTATGGTAACTACCATACCTATCATATATCTTCGTACACAAAAACATACATACGTATATACACATATCTATATGTATATGTAATATTTCTATTATGTAACACTGCATATAAAGTATAATGATTTAATAGAAAATATAGTAAAACACTCTATTTTTTCAAATTGAATTTTTTTCTTATTGCTTAATTTTAAAGACAATATGAATTATCAGTTTATCAATTAATTTGTTTGATAATTGTGTGATTTTCTATAATCATATATATATTGGTGTGGTAATGGTTTTGAATATGAATTTTCGTTACCGAATCAAACCCATCCCCAAGCTTAGGTTAATAGAGTTAGTAGCAATAGTTGTGTATTTCTTCTATAACTATTGGATACTTAGTCACTTGGTTTTATTTAATTGTGGAAAGATTTCACATAAAATGCGGTATGTTATAGTGACCACAATAATTGTGATGACGGTGTATTGTTAGTTAAAAATTATATACTTTGGACGATTTGTGTACCATATTGACGAAATAACCATAATATTTAGCTAGATCTAGACATAAATGGGACAAGAGATTGGATGCAGTTTCTATTGATTTCGCTATGATAATAGAAGCACATAGTATGTTACCATATATTCACGTGGACACAGTGTCGGCCTTGTGCATGCGAATCGAGGCCTTAGTCCGAAAAAATTCCAGACTCAAAGTTTTGCATAGATCTACAAGACATGCAAATTTGATAGAAGGAAGAAAGACATAATTGAGTAACAAACACACCAGGAATTGAACTTTTGTTGCAACCGAAGGAGTTGCATATATTACCATTATCCCAAAGCAATTTTCACGTTCAAAAGAACAAATACATAAAACGAATATCCCTTTTAATTTAAAACCCAAAAATTTGAGGCCTCCTTCCCTTCTTCTCCTTCTTCCGGCTCCGGGGTCTTAGGTCACTACCTAGGTGACAAATGCCCAAAGCCGGACCAAAGTGGACATGAATTATTTAATGAAATTACTGAGAGAAACGTAAGCTTACATTCAACTCTAGTTTCTTTAAATTTTCAGAACTTAGATATGGTTTTCTTTAGAAACAAATTCTATATTTTTGGTTTTCAATATTTATGTGTTTGATGATAAGCAACTTATCTAAACTGGCTAGGACTTTTCGACATGGTACAACATGGATTTGACCCTTTTTCATTGGGTCTAACCCACTTGTCATGTAGTATGTTACATACTACGTAAAATTTGTAAATAGATTTCAAAAAAAAAAAAAAAATTGTTTGAAAGTGATGGAATTGGAACATTCTAGTCCGCCAAACAGTGGGGAGAAAAGATGGTACAAGACAAATTTTGATATTTTCTAAAAGGGAAAAAAGCTTGTAAAGTCATTTCTAATTTCAACATAAAACCTTTTTTTCCTTTCGAATCTATCATTTTCGTCCACTTCCACTTCTCTGTATATTTTTGAGTACAAACTGAAAATGCAAAACACAAAACCCAATTTTCAAACTAAGCATTACGTGTTATTTAACAATATATTTTTCTCGAGTGTTACTATTGCAAATTTTTGCATAAAAGTTGAGCGTCCAAGTGGTTATATTTGGATTATAGCATGTTATTATATCTGTATTAGAAGTTTAGAACATGTAATGCTTAGAATTAGTATTGACTTGGTGAACCATGCTCTATATGAGTACTACATGGTCATAACATCTATGCACTAAATATTACAAAAGTGGGTAAATTCGACACCAGTTTTATGTGGCGTTAGATCGAAAATACGTTGCCTTTGCCCATTTTTTCAAATAGACAACACCAGAGGGGCGCGACATCCGCGGCCGTGGCCTTAGCCCTTTAAGGCAACGCTTTTGCTCATTTACTGCCACGGAAGGAAAGTGTTGCGTTATAACCCTATTGCAATAGTGTTAGCAAGTAATGCGACAAAACACATTGTTGCCTTAAGTATAAGTTAGATCCTACCTGCCAGGTCACGATCGTGAGGGCCACGTCAGCTTCCACGTAAGATGCTCACGTGTCACACGCCACGTTAGTTGTGGGGCCTACGTTTCATGTGGAATTAATAATATTTTATTTAATGCAAAGCCACTGTATTATGTAATGTAACACCATTACCATGAAATGCAATATCAGAAGAAAAAAAAGCAAATGCAACAGTAGAAGAAGGAAAATGCTACATTAGAAGAAAACAAATACAATGCTTATATTAATTTTTTTGCAATACAGGTTTTGTACATAGAAGAAACTCATCCAAAACATTTGATATTCCAAGTAAAACATAAACAGAACCACCACAGCATACGAAGAGAAAAGACAATGACTCATGTATTATCCAAATATCAAAAATCAGAAATCAACTACGCCATTTTCTTCATTATATAGAGTAAAAGCTCGAACTACTTGAAGAATAGGTGCACGGCATAATGGACATTTTCCTCCATTCCTGACCAACTCATTAGCGCATTTTGAACATGTACACGTGTTCACATCTGCAAAATGTATTAATCATATATATATATATATATATATATATATATATATATATATATATATATATATGATTCTGAATCATATATATGCAGCAATCCGATTGAAATAAGAAATATATATGCATGTACCTATACAAAAGGGAATCAATGTGAGTATCACAGCAAATACATCACGTCCCTTTCCTCACTTAACTCCATTTGGACCCATCATTCGAGAAGTAATTTCCATTGCAGTTTGAACTGTGGTAACTCAGTATATCTATAAAAATCAGATAACAAGCTTATTGCGGATATATCTAGAAAATTAAATAACATTAGAAAGAATTAAATTGTCTTAAATACATACCCATCAAAGCCATTGTTATCCCATCCTCTACGGACGACAATTGAACCCATGTATGTTCCATAAATATGTGTTTGCTACTCCATCTACGGTGTTATCCAGCCAGTGAAATGTTGATCCCCTGTAACAGTCTGGATGTTGCAACTCTATAGAGAGAAAAATCTTCCCCCTCTCCAAATAAAACAATTACCAATTTCATGCATTTCTCAAAGGCCTACTGCATGAAACGAGTCATGAAAATCATCATCAGTATTGTTAGAATTGGTCAGCCAACACTATCAAACTACAAAACACTCTGTTAAAATCTCCTAAAACCATCCACGGGCATTATCATACATCGCCAAATATTTAATGTGATCCCATAAGACTTTCTATGAAACTGAAGATGCAAACCATAAACAGAAGTAAACAAAAGCTTTAAACCTCCAATGTTATGACGTCCAGTAATGACTTGTTTATTCTTGTGAATTACATCAAATTTCAAGTATTTTGAGTCCCATGTAACAATAATTCTACTTTTCTCGTCAGAGCATTCCTTTATATAAAAACACCAACCAGGAAAGCACCTAATCACAAAAGAGTTGACAACTTCGTTAGCTGATTTATGCTTTAGAAGCACCACCACAATCACTTTATATTTTGTAGTATGATCGCTAATACCTGATTCCCTTCTGGGTCATTTCATTTAACTTACATTCCAAACAAGAAAAGACATTAAGTACTAGACTTAGAACTATCCCCACTATTCAAGTTAGTATGGGAGGAACTCACTTTACTTTTCTTTCTATGCTTATTTTTAGACTTAACATCATTAATAAGCTCATTCCATGTATGATTATCAATCACCCACTCTTGTGTAATTCTAATAATAGCATTGTCTATAATCCATTTTTTAGAGTTGTATTTTTTACTATTACCTAAGTTGTAATCATCAACATTAACCATTTGTCAATCGTTGTTAGACGTTGCGGGTAGTTGAACGACCGTTGGACGTCTTTATTCAGCCGAACACCGAATCACAGAATGAATGTTTAGTTTCTACCCAAGTATAATGTGTTACTGCATATTTGGGTAGTAAATGCATCTGTTAAGTAATGCAATGATGATTTTGAAAAAAGATCACAGCACGTACTTACTTGCAATGCTTAGCCTCAAAAAGTTCCACGCATCTCAATCACAAACCAACTCGATACGCATATGCTGCAAGATGCTCCATAGAGTTAAGGAAATATATATGGCAAAATGTCTACTCTTATAAACAATAGAATCAATTAATAATTCAAACTATGTAAACAGATTATAGAAGTTCAAAGACAATGCAACGCCAATTCAACATCTAGGCTTGCAGCACTTCTTAAACTAGGCTTTACATCTAAAATCTCAACTCAACACAGAACTACTATTCTCGTAAATTATATGTAAAAATGAATTGCCAGTTATGCCTCTTCAAGTAACTTAGAAGCTGAAAATAAATGGAGCATGCCTAGATAAACTATTCATCATGTTCACGTTATCTAAGCGCATGTATCAGCTTAATAGGTCTGACTTTTTAAAAGTTACTAGCAGAAGGAATCAATTCAGACCCTAAGTTTATAAGGACCAGAAGAAAAAAATCATTTCTTTTATAGACATATATATGATTTATTTTTAGCTTTAAGTTATGCAGTTGCCTTAGTAATACTATGGTTGTCATCATAGCATGATTAGCCATAGCAGGAATGCTGAACACATAATGCCCATTTTTAATATTTGACCTGCGTATGTCAATGAAAATGTAAGTGACCTATCGGCATTTTATAGATAGAGCAAAGGTACTGCCATCTCTCTATAGAAACGCACTAGGAAAAGTTTCAGCGTACATTTTCAGGATAACTGGAACCAAAATGTCTTTCCGTGATAGCAATTCAAGGGGTAGTTTGCAGAAACGAATGGAAGTAAAATCATTTGAAACCTTCAAAAAATCACAAAATCAACACAGTAACAATTACCTTGTGAAAATATACTGAACAAGTTTCTTTAATCTCAGGGAGAACATAGATATACTGAGCAGTACCCAACTCCAATTGGGTAAGAATTGTAAGCATCATCTATGAACCAACAAAAGGTAACATTTGCTAAGTGTTAAGGAAAAGGATTTATTACGTCAGAAGCTACAGCCTTACGCTCCTAACTCATAGAATGTCATTTGATTTGTATGATATAGATGCATCAATATGTTATTTAGTTATGCAAAATTTAAATAAGTTTCAAAAGTTGTACCTCTTCTTTCATATCAAAGTTCTGTGATGCTAATTCCTTTATCAAGGCAAAAAATTTCCTAAGCTCCTGAGCATCGTTTGAAAATATGTGTGAACGAAGTTTATTCATTGCATATTCATCTGCACCTTCACTGCAAAATCACTTATTGTAATAAGTAAAAAAAAAAAAAAGTCCAAAAGTGGCAGAACTAAACAAACTAATCAACACATCCAGTACCTATATAAAGGCTACGGAGCTTAAAATAAAGATTTGTTTTTACTGGAAAATTGATTGTTAGAGCAACTCTTTAAAGGCCTTCGCAAAATTATTCAATGAGAAATTCTGAAAAGAATAAAAAAATTGGATTTCCTTTTTATTTTGAACCTGTTTGCTCTGCAATGTGATTGAACTGTTCCTTAGTTCTGAGCTCTGAGTTCTGACATAGATTACAGGTTTAAATCAAGTAACTCTAAAAGATTTCACCTCAAAATAATCTCAGTACCACATTCCTATCGTTTTGATCATGCCATAAAATTTTTAAACTCATTGATCATCAGCTAAACTTACGTTAGTTAAGTTTATATAGACTGAACCAAACAGGGACTTCGAAATTCAGAAATGTAAAGTAAAGAAGCTTATACACAATCAATATGATTGTATCCTTACCTTAAATACATATAGATTAAGCCCGGTACACACTCCAGAATTCACCAATAAATAATATTTACTAAATTTAAAATGTGTAGTGGAAATAAACCAACAAATCTTTTACAATATCGATCACCATATGGTCAAAAAGTTACTGTATTTCAGTTCATTTGTTAGGATTGGTATAAATATAAATTAACTTGTCAACAATTTCTGCAAATGGTCAGAAGGTGGTATTAGAGAAGGGTATTTACTGCCAGATCAACAGCTTTTACTCTCAAAACACTAGCATTAATCAAACAAGCTCATTTTGTACCTGTAATTGCATTCTTCTTAGTGCGCTGTAAGAAAAAGAAATCATCACTTGGAGGAGCAGCTCATGAATACAATGAGCCTCTTATGCCTCTTGCTCCAAGTGAAGTTAAAGAGATGAAGTCAATTCAATCATCATCAGCAGTAAAAACAACAACTTTCACACCTATCGTCGCTCTAATCAATCTGAAACCTCATCCAGTCGATCGATACAAGTACCAAACGAGCAAGTGGCTTAAATTAATTGGCAGTAAACTAGGGTTTTCGATTTGAGGGTTTGGGGAAAGTTTCCAGTTCATTAAAGTACCAAAGGAGCAAGCGGCTTAAATTAATATAGAATCACAAATCTAAAAATTGAAAAATAAGAATAAAATAGGATTTGCAACTCTCTGTTGATGTTCATCATTTGGTGAGAAAGGAAAAGAATCGCAGGAATGAAAATCTCAGTGGGAAACAGATAAAAGTTAACTTGGATTGATCAACGTAATTTGACGATTGTGATTTTTCATTCATGAGGACGTGGATTGATGAGGCATATTTAACTAGTGAAATGGAACGCTTTAAACTAGTGTTGCATGTCACAATACTAAAATTTCAACCGAAACAGTGCATTAACATCTAATGCAATAACATATGAATACTGTTGCAAAAGATCAAACAAAGCATAGCTTTCACCACACTTTTCTTGCAAGGCACACACATTAGTATCGAATATGCCCATTTTTTTGTAATAGTAAATAATCATAATAACTACATACTAAAAAGAAGTTAAGTATAATACTATTTACGCATAACCTTTATGTCATTTTTTTCTTATTATATTCGGTGCCTGAGTTGTATCAACATTGATGTGGTTGTCTCATCGTTTTCAAATGTACATATAGAATGATTTCAGTTGTATCAACATAGGTTATAATGAATTACAATGGTTGTCTATATGTTGCAAGAATTTAAAAATATACAATATGTTAGTAAACAAAATGATTTCAGCCAATAACTATTATGTGTTCACTGTTCAACACGTTAGAAATGGGAAGGCAACAAGAAAGTAGATTTTGGCTTATAGAAGTGGAAGTCAAACCTTGGCTACATTGTTATTGGTAACTCACCTATAGGCTGTATATATCTTCAATGCATGAAAAATAAGCAAACAATAGACATATAATTATAAACTTTTCTATTGTTTTTAATATAAAAATATCTTTCTTAGTATAAAATAAGGAAACCTTGGATATTTGCAGTTATGTGGTATCTTTTATAAATTCAGACTTTTGGCATGACTTACTCTGCGGAAACAAAATATTTTTCTTCCATGCTTATAATATACATGCTGTTGGCCCACTTTGTGAGCAGGCCACACAAAGTCTAGACATCCACAATGAAACGCAATATTGAGCAAGAGTCAACCATTCACGAATGATAGAGTCGAGTTGGATTAATGAATAAACCTCAAATCGAATAAAGGATTTCCATCTCCTTGATACAAGGAAAACGGTTCGGGTCGAGTCAAGTGGTTCGTGGGAAACCTGTTCACACGCAAGAAGAAACCAACTCTAGAACATCCTCACTCGGCTCGGCTCGTGAAAACCGCGAATCAACCCGCTCATCGCACGAAGGCACATCTGCATTGGCCACTCCAGGTCGGATAGAGGGCGACCGATCCCCTCTCCGCATAGCTGCATTATTGGCTATGTCAAAATGTGACCGGTTCTTATGCCTATAAAGGCAGATCAGGGTACATGTGGAGCGACCTGCTCCAGGGATGTTCCCTCCACTAACTCACGATCTGCTCCAAGATTTCAGGGATGAATGCCATGTCATCACGCGACACGTATGTCCTTCATGCCTATAAATACACCACAGATAGACACCTTGAAGGATCTTTTGGCACTCTTGAGATTCGAACTTCACCATTAACAACATCTCTCCTTTTTATTCATATTGTACTTTGGATTCTTAAGTATAACTCCATAGAATTTGAGAGATTATCAATTGTACTTGTGAGGTTTAGTGACTATCAACATTGTACTTGTAATCCATTAATCAATCAGAGAACTATAAAGTGGACGTAGGCTCGTTAATGCAGAACCACTATAAATCTTGTGTGCTGACTGCTTTTTATCTGTTTTTAGATCATAATTCTCTACAATTTCTAGTTAATTGGGTGTTAGAACAACTTTTTGGTCTAACATTTTGGTGCTTTCACTGAAAACATCGAATCTCAGTTTTCGGATTGTCATTCTACTATTTGGATCACCAAGTCCATAGAAATAATCCGCATTTTCATCATTTTTGAAATTTTCATCGACTTTGATAAATCATAAATCCATATCTCTAAGGAAAGGTAAAGAACCACAGACCTCTTGAGCAAACGAAGTTAACAAAGACCTGAGGGGTCACCCGCGAGCTGACCCAAGAATGCTTCCATGATCCGGTCCGATGCAAGAGTCGTGACCTTATCCTAGAACCTCATAGTAGCTAAAGCCTCCACTGCGACTCAACCCGATGAGGGTTACCCGTACCCAGTTGATGTTTCTACTTAAGCCGATCCAAATGCTCTAAATCAGCAGCGACTACCAGCAACCAGCTTCCTACATCTGCTTCTATTTCATAGATGGACTTTGCACGTTTGATTGCCATGGTTAAAAAAACTAACGAGGCTATAGAAACCCAAGGACGTGATAGTGCCGCAATCCACAAGAACATGAATGCAACGAATAGGGAGATGGACGAACTTCGTAGGCAGGGGACGCCTTCCCCCAACTCATCGCCTTGCAACAGACTACTCATCTTCCTCAGAAGAGAATGTAAGACCACTGCGAAGACCTCTTGAAAGGCCTGAAAACCTTGAACAAATGACGTTTGGCTCGTTGGAATCTCGTGAAGATGCAACCAGTCGCTTTGGTACTAATGATCCTAGCCCGGTAGAGCCCATGCTATTGCCAATGTGTGGATCCCATGTCCTACCTCGGGATCCAAACATTACCAATCCTACCCAAGGCCAACTCCTTCATCCCACTCGTCCTGTAAATGACCGGGATCGTAGGGGGTAAGGAAACTCTGTCCCCGTAAGAAACCACAGGGCGCTTCCCGACATAGGAGTTAGAAGTGCTAGAAGAGCGAGAAGTGTTGAACCTAAGCCTATGGTAACCAATGCCAAAGTGGAAGCTATGGTACGTAAAATTATGGCTGATAGCAGAGGTTACACTAACGAAGATTGGGGCATTGATCGTAGTCATACACCTTTCACTGACGACATATTGGATGTCCAGTTCCAAAGGCAATTCAATCTGCCCATCAAGGACCGATATGGTGGAAGAACTGATCCAAGGTAGCATTTAATGAGATACTCCTGGTATATAAATGCCATGGTGGCTCCTAATGCCGTTAAGTGCAAATCTTTCCCAGTATACCTCGAAGATGTGGCAATGATATGGTTCGACCAACTTCCGCCTCGATCAATTTCCGGTTTCAAAGAGCTAAGCAAGAGTTTCAGGAATCAGTTTTGGCTTTATGCCCGAAAGTCCAAGAATGTCATCGAGCTTTTTGTAATCAAACAAGCTCCCGGGAAAACTTGAAACCGTATTTGGACTGTTTCAATCTGGCTGTTACGGAAGTGAGTAACCCCCACGAACAAACCATTTTGATAGCGCTAATAGACGGAGTCAATAAAGACATTGAATTCAGGAAATACATGGCCAAAAAGCCACCATTGACTAGAGAGCTATTTTATGAGAAGGCTAACATCCACCTACGACGAGAAGAGGTATATGCCAACCGAAAAAGAAAATCTGACGATACCCCGAGAGAAGATACCCAAAGCAATGTTGCCATCAAGCGATCCGACAACAGTGTAGGGAAACTTGAAGTGAATATCGACAACAAGTATGGAGGAAATGACCGCCAAGATGGGAATGGCAACAAGAGAAGCAGGAATCGGAGAAAGATCCCAAAAAGATGCCTCGATTCCAGCCCTTTGAGAATTACACACCATTAAACGACACCTTGGAGAACATATATCTGAACACCTTCAACATTATTCAATACAAGAAGCCTCCACTTAGAGACTTGACTGAAAAGGAGCGCGAGACCAGGAAGTTATGTTTATTCCATGGAACTTATGACCACTCTACGAATAAGTGTCGCCACTTAAGAGATGTTGTGGAAAAGCTTCTTCGAACTGGGAAGTTGGATGAGTATAAAGTTTCCCCTAAAGATAAGGGGAAAGAGGGATCAGCTCCAAATCAGAACTAACCTGCCCCTTGAGCTACTGCCTAGCGAAAGGGAAGGTGGTAGTTATTAATAACGTGGTCGGGGGACATCATACAACAAGATTTAGAAATATAGCCATGGAGAAGTACGTCAATGATGCTAAACATCCAGAAGTAGGAGAATGTAGTTCCCTCGTGGATACTACTCCCGCGAAGCAGCAGAAGATGATAGCAGACGACGTTATCTTCAGATATAGAGAAAGTGTGGGAGCGGATACTTTAAGTATCAAACCATTGGTAATTACTACAACCATTGGTCAAGCCCTTGTACGGAAAGTCCTTGTTGATTGCGGGAGTTCCATCAATATTATGTTTAAAAAAGCATTCGACCAGATGAAATTGGAAGCCAAGGATTTGAAGCCATGCACTGGATGGATACATGGCTATAACGGCTCAACAACAACTCTGATGGGAATGGTGGTGTAACATCCTGTAATTCTATAACATATTAAAATGATAAGATAAGGAATACTTAATTATATATTGGGAATTAAGTGAAATGGATTGCACCATTGCGTTCGTCTCGGAATTCTAGTCAAGATAAATAGACACTTGGTTTGCGTAAAATGGACATCGTATGAAGAAGATATTAAGGTTTGAAGTTTGTATATGCATAAGAGAAATATATATAAATAAAATAAATCTAGAATTCAAAATATTTCAAAATCGAACAACAGGGAGGGAAGTGGGAAAATTCCCGCCCATGGGTCTCGACCCCTGGGTCGTCACACCAAGAGGGGGTCGAACCCTATATGGATCTGGGCAGATCCCTCTTTCCGAACGTGGACTGATTTCTGTGCAAGATTCCTTGGGTGATGGCTTTATAAAGGACCCTATACCCATGGTTTTATTCGCCTAAATCGATGAGGACGATGAGATGCTACTCCAACTCAGATTGAAGTAGCCTTTTCTTTAGCAACGATGATTCATATGTATTCAAAGACCATTGATTCAACATCAACTCGCTTTCTCTATTTTCTTAGATCCATTCTCTGTAAGTCTATGTTATTTTTTGATATAAACGACTAAAATGCAATCTTGACAAGTGTATGAATTGGATCTAAGACTATGACTATTTGAATCACATCAGATCTGATATTACCTGTATGTTTAATTCACTTTTTAGATCTCATCATGCCTATTTATGATATCCCTATCATGCTAGTATGCATATCTTGTCATTATTCCCAATTCTTTCACTATATGTCTATTCTGTTTGCTGTGCCTATTTCTGCCGTCATATGCCTATCTTGTTATTATACTTATTTCTTTCCTTTTTCTTTCCCTTTTTATTTTTATAGTCAGGCAACCTTCGAGCCTAGGCATGAGACTGAAATATGCGAACCCGTGAAATTAGGAACATGGGGAAACGCTAAAATTGGGGCATAGTGTGTATTGAGAAATTGGGGAATAACTTGTGTTAGGAAGTTTGGGTATGACTTGGTTATATACATGAATATGATTTTGGGGCATAAACCAAACTGTAATTAAAGACCTTAATTTGGGGATATTTGTTACATGATGAATATGACTTGGGAAAGGGGCACGAAAACCTATAATGAAATAGGAATAATTGTCTAAGAATGAATATGCATAGGATTATAGTAATTAGAATCTATAACCGCACTTAGACACGAGGTCATATTACACTTATGGTAGAAGTCTGCCCGAAACTGACCGACATTTCCAGCAACCGTAAGTGTTGAATCTAATGTGAGGGGTTTAAGTGCATAAGCGTACACGTGAATGTGCTATGACGCGAGGTTAAGTCTAACTTGTGGAAGAAGTCTGCTCGGACCCGACCGACATGTCCAACATCCATAGGTGAAAGACTTTACATGGGAGGTCTAGCCCATTGTAACCATTAATAAATAAATGGTAATAAACACTTAACCTATTTAAATGTTCGGGGTTATATGAACCTGTCAGTGGAGTAAGGGTTAAGTAAACTTGCCTGAAACAATGCGGTGGGTTAAGTAAATCTTGGGTTAGTGGGTAATATTTAGATATAGCCCATAAACTTAACATGTTAGGGTTATGCAATCTTTTTAAACCGTTAGGTGAAACCTGTTGAAATCCTAGTAGTGGAGATGCAAGACAAAGGGAGAGCTCGCATCATCTTGTGTATGGGACCCGTATCAGTCAGTAACCTATCTTGGTTTCAATCGGAGTACCCCGAACTAAGTTGGGGTCAGGGCATGCTTACTGGGTTGATTATTAGAGATCCAAGACAAAGGGGTGGTGTGGGCGGCGCATTCCGACAGGGTCATGTGCGTGCATGGGTCCGGAGTCAAGAAGGGGATGACAAGACGCCGAGACACTTGTAGATATAGTTGTTCATCTTGTAAACCTAGGGTTACCACTTTAGGCAGTGATACATCCTACTGTGGGGCCAGCACAGTGTATCTAGGAGTTAGGGAGCCGATCGATTGGGGGTAGTAAATGGGGTACAACTAGTCTTGCTTGTTTAAGAGCCCATTATTATAGTTGGTTGGAGATGACACTTGTCTTGTTGGGCTACTTTTTATGATTATATGGGGTAAAAACCTCTCACTAGAAGTACACCTAAGTCTACCATATTGTTCTTATTAGGATCATCATGTTATAGTTATACTAGTAGTGGTGCAAAGCTAAATACTTGAGAAGCACAATATATCATGTCCTGTTTTACTTATCATACCTAGTTTGATGTACTTGCCTTATATACTATTATCCTATTCATCCAGTTTTTATACCTTCCATGATACTTTTACTTATTTATATGATAAAAGTAAATGGACTCGCCAGACTTTATGTCTGACCCTTTTTATTTCCTTTTCTCTCTCTCTCTCTCTCTCTTCCCTTCTCCCCTCAGGTTCTCAAGGTGGGAGTGTTCAGGCTTGATTAGTATTCTCTCTCTTGCTTTAGCTTGGATCTTGGATTTGCTTTGATGTACCGCTTTGGTTACTTTTCTTCTCTGTTATAGCTCTTTTTGGGATTATGAATTTATAGTACTGTACTATGATGATTTAAGTACAGGCAACCATTTTATGTAACTGGTATTCAGTATTTTAGACTTATTATGTAACTGAGTTTTGGACCACAACGTTTTCTTTTAAATGAAGTTTTAAATTCTAGTTCTATTTTATATGTATGTCTTGTGATATTTATGTTCTTGTTACCTACAATGCTTCAGGAATCTTAATGCATTCTGGTAGAATGACTTTAACGAACGTGGGGTGTCACACCTGGTATCAAAGCTTAAGGTCACAAGATCGGATAAAAGATTTTGGAATTTGTTTTTACCGATTTCAAAAACAAAGTATTTTCAAGAAAAATTCTGTTTTTGAAAGCATAATCTCCAAAGCCATAAAGTATCCTTTTGATTCTCTTTTTGAATCCCTTTTCTTTTCAGCATGTCTGGGGAACCGAACATTCCTAAGGGCGTTATGATACCGGAATGGTTCCGTAGGTATCTTGAGGCGACGACACCTGCTGGAGGTTGAGAAGACGTTCCTCTCCCAGTTGCACCCGTTGTTCCTCCTACTCCGAGTGTTGATAATTTCTCTAAGATATGCAAAGATTTCTGTGTCATGGGCGGAAAGCCATTTCGAGGAACTGAGACTTTTTTGGAAGCAAGGAATTGGGTTAAAGAGATGGAAGATTTGTTTTGGATTTTCGAGGTTGACGATCATAGGAAGATTCAATTGGTCGTTTGGCAGCTGAAAGATGAAGCATCATTCTGGTGGGAAGTGACGCAAGCGGGGTATCCAGTGGATACTTGGGATGATTTCCATAAGAGATTCAAAATGAAGTTCCTTTATCAAGTCGAGCAAAGTATGCAAATGGAAAGGTTTTTGGTGCTTAAGCAAGGAAGCATGTTTGTGAAAGAGTATGTTAATAAATTCTATCAATTGGTGATGTTTGGTTTGGAGCTAGTGAATACCCCAAACAAGAAAGCTTTGAGGTTTGCTAGAGGACTGAGTGAACCCCTCCATGGGTTGGCTATGTCCCATATTCCGATGGGAGCAACTTTTGAGAAGCTCATTGATATGGCATTGATGCATGAAGAAGATAAAGGTGAAAATAAAGAGGCTAAGGTTGAGGAAACACAAAATAAGAAAGTGTGGCCTAAGAAAGGATAACAACGACGACAACAGACGGGCGGAAAGAATGACAAGGCTAAAGATAAGAGGAGGTGTCATAATTGTGAACGTGAGGGTCATTTGGTCAAAGACTGCAAAAGGAGTAAGAATGCTTGTTTTCATTGTGGAGAAGTCAGACATCTTATTAAGTATTGCTCGAACAGGCAAGGACAGGGCCAGAGGGCAGGATCTTCTGGAGGGCAAGTGCATGCTCTCCTGACAAGTGTTCCAGATAGAGGTAGGAAAGTTTCTGTTGAAGGATTGATTTCTCTTTCCAATCATCCTGTTAGAAGTCTTTTTGATTCTAGCGCTTCACATTCTTTTATATCTGATTCTGTGGTTGAGTCTCTACACCTTAGTACTAGTATGGTTTTGGATCGCGTAGTTGTCTCAAACCCCATTGGTGGTATAGCTCATTTATCTATGATTTGTCAGATTTGAGGATATCTATGTTGGACGTCGAGTTTGAGTACGACACATATGTACTTGGTTTCATGGTCTATAGTTTGATTCTAGGGATGGATTGGCTTGCCATGTATGGTGCCATTCTGGATTGTGAGAGGAGGGTCGTTAGACTTTTGAATTGCAATGGGAGGACCCTCGAGATTTCTTGTGACCCCAAAGGGTCTGTCATGCTTAGTTTCTTAGAGTCACTTGATGCATCTATTGAAGATCAACGATCTATTCCAGTAGTCTGTGAGTATCCTGATGTTTTTGAGCAGCTTCGGGGCTTACCTCCGAGGCACGAGATTGATTTTCATATATACTTGGTAGACAATGCAAAGCCAGTTGCATTGCTTGTGCGCCACTTGGCTCCAAGAGAAAGGAGGGAGCTCAGCAAACAAGTAGTGGAGCTACTTGAGAAAGGTTATATTAGGCGAAGCATATTTGAATGGGGTGCTCCGGTGGTATTCGCAACTAAGGCAGATGGTTCGCTTCACTTATATGTGGATTATAGGGAGTTGAATAAATTCACTAATAAAAATAGGCACCCACTTCCGAGGATAGATTATTTGTTTGACCAGCTGGTTGGTGCATCTGTTTTCTCTCAGTTAGACTTTGCTACGGGGTTTCGTAAGTTGAGAGTGGCCGAGGATAGTATAGATAAGACCGCTTTCAGAACTCCATATGGTTTCTTCGAGAGGTTAGTCATCCCTTTTGGATTTACTATTGCACTCGCATATTTTGTGAATCTGATAAATAGAGTGTTCCGGGAGTTTCTGAACAAGTTTGTTGTGGTCTTTGTTGATGATATCTTGATTTTCTCAAAGAATGAGGAAGAGCATGACCTACATTTGTGGGAGGTTCTGAAAACTCTTTGTGTGCACTAGCTGAAGGCGAAATTCTCCAAATGCCATTTTTGGAGGAAGGAAGTGAGATTTCTAGGGCATGTAGTCTCTAAAGATGGGATAGTTGTAGATCCCGCGAAGGTGGTTGCAGTTCAAGATTGGCAAGTTCCAAAGAATGCAATAGAGGTGAGAAGTTTTCTTGATCTAGCGGGCTATTTTAGGAAATTCATTAAGGACTTCACAAAGATATCAGCCCCACTCACCAGGATGACGAGGAAGAATCTAACATTTTTCTTGGGATATAGATTGTGAGGATGCTTTTCAGCGACTGAAAAGGGATCTAACAACAACTCCAGTCTTGACTTTGCCGGATGGGAATAAAGTGCTTACAGTATACACCGATGCGTGGGGTACAGGGCTTGGTGCAGTTTTGATGCAAGAGGGAAGGGTAGTGTGTTATAGAGGCAGACAGCTCAGAGTTCATGAGAAGAACTACCCTACCCATGACTTGGAATTGATTGCCATATTATTTGCGCTTTAAGACTTAGCGCCATTATATACTTGGAGAGAAGTTCGAGTTGTACACCGACCATAAATCTCTTAAGTACTTGTTTTCGTAGAAACATCTCAATCTGAGGCAACAGAGATGGAAGGAGTTTCTAGCATCCTATGATTTTGAGATTGTTTATACCCCTGGCAAGGGTAATGTAGTGGCGGACGCATTGAGTAGGCAGAAGATGACTTTAAGTCCTCTGTTTGTGGAGAGGAAAAGCTCGGTGTTCATATCAACCTTTGATTTTAGACCCTCCACCGAGTTTACACCTGGTTCATTGGCATCACTAGAGGTGCGACATACTCTTATGGATCAGATAGGAGATTCACAATGAGAGGATCCATAGATTACAAATATTTTGGATAGGCTCGGTAGAGGGGAGACTTCTAGTCACCTCAGTAGATATTCCACGGATGATAGAGGGTGGTTGCGATGAGATGGAAGGCTTTGTGTTCCTCGAGGTGGTGGTTTGTTGAAGACAATCCTTGAGTAAGCCCATCATTCTTGGATGACTATTCACAACACCAAAATGGCCAATTTGAAACAGTAATATTATGTTGCTAAAATTTGTAGAAACACTTTTTAAGTGTTGCAGATTAGTGTGTTGTAGATTTTTGAAACACTTAGTAAGTGTTTCAGTTTGACAAACTGAAACACTCAATGAGAGTTTCAAATTGATAATCCGCAACACTCAATGAGTGTTTCGAATTCATAATCTGCAACACTCGGCGAGTGTTTCGGATTCATAATATGCAGCACTCGGCGAGTGTTTCGGATTCATAACCCGCAACACTCGGCGAGTGTTTCGGATTCATAACCCGCAACACTCGGTGAGTGTTTCGGATTAACAATCTGCAACATTCAATGGGTGTTTCAAGTTCATTATCTATAACACTTAGTAAGTGTTTCAAAATGACAATCTACGACACACAGAAATGCTTGTTTCAAACTGATGTGTTAGGGGGCCGAAATATGAAAATTATTTTAAAATATACAATAAATAGTTTTAATAACATAAATAGATTCAACCATTCTTCAAATTTAAAGTTAAAAAAAATGAAAAGAAATTCCACAAGCAAGTTTACCACAAACGAAATTAGCATATAACACAGATAAACCATATTTTCAAAGGAACAAAAAAAATACAAATGTAATGCAATAAATTCAAGCTACACAAATATAAGGTTGACAATATAACAAAGTAATAGACAGAGATAACCAAACTTGCTCGTAAGCACTTTCTAAGCACCCTTATTCAGTATATCGTCTTTTGAAATTCATATCTGCACAATTTTTTTTTTTTTGAAAAATATCAGAATCTAGTGCTGCAAATGGAATGCTTTTTTATATTTCAATAAAACTTCATATTACTGTTGGTGTTTTTTTGTTGGATATTATGAATGCAACTGACAACTTTAACCAAGTATTTTGCATAGGAAAAGGTGCTTTTGGGACTGTCTACATAGCAGAGCTAGCAAATGGGTAAATTGTGGCTGTGAAATAAAAAAATATGTCACAACTAGATCAAATATCTGAACCTACTAGAACTGCTAGATCAAATATATTAAAAAAAACTTCATAGGTTAAATTTGTCCTCTTCTTACCAGCCATGCACTCCAGTAATGATCCATAAAGAATGTATTCATAAATCAGCATCCACTGGCTATGATCTGCAGTGTCATATTTAATTAATTCTAGAACAAAGTTAGAAAAACAACCCATACAAAGACAAAAAGACTAAGTTCTTTCCAACAAACATTTTCAACAATTGGGACCTGCATTGTTATTAAAACCGGTTTTTACATAATTTTGATATATTCAAAGATGCATTGTTACCGTTTATGCTTTTTACCTCTGTTCTCAAGTTTGACTTAACATCTATGTGATTTTCAAAACCTGTAGGTATAGCTTTGTATTCTATTTCATCTGCAAAGTGTACCCATATGTTTCATTTGTGCAAATTATAATACACATTTTAAAGGAAACGCAGTCATTTTTACAGCTCACCACTATTATCTTTTTCTTTAGCAGACTCCTACAGTTAGAAACTAGTAGTCGTGAATCAAATGTGGACCACGTAGTGTAAGCAATAAAAGAAAATATGACAAATTGTTACCTTCAAAGTTATTGTCTCTTTCTTCCATGTATCAACCCCTTTTAAAAAGGCTTTCGTTGATGTAACTAGAAAATACACATGAAAAACATAAGACTTGTTGTCCAAAGTTAACAGGAGGTAAGTGGAGTACAGATTAAGAAATTACTTACGTATGAAGATTATTATTAGCATAACTGTTACCAGCCTGTCAGGGAACACTACATTGAAGATGACTCCAATGCTACTTCCAAGCACAAGCATTGGTTGAATAAGAAGAGCCAAGTTGTAGTCGATAATGGGCGTATCCAAAGTTGTAGTCGATAGTAAACGGTTGAGGCTGCAGCGTCTGTTATCATGCCTGATCACACAAATATTATGCTATCATGTCAAACTAAAAGTGAACTAATTATTACCCATATAATTAATTTTCTACTATATATAGACTGGATAAAGAAAATCGAATTTAAAGAAGTTTTGTGCCATTAATAGAAGCGGTGGAGCACATGCTAAAATTCAAGATTCGTTGCTTCTTTCCATAATGGCTGAACTGAATTATGTTTAGAACTAGACTTTATGCATTCACACCCATGTAATTTAATGTTCATCTTCATCTAGTTATTTAATGTGCAATATCTAATGTTTAACTTGATATTTAAAATCTCCATTATAGGTATATTTGGAGAAAAGATGAACAGCAAAACATGAAATGTAAAAGAAAATTGAACATAAATTTAAAACAGGTAAGCACTCAAGTTAGAATTGACTTATCAAGCAGTGCTAGACAAAACTTGGGCATAAGTATGACCAGTTATTAACGAAGACAATAGAGCTGTTACAATAGAGCCGTTAGAGTGTGAACACGTTTTTATCATATTTAGCATGCTTTGTCATTATCTACTAGTCGTTAGGCTCATGCATACTTGGTATATTTAATACTAGCCGTTAGGCTTATACATATTTGGTATATTTTGTACTAGCCGTTGGGCTCATAGCACTATATATATGTGCTCTTTGTATCATGTTTAGTATCAATAAAAATTGCAATTTTTCATCTCTAATAACTCTACTCCTCATCCCTTAATATGGTATCAGAGCCAAATTGCCGAAAGGCTTAATCATCAAGCAGAAAGTTGTTTTTGTTTTATGGCCAACAACAATGAAGTAACCTCCGTTGTTTCAGGAAGTATGGGGTATAGTGCTCCACCTAACCATCATGACCTGATTAAACCAAAAAGCCAAATTATCACCACATCTCTAGACGAAGACAATTTACATTCTATGGAAATATCAAGTAGAGATCGCTTTAAGAGGGTATGATTTACTGCAGTACATTAATGGGACAATAACAGTCCCACCAGTGACGATAACCAATTCGGAAGGAGAAATTGTGCCTAACACAGACTACACAAAGTTTCAAAAACAAGACAGCCTCCTCTCCTCATGGCTCCTATCGTCAGTAAGTTCGAAATTATTATCATAAATAGTTGGATGTAGCACGTCTTATGAAATATGGAAAACAGTTGAACAAATTTTCAGTTCACAATCAGCTGCTAGAATCATGCAATATAGAAGAGAATTACAAAATTCTAGAAAAAAGGAGGCAAGCATGAAAGAATACTTAGGAAAAATTAAAAATCTGTGTGACAAACTAAATGCTGTTGGTCATAAGATCAGCGACAATGAGCAAATCCTATTTATTATTGGTGGATTAGATGAAGAATATGAATCTCTAGTAACTGTGTTAGCCACACAACAAACTTTACCTGATTTACAGTTCGTTCGATCAACACTCCTTGCTCATGAAGGTAGAATTGACCAAAGAAAAACAGCACAAAATAAGTTCTCTACCAATTATACCACAGTCAGAAATAAGCAGATACAAGGAGATAACAACAACTATCGTGTGAAATGTCAAATATGCCAAAAGTTTGGTCACATGGCGAACAAATGTTACTTCAGGTATAATTCAGACACAGGTAGACAACAGGCAAGCCAAAATTACTTTTCACAAAGAAGAGCACAAGCAAATATGGCAACAACAGGGAATTCAACTCAAAATAATAATAACGCAAACCGAAGACATAATGCTGCAGATGATGATGAAGTAAAAAATGAAGACAATGGCTTCAAAGAATGGTACCCTGACTCAGGAGCGACTCACCACATAACTAGCAATCTTCAAAATTTAAACATTGGGAGCAGAAATTACTCAGGTATGAGAAATTTTCATATGGGTAATGGTAGTACTGCTAGTATCACACACATAGGCAAAGGGACTATCTTTGGGAAAAGACAACTCAAATTAAACAATCTTCTTAGGGTACCTATGATTAATAAAAATTTGTTAAGTGTATCAAAATTTTCCAACGACAATAATGTTACTTTGAATTTCATCCTAAGTTTTGTTTAGTTAAAGATTCCCTAAATCATGAAATATTACTTCAAGGTAACCTATACGATGGTTTATACAAATTCAAGACTGCAAACTCAAGTGGAGAATTCTGGTACAATAATGTAGATGCTAGTAGTGACAATGACTGTATTAGGAATAGTTGCAATAACGTTGATTATGACAATAATAGCAATGAATGTAACGTGATTAATTCTTGGCATATAAAATTAGGACATCCTAATCTAAAACTGTTAAGACTGTTCTGCGTAATAATAACATTCATTATAAAAATGTACCTATCAAACACACATGCACGCACTGCCAACTCGGCAAGAGCCACAAGCTCCCTTTTAGTGATTCTGAAACCAGCTATAATGAGCCACTGGAACTTATAGCCGCTGACTTGTGGAGACCCGCGCCTCTAAATTCATATCAGGGAAACATGTATTATCTTTCTTTTGTGGATGCTTATTCTAGATATACTTGGATATACATGCTGAAAACTAAATCAGAAGCTTGCAATACAGTTATGCAATTTATAACTCATGTCGAAAAACAAATGAACAATACCGTTAAGGTTATTCAGACAAATGGAGGAGCTGAGTTTAAACCTCTAACTAATTACTTTCTCAAAAGAGGGATCAAACATAGATTAACTTCCCCGCATAAGTCCGAACAAAACGGTTTAGTCGAAAGAAAACATCGACACATAGTAGAGACCGGTCTAACTTTGTTATCACAAAGCTCATTACCCATGAAATATTGGAATGAAGCTTTCTACACATCTGTATTCCTCATTAACAAGTTGCCAACCAAAGTCTTAAACAATAAAAGCCCACATGAAATGATATACAGTGTTAGACCAGAATATGGTTTTCTGAAAGCCTATGGGTGTCTATGTTTTCCATGTTTGAGAGACTATAACAATCATAAACTAAGTATGAGATCAAGCCCATGCACATTCATTGGGTATGCACAAAACCAAAAAGGTTATAAGTGCATGGACAAAAATGGAAAAATATATGTTTCTAGGCATGTGATATTTGATGAAAACAAGTTTCCTTATGCAGAAAAGCAAATCGGCAAAAAGGATGGGGAACAAAGCATAAACAATAACATACGGTTCGAGCCATTCATTACTGAACCACCTTCAATTGATAGAAATGAAGAGCAACAACGCACAAGCAATTTAAACACCCAGGAAGAAACTATGGATCAAACAAACGAGCAAACCAATGAGACACACAATGACTCAGAAGATACAAACATACATCAAAACATGCAGCATAGTGAAGATACAGAAAACAACAACCATGTTGACAATACCAGCAACAATGATACACAACAGCAAACACCACCACAATCAACTGGACATCACATGATCACCAGGTCAAAGAGAGGCATCTTCAAACCCAAAGTATATAATATTTCTGCCAGTGAGATCGAACCATTGAATTTCACTCAGGCTATAAGATCAAACAAATGGAAGGAGGCAATGGACACTGAATATAAAGCTCTCATAAAAAACAACACTTGGAGCTTAGTGACTCAACCAAAACACAAAAATGTGATTGATTGTAGGTGGACATACAAAATAAAAAGAAAAGAAGATTGATCTATTGACAAATACAAGGCCAGACTGGTTGCAAAAGGTTACGCGCAACAATTTGGTTTTGATTTCAATGAAACTTTTTCCCCAGTCATAAAACCCACAACCATCAGAGTTATACTGACCATTGCTCTAAATAAAGGATGGAATGTGAGGCAACTGGACGTCAACAATGCTTTTTTGAATGGGGAATTGACTGAAGAGGTATACATGCAACAACCTGAAGGATATGGTACTGGTGATAAAGTATGCAAACTACACAAAGCAATATATGGCTTAAAACAAGCTTCGAGAGCTTGGTATGAAAAGCTAAAGTCAACTTTGTCTAAAATGGGTTTCTCGCAAGTTAAATCAGACAACTCTCTATATATGAAGAAGGGCATACATGGAACTATGTTCATTCTAGTATACGTTGACGACATGCTAATAACAGGAGACAACAACGAAGAAATAAACAGAATCGTTCACAAGCTGGATCAAAATTTCACCATTAAAGACTTGGGGGAACTAAAAAAATTTCTTGGAATACAAGTGATTAGGAAAAACAATGGTGAATTAATATTATCCCAACAAAATTATATCATTGAAATACTGCAAAGGGCAAATATGCACAAGGCAAACTCATTACCTACGCCTATGATTAGTAACCTAAGACTATCTAAGCATAAAGGAGAAGCTATCGACAATACCAAACAATATAGAAGCATAATAGGAGCATTACAATATGCAACTATTACTCGACCAGACATATGCTACAGCGTCAATAAACTCAGTCAATACATGCAGAACCCTTTATCAAAACATTGGATGGCATTAAAGAGAGTGTTACGATACTTACAAGGCACAAAACATTACGGTATACGCCTAAATTCAGAAAAGGAACTTAACTTACAGTGCTTTAGCGATGCCGATTGGGCCAACGATATTGACGATCGAAAGTCTGTCTCAGGATACTGCGTTTACCTTGGTTCCAATATCATTTCCTGGTGTACGAAGAAACAACAGACCACATCAAGATCTAGCATAGAGGTAGAGTACCGTGCACTGGCAAGCGCTACAGCCGAAATCATGTGGATAGAATCACTGATGGAGGAGCTTGGTTTCACTCCAAGATGAAAGCCGGTCATTTGGTGCAATAATAAGAGCACAGTATCTTTATCTCTAAACCCTATTCAACATTCAAGGACGAAACATCTTGAAATTGATCTCCACTTTGTGAGAGAAAGAACGCAATCAGGAAGACTTGCAATATGTCATGTGCCCGCATACTATCAGAGAGCAGATGCTCTCACAAAGGCCCTTTCGACCAAAATTTTTTATCAGAATGAGAGAGGAACTTCACGTTATCAGTGCAGGCGGAAGCCAGAATGAGCAAGGAAACCCTAGTTCGAACTGAGGGGGCATAACGAAGACAATAGAGCCGTTACAATAGAGCCGTTAGAGTGTGAACACATTTTTATCATATTTAGCATGCTTTGTCATTATCTACTAGCCGTTAGGCTCATGCATACTTGGTATATTTAATACTAGCCGTTATGCTTATACATATTTGGTATATTTTGTACTAGCTGTTGGGCTCATAGCACTATATATATGTGCTCTTTGTATCATGTTTAGCATCAATAAATATTGCAATTGTTCCTCTCTAATAACTCTACTTCTCATCCCTTAATAGTTATAAGTCAATTTCTAGTACCAATACACATTACTGTAATTGTGCTACTGTGGCAATCTATTTAATACTAGCCAGGCAACACATGATAAACGATGTTCTCAGCAAAATAACAAAACTCCATTCATCAAAACGAATTGAAGGCTAACTGACATAAGACCAAAATGATATGTGACTTTGACATATATAAATAATACGGTATATCAAAGTACCAATGATAATGATTCTTCTGTGTTTGAGTCAATATGAAGTGCAAATTCACGCAAAAGATGATAGTGGGGAATAGGGAGCCAAAATAATTGCTACCCAGCTGTTGAGAACGTTCAGCTCATTAACTTTGGAGCTAGAAACTAAAGCCTAATTTCTCCTTTGTTGCTAGAGCATTAAAGTTAGGAACTTTATAGCTGCATTCTTCGTTTTCAAGATTAGGTGCTAGTTCTTTGTTATCATGGAGAATTTGACCCATGAATTTTTTGGGCTGTTTAGACCTTTTGTCCTCTACATAGGTCCCTATGTGTTCCTTCTTGTTGGATTTTAAGTAGCTTCCAAAAAAATTTGTACAATATTTCTTCTAGTAGTTTCGACCCAAGGGTAATGGGAAGCAATTAGAATTGGATGTTAAAATAAATTGCAATATTTTAACCACATGAGTAGACAAATGTATCTTGGAGGATAAATGATTTGGGTTTTTTGTGATGTTAAAAAAAATGTGTGATCAAACCTCATGCTAATAACCAAAACTAAAGAGAAATGTGCATATTTGCTGGCACTAAGTGACCCGAATTCCCCCCACATGTTGCACATATTATTTCTATTTGCCTTCCATCTAGATCAGGCTAAAATCATGCATTAGCAAGATCACATAGTATTATCAACTAAATAAGCGAAAGAAAAGAATAAAACAAGTTCAGATAGCCTCTTTTCTTATGTATTAAAAAAAGAATGAGAATATTTAGAAAACATCAGCGAGGTTAATATAGTGTTGGATGTTATGCTAACACTTGACAGATGTCAAGCAGTAATGAAAGAAACGATCAGAAGAAAAATTACAAACTTGAGTAAATGAGTCCATGTTATATTCTGGTGGCAGACTCTCTTTCTACTAACAATACTTATTGAGCATGAAACTCAAGTGAGCGACCAGAAAATACTTCTATCAGACAGCAAATTTTGATATTATTTGTTTCTCTCTTTATTTTTAAACTTGAGTGAATGAATCCATGATATATTATGGTGGCCGCCTCTCTTTCTACTAACAATTTAATTGCTGAGCATGCAATGTTTGCAACTCAAGTGAATGGCCAGAAAATATTTGTCTGTCAAACAATAATTTTTGATATTATTTGTTTATCTATGTGTTTTTAAAACTTGCGTGAATGAATCCATGACATATTGTGGTGGCAGCATGTCTTTCTACCAACAGCTTACTTGTTGAGCATGCAAAGTTAGCAACTCAAGTGACTATGTCAATAAGCTTAGTGTGTAGAAAAAGAATATAAGATGGTCGATGATTGCAAGAAGACAAGCGCTAAGAAGAACAGAAAACATACAGGTGAAATTTTACTAACCTGTCATATGCGGAAACATAGCAGCCAAGGGAGAAAATCCCATTTGCGTGACCGTGCATGTGTGCCAGCTTGCGTAAACAAGCTGCGTAGAGCAGAAATTGATGGTGACATTGGCAATGTCAGCTGTGAAGATGTGACATGCATATGAATAGTGGTCTGCATTGGTATCGTGGTGTAACGACCCAGAAAATCTGAACCAATTTAAAATTTTTAAATTGGCTAAAATAATGGATTTTAAATATTTAAAATAAATATTTTAAATAAGTAAGATGAAAAGTGAGTTTGAATTGACCATAGAAAACGAATATAATTAATTATAATTATAAACAAGGCCTGAAAAGGCGCTGTAGTTTCGAAAATTGAATTCAAACTTTGTCGGACTGTACCGGGTGCAAAACAATCCGGATTTTAGTGAAACAAAAAATAATGGAATCTAATTGATAATATCTTTCCAACGAATCTGACAAATCGAAATTTGATAGCGGGAATCAAAAGATATGTCCAGTTGAAAATTCTGAATAGTCGCTATGAAAT
The DNA here is from genome assembly GCA_030737875.1 of Allium sativum. NCBI lineage: Eukaryota > Viridiplantae > Streptophyta > Magnoliopsida > Asparagales > Amaryllidaceae > Allium > Allium sativum. Next base: position 630,938,272 of record CM060909.1, read on the forward strand.
TCAGGCCCTTAAAAATGGACATTTTGCAAACGACCTCGGATTTCGACGAAACCACTTTTGTTGGATCCGTGATGTCAAATTATTGCTAGGTTTCAAATTTCATAATTTTTCGAATCAATATGTGAGCGTGGCAAAGAAAAACGCGTTTGACCGGTTTTAGTTGATTTTAATCGACTGGAAATTGGCCATTTTTCAAACGGTCTCAGAATTTGACGAAACTAGTTTTGTTAGGAGCGTATCGTCAATACGAAGCTAGAAAATATTTTTCGAGAATTTTTCCAGTTAGTATGTGACCCCGGTAAATTGAAATGCGCGTTCAAATTCAATATATAGAGTTATATGTTGATTTTAACGGAAACTGATCGAAATGGTCGAATCAGCTTACGATACATATCCCAATGTGTTCGGAATGGGGGTGAAACGCTATGGACGACAGTCGTTGGGCTCGATTTGAGATTCGTATGTAAAAGTCAACTTTTTTTGAAAATAAAATAATTAAATAATAAAAAAAACCTTTCTTCCCTTAAACTCCTCCAGGCCCCCCCGATCCATTTCAAAGCAGACCCGAAATAAAAAAAAAGAATCATAGTCGTCTCCCCATCGGAACCCCCGTCGCCGGACCTCGCCGCCTACCGCCAGGTCATCGCCCACCTCCCCAACCCTCCGATGATCCCCCTCCGCCTCTCCTTTATCTCCTCCATCCAACAAACCCCAATCCCGACCCCAATTTCAAAACCCTAAACCGCCGCTAGCTCCCTCGGCCCACCACCGCGACCACCAGACTCCGGCGCCTCCTCAGAGAGCACATCCCCCTCCACCAATCTGACGTCAGCACTAGGAAGACCCCCCCCTCTGATTACAGTAAGTTTTATAACCTTTATATATATAAAATCCAATTTTTTTTCTCTTCTTATTATTACTTGAAGTTTATTTATTTTTCTTAAGTATAAAAAAAAACTAATTTTTATAAATTTAGATTAGAAAGATAATACGATTTTGATTGAATATAAAGTTTAGATATTTATTCGTATAAAGAATATATTCTTATTCATACGAAGTATAAATGAGTAATCATATAAAGATTAGATTTTTAACGATGTAAAAGTTAGATTTTTATATTTAGAAAGGTTTGATTTTTATATGCTAAGAAGATTAAAAATGTGATTTTTATATAGTAGAAATAATAAAGATGTGATCTTTATAGAAGTAGCCATGTAAAAATATGATTTTTATTCATGTAGAGTAATAAAAATATAATTTTTATTATAATACTAGCGAGATAAAGATAGAATTTTATCCATATGGAGTGATTATAAAAAATTCGATTTTTATATATAGAATAGCGAAGTGAAAATTCGATGATTTTTATATATTGAAAAGCAAAGTAAAAATTCAATATTTATATATTGAAAAGCAAAGTAAAAATTCGATTTTTATATATTGAATAACGAAGTAAAAATTCGATCTTTACATATGTAGTGAATACGGGCAACGAAAGCGACAAAAGGCGAGAACGGTGAAGATTTATGCAAAGAAGAGTCGTGGGATTGAATTAGCTAATCGGTGAGAATTTCTCACTCTTCAATTTCTTTTTCTAGCTATATATATATATATGTGTTGAAATAAAAGTGAATTGCTATATATATATATATATATATATATATATATATATATATATATATATATATACGCCCCTCGTCCACAAACCATGGACGATATTTATTGATTAAAATTGTTGTGAAAATTGATTGATAGCGAATGATTGTTTGGGATTGTTTGTGGTTGATATTGATTGATTGAGGTTGAAAAATACCCGTTTGTGGTTGAGAAATATTTGGTTGAAACCACATAGGATTAGTTTGTGGAAATGAAATAAATATATACATGCCGCCTGCGTGCAAACTAGATGCATGATCCCCATTGTCAAAAACCGCGAGGTTTTAAGGTAGAGCGAGGAGCCGTACTAGGGACGGTCCCGGTTTTAACTACCCTGCCGTTATGCTGCCGAAATTTTGAATAATATTCATGTGTTTGAATTATTTTCATGTGCTAAAACTATATTTATTCATTGAATAGAAAACCTTCATGTGTTGAATCGATATTCATTCGTTGATTAGAAATTCATGTGTTGAATGGTATTCGCGTTTTAAATATAAAAATCACATTTTTATCTATATATAGAAACTATAGAAAACCTTCATGTGTTGAATCGATATTCATTCGTTGATTTGAAATTCATGTGTTGAATGGTATTCATATTTTGAAATAAATTGTTTGATAAAAAAAATCACCTTTTATCACCTATATGAACAATATAGAAAAATAGTGTTTTGAAATGAATTGTTTTACAATAAAAATCACATTTTTATTATATACAGGAATCTTTGAAATGTGAAGTGTTAAAAATAGCAACTCGTTCAAATAAATATATACGAGTTGAAATATTCATTAATTAGCTAACGATATGATTTGTACCTATGTATGTAACATTAGAATGAATGGTGTTTTTAAACCAAATAGAAATCAAATACAAAGTTGAATAGAAAATGATAAATGGTAAGAACTATATATATGTGCATGCATATTCATTGAACAGATTATAGCAAAGGGGCTAGAGAAGAGGAATAAAATTTTGTGCCCGACAAATAGGTACACATTTACTGTTTTGTTTGGGTGATGATTTTATGAGCCTGTTGGCTAGCCGCTTGGCTTTTTCTTTTTCTTTTTGAGATTAGAAGGACCGGGGAAGCTATTTGAGATTTCCCGATGCTCCCGGTGCAGGGGAGGTTATGGCGAAATTTTCCAAAATTTTAAGGCGTTAGTGAAATATTTGAAGTGAAAACGATATTGAAATCATTGAATGAACTATATTTATATAAATATAAATATAAATAAAATTAAAACGAAACGTAGTCGTGCAGTTCGCATTTTGAAACCACGATTTCAAACAACTAGTGCGGGAAATCCGACCATTGGATTTTCCCGAAACCTCAACCGTCGGGTTCGCCTTGGAAATATCTTCCCAACGGCACCAACCTTGTAAAAATCCAACGGTTGGATTGTCTGGAATGTTTAATTCAAATCTGATGAAAAACAACGCCAGAAGCGATTATATATATATTAATAGAATTATATATTTAATCGAATAACGACGCTGCAGTTCGTATTTTGAAATCGAAACTTCAAACGATTGTACCGGGAGATCCGACCGTCGGATTTTCCCGGAACTGGAACCGTTGGATTCGTTTTGAAAAGACCTTTCTAAGGATGTAAATTTTGTGAAGATCCAACGGTTAGATTTTCAGATATGTGTAAATCAAATCTGAAGAAAAACAGCGCCACGGCCGCTTTATGGCCCGAAGCGTCGTTTTGAATAAATTAGCTATTTTAAAATAAATAAAAATAGCGATAAATAGTTATAAAATATCATAAGCGATATGGAATGGAAATAAACTGAATTTGCTCGATTTATGTGGCTTTTGATGGTTGAATGTGTTTGGTGTGAAAATTACATTAAAGAACAAGATTGGTGTTGTCAAATAATTAACCATTGAAATAAATTGATTTGAAATTCTAAATATACGTGAATTATTTGAAAAGGCCGAGTTAATTCTCATTTCAAATGATTGACCGACGATGGAAATTCGAAGATGAAGACGACGGTCGAAGACCGGAGATCTTCACCTCGTTTGGATGGTAACCGAGGTCCTGATTGGGAGGCATCCCGAAATATGGATAATGAGTGGTGATCGTCCAGACGTACGTGGTGATCGATGGGTTTGCGAGGTATTTAGTGCCTCCGGTTTCGTTCAGACCCAGAACGGACTTGTAAATGGAATGTGTGTCTGACATTGGATTTTATTCTGTGTTGATTGATCCCTATTAAATATACATCTGTTTGGCGGTGGAGAATTTATTCTTTTGCTTAACGCCCTTCTCTGAAACGCACGAGCTCAGAGGTTGTATATCGATGGACATCAGTCGCATGACATGAATTGCCTGCGTGGCATGCTAAGATGCAGTGATCAGGGCTTCTGTTGAAAAGCAAAGTCTTGTGGTGATGATCAAAGCACCGCCACTGTGGCGTAGCTTTGTGTATAACGTAAAATCGCGAGCCTCACACCCCGGTATGAACCAGAAACGGGAGAGGACATCAGGGAGGGCCTGCGTTTCTTTCTAGCTAGGGTGGTGTCAGTGACCTACCAGCCCTGACATTTATATACTTTTCACCTATGTGGTTGTTGCTGTTGCGAGGCTCCTCGGTTTGATCGGACGATCCGGGTCCAATGGAGTCATTCGTTGGCTCGTTTACGCCCCAAAGGGCGAGGAGACGTAGTGTTCAGGCATAATAATCCACATCGGTGGACCGGCCCTTACGGTCCAAGGGGCAGTTGCGGCTGTTCCTGAGACACGGGCTAGAGCGTCTCGAATTCGGTAAGGACTATCTTTTGCCTTGGTTCATGACGGAAATCCAATTTCCAAATACGGCATCGTGCGGTTTTGATTGTATGCTTATATATGGCGACATAGTGGTATGGGGCATTAATGGCGTCTATGATTGATGGTTATGATTTGAAATAGTTTTCAAAACATATAAACACTAGCAATAATATCAAATGCCTTTGTTTTATTCGTATCAAGCATACTTTGGCCGTTATAAGGTAAAAACTCTATCCTCCGGTTTGCGTTGCATTGTGTGATGGGAACTGAGTCTTATAACGGCTTCATTTTTATAAAAAGCATAGCGATGTTTACAAGAAAGATTTATTTTAAAGCACTGGCAATCCAATGGAGTAAACCCGTTCCACGAAAGTGGCGTGGTCCTGTGATTTGCCAAATCATATATGTGTTGAGTAGATTTCTCATACCAGTCCCATGACTGACTCGTAGTTTGTTTCACTTTCAAACTCGGGTGCCCCTTTTTCTACACGGGCAGCCTTGTATTCAGGTTTAGCAGGCTTTATCTGGATAGCTGGAGCCGAAGATGGATTCGATCATTTATCTCTTTTTATGCTGTTCAGCTCCTATTGTACATTTTGTTTGTTTTCCGCTGTAGACATTTATGTATAGCTGAACTGTATTTGTACTAAGTAAGATCCTGTATACTGTGTAACTCTGATGATTACATTTATCCAGTATATTCTATTGTTCATTATCTGGTGTATTTATTTAATTATGTTCTGCTATTATTTGTTTCTGTGTTATATTCCAAAGATAACCCTTGTCTCCGTCTGAACGGGATTTCGGGTCGTCACAACGTGGTATCAGAGCTTTGGTTAGGCTTAATTCTGGAATATAACATTTGAACGAACTCGTCAGAAATAGAACCTGTAGTGTTCTAGGACGGGTAACTCTATACAGATAGGATCAGCAATATCCTAGTATGAGTAAAGCAGAATGAAATTACACCTCGATAGACACATTTACACTTGAAGTATATGTTTCTATGTTTTAAAATATCTTTTCTGTGACCTGACACTTGATCTGCTAATTGCAGAAGTACTAGAAAAATGAGTGCCAGAAACAGAAGGAATACAGAACCCGATCTAGAGGCTCTATTTAAGAGATATCGAAATCTGGGTGGAGCACAATTCTTGGGCAATGAATCTATTATTTAAACTCAAGCTTGGATGAGTTCTGTCGAAAGAATCTTTGAGCATATCCAGCTGAGAGATGACCAGAAACGGTTAGTAGCATCTTGGGCGCTTAAAGAAGAAGCTTTAATCTGGTGGGAAACAATCATCAAAGATAATCCAGAAGGTGATATCACCTGGGACAGATTTAAAGTGATTTTCCTAGAAAGATTTACTCCTCCGACGGAGAGATTATGTGATGAATTTTCTTATCTAATACAAGGTGATATGACCATCACAGAATATCATAAGAAATTCAATGAACTTGCTCACTTTGCTCCTCATCTGATTAAAGACCCAAAAAGGAAAAATCTGAGATTTATTCATGGACTTCAAAGGAAATACCAGAATAAAGTATTGGGGCATGTGAAGCTTCCTTTCTCGGAAATGATTTATATGGCTTATCAGTATGAAGATCTTCATAGGAAAGGCATGTTGCGAGATGAAGAAGAAGTCAGTTCTAGCGATAAGGTTGAATTAGAAACCGATCTTCCTGAGGCCAGTATCATGTCTGAGGTCAGTAAGGAACCCAAAGTCAATCGAAAAAGGGCCAGATTAGGAAAAGAACCGGTAACGACCACCGTATGCAATAACTGCCATTTGAAAGGGCATTTGTCGATAATTGCGGACCCTTAAGGAAGAGATTAAAAGGTGCACTTCAATCCAAAGAAGGACTTCAATCGAATAGAAAATGCAATCTCTTCCATCAGGCTGGTCACGTAAAGCAAGATTGCTGGCAGTTGAAAAGGACTTAAATAGTTCACGTGAATGAAGTAGCAGAAACTTCTGAGCCCTCAGCTAGTCAAGAAAGGGCAGATGTTTTAGAAGGAACGCTTACTGTCAAAAACATTCCAGTTAAAGTACTGTTTGACACAGGCGCGTCCCGAAGCTTCATTTCAAAGGGTGCCGCTAAGAAGCTAGATTTGAATTTGAGGAAGCTCAAGGAACCAATGACTGTTCAAAATCCGGTCGGGGGATCTATCAATCTCAGTTGGATTTGTGCAGTACCCGTCTCTTTTTCTTGCTATAAATTCCCTATTATCTCTGTCGTCATGAATTTTGATGAATTCGACCTTATTCTGGGATTGGATTGGCTAACCAAATATGAAGCGGAGGTTAGATGCGCCGAGAGAGTTGTTAAAGCTAAGATTAAATCAGGGAGTTATATAACCATACCGTGTGAAGGTCAGAAATCTAATAGAAAAGACTTCTGGGCAGCTTTGAATGTTTCTCCAGCCCAAATAGGGAATGCCCCTGAAATCACTGAGAATATTCCTAAACTCATCAAAGACATTCCTGTCGTCAAGAACTATGTGGATGTGTTCGAAGAAGTTGTTCGCTTACCTCCGCAGAGAGAAATAGATTTCAAGATTGCTTTGATTCCCAATGCAAGGCCGGTAGTACACGCTATCCGAAGAATGTACTTGAAAGAGAAGGAAGAATTAGACAATCAAACACGACAGCTGGTATGGAAGGGTCTGATCAGGCCTAGTTTCTCTGATTGGGGAGCAGCAGTGGTGTTTGTCCCAAAATCTGACGGTACTCTACGGCTATGCGTGGATTATCATGACCTGAACAAACAGACAATAAAGAACAAATATCCATTGCCGTGAATAGATGATTTGTTGGATCGATTAAATGGAGCACAAGTATTCTCACGAATGGACCTAGCTACAGGATTCCATCAACTTCGAATTGCCGAAGAGTGTGTTCCAATGACAGCGTTCAGAGGCCCTGACTTATTCTACGAGTGGTTAGTAATGCCGTTCGGCTTATGTAACGCTCCTGCCTACTTCGTCGATCTGATGAACAGAGTATTCAGAGGAGTTTTGAATAAATTTGTTATGGTTTTCATTGACGATATTCTAATCTTCTCTAAATCGAAGGCCGAGCATGAAAAGCATCTGGAACAGGTTCTAGAAATCCTCAGAAGGAATGTATTGAAAGACAAGTTTTCCAAATGTATATTCTGGCAAGATGAAGTGAAATTTTTGGGCCACGTCGTATCGAAAGAAGGAATCGCTGTGGATCCAAGCAAAATCACGGCTATTCAAAATTGGAAACAACCCAGCACCCCCACTGAAGTCCGCAGTTTTCTCGGATTGGCTAGCTATTACCGGAAGTTCGTTAAAGACTTTTCGAAGATATCTGGTCACTTAACGAAGCTTACAAAGAAGCATTCTAAATTCAAATGGACTCCAGAAAGTGAGGAGGCTTTCGAAGAGCTAAAGTTAAGATTAACGACAGCTCCAGTGTTAACCATCATCGATGGCAACCAAGATTTGAAAGTCTGGACTGATGCTTCTAGAGAAGGCCTTGGCGCAGTGTTAATGCAAAGGGGTCAAGTGATTGCTTATGCTAGCCGTCAACTAAAGCCGCACGAGAAGAACTACGTAACTCATGATCTTGAGTTATTGGCTATTGTGTTCGCTTTGAAAATCTGGAGGAACTATCTTCTGGGTGAGAGATTTGAACTGTTTACAGATCACCAGTCGTTAAAGTATCTGTTCACTCAGAAGGACCTGAATTTGAGGCAGCAACGTTGGTTGGAGTTCCTTGCAGCATATGACTTTGAAATTATATATACTCCCGGGAAAGCCAATGTCGTGGCCGATGCGCTGAGCCGAAAGAATGTAATGATCGCCAGCTTTATTATCACGACTTCCTTGATTGACAAAATATCTATTCTTCAGAAGGAGGATAACTTTATTAAGGATATGGTCAAAAGGATTCAAAAGGGCGAACCCTCGTGTTTTCAAATAGATAACGACGAGACCTTGAGGTTAAAAGGAAGGATTTGTGTTCCTGATATCCCAGAGTTAAAAAGGGAAGTGTTAGACGAGTGTCACAAGTCCAAGCTGAGTATCCATCCTGGTGTGGCCAAAATGTACAACGATCTCAAACGAACATTCTAGTGGAAGGCTATGAAAAGGGACGTTTCAATATACGTTAGCCGATGCCCTACTTGCCAGCTAGTCAAGAGTGACCAACAGAAATTGGATGGATTATTACAACCGCTAGAAGTTCCGGGTTGGAAGTGGGAACATATTTCTATGGATTTCATTGATGGTCTTCCCAGAACCAGAAAAGGAAATGATAGTATTTGGGTGATCGTAGATCGCTTCACGAAGACCACCCATTTCATACCTGTCAGATCAAATAGAACCGCTCAGAGTCTGGCGCAGATATACTTCAAGGAAATAGTTAGACTACATGGAGTGCCGCTCAGCATAGTCAGTGATAGAGATACAATATTCACTAGCAAATTCTGGGAAGCATTTCAAGTCGAGCTGGGAACGAAGTTGAACTTAAGCACCGCTTATCATCCTCAGACAGACGGTCAGACTGAGAGGGTGAATCGTATTTTAGAAGATCAATTGCGGGCTTGTGTTATAAATTTCGGTGGATCATGGGAAGACCATCTGCATTTGGCTGAATTCTCTTATAACAACAGCTACCAGGCGAGTCTGACAATGTCGCCATTCGAAGCATTGTACGGTAGACCGTGCCGATCTCCTGCTTGTTGGGTCGAGCCTGGAAATAGACTTGTGTTAGGGCCTGATATGATTCGGGAAGCTGCCGACAAAGTCGATTTTATTAAGAAGCGATTACTCGCCGCTCAAAGCCGACAGAAGAGCTATGCCGATAGAAGAAGAAGAGATATATCCTTTGAAGTTGGCAACTATGTATATTTGAAAGTATCGCCGATGAGAGGAGTTATCCGGTTCGGTAAAACTGTAAAGTTAGCGCCCAAATTCATAGGTCCGTTTCCTATTCTGGAACGGATCGGAACTCTCGCTTACAAGGTCAAACTGCCTGATTGGCTGCCTGGAGTTCATGATGTATTTCATATATCTCAACTTCGGAAGCACGTTCATGATCCAGACTTGATCGTGGAAGAAGCAGCTCAACAGGATATTGAAATTACTCCAGAATTGGCTATGAGAAGAGAGCCGCTAAAGATAATAGGCAAAGAAACCAAGGAGCTGAGGAACAAGAAAGTTCACTTAGTCAAAGTGCAATGGAGTGGAGATCCGCGAGATTGTACTTGGGAAACTGAGGAGAGCATTCAGAAAGCTTATCCTAGATGCCGAGTGGATATCTCTGATTGACTCCGGTGCAAGGTACATTTACCCTACTTTGCATTACCATTTAATTCCCTACTCTGTTGTTATTTTCTTTTCATGGATGTGCACTTTTAAATTCTATAGGCTGAATGATTTTGAAAAAGGGTATAGAGGTTAATCAGTATATTTTTGAAAGGTTAAAACGAATTGATTGTTGTTTGTGTTGTGCGATTGTAGATTTGTCAAACCACTTTCGACTTTGTTCCTTTTCGGGGACGAAAAGTTTTAAGTGGGGGAGATTGTAACGACCCAGAAAATCTGAACCAATTTAAAAATTTTAAATTGGCTAAAATAATGGATTTTAAACATTTAAAATAAATATTTTAAATAAGTAAGATGAAAAGTGAGTTTGAATTGACCATAGAAAACGAATATAATTAATTATAATTATAAACAAGGCCTGAAAAGGCGCTGTAGTTTCGAAAATTGAATTCAAACTTTGTCGGACTGTACCGGGTGCAAAACAATCCAGATTTTAGTGAAACCAAAAATAATGGAATCTAATTGATAATATCTTTCCAACGAATCTGACAAATCGAAATTTGATAGCGGGAATCAAAAGATATGTCCAGTTGAAAATTCTGAATAGTCGCTATGAAATTCAGGCCCTTAAAAATGGACATTTTGCAAACGACCTCGGATTTCGACGAAACCATTTTTGTTGGATCCGTGATGTCAAATTATTGCTAGGTTTCAAATTTCATAATTTTTCGAATCAATATGTGAGCGTGGCAAAGAAAAACGCGTTTGACCGGTTTTAGTTGATTTTAATCGACTGGAAATTGGCCATTTTTCAAACGGTCTCAGAATTTGACGAAACTAGTTTTGTTAGGACCGTATCATCAATACGAAGCTGGAAAATATTTTTCGAGAATTTTTCCAGTTAGTATGTGACCCCGGTAATTTGAAATGCGCGTTCAAATTCAATATATAGAGTTATATGTTGATTTTAACGGAAACTGATCGAAATGGTTGAATCAGCTTACGATACATATCCCATTGTGTTCGGAATGGGGGTGAAACGCTATGGACGACAGTCGTTGGGCTCGATTTGAGATTCGTATGTAAAAGTCAACTTTTTTTGAAAATAAAATAATTAAATAAAAAAAAACCTTTCTTCCCTTAAACTCCTCCAGGCCCCCCCCGATCCATTTCAAAGCAGACCCGAAATAAAAAAAAAGAATCGTAGTCGTCGCCCCAACGGAACCCCCGTCGCCGGACCTCGCCGCCTACCGCCAGGCCATCGCCCACCTCCCCAACCCTCCGATGATCCCCCTCCGCCTCTCTTTTATCTCCTCCATCCAACAAACCCAAATCCCGACCCCAATTTCAAAACCCTAAACCGCCGCTAGCTCCCTCGGCCCACCAACGCGACCACCAGACTCCGGCGCCTCCTCAGAGAGCACATCCCCCTCCACCAATCTGACGTCAGCACTAGGAAGACCCCCCCTCTGATTACAGTAAGTTTTATAACCTTTATATATATATAAAATCCAATTTTTTTTCTCTTCTTATTATTACTTGAAGTTTATTTATTTTTCTTAAGTATAAAAAAAAACTGATTTTTATAAATTTAGATTAGAAAGAAAATACGATTTAATTGAATATAAAGTTTAGATATTTATTCGTATAAAGAATATATTCTTATTCATATGAAGTATAAATGAGTAATCATATAAAGATTAGATTTTTAACTATGTAAAAGTTAGATTTTTATATTTAGAAAGGTTTGATTTTTATATGCTAAGAAGATTAAAAATGTGATTTTTATATAGTAGAAATAATAAAGATGTGATCTTTATAGAAGTAGCCATGTAAAAATATGATTTTTATTCATGTAGAGTAATAAAAATATAATTTTTATTATAATACTAGCGAGATAAAGATAGAATTTTATCCATATGGAGTGATTATAAAAAATTCGATTTTTATATATAGAATAGCGAAGTGAAAATTCGATGATTTTTATATATTGAAAAGCAAAGTAAAAATTCGATTTTTATATATTGAAAAGCAAAGTAAAAATTCGATTTTTATATATTGAATAACGAAGTAAAAATTCGATCTTTACATATGTAGTGAATACGGGCAACGAAAGCGACAAAAGGCGAGAACGGTGAAGATTTATGCAAAGAAGAGTCGTGGGATTGAATTAGCTAATCGGTGAGAATTTCTCGCTCTTCAATTTCTTTTTCTAGCTATATATATATATGTGTTGAAATAAAAGTGAATTGCTATATATATATATATATATATATATATATATATATATATATATACGCCCCTCGTCCACAAACCATGGACGATATTTATTGATTGAAATTGTTGTGAAAATTGATTGATAGCGAATGATTGTTTGGGATTGTTTGTGGTTGATATTGATTGATTGAGGTTGAAAAACACCCGTTTGTGGTTGAGAAATATTTGGTTGAAACCACATAGGATTAGTTTGTGGAAATGAAATAAATATATACATGCCGCCTGCGTGCGAACTAGATGCATGATCCCCATTGTCAAAAACCGCGAGGTTTTAAGGTAGAGCGAGGAGCCGTACTAGGGACGGTCCCGGTTTTAACTACCCTGCCGTTATGCTGCCGAAATTTCGAATAATATTCATGTGTTTGAATAATTTTCATGTGCTAAAACTATATTTATTCATTGAATAGAAAACCTTCATGTGTTGAATCGATATTCATTCGTTGATTAGAAATTCATGTGTTGAATGGTATTCGCGTTTTAAATATAAAAATCACATTTTTATCTATATATAGAAACTATAGAAAACCTTCATGTGTTGAATCGATATTCATTCGTTGATTTGAAATTCATGTGTTGAATGGTATTCATATTTTGAAATAGATTGTTTGATAAAAAAAATCACCTTTTATCACCTATATGAACAATATAGAAAAATAGTGTTTTGAAATGAATTGTTTTACAATAAAAATCACATTTTTATTATATACAGGAATCGTTGAAATGTGAAGTGTTAAAAATAGCAACTCGTTCAAATAAATATATACGAGTTGAAATATTCATTAATTTGCTAACGATATGATTTGTACCTATGTATGTAACATTAGAATGAATGGTGTTTTTAAACCAAATAGAAATCAAATACGAAGTTGAATAGAAAATGATAAATGGTAAGAACTATATATATGTGCTGCATATTCATTGAACAGGTTATAGCAAAGGGGCTAGAGAAGAGGAATAAAATTTTGTGCCTGATAAATAGGTACACATTTACTGTTTTGTTTGGGTGATGATTTTATGAGCCTGTTGGCTAGCCGCTTGGCTTTTTCTTTTTCTTTTTGAGATTAGAAGGACCGGGGAAGCTATTTGAGATTTCCCGATGCTCCCGGTGCAGGGGAGGTTACGGCGAAATTTTCCAAAATTTTAAGGCGTTAGTGAAATATTTGAAGTGAAAACGATATTGAAATCATTGAATAAACTATATTTATATAAATATAAATAAAATTAAAACGAAACGTAGTCGTGCAGTTCGCATTTTGAAACCATGATTTCAAACAACTAGTGCGGGAAATCCGACCATTGGATTTTTCCGAAACCTCAACCGTCGGGTTCGCCTTGGAAATATCTTCCCAACGGCACCAACCTTGTAAAAATCCAACGGTTGGATTGTATGGAATGTTTAATTCAAATCTGATGAAAAACAGCGCTAGAAGCGATTCTTCGTTTTCAAGATTAGGTGCTAGTTCTTTGTTATCATGGAGAATTTGACCCATGAATTTTTTGGGCTGTTTAGACCTTTTGTCCTCTACATAGGTCCCTATGTGTTCCTTCTTGTTGGATTTTAAGTAGCTTCCAAAAAAATTTGTACAATATTTCTTCTAGTAGTTTCGACCCAAGGGTAATGGGAAGCAATTAGAATTGGATGTTAAAATAAATTGCAATATTTTAACCACATGAGTAGACAAATGTATCTTGGAGGATAAATGATTTGGGTTTTTTGTGATGTTAAAAAAATGTGTGATCAAACCTCATGCTAATAACCAAAACTAAAGAGAAATGTGCATATTTGCTGGCACTAAGTGACCCGAATTCCCCCCACATGTTGCACATATTATTTCTATTCGCCTTCCATCTAGATCAGGCTGAAATCATGCATTAGCAAGATCACATAGTATTATCAACTAAATAAGCGAAAGAAAAGAATAAAACAAGTTCAGATAGCCTCTTTTCTTATGTATTAAAAAAAGAATGAGAATATTTAGAAAACATCAGCGAGGTTAATATAGTGTTGGATGTTATGCTAACACTTGACAGATGTCAAGCAGTAATGAAAGAAACGATCAGAAGAAAAATTACAAACTTGAGTAAATGAGTCCATGTTATATTCTGGTGGCAGACTCTCTTTCTACTAACAATACTTATTGAGCATGAAACTCAAGTGAGCGACCAAAAAATACTTCTATCAGACAGCAAATTTTGATATTATTTGTTTCTCTCTTTATTTTTAAACTTGAGTGAATGAATCCATGATATATTATGGTGGCCGCCTCTCTTTCTACTAACAATTTACTTGCTGAGCATGCAATGTTTGCAACTCAAGTGAATGGCCAGAAAATATTTGTCTATCAAACAATAATTTTTGATATTATTTGTTTATCTATGTGTTTTTAAAACTTGCGTGAATGAATCCATGACATATTGTGGTGGCAGCATGTCTTTCTACCAACAGCTTACTTGTTGAGCATGCAAAGTTAGCAACTCAAGTGACTATGTCAATAAGCTTAGTGTGTAGAAAAAGAATATAAGATGGTCGATGATTGCAAGAAGACAAGCGCTAAGAAGAACAGAAAACATACAGGTGAAATTTTACTAACCTGTCATATGCGGAAACATAGCAGCCAAGGGAGAAAATCCCATTTGCGTGACCGTGCATGTGTGCCAGCTTGCGTAAACAGGCTGGGTAGAGCAGAAATTGATGGTGACATTGGCAATGTCAGCTGTGAAGATGTGACATGCATATGAATAGTGGTCTGCATTGGTATCGTGGTGTAACGACCCAGAAAATCTGAACCAATTTAAATTTTTTAAATTGGCTAAAATAATGGATTTTAAATATTTAAAATAAATATTTTAAATAAGTAAGATGAAAAGTGAGTTTGAATTGACCATAGAAAACGAATATAATTAATTATAATTATAAACAAGGCCTGAAAAGGCGCTGTAGTTTCGAAAATTGAATTCAAACTTTGTCGGACTGTACCGGGTGCAAAACAATCCGGATTTTAGTGAAACAAAAAATAATGGAATCTAATTGATAATATCTTTCCAACGAATCTGACAAATCGAAATTTGATAGCGGGAATCAAAAGATATGTCCAGTTGAAAATTCTGAATAGTCGCTATGAAATTCAGACCCTTAAAAATGGACATTTTGCAAACGACCTCGGATTTCGACGAAACCACTTTTGTTGGATCCGTGATGTCAAATTATTGCTAGGTTTCAAATTTCATAATTTTTCGAATCAATATGTGAGCGTGGCAAAGAAAAACGCGTTTGACCGGTTTTAGTTGATTTTAATCGACTGGAAATTGGCCATTTTTCAAACGGTCTCAGAATTTGACGAAACTAGTTTTGTTAGGACCGTATCGTCAATACGAAGCTAGAAAATATTTTTCGAGAATTTTTCCAGTTAGTATGTGACCCCGGTAAATTGAAATGCGCGTTCAAATTCAATATATAGAGTTATATGTTGATTTTAACGGAAACTGATCGAAATGGTCGAATCAGCTTACGATACATATCCCAATGTGTTCGGAATGGGGGTGAAACGCTATGGATGACAGTCGTTGGGCTCGATTTGAGATTCGTATGTAAAAGTCAACTTTTTTTGAAAATAAAATAATTAAATAATAAAAAAAACCTTTCTTCCCTTAAACTCCTCCAGGCCCCCCCGATCCATTTCAAAGCAGACCCGAAATAAAAAAAAAGAATCGTAGTCGTCTCCCCATCGGAACCCCCGTCGCCGGACCTCGCCGCCTACCGCCAGGCCATCGCCCACCTCCCCAACCCTCCGATGATCCCCCTCCGCCTCTCCTTTATCTCCTCCATCCAACAAACCCCAATCCCGACCCCAATTTCAAAACCCTAAACCGCCGCTAGCTCCCTCGGCCCACCACCGCGACCACCAGACTCCGGCGCCTCCTCAGAGAGCACATCCCCCTCCACCAATCTGACGTCAGCACTAGGAAGACCCCCCCCCTCTGATTACAGTAAGTTTTATAACCTTTATATATATATATAAAATCCAATTTTTTTTTCTCTTCTTATTATTACTTGAAGTTTATTTATTTTTCTTAAGTATAAAAAAAAACTAATTTTTATAAATTTAGATTAGAAAGAAAATACGATTTTAATTGAATATAAAGTTTAGATATTTATTCGTATAAAGAATATATTCTTATTCATATGAAGTATAAATGAGTAATCATATAAAGATTAGATTTTTAACGATGTAAAAGTTAGATTTTTATATTTAGAAAGGTTTGATTTTTATATGCTAAGAAGATTAAAAATGTAATTTTTATATAGTAGAAATAATAAAGATGTGATCTTTATAGAAGTAAAAATATGATTTTTATTCATGTAGAGTAATAAAAATATAATTTTTATTATAATACTAGCGAGATAAAGATAGAATTTTATCCATATGGAGTGATTATAAAAATTTCGATTTTTATATATAGAATAGCGAAGTGAAAATTCGATGATTTTTATATATTGAAAAGCAAAGTAAAAATTCGATTTTTATATATTGAAAAGCAAAGTAAAAATTCGATTTTTATATATTGAATAACGAAGTAAAAATTCGATCTTTACATATGTAGTGAATACGGGCAACGAAAGCGACAAAAGGCGAGAACGGTGAAGATTTATGCAAAGAAGAGTCGTGGGATTGAATTAGCTAATCGGTGAGAATTTCTCACTCTTCAATTTCTTTTTTTAGCTATATATATATGTGTTGAAATAAAAGTGAATTGCTATATATATATATATATATATATATATATATATATATATACGCCCCTCGTCCACAAACCATGGACGATATTTATTGATTGAAATTGTTGTGAAAATTGATTGATAGCGAATGATTGTTTGGGATTGTTTGTGGTTGATATTGATTGATTGAGGTTGAAAAATACCCGTTTGTGGTTGAGAAATATTTGGTTGAAACCACATAGGATTAGTTTGTGGAAATGAAATAAATATATACATGCCGCCTGCGTGCAAACCAGATGCATGATCCCCATTGTCAAAAACCGCGAGGTTTTAAGGTAGAGCGAGGAGCCGTACTAGGGACGGTCCCGGTTTTAACTACCCTGCCGTTATGCTGCCGAAATTTTGAATAATATTCATGTGTTTGAATTATTTTCATGTGCTAAAACTATATTTATTCATTGAATAGAAAACCTTCATGTGTTGAATCGATATTCATTCGTTGATTAGAAATTCATGTGTTGAATGGTATTCGCGTTTTAAATATAAAAATCACATTTTTATCTATATATAGAAACTATAGAAAACCTTCATGTGTTGAATCGATATTCATTCGTTGATTTGAAATTCATGTGTTGAATGGTATTCATATTTTGAAATAAATTGTTTGATAAAAAAAATCACCTTTTATCACCTATATGAACAATATAGAAAAATAGTGTTTTGAAATGAATTGTTTTACAATAAAAATCACATTTTTATTATATACAGGAATCGTTGAAATGTGAAGTGTTAAAAATAGCAACTCGTTCAAATAAATATATACGAGTTGAAATATTCATTAATTAGCTAACGATATGATTTGTACCTATGTATGTAACATTAGAATGAATGGTGTTTTTAAACCAAATAGAAATCAAATACAAAGTTGAATAGAAAATGATAAATGGTAAGAACTATATATATGTGCATGCATATTCATTGAACAGGTTATAGCAAAGGGGCTAGAGAAGAGGAATAAAATTTTGTGCCCGACAAATAGGTACACATTTACTGTTTTGTTTGGGTGATGATTTTATGAGCCTGTTGGCTAGCCGCTTGGCTTTTTCTTTTTCTTTTTGAGATTAGAAGGACCGGGGAAGCTATTTGAGATTTCCCGATGCTCCCGGTGCAGGGGAGGTTATGGCGAAATTTTCCAAAATTTTAAGGCGTTAGTGAAATATTTGAAGTGAAAACGATATTGAAATCATTGAATGAACTATATTTATATAAATATAAATAAAATTAAAACGAAACGTAGTCGTGCAGTTCGCATTTTGAAACCACGATTTCAAACAACTAGTGCGGGAAATCCGACCATTAGATTTTCCCGAAACCTCAACCGTCGGGTTCGCCTTGGAAATATCTTCCCAACGGCACCAACCTTGTAAAAATCCAACGGTTGGATTGTCTGGAATGTTTAATTCAAATCTGATGAAAAACAGCACCAGAAGCGATTATATATATATATTAATATAATTATATATTTAATCGAATAACGACGCTGCAGTTCGTATTTTGAAATCGAAACTTCAAACGATTGTACCGGGAGATCCGACCGTCGGATTTTCCCGGAACTGGAACCTTTGGATTCGTTTTGAAAAGACCTTTCTAAGGATGTAAATTTTGTGAAGATCCAACGGTTAGATTTTTAGATATGTGTAAATCAAATCTGAAGAAAAACAGCGCCACGGCCGCTTTATGGCCCGAAGCGTCGTTTTGAATAAATTAGCTATTTTAAAATAAATAAAAATAGCGATAAATAGTTATAAAATATCATAAGCGATATGGAATGGAAATAAACTGAATTTGCTCGATTTATGTGGCTTTTGATGGTTGAATGTGTTTGGTGTGAAAATTACATTAAAGAACAAGATTGGTGTTGTCAAATAATTGACCATTGAAATAAATTGATTTGAAATTCTAAATATACGTGAATTATTTGAAAAGGCCGAGTTAATTCTCATTTCAAATGATTGACCGGCGATGGAAATTCGAAGATGAAGACGACGGTCGAAGACTGGAGATCTTCACCTCGTTTGGATGGTAACCGAGGTCCTGATTGGGAGGCATCCCGAAATATGGATAATGAGTGGTGATCGTCCAGACGTACGTGGTGATCGATGGGTTTGCGAGGTATTTAGTGCCTCCGGTTTCGTTCAGACCCAGAACGGACTTGTAAATGGAATGTGTGTCTGACATTGGATTTTATTCTGTGTTGATTGATCCCTATTAAATACACATCTGTTTGGCGGCGGAAAGTTTATTCTTTTGCTTAACGCCCTTCTCTGAAACGCACGAGCTCAGAGGTTGTATATCGATGGACATCAGTCGCATGGCATGAATTGCCTGTGTGGCATGCTAAGATGCAGTGATCAGGGCTTCTGTTGAAAAGCAAAGTCTTGTGGTGATGATCAAAGCACCGCCACTGTGGCGTAGCTTTGTGTATAACGTAAAATCGCGAGTCTCACACCCCGGTATGAACCAGAAACGGGAGAGGACATCAGGGCGGGCCTGCGTTTCTTTCTAGCTAGGGTGGTGTCAGTGACCTACCAACCCTGACATTTATATACTTTTCACCTATGTGGTTGTTGCTGTTGCGAGGCGCCTCAGTTTGATCGGACGATTCGGGTCCGATGGAGTCATTCGTTGGCTCGTTTACGCCCCAAAGGGCGGGGAGACGTAGTGTTCAGGCATAATAATCCACATCGGTGGACCAGCCCTGACGATCCAAGGGGCAGTTGCAGCTGTTCCTGAGACACGGGCTAGAGCGTCTCGAATTCGGTAAGGACTATCTTTTGCCTTGGTTCATGACGGAAATCCAATTTCCAAATACGGCATTGTGCGGTTTTGATTGTATGCTTATATATGGCGACATAGTGGTATGGGGCATTAATGCCGTCTATGATTGATAGTTATGATTTGAAATAGTTTTCAAAACATATAAACACTAGCAATAATATCAAATGCCTTTGTTTTATTCGTATCAAGCATACTTTGGTCGTTATAAGGTAAAAACTCTATGGTGGTATATCAGAGGATTGCCTTAATTTATCAATTACGCTAAATATATGTGATTCAATAAAGAAATTACATAAACAATAAATTCCCAAAAAGAAACAATGGTAAGACTAAGCAAAAATACCTTTGACGTCAACTCTTCAGTGCCAGCCTGAACTATATTAACAGTAGATTGTGCATCGTTACATGTTAATAGTTTAAATTTGGTTAGTAACATAACCGATTATCAAAACCCTGAAATGCACACGAATAAAGGTCACACACAAAAACACAAACACGGTGCACATGCATCTTCATATGCCATTTGTCGTACACCAACCTGGAACTATGAAGAATATCTAATATGAAAATAAATCTGAAAGGATTTGTTCGAGTGTCATCTTTTGTGTAGCTTATTCTAATTCTATTCAAAAGGAAAATCATGTAAGTTTTGCTAAAAGTTTCTCAGTTTCAATCTGTCATTATATTAAAAGTTAGTAAATTAAAAATTATGGTATAAAAAGGGCAAAGCATTTATCAGTAATACCTGTGATTATTGGGTAGATTCATCCGAGTCTGGGAAAAGAAGTAGCTGCATATAACAAAAGAGATTAAATTTTCGGAAAAGAGGTGAATGGCAATTATACAAGGAATGCTTCATTTTTGACAAATGTTAGCAATGCAGAAAAATACACACCAACCAAGAAACAATACAGAAACAAAGGTTCGTTGAGATCATTATGTTTGATAATTACCCAAATTAAAAGATCTTTACATGATAAACTAGTACCATACCTGTTTCTTAATGGATGGAGGCATAGATTCAAAAAGCGCAGATGCCCAAGGAGATGAACTTGTTGAGATGTTTTCAGCTGTTATTCCGTTCATTAAAAGAACATGTATTTCCAGAAATACAGACATGGTTATTCATAATATTAGACAAAAAAGAAATTTTCTTCATGTGATAATACCTTATAGCACGTATGCACAACAATGAAACATACGAAAACACACAAAATATATCAATAGAAAAGTGAAAATGACATTTTTAGAACTCTGCAGTTAAGGCAGTCAGTCAACAATTCCATAGCAGTGAAGATGGCGAAAAAAACTGCGATGGGGATGTCATGAAAAATAATGGAGCTAGAAAAATTTAATGCTAGATACTAAATTCAATTGTCAAAATGAATTCATTCTTAGTTCCACACCATTGATGTAGAAAAAAAGATACGTCCTTTACTCTTACATAAAAAATCCAAAAATGCATTAGTTCATGCATCTAATGTTTATGCTTTTTTTTAACCATAAAAGTTCATGTAATTTTTCAGCTCAGTCAAGCAGCATGCCAACATTTACAATTTTAGAGAGGTTAAGAGAAGCACAATTCATGACCATCCTCATAAACACACTCACATCAAACTGTAGCCCAATATCCCTTTGCATTGCCATAAACACGGACATACTAAAAAATATACAGCAACACACAAAACTAAAAAAGAAAAAAAGACATGGTACTATGTGTGAAAATCAACTGAGTGTGAAAAAAAGCTGAAAAAATCAACTGGAAGGCGAGATAGATCCACCTTAGCACATATTAATGAGTATGTTCTACTGTCAAAGGGATGCCATTAGCTAACACTGATTTTTCTACTAATCCATTTTCAGATGTCGCCATAGAAGGCTGGTTCTGTGCACCTCTACAAGGGAAAATTTATGAAACTAGGGAGATTTATATAATGATAAGTAGCACAAAAGCAGCAAGTAAATTAATTTCAACTTTACTTGTTTCTCTTTTGAAAAAACTTGCAATAAGACTTGTACGGTGAGGTAAAACTAGCCTTTAACCAAATAAGCTTGAATTGCAAAAACAGTTTGACCTTGACCATGAATCAGGGCTCTGAAATAAAGAAATGAGTTCAATTTTAATCATAACCAGAAATAAATTATCCACTACACTAATTAATGGTAATAAACACTAATATGGTGGTACTTATCAAGTTTTTTTTAGGCATGCTATTATCCACAAGGGATGTGACTGGTCTACCTCCATTATTTGAGAATAAACAAACATGTGCATGTCAGAGTGTAATAAATGTAGAGAAAACTAGGATTGAATTGAATTTGGAATATGGTGGTACACAACAATAAAATCTGAAGTTACACATAAAAAGATGGCCTGTATAGGCAAAGCTCTGCTAGCATACAAATACATATTTGTATCAAAACCAATAATGAAATTTGTATAGATCAAATACATAAATGATTTTTAAATTATTATGATCCATTTGAAATCAATACTGAAAATACAACATCCAACTAGGGCATTGATACTACAGAAAATACAACCATCTGCATAATAGTCAGCCTCCTTTAACCGCTCATGTTTTTATATGGGCATTTAGGTTGAATGAAATAGTACAGTGGCGATGTATAAGATAAATTAATTTCATGAAACGACAAAATAAAAACTCATGGACAGAATGTTTATGAAGCTGTTGGCCTATAATAACTTATATAATATATGGAGACTATGCATGCAATTCTATTGAACTGCCAATGTTAATTACTAAATGTTGGTTTGAAATTGGAAGTTACAAGTCATCGCCAAGTTGTACTCAAACAAAACACACCTACATGTAATAAACTTGAAAGCATTAATGGAAGATCCTTCAGTTATATATGTTAAAAGCTGAAACCAGGCTCCTGATCTTCCTTTTTTTTAAGAAATTGCAGGATTAGATCTAGAATCTTAGTCAAGCCGTAAGATTGTAGAAAACCAGTAAGTGACTACACAAAAACAAAACAAAAAAGATGCCATTAGTCATAATTTCAGTAAGTGACTACATAAAACAAAACAAAAAAGATGCCATTGGTCATATTTTGTCCGTAAACAGCTAAATAAATCCTCTTCAAACAAGATATCAAAAGTGCATAGACTATTATAGCACAATTTCTTACGTTAAAGACTGTGGTATACAATATAGATGATAATTAAGTTTCATACAAGACTTAATATCTTAGCCTTCATTTAAATTCATTATTGTAAAGAAGAGGTAAATCTGTGATTAAGTAAAACTTATGATGTACCTTCGAAGTATTAGACCCATTACCAGAGTTTCAACATCTCACTCACGGTCTATCACGTATTCCAATTCTAACTACGTAGCAGTGATGCTCTTACGAGTAACAAGCTGTTTGCTGTGAATCCAACGAAGTAGAACAAAATAAAGTAACAAGCTGAAATCGAATGAAAATCGGACTAATTGCAATATTAAAATGGATTAATACCTATTTTATGAGGACTGGAAGAAATAACCTCCTTCTTAAGCAAATAACTATTGGCTAGAGGACAGATCTGCAGAAGGCAACTGATTTGATTTCGAGAATCTCAACAATTGACGTTGAAATGAAAAAGAAAACGTCGAAGGGACAGGGTTTGGAGAAACGAAGGAAATCGGCCAAATAATTTGGTCTTGGGAACGGATTAGGTCATACGTACAAGCAAGGACCGTATGATTTTCTTTTTCGCATAAATTAATAATTAAAATATTAATAGAAAATAATGGAAACGATTTAGTACACATAGAAATGCTTGTTAAGTGTTTCATACCTAGAAACCCAAAAAAGGGTTTCAAGTAAAAAAAAATTATATGTTTCAAATTTGCTTATTTGGTGTAGTGATTCATCCAGGCGGTGATAATATGTACAGAGATATGTAGAGGGTTTTCTTTTTGGCTGGGATAAAGAAAGACGTGGCAGAGTTTGTTTTTCGATGTTTGCTTTGCCAGCAAGTCAAGGCTGAGCAAAAGAAGCCCGGTGGTTTACTTCATCCTTTAGAAGTACCACAGTGGAAGTGGGAGAGCGTCTCGATGGATTTCATCGATGGTTTGCCTAGATCGAGAAAGGGCAACACCAGTATTTGGTTTGTAGTGGACAGACTTACTAAGAGCGCTCATTTCATTCTGGTTAAGAGTAAAAGAATGGCGACATGGTTGGCATCAGTTTATCTTCGTGAGATAGTTCGTCCACATGGAGTACCTTCTAGCATAGTGAGTGATTGAGATCCTATATTCACCAGTGAGTTCTAGAAGAGTTTGTAAGAGGCACTTGGCACACAGTTATGTTTGAGCATTGCATATCATCCTCAGACCGATGGATAGACGGAGAGGGTGAACAGAGTTATAGAGGATCTTTTGAGATTGTTTATCGTTAACTTCGGAGGGACTTGGGAAGAGCATCTTCCTTTAGTAGAGTTCGCCTACAACAACAGTTATCAGGCTAGTATTGGCATGGCACCTTTCGAGGCATTATATGGAAGACCCTGTTGATCACCAACTTGTTGGTGGGAATCTACAAACTGACTTCTACTTGGATCAGATATGGTAAGAGAAACTTTAGAAAAGGTTGATCTTATCTGCATACGCATGAAGACAGCTTAGAACCGGCATAAATCCTATGTAGATAGGAGAAGGACTGATATTGAGTTTGAAGTGGGAGACATGGTTTTCATTAAAGTATCGCCTTTGAGGAATGTGGTTCGCTTTGGATCTGTAGGGAAATTGGCACCAAATTTCTAGGGCTATTTCCCATAACAGAAAGGATTGGCCCAATGGCCTGTAGGGTGAAGCTACCAGAGAGACTGTCCAGTGTTCATGATGTTTTCCACGTCTCTCATTTTCAGAAGTACTTGCATGGCAATGCAGAAGTAGTAGAGCCGAGCTTACTTGAGGAAGTGGAGGTAGAAAGGGAAGCGACAATTAGATGAGTACCTACCTGCATACTTGGATCGAAGATTAAGCAACTGCACAGGAAGGAGGTTAAATTAGTAAAAGTGAAATGGGGAGAGGACCCCGAGAATGCAACTTGGGAGACCGAAGACAAAATTCGCGCCTCATACCCTTTCCTTTTTGAGAGTACGTTCTCAACTTCTTTTTCCCGAAACTTTTGTACATGCATGTTTTTATCATTTTTTTAGTACGTCCTATCAATCGAATATTCAACCTTCAGATAGAAATACCATGGATGAAAACATGTGTTTGAGGCATGTTATGCTTGATGGATGCAAGTGTTTTCTAGTGGTCGCTCGTGGAAGCATACACACACAGAGACACATTAGTAACTTGATCGGCTCAACCACTCTCATACCGCGTATGGATGTGTGTGCATTTTTCTTCTTTTTATGAATGAAAATGGGTGTACCATCATATGGATGTTGCATTTGGATTAATTATAGAACTTTCATGATATAATAAGATTATTTGCATACATGTTGGACTCATGACACTAACATACATTACATTAATGAGTTCGACTGAATCCGTAGATCGCTTGATCTTTCGCATTAGTATGCAGACATATACACGCACTTCATCATATGTTCATAAGAATTAGAAATCTTTTAAGGACAATGGATGTCTGTGATTGGTGGATGAGTAGATGAATGATGGATGTTAGGACATACATTCTTCTTAACTTGGAGATATCGGGGATGAAATCCTTTAAGTAGGGGAGAATGTAACACCGCATAATTCTATAACATATTAAAATGATAAGCTAAGGAATACTTAATTAAATATTGTGAATTAAGTGAAACGGACTGCGCCACTGCATTCATCTCGGAATTCTGGTAAAGATAGACAGTTAGCTTGCGTAAAACGGACATCGTATGAAGAAGATATTAAGGTTTGAAGTTTGTATAGGCATAAGAGAAATATATATAAATAAAATAAATCCAGAATTCAAAATATTTCAAAATCGAACAACAGGGAGGGGAGCGGGAAAATTCCCGCCCATGGGTGTCGACCCCATCAAGGGGGTGTCGACCCCTGGGTCGACACACTAAGGGAGGGGTCGACCCCATACCGATCTAGGCAGATCCCTCCTTCGGAACATGGACTGATTTCTATGCATGGTTCATTTGCTGATGGCTATATAAAGGACCCTATACCCATTGTTTTATTCACCTAAATCAATGGTGACGATGAGATGCTGCTCCAACTCAGATTGAAATAGCATTTTCTCCAGCAACGATGATTAATACATATTAAAAGATTGTTGATTCAGCATCAACTTGCTTTCTCTATTTTCTTAGATCCATTCTCTATGAGTCTATGTTATTTTTAGATATAAACAACTAAAATGCCATTTTGACATGTGTATGAATTGTGTAACACCTCGTAATTTTAAAACATGACATAAAAGAATAATTAATTTTTATAAGAAGAATTAAGGGAAATGGGTTGCGCCATTGCGTTCGTCTCGGAATTCTACTTAGGATAGATTCCGAGTTTGCATAAATCGGATACCGTATAAAGAAGTTATGAAGCTTAGAAGAATTCAAGAATGAGCAGAATTTAATAATAGTTAAATTATAAATAAAAAATGAATTCAAAAATCAAAATTAGCTAAATCTGGGTGAGCGGGAAATCTCCCGCTCTAGGGTGGGGGGTCGACACAGTTGTCGACCCCCCTATAGGGGTGCCGACAGGGGTGTCGACCCACCTATAGGGGTGTCGACCCCCATTACCCCAGATCTGGCCGACGTGTTTTGGTGTTATAGGGCATATGTGTCCTTTTGGGATTGGCTGGATGACATGTTTTTCTGGTTTGCATGGTTCAGATGGATCCTAATCTAATATAAGGGTCTTAATTCACCTAGAGCATCTATAAATTACCCCTAAACCAAACCCTTATCTCATTGTTATTCATCCATAGAGCCTCCATGCCGCTCTAATCTAAATTAACCTAGCCTTTCTTCTCCACCAAAGCAAATCAGAATAGGATTATTCAAATTGGAAGATAAGAATTAAATTCCACAACAACGGTTTAGCTAATCAAATTCAGAATTCAAATCTATTCTCCATTCTAAATCATGTCGCTGTGAGTCTATGTTACTTTCACATATAATTAAATTAAAAGTGATTGTGATAGGATTGTAAATTGGACTTTATGAACATTCCTGTAAGATGAATCATATCAAGTTTTGCAAATTCTTATCTTTTAGATGAATACCCAAATTTCTGTTATCATATGCCTGTTGGATCTATTTTATTGTTCTATGCCAGTTCATATTTCATATGCCTATGTTTATGCCGGTCTTGATGCTTTGATTCTCTTCCCCACCTCTCTTCCTTTTTTATTTTATGAGATTAGGCTAAATTCGAGCCTAATATTTTACGTTGAATTATATGTACGAATGACGTGGGAACGTTGTGGCAAAATATTGAATAATATGTAAAATGAGATTATTGGCATAAATCAATTTAGGCATAATTGTATATAAATTGTATACATGAGATTTGGCATAAGTTGGATTGGGCATAATTGGATATAATTTGTATACATGCGGTTTGGCATAAATTGTTAATAACAATGAACGAAAATTAATTTGGGCGTAATTTGGCATAAAATGTATACATAAGATTATAGGCCTAATTTGGATTAAAATTATGAACATAATTTAGATTGGAAATTATGGGTAATTGAAATATATTTTAATCCAAGATTTAAAATAGGGACTTGAATCAAGAAAGCGATAATGAATGCCTAAGACACGAGGTTAGATTCGAATTGCGGTATAAGTCTGCCCGGAACCGTCCGGCACATCCAGCAACCGTAATTTGGCAATCTAATATAAGAGGTCAAAGGCACAAATTGGATGCGTAATAATGCAAAGACATGAGGTTAGATACAGACTGCGGTATAAGCCTGCCCGGAACCGCCCGACATATCCAGCAACTACAAACGGTAATCTAATGTGGGAGGTCTTGCAAGATTACGGTTATAATGAATTAATGAGCACTTAACCAAGATAAGACATGTGATAAGACATGGGAATAGTAAAAGGGTTTAAGTGGGTGACATGGGTAGCATGTGAAACATAATTAAAAGCACTTAACCAAGATAAGACATGTGATAAGACATGGGAATAGTAAAAGCGGTTAAGTGGGTGACAAGGGTAGGATGTGGAACATAATTAAAAGCACTTAACCAAGATGAGACATGTGATTAGACATGGGGAAAAAGAGGGGTTAAGTGGGAATTCCTAGTGGGGACCAAGCTTAGGAGGGAAGCTTGTGTCAAGTGGGTGGACCCTTTTCAACCAGTAACCCATTTTAGTATTTATATGAGCTCGAACTAGGTCGAGGACAAGGACAAGCTTACAAGGGTTGATTGTAAGAGGTCAATAAAGAGTTAGCGTTGGCAGTGCAAGTCCAATGGAGTCATGTGAGTGCGTGGGTCCGGGTTGGTAGGTAAGACGCTGTTGCATCGTGTAGGGATAAGCCGTGCATTTTAGTAGTATCAGGTTTCCGCGTTAGGTAGTGATACGCCCTACTGTGGGACCAGCATGGGTATCTACGAGTTAGGGAGCCGATTGAATGGGGATGGTAGTGGGTACAACTAGTGTAGATAGGAGCAGGCAGCACCTATGATAGCAGCTAGGAGTGCACGAAACTACCATTATTATTATTATTATGATTAGTAACAGGGATCAACTTTCAGTATGGAACTAGTATTGGTGCGGTGTAGGAATTATCTTATAGTGATTAGAAGCGCAATCAACGTTATATCTTGTTCATCTTGTCTACCTTGTCATATCTGCGTATGTTACAGTCATATCTTATGTAACAACCCGTAAAATGCGAGCCAGTTTGAAAATTTTATTTTGGCAATTATAGCGAGTTTTGATTATTTAAAATGAATCATTTTAAATAATATCGACGTGAAATTTATTTTCAATATAGAATTCGACGTATATATTATATACGTCGTCGTTAGAATATAAATATTTATATAATTATAAATAGAATTGAAAATGGCGCGGTAGTTCGATAATTCGATTTCAAACTTCAATTGAATGTACCGGGTGCAAAACAATCCGGATTTTAGTGAAACCAAAAATGTTGGGATCTAATTGATGATATCTTTCCAACGAATCCGAATAATCGAAATTTGATAGCGGGAATCAAAAGATATGTCCAGTTGAAAATTCTGAATAGTCGCTATGGAATTCAGGCCCTTAAAAATGGAAATTTTGCAAATGACCTCGGATCTCGACGAAACCAGTTTTGTTGGGTCCGTGATGTTAAACTATTGCTAGGTTTCAAGTTTCATAATTTTTCGAATCAATATGTGAGCGTGGCAAAGGAAAACGCGTTTTGACCATTTCAGTTGATTTTAATCAACTGGAAATTGGCCATTTTTCATACAGTCTCAGAATTCGACGAAACTAGTTTTGTTAGGACCGCATCGTCAATACGAAGCTAGAAAATATTTTTATGAAATTTATAGAGTTAGTATGTGACCCCGGCAATTTGAAATGTACGTTTAAAATTCAATATATAGAGTTAAATGTAAATTTAAATGAAACTGATCGAAACGATCAAATCAGCTTGCGATACATATCCCATTGTGCTCGGAATGGGGGTATTACGCTAGGGACGACAGTCGGCGGGTTCAAATCTGAGTTGAAACGGAAAGTCAACTTTAAATTGAGATAAATAAATAAATAATTAAATAAAAAAAATAAAATAAAATAAAATAAAATATCCCTTCCCTTAAAACCTAGGCCCCCCCCGTTCGTTTATCTCAGAAAAAAAAAGAGACGAGATCCCAAATCGGGATCGGAGGAGGCCGCTCCCCAACGCGCGCCACCGCAGGTGGAGGCGCCGACCATCGCCAGGAGCCCCCCCTCATCAATCGACGACGCGACACCACATCTCCCCACCCCCTGCCCTCCTCGACGAAGACGAGACGCCCCCCAGATCCGAATAGAACGCCGCCGTGACACCCGACCTTCCCCTCCTTCGCCTGAGTGATGGCGCACCCCACCCCCTCTGTAAGTCCCCTTCTTTTTTTTTATATATATAACTGTTTTTTTATTTAAATATAGAAAACTGATTTTTATAAAATTTAAAAACTGAAATGATTTTTAGAAAAGTTAAAACCTGTTTTTTTTTAAAAAAAAGAAGAAGTTAAAAACTGAAATTTTTAGAAAAGATTTTTAAACTGAATTTTAATTAGATTAGAAAATTGATTTTTTTTAATGATTTTTATTTTAGTTTGAAAACTGATTTTTTTTAATGATTTTTATTTTAGTTTGAAAACTGATTTTTATTTTAAGTATGAAAAATGATTTTTATTTTAGTTTGAAAACTGATTTTTATTTTAAGTATGAAAACTGATTTTTGTTTTAAGTTTTTAAAACAGAAATTTTTAAAAGATTTTAAAAACAGAAATTTTTAAAAGAAATAAAAAAAACTGCATATTTCAAAAAGAATAAAAAAACTGCATTTTTAATAAAAGAGAAACTGATTTTTTTTGGAAAAAAATAAATAAAAACTGAATCTTTTAAAAGATAAAAACTGTTTTGTTTTTAAAAGGTTAAAACTGATTTTTTCGAAAAAGGATTTGAACTTTAAAAAGGAAAAATCATATTTTTATATATCGAAAGTCGAAGTAAAAATTCGATTTTTATATATTGAATAGCATCATAAAAGTTCGATTTTTACATATGTAGAGAATACGGGTGAAAGCGACAAATAGGCGGAGATTTCTATAAAGGAAGAGTCTTGAAGTTGGATAGCTATTGGTGAGAATTTCTCACTCTTCTATTTATTTTCTAGTTATATATATATATACTAGGATGCAGACGGTGCTTAGTAGCACCCGACACAATCGTCCACAGACCATGGACTTGTTTGTTTGGCTGTTTGGTTATTGATTGTGATATTGGTTTGAATGTGGTTTGTGGTGTGAAAAAAAAAAAATCGAATCGATAAATTGGTTAGGATTAGACGTGCGCCGTTATAAGGCGAAGGAGTAAGGCTAGGTTAGACACTTACTCCAAATTTTGTGGTTTGCATAATAAAATTGATATGATTGATGTGTGAATGGCGTGGGCCTTCACTAGACCGGGGATAAGGCTAGGCCTCGTCCCGTTTCTAGTATCGTGCCGTTATGCCGCCGAAATTTTCTAAAATATGTTAGAAAAATAAAAATATCATTTTATTTTAAGAATGAACTGAATAGAAATTCATATGTTGGAATAAAATGTTTTATCGTTAAAAATATAATTTTTAACGTGAGTGAATAAATAAATATTTATAAACAAATCGGCCGATTTGTTTATATACACTGATTTGACTGATATTGATTGGGACGATATATTTTACACATCGCCCAACTGCACGAATAAAAATCTGTGTTTGATTGTTTGAAACCCCACACGGGTGTTGGGATGAAATTGGAAGTTCACTCATCCTGATTGATTAAATATGTCGATCGATTGATTGACAGGCTGTTATAAGCGTTAGATATCTATATTTGATGCTTATACAGTGTAGTGCACTTTGGTTGATGGTTGATTATTTTTCAATGCTATTATACATGTGTTGTATGAAAATCCATATAATTAACTTTGTATGGTAATTGTTTGGGCCTCATTCCAGTTTTAAAATAGAAATATTTGAAATAGAAATATTCGAAATGGAATATTTGAAAATATCAATATATGAAGCCGTGTTGATTAGATTGACGCCATTTTGACGTGAACGATATTTATATCGATTTTATTCATTTTTAAAATGAATATTGAAAAGTGATTTCGAAATCGAATATTTCGAAATGAATTGAATTGAAAACGATTTCGAAATGAATTGAATTGAAAACGATTTCGAAATGAATTGAATTGAAAACGATTTCGAAATGAATTGAATTGAAAACGATTTCGAAATGAATTGAATTGAAAACGATTTCGAAATGAATTGAATTGAAAGCAAATTGAAACGAATTCAAATTGAATTGAAATTTGAATTGAATAGAAATGAATTTTAAAACGAATTTATAGAGAAGAATTCAATTTTGCTTTGAATTGAAATGGAAGTTGAAATAGATTTTGAAACGAATTTTAAAACCATTTATATAATTCGTTTTAAATAGAAATCGACGAAATATATATTATATATATTATATATATAATATAATGGCCTGAATAGAACGCGCCGCGCCGCGGCAGTTCGCGAATTTCGACCATTTATTTCAAACGGACATTACGGGAGATCCGACCGTCGGATTCTCCTAAAACCGGAACCGTTGGGTTCGTATCGAAAAGAGCTTTCTAATGAATATTAGAAATTTGAAATCTAACGGTTGGATTTGGAGATACGTCCAAATCAAATTCGAAAAAGGTCGCTGTAAGTGCAGTTCGATGGCCGTTAATGGAAATCGACTGTACGGGCCTTGATAAAATTATTAAAAATAGTAATAATTTGTGTAAAATCATAAGAAATGATTTAGAAAGAATAGGAATGAAAAACTCCATATTGGAAAAGATAAAAATAGATTTTTATCGAAATAAACTAGTTTTGAACTAGAAATATAATTCTATTTATTTTGAAATAAATAAATTGAATTCGAAAAGGGTTTTAAAAATAACCAAAATTTCCAATGATTGCATTGGAATGGATTTGAATCGAAATTGTCTTCGGAATATTTCGATGTTGGATTTCGTGACTATACAGATGTTGTTATGGAAATTTGAAAGATAGATATATATATCGTTATTTCCAATACGATGTTTGTTGGTCGTAGAATTTGATATTGAATATAAGCCGGGATATTTTCTATTCAGGGCCTTGTATTGAATATCGAATGTGATTTGGGTTTGTCGTGAATGGTGTCTTCACTAACACTGTTCTTGAACCCAGTTGAGAAAAGATTAAATCTTTTTGTTTAGATTTAATGAAGTGTACCAATTAAATGATATTTAATTGGAATTGAATGGATATTGATTTTTGGGTTTATCGTGAACAGTGTTTTAAACAACACTCGTTCTTTAACCTGATAATTAATGAATGTGATTTTTGGGTTTATCGTGAACAGTGTTTTAAACAACACTTGTTCTTTAACCCGATAATTAATCGAATGTGATTTGGGTTTGTCGTGAATGGTGTCTTCACTAACACTGTTCTTGAACCCAGTTGAGAAAAGATTAAATCTTTTTATTTAGATTTAATGAAGTGTACCAATTAAATGATATTTAATTGGAATTGAATTGGTATTGATTTTTGGGTTTATCGTGAACAGTGTTTTAAATAACACTTGTTCTTTAACCCGATAATTAATGGAATGGGATTTTGGGTTTATCGTGAATCGTGTTTTAAATGACACTGATTCTTTAACCCAGATAATGATTAAAACTAAGTAGAGTTTTAATGAATCTTTAATTAGATTGAAAGGATCGAGAATGGAGTATCACCAGTTTTGCTCCAGGCGATAGTTAAATCTTTAATTAGATTTGAACGTGAAATTTAGAAACTAACTGTCGGTTAGCCAAGCAGAAGGGTTTTCTGGATATTGATCTGATGTTGGTTTCGGCCTTCGGGGTTAATATTTGGGGAATTATTCTCTTGATTAATTTACGGTTAGTGACTAATGAATTGGAATGAGGCGTATGTTGTGTTTGTGTAACACTTATTTAAATATACGCGAGTTATTCAGAAAGACCGGGTTTATCCCATTCTGAATAACTGATACGACGATAAGTCGAAGATGAAGACGATGGTCGAAGACCGGAGGTCTTCACGTCGTTTGGGGGATAACTGATGATCTTGATTGGGCTGTACACCCAAGAAGATGGAAACAGTTGGTGATCGTCCAGACGTACTTGGAGATCGATGGATATGCGGGGTACTAGGTGCCTCCGGTTTCGTTCAGCCCCAGAACGGACTTGTAAATGGACTGTGTGTCTGACATCGGATTTCATTCTGTGTGACTGATATCGGTTGCATAGGATGGTTTGCCTGTGTGGCATGCTAAGATGCAAATGATCGAGGCTTCTGTTGAAAAGCAAAGTCTTGTGGTGATGATCAAAGCAAGGCCTTTGTGGCGTAGCTTTGTGTAACGTTTGATTCGCGAGTTTCACACCCGGTATGAACCAAAAACGGGAGACGGACCTCAGGGAGGACTTGCGTTTCTTTCTAGCTAGAAGTGGCGTCAGTGGTTTTACACGCCCTGACGAGTTTGACTTATGTTGTTGTTGCTGTTGCGAGGCGCCTCGGATTGATCGGTCGTTCTCGAACCGATGGAGTCATTTAGTTGGCTCATTTACACCCCATAGGGTGGGGAAACGTAGTGTTCAGGCATTTTAATCCACATCGGTGGACCGGCCCTGTCGCTCCAAGGGCCCACCTGAGTCTGGGTCCTGTGGCTCGGGCTAGAGAGTCACGAATCGGTTGAGGACTATCTTTTGCCTCGGTTCATAGACGGAAATCCAATTTCCAAATACGTGACATTTGCGGTTTTATTTGTAAACCTATATATGGCGACATGATATATGGTACCCATGCCGCCTATGATTGATACTTATGATTTGAAGTGTTTTATACACTATGCACTTATAATAGTATCAAATGATTTGTTTTAAACGTATCAAGCATTCTTTGGCTGTTATAAGGGAAAACCCTATCCCCCGGCTTGCGTTGCATTGTGTGATAGGACCTGGGTCTTATAACAGCTTCATTTTTCTTTATTTAGCATTGCGCTGTTTGTTTTATGCACTGGTATCCTTGGGAGGAAACCCGTTCCGTGTTATACGGCGTGGTCCCTTGATTTACCTAATGATTTAAAATAAAGATTAATAACTGTTTTAGTTCTCACACCAGTCCCATGACTGACCTGGAGTTTATTGTTTTAACCTAAACTCTGGGTGCCCTTATTTTGACACGGGCAGCTAGTAGTTTTGGTTTTGCAGATTTATATTCACAGGAACCTGGTTTACAGCTGGAACGATATCCGGAAAGCTTTGTATCCGTATATCTCATTCTAGTTGTGTATTGTATTATCTTTCCGCTGCTATGTATTTAAATGTAATTTAAACCTCTGATATTTCTGTGTAATATTATTTTATACTCTGTATATTCTTGTAATCTGATGCATTGTTGTTATATACAATGAAATGTTCTTTTATATGCGTTCTGTTGTGGTTTGTTCTCGAACTATCCGACGCTTTCCTTTACGGGGAAGTTGCGGGTCTTTACATTTGGTATCAGAGCTTTGGTTTACAAAGCTCAGAGAACAAGGCACATTAGAAACATACGAAAGAATTCATCAGATATTGGATTAGTAATATCCAATTAGAATCACTCGTTAGAGATGGGATCAGTAGTATCCTAGAACGAGTGTGAAGAGTATATTTTTAAAGTGAAAACAAATTTTGTTTTGAAAATTTAAATCAATTATTCGTATTTGATTATTTATATGGATGTGGACAATCGAGTATATATAGATTTCGCGTATACGCGTCATGAACGTATATTCGAAGTTTTAATATATTGGATAGATATAGCATCACACTCTAGTCGCCCGGAGATATTATTGATGATAGCGATCGCATCATCAACATTTATGTTCGTGTTTCGAAGGTGTGATTTTCTATATATTTCCATTAGGCTGGTGTGAGAACCAAAACTTATATATAGCTAGAATACATTGTTGTGAATTGGCATCAAAAACATGATTTTTGTATATGTATCAAAATTATGAATTACAAACTCTAATCAACTAATTGATTGATGTTTGTGTTGTTTGTTCATTTGTTTGCTAATTTTGAACCTTTAGCCTATTTGAATCAAATATTGAATTGTATTTAAAATCGGTCGCATTTGCTTGCATATACATGTATATCATTGAACAGGTCATAGCAAGGAGGCTAGAGCCAGAGAATAAAATTTGTTTGCCCGACAAATAGGTACATGTTTACTACATAAGTTCCTGTTTTGTTTGGGTGATGATGATTTTGTGAGCCTATTGGCTAGCCGCTTGGCTTTTTCTTTTTCTTTTTGAGATCTGAAGGACCGGGGAAGCTATTTGAAATTCCCCGATGCTCCCATTGCAGGGGAGGTTATGGCGAAATTTTTCAAAAATTTAGGGTGTTAGCCAAATTTTTGAAGTTTTGAAAATTCTCAGAAACTAAAGAGTTGGAGAATGGAAGCCAGATCGAGCGTAGATTTAAATAATCAAACCACTTTCGACTTTATTCCTTTTCGGGGACGAAAAGTTTTAAGTGGGGGAGATTGTAACAACCCGTAAAATGCGAGCCAGTTTGAAAATTTTATTTTGGCAATTATAGCGAGTTTTGATTATTTAAAATGAATCATTTTAAATAATATCGACGTGAAATTTATTTTCAATATAGAATTCGACGTATATATTATATACGTCGTCGTTAGAATATAAATATTTATATAATTATAAATAGAATTGAAAATGGCGCGGTAGTTCGATAATTCGATTTCAAACTTCAATTGAATGTACCGGGTGCAAAACAATCCGGATTTTAGTGAAACCAAAAATGTTGGGATCTAATTGATGATATCTTTCCAACGAATCCGAATAATCGAAATTTGATAGCGGGAATCAAAAGATATGTCCAGTTGAAAATTCTGAATAGTCGCTATGGAATTCAGGCCCTTAAAAATGGAAATTTTGCAAATGACCTCGGATCTCGACGAAACCAGTTTTGTTGGGTCCGTGATGTTAAACTATTGCTAGGTTTCAAGTTTCATAATTTTTCGAATCAATATGTGAGCGTGGCAAAGGAAAACGCGTTTTGACCATTTCAGTTGATTTTAATCAACTGGAAATTGGCCATTTTTCATACGGTCTCAGAATTCGACGAAACTAGTTTTGTTAGGACCGCATCGTCAATACGAAGCTAGAAAATATTTTTATGAAATTTATAGAGTTAGTATGTGACCCCGGCAATTTGAAATGTACGTTTAAAATTCAATATATAGAGTTAAATGTAAATTTAAATGAAACTGATCGAAACGATCAAATCAGCTTGCGATACATATCCCATTGTGCTCGGAATGGGGGTATTACGCTAGGGACGACAGTCGGCGGGTTCAAATCTGAGTTGAAACGGAAAGTCAACTTTAAATTGAGATAAATAAATAAATAAAAAAAATAAAATAAAATAAAATAAAATATCCCTTCCCTTAAAACCTAGGCCCCCCCCGTTCGTTTATCTCAGAAAAAAAAAAAAGAGACGAGATCCCAAATCGGGATCGGAGGAGGCCGCTCCCCAACGCGCGCCACCGCAGGTGGAGGCGCCGACCATCGCCAGGAGCCCCCCCTCATCAATCGACGACGCGACACC
Source organism: Allium sativum (assembly GCA_030737875.1). Taxonomy (NCBI): domain Eukaryota; kingdom Viridiplantae; phylum Streptophyta; class Magnoliopsida; order Asparagales; family Amaryllidaceae; genus Allium; species Allium sativum. Next base: position 630,975,205 of record CM060909.1, read on the forward strand.
ACATCTCCCCACCCCCTGCCCTCCTCGACGAAGACGAGACGCCCCCCAGATCCGAATAGAACGCCGCCGTGACACCCGACCTTCCCCTCCTTCGCCTGAGTGATGGCGCACCCCACCCCCTCTGTAAGTCCCCTTCTTTTTTTTTATATATATAACTGTTTTTTTATTTAAATATAGAAAACTGATTTTTATAAAATTTAAAAACTGAAATGATTTTTAGAAAAGTTAAAACCTGTTTTTTTTAAAAAAAAAGAAGAAGTTAAAAACTGAAATTTTTAGAAAAGATTTTTAAACTGAATTTTAATTAGATTAGAAAATTGATTTTTTTTAATGATTTTTATTTTAGTTTGAAAACTGATTTTTTTTAATGATTTTTATTTTAGTTTGAAAACTGATTTTTATTTTAAGTATGAAAAATGATTTTTATTTTAGTTTGAAAACTGATTTTTATTTTAAGTATGAAAACTGATTTTTGTTTTAAGTTTTTAAAACAGAAATTTTTAAAAGATTTTAAAAACAGAAATTTTTAAAAGAAATAAAAAAAACTGCATATTTCAAAAAGAATAAAAAAACTGCATTTTTAATAAAAGAGAAACTGATTTTTTTTGGAAAAAAATAAATAAAAACTGAATCTTTTAAAAGATAAAAACTGTTTTGTTTTTAAAAGGTTAAAACTGATTTTTTCGAAAAAGGATTTGAACTTTAAAAAGGAAAAATCATATTTTTATATATCGAAAGTCGAAGTAAAAATTCGATTTTTATATATTGAATAGCATCGTAAAAGTTCGATTTTTACATATGTAGAGAATACGGGTGAAAGCGACAAATAGGCGGAGATTTCTATAAAGGAAGAGTCTTGAAGTTGGATAGCTATTGGTGAGAATTTCTCACTCTTCAATTTATTTTCTAGTTATATATATATATACTAGGATGCAGACGGTGCTTAGTAGCACCCGACACAATCGTCCACAGACCATGGACTTGTTTGTTTGGCTGTTTGGTTATTGATTGTGATATTGGTTTGAATGTGGTTTGTGGTGTGAAAAAAAAAAAATCGAATCGATAAATTGGTTAGGATTAGACGTGCGCCGTTATAAGGCGAAGGAGTAAGGCTAGGTTAGACACTTACTCCAAATTTTGTGGTTTGCATAATAAAATTGATATGATTGATGTGTGAATGGCGTGGGCCTTCACTAGACCGGGGATAAGGCTAGGCCTCGTCCCGTTTCTAGTATCGTGCCGTTATGCCGCCGAAATTTTCTAAAATATGTTAGAAAAATAAAAATATCATTTTATTTTAAGAATGAACTGAATAGAAATTCATATGTTGGAATAAAATGTTTTATCGTTAAAAATATAATTTTTAACGTGAGTGAATAAATAAATATTTATAAACAAATCGGCCGATTTGTTTATATACACTGATTTGACTGATATTGATTGGGACGATATATTTTACACATCGCCCAACTGCACGAATAAAAATCTGTGTTTGATTGTTTGAAACCCCACACGGGTGTTGGGATGAAATTGGAAGTTCACTCATCCTGATTGATTAAATATGTCGATCGATTGATTGACAGGCTGTTATAAGCGTTAGATATCTATATTTGATGCTTATACAGTGTAGTGCACTTTGGTTGATGGTTGATTATTTTTCAATGCTATTATACATGTGTTGTATGAAAATCCATATAATTAACTTTGTATGGTAATTGTTTGGGCCTCATTCCAGTTTTAAAATAGAAATATTTGAAATAGAAATATTCGAAATGGAATATTTGAAAATATCAATATATGAAGCCGTGTTGATTAGATTGACGCCATTTTGACGTGAACGATATTTATATCGATTTTATTCATTTTTAAAATGAATATTGAAAAGTGATTTCGAAATCGAATATTTCGAAATGAATTGAATTGAAAACGATTTCGAAATGAATTGAATTGAAAACGATTTCGAAATGAATTGAATTGAAAACGATTTCGAAATGAATTGAATTGAAAACGATTTCGAAATGAATTGAATTGAAAACGATTTCGAAATGAATTGAATTGAAAGCAAATTGAAACGAATTCAAATTGAATTGAAATTTGAATTGAATAGAAATGAATTTTAAAACGAATTTATAGAGAAGAATTCAATTTTGCTTTGAATTGAAATGGAAGTTGAAATAGATTTTGAAACGAATTTTAAAACCATTTATATAATTCGTTTTAAATAGAAATCGACGAAATATATATTATATATATTATATATATAATATAATGGCCTGAATAGAACGCGCCGCGCCGCGGCAGTTCGCGAATTTCGACCATTTATTTCAAACGGACATTACGGGAGATCCGACCGTCGGATTCTCCTAAAACCGGAACCGTTGGGTTCGTATCGAAAAGAGCTTTCTAATGAATATTAGAAATTTGAAATCTAACGGTTGGATTTGGAGATACGTCCAAATCAAATTCGAAAAAGGTCGCTGTAAGTGCAGTTCGATGGCCGTTAATGGAAATCGACTGTACGGGCCTTGATAAAATTATTAAAAATAGTAATAATTTGTGTAAAATCATAAGAAATGATTTAGAAAGAATAGGAATGAAAAACTCCATATTGGAAAAGATAAAAATAGATTTTTATCGAAATAAACTAGTTTTGAACTAGAAATATAATTCTATTTATTTTGAAATAAATAAATTGAATTCGAAAAGGGTTTTAAAAATAACCAAAATTTCCAATGATTGCATTGGAATGGATTTGAATCGAAATTGTCTTCGGAATATTTCGATGTTGGATTTCGTGACTATACAGATGTTGTTATGGAAATTTGAAAGATAGATATATATATCGTTATTTCCAATACGATGTTTGTTGGTCGTAGAATTTGATATTGAATATAAGCCGGGATATTTTCTATTCAGGGCCTTGTATTGAATATCGAATGTGATTTGGGTTTGTCGTGAATGGTGTCTTCACTAACACTGTTCTTGAACCCAGTTGAGAAAAGATTAAATCTTTTTGTTTAGATTTAATGAAGTGTACCAATTAAATGATATTTAATTGGAATTGAATGGATATTGATTTTTGGGTTTATCGTGAACAGTGTTTTAAACAACACTCGTTCTTTAACCTGATAATTAATGAATGTGATTTTTGGGTTTATCGTGAACAGTGTTTTAAACAACACTTGTTCTTTAACCCGATAATTAATCGAATGTGATTTGGGTTTGTCGTGAATGGTGTCTTCACTAACACTGTTCTTGAACCCAGTTGAGAAAAGATTAAATCTTTTTATTTAGATTTAATGAAGTGTACCAATTAAATGATATTTAATTGGAATTGAATTGGTATTGATTTTTGGGTTTATCGTGAACAGTGTTTTAAATAACACTTGTTCTTTAACCCGATAATTAATGGAATGGGATTTTGGGTTTATCGTGAATCGTGTTTTAAATGACACTGATTCTTTAACCCAGATAATGATTAAAACTAAGTAGAGTTTTAATGAATCTTTAATTAGATTGAAAGGATCGAGAATGGAGTATCACCAGTTTTGCTCCAGGCGATAGTTAAATCTTTAATTAGATTTGAACGTGAAATTTAGAAACTAACTGTCGGTTAGCCAAGCAGAAGGGTTTTCTGGATATTGATCTGATGTTGGTTTCGGCCTTCGGGGTTAATATTTGGGGAATTATTCTCTTGATTAATTTACGGTTAGTGACTAATGAATTGGAATGAGGCGTATGTTGTGTTTGTGTAACACTTACTTAAATATACGCGAGTTATTCAGAAAGACCGGGTTTATCCCATTCTGAATAACTGATACGACGATAAGTCGAAGATGAAGACGATGGTCGAAGACCGGAGGTCTTCACGTCGTTTGGGGGATAACTGATGATCTTGATTGGGCTGTACACCCAAGAAGATGGAAACAGTTGGTGATCGTCCAGACGTACTTGGAGATCGATGGATATGCGGGGTACTAGGTGCCTCCGGTTTCGTTCAGCCCCAGAACGGACTTGTAAATGGACTGTGTGTCTGACATCGGATTTCATTCTGTGTGACTGATATCGGTTGCATAGGATGGTTTGCCTGTGTGGCATGCTAAGATGCAAATGATCGAGGCTTCTGTTGAAAAGCAAAGTCTTGTGGTGATGATCAAAGCAAGGCCTTTGTGGCGTAGCTTTGTGTAACGTTTGATTCGCGAGTTTCACACCCGGTATGAACCAAAAACGGGAGACGGACCTCAGGGAGGACTTGCGTTTCTTTCTAGCTAGAAGTGGCGTCAGTGGTTTTACACGCCCTGACGAGTTTGACTTATGTTGTTGTTGCTGTTGCGAGGCGCCTCGGATTGATCGGTCGTTCTCGAACCGATGGAGTCATTTAGTTGGCTCATTTACACCCCATAGGGTGGGGAAACGTAGTGTTCAGGCATTTTAATCCACATCGGTGGACCGGCCCTGTCGCTCCAAGGGCCCACCTGAGTCTGGGTCCTGTGGCTCGGGCTAGAGAGTCACGAATCGGTTGAGGACTATCTTTTGCCTCGGTTCATAGACGGAAATCCAATTTCCAAATACGTGACATTTGCGGTTTTATTTGTAAACCTATATATGGCGACATGATATATGGTACCCATGCCGCCTATGATTGATACTTATGATTTGAAGTGTTTTATACACTATGCACTTATAATAGTATCAAATGATTTGTTTTAAACGTATCAAGCATTCTTTGGCTGTTATAAGGGAAAACCCTATCCCCCGGCTTGCGTTGCATTGTGTGATAGGACCTGGGTCTTATAACAGCTTCATTTTTCTTTATTTAGCATTGCGCTGTTTGTTTTATGCACTGGTATCCTTGGGAGGAAACCCGTTCCGTGTTATACGGCGTGGTCCCTTGATTTACCTAATGATTTAAAATAAAGATTAATAACTGTTTTAGTTCTCACACCAGTCCCATGACTGACCTGGAGTTTATTGTTTTAACCTAAACTCTGGGTGCCCTTATTTTGACACGGGCAGCTAGTAGTTTTGGTTTTGCAGATTTATATTCACAGGAACCTGGTTTACAGCTGGAACGATATCCGGAAAGCTTTGTATCCGTATATCTCATTCTAGTTGTGTATTGTATTATCTTTCCGCTGCTATGTATTTAAATGTAATTTAAACCTCTGATATTTCTGTGTAATATTATTTTATACTCTGTATATTCTTGTAATCTGATGCATTGTTGTTATATACAATGAAATGTTCTTTTATATGCGTTCTGTTGTGGTTTGTTCTCGAACTATCCGACGCTTTCCTTTACGGGGAAGTTGCGGGTCTTTACATCTTATATCCAGTTTATGTTCTTATCCTGTTACTTTACTGATTATATTGTTAAATTCACTGGACTCTCCATACTTTATGTCTGACCTTGTTTGTTTCGCCTCTTTTCTTTCCTCGCCCAGGTCCTCAGGGTGAGATTAGTGGAGCTTGACTTGGATTTCTTTCTTCTTGAAGTTCTTGGAAGTGTTAAGAGTAACAATCAGCTTTATCTCTTTTTCATTATGGCTATTTGGAGCGGGAGTATGGTTTTGTTTTTATGTATTTTGGTAATAATTTTGTTCAAGATGGATATTTGTAACCAGACATGTTTTGCTTTTCCGCTGCAGTAAATAAAGCTTAATTTTTTAAGTACTATTTTATATATCTGTCATGTGATGTTTTTTTCTATACTCTTATAATGCTCCATGAAAGTTAATGCATTCCCTTAGTGAGTGACATTAATGGACGTGGGGTGTTGCACGTGGTATCAGAGCTGAAGGTTACCAAAACAGATAAAAGATTTTGAAAACCATTTTCAAAAGCATTTTTTTTTGAAGTATTTTCAAAAACATGTTTTGAAGAAGATATTTTCAAGAGAAAAGTTTATTATGAAAAACATAATCCTTAAAAGCTATATACCTTTCTTTCGATTCTCTACTTGAATCTCTTTTTCCTTTCTTTTCGTCATAGTTCCGTAGACATGTTAAAATTACGACACATGTCGAAGGGCAAAGAAGTGCCCAACCTCCATCTGTGCCGCAGTAGTTTCACCTACAGCTAATCTTCTTTCAAGCTTCGTAGGGTTTCCCGTGCGATGGAGGCAACTTTTGAGAGACTTGTTAACATGTTACACAAGGATGGTAAAAATGAGAATGAGGGAGTTTAGGCTAAGGAGCACAACCCAAGGATGACAAACTTGTTGATATGGCTTTAATCCACGAAGAAGGTAAAGGTTAAAAGAAAGAAGTGAAAGTGGAAGAATCACAAAACAAGAAAGTAGAACCTAAGGAGGGTGGAAAGAATAATAAACCCCATGACAAGAGGAAGTGTCTTTATTATGGTATAACCGACCATGTAATTAAGGACTGTAAGAAGAAGAAGCATGGTTGTTTTCATTGCGGTGAGGCGGGACATCTGATTAAAGACTGCCTTAGGAGGCGAGGACAAGGGAAAAGGCATAGGACAGGACCTACTTCTGGAGGGCAGGTTCATGCTCTCATGGCACCAGAACAGGAGAGAGGTAGAAACGTTTCTGTTGAAAGTCTGATTTTAATTTTTGATCATTCTGTTCGAACTTTGTTTGAGTCTGGCGCTTCACATTCGTTTATATATGCTTCGTTAGTTGAAACACTGCACCTAAATTCTATTCTAGTTATGGATCCCGTTGTTGTCTCAAATCTTATTGGGGGTACATCTCATATGTCTATGTTATGATGGGATTTGAGAATATATGTGTATGGCGTTGAGTTTGAATGCAACGCTTATGTTCTTGGCTTCATGGGCTATGGGTTGATTCTAGGAATGGATTGGCTAGCCAGGTGTGGTGCCATTCTCGACTGTGAAAAGAGGGCAGTTAGTCTGTTGACTAGTTTGGGTAATAATATCGATATTTCTTGTGACCCTAAGGGTTCTGTTATGCTTAACTACCTAGAATCTCTTGACACATCTATTAATGATTTGCAATCTGTTCGAGTAGTCCATGAGTATGGAGATGTCTTTGAGGAGGTTAGGGGCTTACCTCCAAAATGCGAGATAGATTTCCGTATGTAGTTGGTGGACAATGCAAAGCCAGTTACATTGCCGGTGCAACACATGGCTCCAAGAAAAAGGAGGGAGCTTAGCAAACAAGTGAAAGAGTTGCTTGAGAAAGGGTTCATAAGAAGAAGTATCTCATAGTGGGGTGCTCCAGTTGTTTTTGCTACGAAGGCCGACGGTTCGCTTAGATTGTGCATGGACTATAGGGAGCTGAATAAGCTCACGAAGAAAAACAGATACCCATTGCCGGGGATAGATGATTTGTTCGATCAGTTGGTTGGTGCTTCGGTTTTCTCGCAGTTGGACTTAGCTATAGGATTTCATCAGCTAAGGGTGGCTGAGGACAGCATAGATAAGACTGCATTTAGAACTCCAGATGGTTTCTTTGAATGGTTCGTCATGCCTTTTGGTTTAACGAATGCACCCGCATATTTCATAGACTTGATGAGTAGGGTGTTTAGGGAGTTTCTAAACAAGTTCGTAGTAGTCTTTGTGGATGATATCTTGATATTCTCTAAAAGCGAGGAAGAACATGACCTACATCTTAGGGAAGTCTTAGAGGCCCTTCCCGCACATCAACTCAAAGCTAAGCTGAACAAATGTCCTTTTTGGAGGAAGGAAGTGAGGTTGTTATGGCACGTAGTCTCTAAGGAAGGGATAGCAGTGGATCCCACGAAGGTGGTAGCAATCCAAGATTGGAAGATTCTTAAGAATGCTACAGAAGTAAGAAGTTTTCTTAGTTTGGAGGGCTATTATAGAAAGTTCATCAAGGACTTTACTTAGATATCAGCTCCACTTACACGGTTGACGAAAAAGAATATGACCTTTTCTTGGGATGTTGACTATGACGATGCTTTCCAACGTTTGAAGAGGGCATTGACGACAGCTCCAGTTTTAGTTTTGCCTGATGGGAGTAAACTGTTTACAGTGTATACCGATGCTTGCGGGACAAGGCTTGGCGCAGTTTTGATGCAAGAGGGAAGGGTGATATTCTATGGTGGAAGGCAGTTAAAGGTCCATGAGAAGAATTACCTTGCCCACGACGTAGAATTAGCTGCCATAGTTATTGCGCTTAAGTCTTGGCGGCATTACTTGCTTGGTGAGAGGTTCGAGTTGTATACAGACCATAAGTCACTGAAATACCTGTTCTCTCAAAAAGATCTAAACTAAAGGCAACATAGGTGGATGGAGTTCTTAGCATCCTACAATTTTGAGATTGCATATACCCCAGGAAAGTGTAACGTTGTAGCTGACGCCTTGAGTAGAAAGAAGTTGACTTTGAGTCCTTTGTTTGTCGAGTGGCAGAGTTTAGATTATATATCTACCTTTGACTTTAGACCCTCTATTGATTATGTACCCGGTTTGTTGGCATCATTAGAGATGCGACCTATGCTTTTGGGACAGGTAGGGGCGGCACAGCGAGATGACCCACAGTTGATAGAGATAGTAGCCAAGCTCATAAGAGGGGAGTCTTCGAGTCATCTTAGTAGGTACACTATAGATGACAAAGGTTGGTTGCGTAGAGATGGGAGACTTTGCATATCACGAGAAAAGAGTTTGAGGAGGACAATCCTTGAAGAAGCACATCGTTCCAAGATGACCGTACATCCCGATGGTGACAAGATGTATAGGGACATGAAGCGGGTTTTCTTTTGGGCTCGAATGAAGAAGGATGTGGCTATGTTCGTTTCTAGTTGCTTAGTGTGCTAGCAAGTCAAGGCTGAGAAAAAGAAGCCTGGTGGTTTGCTTCACCCTTTAGAGGTTCCACAGTGGAAATGGGAAAGTGTTTCCATGGATTTCGTTGACAGGTTGCCGAGGTCAAGGAAGGGTAAGATAGGGATTTGGGTAGTAGTAGACAGACTTACCAAGAGCGCCCATTTCATTCCCGTTAAGAGTAAAAGAACAGTGGAATGGTTAGCATCTGTTTATCTACGAGAGATAGTTCGTCCACACGGCATACCTTCTAGTATCGTAAGCAATCGAGATCCCATTTTCACTAGTGAGTTTTGGAAGATCTTGCAAGAGGCGGTAGGAATGCAATTATGTTTGAGCACCGCTTTTCACCCACAGACGGACGACCAAACAGAAAGAGTGAATCATATTCTAGAAGATCTTTTGAGATTATGCATCTTAGACTTTGGAGGGACATGGGAGGAACATCTTCCATTAGTAGAGTTCGCCTACAACAACAGCTATCAGAATAGCATTGTAATGGCACCTTTTGAAGCTCTATATAGACGACCTTGCCGATCACCGACTTGTTGGTGGGAGTCTACGGATAAGATTTTTCTTGGGCCCGAGATTATTAGGGAAACTTCGGAGAAGATAGACTTGATTCGAAGACGCATGAAGACGGCACAGGACCGGCAAAAGTCATATGCTGATAAGAGAATGACCGATCTCGAGTTCAATGTTGGAGACATGGTCTTTATTAAAGTATCACCGTTGAGGAATGTAGTTCATTTTGAGTCTGTAGGGAAATTGGCACCAAGGTTCATAGGGCCATTCCCCATTACAGAGCGAATTGGACAGATGGCCTACAGAGTGAAGTTTCCCAAGAAGCTTAGTGGTGTTCATGACGTATTTCATTTGTCGCATTTGCGGAAGTGTTTACATGATACCGCAGAAGTAGTAGAGCCGAGCATGCTTAGGGAAATGGAAGTGGAGCGAGATGCCACGATTAGACGAGCTCCTACATGCATCCTTGGATCGGAGGTCAAGAAGTTACGCAACCGAGAGGTCAATTTAGTTAAAGTCCAATGGGGAGTTGATCAAGGAGAAGCGACTTGGGAGACTGAAGACAAGATACACGCGTCGTACCCTTTCTTTTTTGAGGGTATGTTCTTAACTTCTCCTTTTTCTACCACTTTGTTTATACTTGCTCTATCGTTTAGTGTATCCTCTCGATTATATCTTCGACCTTTAGGTACAAAATTCTATTGTTGCAAATATGTGTCTGAGACATGTTATGTTTGGTGATGCAAATGGATGCAAGTGTTTGCTAGTGGTTGCTCATGGATGCATTTACACACACATTAGGCATTAGATCGGCTCAATCACCTTCATATTGCTTATAAATGAGTGTGCATATTTCAATTAATGGATGTATATTGAATGTGTTATCATATGGATGTTGCATTTGAATGAATGATTGTGCACTCATATTGAAATGATTGTATCATTAGGATTCTTTTGCATACATAATGGACGCATGGCACTATCATGTTTTGCATTAAGGAGGTCAACTGAATCAGTAGACCGCCTGATCTTTGCATTATATAAGGAACATATACACACTCTTTTGCATATGTTCATATAGAATTAGAAATCTTTTAAGGACAATGGTTGCTTGTGGATGATGGATGAGAAGATGGATGATGGATGGTAGGATACATTCTTCTTAACTTGAAGATTTCAGGGACGAAATCCTTTAAGGAGGGGAGAATGTAACACCCCTTAATTTTAAAACATGACATAAAGGATAATTAAATAATACTTAATTTTTATAAGAAGAATTAAGGGAAATGGGTTGCGCCATTGCGTTCGTCTCGGAATTCCGCTTGGGATAGAGTCCGAGTTTGCGTAAATCAGATACTGTATAAAGAAGTTATGAAGCTTAGAAGAATTCAAGAATGAGCAGAATTTAATAATAATTAAATTATAAATCAAACATGAATTCAAAAATCAAAATCAGCTAAATCTGTGTGAGTGGGAAATCTGCCGCTCTAGGGTGTCGACCCCCCAGGGGAGTCGACATAGGTGTCGACCCCACTGTAGGGGCGTCGACCCCCATCAGCCCAGATTTGGCTGACGTGTTTTGGTGGTCTAGGGCAGATGTGTCCTTCTGGGATTGGCTAGATGACGTTTTTTTCTTGTTTGGATGGTTCAGATGGATCCTAATCTAATCTAAGGGTCCTAATTCACCTAGAGCATCTATAAAATACCCCTAAACCTAACTCTAATCTCATTGTTATTCATCTATGGCGCCTCTATGCTGCTCTAATCTAAATTAACCTAGACTTTCTTCTCTACCAAAGCAAATCAGAATAGGAGTATTCAAATTGGGAGATAGAATCAAATTCTACAACAACGGTTTAGCTAATCAAATTCAGAATTCAGATCTATTCTCCATTCTAAATCCTGTCGATGTGAGTCTATGTTACTTTCACATAAAATTAAATTAAAAGTGATTGTGATAGGATTGTAAATTGGACTTTATGAACATGCCGGTAAGATGAATCATATCAAGTTTTGTAAATTCTTATCTTTCAGATGCATACCCAAATTTCTGTTATCATATGCCTGTTGGATCTATTTTATTGTTCTATGCCAGTTCATATTTCATATGCCTATGTTTATGCCAGTCTCGATGCTTTGATTCTCTTCCCTACCTCTCTTCCTTTTTTATTTTATGAGATTAGGCTAACTTCGAGCCTAACATATTACGTTGAATTATACGTACGAATGACGTGGGAACGTTGTGGGAAAAGTTAGGAAAATATTGAATAATATGTAAAATAAGATTATTGGCATAAATCAATTTGGGCATAATTGTATATAAATTGTGTACATGAGATTTGGCATAAGTTGGATTGGGGATAACTGGATATAATTTGTATACATGAGGTTTGGCATAAATTGTTAATAACAATGAATGCAAATTAATTTGGGCGTAATTTCGCATAACATGTATACATAAGATTATAGGCCTAACTTGGACTAAAATTATAAACATAATTTAGATTGGAAATTATGGGTAATTGAAATATGTTTTAATCCAAGATTTAAAATAGGGACTTGAATCAAGAAAGAGATAATGAATGCCTAGGACACGAGGTTAGATTCAAATTGCGGTATAAGTCTACCCGAAACCGTCCTGCACATCCAGCAATCACAATTTGGTAACCTAATGTGAGAGGTCAAAGGCACAATTTAGATGCGTAATAATGCAAAGACATGAGGTTAGATTCAGATTGCGGTATAAGCCTGCTCGGAACCGCCCGGCATATCCAACAACCACAAACGGTAATCTAATGTGGGAGGTCTTGCAAGATTACGGTTATAATGAATTAATGAGCACTTAACTAAGATAAGACATGTGATAAGACATGGGAATAGTAAAAGGGGTTAAGTGGGTGACATGGGTAGCATGTGAAACATAATTAAAAGCAATTAACCCAGATAAGACATGTGATAAGAAATGGGAATAGTAAAAGCGGTTAAGTGGGTGACATGGGTAGCATGTGAAACATAATTAAAAGCACTTAACCAAGATGAGACATGTGATTAGACTTGGGGATAAAGAGGGGTTAAGTGGGAATTCCTAGTGGGGACCAAGCTTAGGAGGGAAGCTTGTGTCAAGTGGGTGGACCCTTTTCAACCAGTAACCCATTTTAGTATCTATATGAGCTCAAACTAGGTCGAGGACAGGGACATGCTTACTGGGGTTGATTGTAATAGGTCAATAAAGAGTTAGCAATGGCAGTGCCAAGTCCAACGGAGTTATGTGCTTACGTGGGTTTAGGCTGGTAGGTAAGATGCTATTGCATTGTGTAGGTATAAGCTGTGCATTTTAGTAATATCAGGTTTCCACTTTAGGTAGTGATACACCCTACTGTTGGACCAACACGGGTATCTACGAGTTACGGAGCCGATCGGATGGGGAGGGTAGTGGGTACAACTAGTGGAGATAGGAGCAGGCAACATCTATGACAGCAGCTAGTAGTACATGAAACTACCATTATTATTATTATGATTAGTAAGAGGGATCAACTTTCAGTATGGAACTAGTATTGGTGCAGTGTAGGAATTATCTTATAGTGAGTAGAAGCGCAATCAACATTATATCTTGTTCATCTTGTCTACCTTGTCATATCTGCTTATGTTATAGTCATATCTTGTATCCATTTTATGTTCTTATCCTGTTACTTTACTGATTATATTGTTAAAGTCACTGGACTTGCCATACTTTATGTCTGGCCTTGTTTGTTTTGCCTCTTTTCTTTCCTCCTCCCTCCAAGGTCCTCAGGGTGGGATTAGTGGAGCTTGACTTGGATTTCTTTCTTCTTGAAGTGCTTGGAAGTGTTGAGAGTAATGCTCAGATTTATCTCTTTTTCATTATGGCTATTTGGAGCGGGATTATGGTTTTGTTTTTATGTACTCTAATAATAATTTTGTTCAAGATGGATATTTGTTTAATTGGCTTTAGTATATGTTTCTGATGTTGTAACCAGACATGTTTTGCTTTTTCACTGTAATAAATAAAGTTCAATTTTTTAACCATTGTATATATCTATCTTGTGATATTCTGTTCTATACTCTTATAATACTCCATGAAAGTTAATGCATTCCCTTATTGAGTGACATTAATGGACGTGGGGTGTTTCAAATTGGATCTAAGCCTATGACTATTTGAATCACATCGGATCTGATATTACCTGTACTTTTAATTCACTTTTTAGATCTCAGCATGCCTGTTTATGATATCCCTATCATGCTATTATGGCTATCTTGTCTTTATGCCCAATTCTATCACTATATGTTTGTTCTGTTTGCTATGCATGTTTCTGTCATTATATGCCTATCTTGTTATTATACTTATTTCTGTCCTCTTTCCTCTTTCTTTCCCTTTTTATTTTTATAGCCAGGCTACCTTCGAACCTAGGCATGCTGCTGAAATATGTGAACGCGTGAAATTGGGAACGTGGGGAAACATTAAAATTGGGGCATAGTATGTATTGAGAAATTGGGGCATAACTTGTGTTGGGAAGTTTGAGTATAACTTGAGTTGTATACATGAATATGAATTTGGGGGCATAAACCAAACTGTAATTAAAGACCTTAGTTTGGGGATATTTGGTACATGATGAATATGACTTGGGAAAAGGGGGATGAAAACCTATAATGAAATAGGAATAATTGTCTAAGAATGAATATGCCTAGGATTACAATAATTAGAAACTGTAACCGCACTTAGACACGAGGTTAGATTGCACTTATGGTAGAAGTCTCCCCAGAACCGACTATCATTTCCAGCAACCATAAGTGTCGAATCTAATGTAAGGGGTCTAAGTGCATAAGTGTACACACGAATGTGCTAAGACACAAGGTTAAGTCTGACTTGTGGAAGAAGTCTTCCCAGACCCGACCGACATACCCCACATCCACTAGTGAAAGACTTAACGTGGGAGGTCTAGCCCATTGTAACCATTAATAAATGAATGGTAATAAACACTTAAACTTATTTAAAAATGTTGGGGGTTATACGAACCTGTCAGTGGAGTAAGGGTTAAGTAAACTTGCTTGAAACAATGGGATAGATTAAGTAAATCTTAGGTTGGTGGGTAATATTTAGATGTAGGCCTATAAACTTAACCTGTTAGGGTTATGCAATCTTGTTAAACCGTTAGGTGAAACCTGTTGAAATGCTAGTAGCGGGAATACAAGACAAAGGGGAGAGCCTGTATCATCTTGTTTGTGGGACCTATATCAGTCAGAAACCTATCTTGGCATCAAACGGAGTACCCCGAACTAGGTCGGGGTCGGGGCACGCTTACTGGGTTGATTGTAAGAGATCCAAAATGAAGGATTGGTGTGGGCAGCGCATTCCGATGGGGTCATGTGCGTGCATGGGTCCGGAGTCATGGAGGGGATGATAATGCGCCGAGACACATGTAGATATAGTTGTGCATCTTGTAAACCTAAGGTTTCCAATTTAGGTAGTGATACATCCTACTGTGGGGCCAGCACGGTGTATCTACGAGTTAGGGAGCCGATCGATTGGGGGTAGTAAATAGGGTACATCTAGTCTTGCTTGCTTAAGAGCCCATTATTATAGTTGGTTGGAGATGACACTTTTCTTGTTAGGCTACTTTTTATGATTGTATAGGATGAAAACCTCTCACTAGAAGTACACCTAAGTCTACCATCTTGTTCTTATTGGGATCATCATGTTATAGTTATACTAGTAGTGGTGCAAAGCTAAATACTTGAGAAGCACAATATATCATGTCCTGTTTTACTTATCATACCTAGTTGATATACCTGCCTTATATACTATTATCCTATTCATCCAGTTTTTATACCTTCCATGATACTTTTACTTATTTATATGATAAAAGTAGCTGGACTTGCCAGACTTTATGTTTGACCCTTTTTGTTTCCTTTTCTCTCTCTCTCTCTCTCTTCCCTTCTCCCCCCAGGTTCTCAAGGGGGGAATGCTCAGGCTTGATTAGTATTCTCTCTCTTGCTTTAGCTTGGATCTTGGATTTGCTTTGATGTACCGCTTTGGTTACATTTCTTCTTTGTTATGGCTCTTTTTGGGATTATGATTTTATAGTATTGTGCTCTGATGATTTAAGTACAAGACAGCTATTTTATGTAACTGGTATTCAGTGTTTCAGATTTATGATGTTACTGAGTTTTGGACCATGTTTTCTTTTAAATAAAGTTTTAAATTCCACTACTATTTTATATGTCTGTCTTGTGATATTTATGTTCCTATTACCTATAATGCTTCACAAAACTTAATGCATTCTGATAGAGTGACATTAACGGACATGGGTTGTAACACGTGGACTTGTCTATGGAGCTTAGGGAAGGAGATCGCAGGAAAGTACAAATCCTCCCGTTTGTCATCAAGAATATTGATTCATTATATAAGGCCTTTCTAGTCGACCGACTCTCGCAGAATTCAGAGACTACATTCCCCCTGGTGTCTATTGCTAAAGTTCCCAACGAAAGCCAGAGAGGGATGGTCCATGATGACCAAGTTAACAGAAGATCCTGCTATATGGCAGAATGGAAGATGCTGCGCAACGGAGGCAACACAGAACCAAAGAATGCTTCTTCTCCTGCAAAGGAGCCGTTAACATAGCAAATAAAGAAAATATAACAGAAGGAGTTGCCCAATGATCTGACCGAAGACATAGACCCAGGAGACAAGAAAGATTTGGGATGCAGAAGAGCGACACCTAATGAAACAACTGTGGATATCTCGATCGATGATGATGATCCGACTAATGTCTTGAAGATCGAATCTCACTTAGACCCCCTCCGAACGAAGGAAATGACTAATTTTCGACAGGTGAATCTGGATGTATTTGTTTGGACCCACGTCGATATGTGCGGGATTTCACCAACAATTATGAGTCATTAACTAAGTATAAACCCGAAGTATCCTCCTGTAAAGAAAAAGAGGCGTATGCTGGGCTCGGAGAGGTCGGCTGCCTTGAAAGAGGTAGTAGAGAAGCTGAGAGATAATGAGTTCATCAGGCATACTACGTATCCCGACTGGATATCGAACCCCGTCCTTGTTAAGAATGCCAATGGAAAGTGGTGTACATGCATTAATTTTTTGGATCTGAACAAGGCATGCCCAAAAGACAACTTCCCGTTACCAAGAATCGATCAGCTTGCAGACCCAACAACGGGACACAAACTTCTCTCCTTCATATATACATATTCGGATTATAACCAGATTCCCATGCACGTACTTGATCAAGAACATATCAAGTTTATCACTGACCTTGGATTGTACTGCTATGTGGTAATGTCTTTCGAATTGTCGAATGCTGGAGCGACATACCAGCGCCTAGTGAACTGTATGCAGTCAAATCGGGAAATCTATGGGATAAAACGAGGAGAACACAACTTCGAATGGACCCCAGACTATATTAAAGTCTTCTAGAATTTGGTGGATCAATTAGAGAAGCCCCCGATATCGTCTAAGCCAGTGGATCATGAAGATTTATTCATATACTTGGCAGTATCGTCACATGCTATCAGCTTAGTACTTTTACGTGAGGAGGAGAAAATCCATAGACCGGTGTATTACCTGAGCAAGAAATTTACGGCAACCGAATGCAATTACCCAAAGATAGAAAAGCTTTCTTGCAGCTTGTTGATTGCCTCCAGAAAGCTCCGCCATTATTTCCAAGCTCACCTCATTGTTATATACACCAATCAACCACTCTGACAGGTCCTGCAACGACCCGAGGCATCTAAAAGACTGCTCAAATGAACATCGAGCTGAACCAGTTTGACCTCAATTTCCTTCCCAGAAAGTCCATACGGGGACAAGCGTTAGCCGACTTAATTGCTGAATTCATAATTTTTGAAGAATATGTTTTAGATGAAGAACCAATCCCCTTAGAACAGAAGCCGGAACTTAACACCTGAAAGCTATATACAGACAGTGCTAAGAATGATCGACGGTCTGGAGCCGGAGTTGTACTGATAACTCTCAAAAGGACGATCGATTTACTATGTTCTACGATTGGAATTTTCCGCTACTAATATTGATTCCGAGTATAAGGCCTTGATTGTCGAGTTGAAACTCGCTAAGGAGTTGGGAGTAGCGGTGTTGAACATCTTTTGTGACTCTCAAATTGTTGTTTTTCAGGTTCGGAAAGAATTTCAGACGAACGGACCACGACTCGTAGCTTACCTAGAAAGAATAGAGGAGCTATTTTTAATAACCTGCCCAGAGTGAGCCTAAATTTTGACCTAAAAAGGCCATCGAAGCTTAGAATCATTCTAAACGGGTAGTTGGTTCCTGTAAGAATTATATTTGTACATATTATATATTCACAGATACTTTGAATGGAAATCTCACACAGTGGAAAGAGAAAACATAATACTGAAATAAGATGCACCACTTCATTTAAAATCACAGAATTCCAACACAATAGTCAAAGTTACATCTATTCCATAGGTACATCAAATACTTCATTCTCACATGTTTACAAAAGAAGTAAAGAAATAACTACTAATAATAGCATAATGACTTCTCTTCATCTTCAGCTCCCGTCATGATATCGTCCATGACTATTACCCCATCTACTGACATGTTGGATATGTTAAGGAGAGGGGTCAACACATAAAGTTCTTATGACTGAAATATGGTGTTAACTTAATGTCCATACCGTATATTTTTAGCAGGTTATATATTTCAAGGTATGTCTACGCAACACACAACATTTATACAAACGCCAAGTATTTAACCAATGAGGTGGATATCCAAGTCAATCTTTCATTAGTGTTTTTAGGGTAAAGACCCAACGAGGTAGGCATTTTCGGTCACAGATGGCCCTATTAAAGGTGGATTCTTATAATCAATTATAACCTTGAGGCGGACCCCTCGCCCTTAAGACCCCGTCCTAGTACATCAACATTCTTAATTTTATACTCTTAATTTTAATCTGAGAAGTAGTATTGCGAACATTATTACTTAACTGATTTTACCGTAGAACACCTATGTCGCTTAAGACTTCCATTAAACAGTTGGTGAGCATGCAATGCCACTTGTCTTTTATATACTAATTCTGTCCCTAGTTGAGCCCTTACAAGCTTCTAAAGGAAGTGGGTATCCCTCGTGAACTACCCTACTCCATTACTGCTTATGCCTAACCACTTTTAGAGAAGGAGGACCTAAAGACTTACTTCAAATCTAATAAAGGTAAGTCCCATGACTTTGATTCCTATCCAAGGAATAAACTTTAGGAGGGATCCTAGTCCTAATCACTTAAGACCCAAATTAGATAGGAAGAGAGTTAGCCACTTAAGACCTTCTCACACTATAAGAAAAGTTTGTTTTCATAACGCTAATTGATAACACAATATTTTACAGTGTTATTGTTTAGCTTAATCTGATTTATCCGGTAAATACACTCAGTGATGGGTATGTTACCCAAAAATGATATTCATTCCCGCCTCTTCTCTAAATTACTTTTCAGTTCCCTCATCCCAAAATTTTCGCTTACCCTCTCAGTTTCTTTCTAACTTCTCCATCGCAAAGTAGGTCTTCAACTAGTAAATCCACCGCCTTTCGACCACTGGCCTCTTACCTCCCCTTCCTTTTGCTTGTTGTGCTTCAAATCAGACTTCCCGAATCGTGCCCGCTACCCTAAATCTGAAAATCCGTTACCGACTCGGTCACTTGCTCGATATTGGGTACATAATCAAGTATTTCTGTCTTTTCACTCTTCTAATTTCCTATTTTTGTTGATCTACTTGAAGTACAAAGTAAATCTGTAGCTTTTGTCTTTTTTACTTAATCACTGCGTTTTTAGAGTTTTTGCGTATTTTAAGCTTCAGTAGAAAATAATTTTTACGAGAAGCTTTGGTTTCATTTCTTTGGATTTATGTAAAATTGGGGTTTGTGATTTCTTTGGTCAGATGATCAAGTGATTTTGGTTCACGAAAGAAAAGTGGGTTCAGGCAGCACATAATTTGGCAGTGGGGAATCTAAAGATATCGAGAGTTGGAAAGTTATCATGGCACTAATGGGTCATATTGCAGATATTGAGGTTTTACTTTGTTTCGATGGTTATCTTTTGGCCTAAAATATTTTCTTAGATTGTAGAAAACGCTTAAAATATAGGATTTAACATTTGAAATTGTCAAATGTTTGATCTGTTTTTTAGGACATGTTATTTCATGGAAGTGAGAAATATCCTACTGAAGTTAGTTATTCCATAAGAATGACTACTTCCTAAAGGTAGTTATTCCAAAGAATTTTCTAAAAATAGGAGTTAACTGGATAAAATATTTTATGATAAATGACTCATTTTCTTGGGGTGCATCCTGTTCGGTTTAAAATTTAATGGAAACCATAACCATTTACTAAAACTATTTAACCTTACAAGCTATATTTAATCAAATCATGTGTACATATGCAAGTTATATGTTCATTCGTTACCTCCTATAAAGCATGTAAAACTACGATATGACCTCTAAAGGGTGATAAAACGCATGTAAAATTATTTTAAATAGCGTTATCTTTGCTGTTTATATTTAGAGTTTGCCCTCGTAACTTACATATAGGATCACATTGGCCCGCTGATGAGTTACTATAGCGATTATTTTTTTGCTGTTTTACTTATTTGCCTCAACAATAAGCATCAACGATTGAAATATTTTCTTAAATTTCTGTGAACAACCATGTGTTGACTTTTTTGTGGTTGGTTTGTAAACTGATGACAGTACTAACTAGTCATCTGTTGAATTTCTTGAGACTTAGAAATTTATTTCAATCCACTACTTATATTTATTTTAGAGAAACACGAGAGATTTGGCTGAATCAGTTTTTCAGGGAAGGGAGCAAAAATTGATGGAGTCGAACAAGTTAAGAAAGAAATCGGTGGAATGATAGCGGCACATGTGTCATTCTCCAAATCTACGGTAAAGTTGTTTCTAACTTGTTCAAAGTCAATGAACCCAAGTGAGACGAGCAAGTACCATATCAAATTTTAGTGAATATCACTTATTTTCTCATGCATAACTGACATATTTTCGACTGATATTAAATGCGTGAATCTAATTAATAAAACTCTCTAGTATGAGAAGGTTTGGAAAAGATAACCATTCCAACTAGCCTTTGTCTCAAAAGGAGACTATATTCAACTGGTGGAAGCACAGTAGCTGGCATTTACTATGCCACCAAGTTTTCTCTTTTTTGGGGTTCATATAAGGTGTTTAACATGAGACCTCATCTTCTATACGCTTGTTCTAATATGCATATTTCTTTATGGCTAAGCAGGATTGTTCTGTTGAGGATTTTCAAGACAATGGTAAGAACAAAAGAAATTTTCATGGAAAATATGTCATGGTACGTGAGCTTTATGAATTGTATACTGATGTAATAATTACGCCATTTACTCTTAAATTTATATTATGATCACTCATTGTTGATGCTAGGGTTAAACGAAATTATACATTTGTTAGATCCATTTGGTAATATGCAGTCTTTCAAACAAGTTAGTCCTTCGATCACACTTCTTTTCAAAATTATCATATCATATGCAGTACCTATTTACTTTTTTGTATGTGTGTATATTTGTTGGGCGAGGGGACGTGGGGCGGGGGTCTGATAATAGTGAATGGACAATGACAGTCTTTTCGGTCTAAGGAGCTATATAAAGAGGTAATACAATTTCTATATGCTTGCATTTAATACCAATGCGTAGGTGTTTTTACTTTTAAGTTTAACTCTAAACTATCTTAAAATTTAGTTGTTTGTTTAGTTCTGAACTTCATGAGTAAGCATTTTCTTTTCATATTTAAATTAGTAAGGTTTCTATAGTTTCCATGTTTAGTTATTATTATTTAAGGTGTCAACCATATAAAAATAAAGGTTCAGTTGTCAATTTCTTTTACTGAAATTTGTTTAAATTGCAAAGCCTGGACATTCAACAAAAAATATTTGCAGCACTTCCGTTCTTTATTTTAACTTGCAAACATTTTCAATCCTTGTGGTAATTTTTCTTCTTCTTCAACTTGCAGACTTTGGTCTAAAGATTATGTAGATAGTAATGCAATCGAAGATGCCATAGGTTGATCGAAGGGCAGAAAGAGTGCAAAACTTCTTCAACACAAGGTCGGTTAAAAATCACTATGAACTTCCTGAATTTGGCTTCCAAGTTATCATCTCCATCTTGTTTCCGTTACTACATTTTGTTTCATGCTCCATTAATTAATTTATCTCAACAAATATGTATCTGCTTATGATTTTCAATTATTGCTGCTATTGCTACTAGAGCTGATGAACCTTATATATTTTGTGTTATTGATCCAAGTAATCAAGGTACATCAATGTACATTTATTCCTAGCATGCTTGTACCTCCGTACGATTGACAGTTCAGTTTTTGAATGTTTTAAGACAATTAAATGATCAATAGGAAGGAAGGCGGACCTTAGACAACACTGGCTGAATTCTGCCAGAAATCGCAGTGACACATGCCTCGATATGATTTAACTCAACATATACTTTGGTTTGTTTCCTTGAGTGAAACTTTGCTTAGTTTCTTAAGTAGTTTCAAATGAATAGTAAAAAGTTAAAGTGTTTGGAATAAACGAATTAAAGTTATGATACTATTTGGTTGTATAATTTGAGATAAGTCTCAAGCGTGTATCTATTGCTAAAAGCTTATAAATCTTGTTTGATACATCTAAATAAGACAATTAAAATGGTGCTAAGCATTTCAAATTTCAGTAATAAAATGGAATCTACTTTTGCTGCTTATATGCTATTAGCAAACACATTCTCAAAGTCTGCTTGGCAACAGCTTGCTCCTAATTTTCTTGAGTTTTGATTAGTGCCTTCTAGAAGTATTGAGTGAATATTAATAAAAAGTGCTTGGGCATGTTAATTGAACTTCGGATAAAAGATGGTACTTAAAGTTGAAATGAGTCAAGATCAGTACATGAGATTAATATCCCAACATTCAAATTCAATATGGGCTCTGCTAACTTTTCCATTTGTTGAAGTGGACTCTGAACACATTAGCCAGCTTCCTAAGCTAGAGTGCATTGTTGTTGCATCAACTGGGGTTAATCACATAGATATGGCAGAGTGTAGGAAGAGGAGTATTAAAGTCTGTAACACTGGATAGATCTTCTCTGACGATGTGGAAGATTATGCTGTTGGGTTGTTGATTAATGTTTTCAAAGGAGTTTCTGCAGCTGATCGGTCTGTAAGGGACGGGAACTAGGTGGCTAATCCTATTTTTCCTCTAAGAACTAAGGTTCGTTTGTTTAATTTTTTCATTTTTACTGGTTGATGTTTAAATTTTCACATGCTATATAAACAATAGCGTAACTCCCCGTATTTTCTACGAATATTAAAATAACGAATTAAAGAATACTTAATTGTTAAAGTAAGAGTTAAGGGAAACGGGTTACGCCATTGCGTTCGTCTCGTAATTCTGCTTGAGATAGAGTCCGAGTTTGAGTGAATCGGACTTCGTATGAAGAAGTTATGGAGTTCATAAGATTTCATGTTTAAACAGAAAATTAAATAATTAAATAAACAAAGTGTTCGAATTTCAAAAATCACGTAGATCAGCTGGGCGGGAAAATCCAGCCCATAGGGTTCGACTCCCCCAAGGGGGTCGACATAGGTGTCGATCCCCTAAGAGGGGTGTCGATTGGGGTGTCGTAGGGGTCGACCCCCTCGCCCAGATCCAAACAATGACGAATTGTGAGTTGTTGCTGAGTCACTAGGGTAGAGGTGGAAATTTCTGGATAGCTCTATCATGTATGGATGATTGTGATTGCTCTTGGGTTGATCTAACGGTTCACATAAGTCTAAACCTATATAAAAGCAACCCTAATCCTCAAACCTAAATCACACAATTTCATTCCAACGAGCCACCATGCTGTCCATGGTCGTCCTAGCCTAGCCACCATTTCTTCTTCAACTAGGAAGCAAACTAGAAAGCAAGTTAGAAGCTACAAATCAAATCTAATTTAGAGAATCGATAGTCTACGTCAAGGGATTACTTTTCAAATTCAGAAATCAGATCCTAAAACTCAAGACCATTCTGTAACTTGTAAGTTCATGTTACTTTCAGAAGTAAATTCAATTGTGATTCTGACATTGTAATAAATCTGAATCTGAAATTATGCCTATTTCTATCTATCTTTCTATATCCATTGGATCTATCTCATTGATAATATTATGTCCATTCTTTATCTCCTCTGTCCCTCTTCCCTTTATGTTTTTATAGCCAGGCTACTGCGAGCCTGAGCCAAATCTCATAAGAGATGAACGTACGTTGGAAATAAAATTGGGCATAATACATGATTTGGACATGACTAGGGCTAAAATTGGGCATAATATATGATTTGGACATGACCAGCGCTAAAATTGGGAAAAGTATTAAATTATGTATAATTGGGCATAACTGATTTGAGGGCATAACACATTATTTAAAACATAAAGTGTATCGAACATATGACTTGAGATTTGAGGCATAAAGTGTAACAACCCGTATTTCGATAACACGTTAAGACAAGAATCAAGGCAGAATTTAATTATAAAACCTGAATCAGGATAAACGGGTTGCGCCATTGCGTTCGTCTCGGAAAAATACGCGAAATAGAGTCCGAAATTTCGTAAATCGGAGTTCGTATGACCGAGATATGGCCTCGCAAAGTTTCACGAAAATTCAAATCCGAAAACAGATTTGAAATTCAGCCCAATTAAGACACCACTCCATTTTTAGGCCTTGTTAAGACACCACTCCATTTTTTAGACTTGACTTCTTCCCCAAGACATGCTTTAAAGGCTAGGATTGGTTCTAGGGTTTATCCTATGGCTAAAACTATCCTAGTCTTCTATAAAAAGACCCCTAACCCTCTCCTAAAACCATCATTATTCATTCAAGTAACTAAACTATGGCAAAATCAATCCTCTCATGGCCTCCACTCTCTTCATAAAATTCCTAAATAAATTTCTATGAGATTTTCCATGCATACAAGTGTTTTCAAGCTTGTATGAGCATCATTAGCTTGCATTCAAGTCAAGTTTCTATATTTGCATCATAAAGAAAGAGTTTTGATCATTTTGGCTCAAGGGTTTTTCTATTGGAGCTTTCATCTTTGGGTTTTTGAATGATGGCATGCATAGGCTTTGTCTCAATCTTTAACTTAATCGATTTGTGCCTTCATAGCAAAGTAAGCCCTTTCCCTACTCTTAGATATTAACTATGAAGTTAAATGTTCATGTTGCAAGTTTGGGTTTGATCATTGAGTATGATACATGCTATCATGTCATGCAAGTTTATGAAGTCATTATCTTGATCTTGTGGGCTAAAAGCTACAACCTTTATGTTGAAATGTTGCATTATGCAACATGAGAACCCTCATAACCTTTATGTCAACTTGCATATGAAGTCATAACCCTTATATGATGATATATGCGAGTTACTAGTCATCATTCCATGTCTTTTGTCACCATGATTCGTTTATGTGCCAAGTTTGGGTTTATGCATGTTTTTGAGGCTTAAGAATGTAACATGCAAGTTAATGAACACATTTGTGCCTCATTTTCCACCATGATTAACTTGTGGCTTAATATCCATTTTTGTCATGCCTTTGCCAAGTCTCTTCTTTTAATCCATTACGTTGTTGCGAATGTATATGCGAGTTTAAAAGCGTTGGGTTATGTTATGGGTAATTTCTAGTGACATGAAAATATAACTTGAAAATATGACTTGAAATATAACATGGAAGTTGACATGTAAGTATGCATAAAAAGATAAGCTTGGGAATTTACCTATTAAGTTAGGTCTACCCTTTGGGAATTTACCTATTAAGTTAGGTCTACCCAAATGCTTGAAAACTTGTAACATGTTTTGGAAACACGATGGACATGACACTTATATATATAAGTGTGGCCAACTCGAGGTTGGGTTGAGTTTGCAACGTAAAACTACCCGGAACCAACCGGCCTAACTAGTAGTTGCAAACAATAGGACCCAATGTGAGAAGTTGGTCATGTTGTGCTTGAACCCGAGGTTAGACCAAGTTGTGGTGTAAAGCTACCCGGAACCGACCGGCTTAACTAGTAACCACAACAAAGTCTAATGTGAGAGGTTGAGGTGCATTAAGTAATTAATGCCACATGATAGGGTTAAGTTAATTTGATTAATGACTCTTAATCAAATATGACATGGACAAATGGGTTAAGTAATTTGATTAGGCTAATGATACTTAACAAAACATGACAAGGTTGGGTAGGTTAAGTAATTTGATTTGCCTAATGACACTTAACCATTTTTATACGACTAGTGGACGGGGTTAAGTTAACCAACACTTAATCAATCCAACACGATAACTTGGTAAGGTTAAGTAAGTTTTCCTAATGACGCTTAACCGAAAAATACAGTTAACGGATGGGGTTAAGATTGGACTCAACTAGTCTAAGCATGGAAATCGGATGGGGTTAAGTTAGCCTAGACTTAATTAATCCCACTTGGTAGTTTAATGGAGTTAAGTTAAACACTTAACTAATCTAACATGATGATTTGAGGTGGTTAAGTGACCTATACTTAACCTATCCAACTCGTGAATTTATTGAGGTTAAGTTAACCTATACTTAACCAATCTAACGTGAAAATATGATAAGGCTAAGTCACGAATCGCTTAAATACGCTTGACCGATTTGACTCAGTAATTTGATAGGGTCAAGTTAATATATACTTAACCAACTTGAGCATGGTTTGTAGGGTTAAGTCTTGAACTTGGATACTTAGCCAATTTTGACATGATTTGTAGACGGGTTAAGTCATGAACTTAAGTGACACTTAATCCATTATGTAAACCCTAGTTCTGAGGATTAGGTGGATAATCGTAGTTAACAAGGATAACGGGAATAAGGCTAAGTGGTAAACCTTAGTTGAAGAATAACTAAGTAATGATTCTTAGTCAAGAAAATTTAGACCAGTTCATAGATAGATGAGTAACCTGATACGGTAGGTCATCGTTTAAGCACACAAGTAGGAGCAAGTTATCTGATTTAGATAAAGGCTCCAGCGAACTGGGTAACGAAGCAGCGGCTTCGGGGAACGTGAGGATATTCTTGGTATCCCTCTGTGAGCTGCCAGGTCATCGTACTAGGCTCATGAGAGGTTAAGGTCTGCGTTAGAAGAACCAAGAGTATGCCTTGGTTGCTATACGAGCGACCTAAAGACGGGGATGGATAGGGGATAGTCGACGATACATGGTCGTACCCTAGATAGCATTTCGTCAGGCTACCTACCATCTTTGGTCAAGCGTGTACGTACGGAAAGGTAGAGAACACCCAAAAGACCATAATTGCTATCTAATTATGGTTGCGGTAGGGCTAGATTGTGGGTTGGCCAGTAGTGTGTTCTCATACAGGATTTATCCTGTCTTGTCTTTCGCTAGTTGAGGGAGTGGTCTCGTGGGACCATAGCCACGTATAGAAAAAAAACAGACCTTAGCATCTGCATCGGCAGATAAATCGAAAGCTCCCGACCGAGTCCTGTATTTCCTGGTCTGCCCTATGACAGGACTCGGATGGCACGATGTGATACATGTGCATACAGTCATGGAAAAACGATTCACGATGAATGCGTGGGAAAAAGGGCGCGGTTGGCGGTTAGCGTAAATCCTAGTGGCCCTGGGTGGTTGAACCAAAACCGAGATACGGAAACGTGCAATAGGTAAGCATAATCCCTAGTAGTCCTAGGTAGCATAAGTCCTAGTTGTACAAACGATAATTCATGTTGGAAGACCCTAGCTAGGTTTAGGGTAACAGTCCAAACCGATCTTAAGGATCATGGAACTATGTTAAAGTAATATAGAATCTCATGGGAAAGCCCGTATGGTCTACGGCAAGGGACTGAACATTTACATGGAATAAAACATACAAGTTGAGTAACCTATATATGCGATATATTAGGTTGACATGGACCATTACACGACTTTTGAGTGAGGGTCATTCTTGGTTAGCACATGACACGGTGGGGATACTAGTACGGTATGTGCAGAGCTAAAATACAGGATAGATATCATGGGACGTTATACGTGATAGATATCTTGGGGATATTATACTTGATAGAAACCTGACGATGTGATACCTTGTTTTATCTTGACATTGTAATTTATCATGACACCTTAGTTTATCTGAGTTCAGTAGTTCATCCTGTTATTTTGATTTAGCTTATCTATCTTGTTATCATGCTTATGTTCATCTCAGTTTCTCATGTCAGTTAACTTTACTAGTTTTTATGCTGATAGTAGATAGGGCTTACTCAGTCTTTTTGACTGACCCGTTTTGTTTCGCCTCTTTTCTTCCGTTTCCCCCCCAGGTTACAGGGAGGAAATACTGTTGTTTAGTTCGGACTTCTTCTGCTTGAAGGTCATCATGGATGGCTTGGACTTTTCTTGGCTATGGCTACTTTACTGTTTTTACTTGGGGAATTATTTATGAAAAAGTCTTTATGCTTCTTTACTATTGCAAGACAGGTTTTGATGTACTCTGATGTAAAAGGTTTTAGACCTTAATTATTGATGTTTATGAAAGTTCGATTTTACTTCCGCTATTTTATATGTTCTGTCTTGTGATATTTCTGTGCATGTTTACCAATAATGCCCCTCTAAAGCTAGTGCATTCCTTTGCGAGTGACCCTAGCGGAGGCGGGGTGTTACATTTGGTACCAGAGCAGAAGGTTACCAGACTGGGCAAAAGTTTTTAAAGACCTTCTGAAAACTATTTGAAAACCGTTTACAAAGAAGCATTTTTCAAGATAATTTTCTTTTAAAAGAAAAAGGCTATTCCCCAAAGGCCATTAGCACTATCCTTGTTTCCTTAATTGAATCTCTTTTCCTTTCTTTCCTCCATCTGTAGTCACAGTGGTTTTAACTGCGACTAGTCTTTTCTATCTACGAAAGTGCTTTCCATACGATGGAGGTGGTTCTCGAGAGACCAGTGGCCGCGTTATAAGAAAGGATCGTGAGAAAGAGGATAAAGGATACGAGCTTAAGGATGAGCAACTTGTTGGTATCGCTCAACCCATAACGAGAAAGTATTTTTGGTATGGTGAAAACGGGACGGATAGTTAAGTATTGTGGGACAAGGACAAGATCATCGTGAAGATAATTGTATTCCCTCACTAGAGTACCTGAGTAGGGGGATAACATCCTTGTTGAAGATCTAGTTATTCTTTTCTATCATCCCGCCAAGACTTTGTTTTGATCCCCGCATCATTTAAGTCCGCTTCGGTAGTTGAGTCTCTGCACCTTAAGTACTAGCGTAATAGAGGATCCCATTTTTGTCTCAAGGTCCTATTGGAGAATCAGTCCATTTATACATGACCTGTTGGGATTTGAGAATGTTTATGCCAAGTGTTGAGTTTGGAAATAATGCTTATATTTATAAGCTATGGATGGATTCTAGGGATGAAGTGGTTATCCAGTAGGGGGTGCCACTCTCGGTTTTGATAGGAGGGTAGTTAGA
Source organism: Allium sativum (assembly GCA_030737875.1). Taxonomy (NCBI): domain Eukaryota; kingdom Viridiplantae; phylum Streptophyta; class Magnoliopsida; order Asparagales; family Amaryllidaceae; genus Allium; species Allium sativum. Next base: position 631,004,028 of record CM060909.1, read on the forward strand.
CCTTTTGAATAGCCTTGGTAATGCCCTCGAAGTACCGTGTAACCTTTTTGAGGTTCTGTCATGACTAGTTACTTAGAATTCCTTGATGCCTTTATTGGAAATTTGAAGCCCGATCGAGTGGTGTTCGCCAATAAGACGGATGGTTTACTTCATTTATGCATGGGTTATAGAGGTCATCCTAGTAAGTGTGCATGATAACCTGGTTGACATCTGTTTACTTTCAAGAGAAAGTTCTGCTACATGGAATACCTTATAGTATATAAACGAGATCCAAGATTCACTAGTGAATTTTGGAAAGCTTGCATGAGATCATGAGTACGCAGTCATGTTTGCGCCAAGTATTCTAGGAAAAGGATAAGTGCAAGTGGAACGAGAGGCGACGAAGAAATGAGTTCCAGCTCATGCTATGGAAACAGGAAATAAGAAGCTACGAAATCGCGAAGTTAAAAGACGGTCAAGGCACAATAGAATTAAGCTCAAGGAAATACGACTCTCATGGTCAAAGACTAGATACGCTCATGATATCTCTTTTTGGGAGTATGTCCTTGATCCCTGTTTTCTGTAGAGCTTACTTGTAGGCTATCTTTTGTGGACATCTTCTTGGTCCTATTTTCTGTTACAAACCCCGTAAGGAGTTTGTCTTGTTTATCTTCTCGACCCTGTTTCAGGGAATCCTAGGTAGAACCCTATGGATGTAAACATGTATTTGAAACATGTTATGATTGATATGGTTGCAAGTGGTTGCAAGTGGTTGCTCGTGGATGCGCGAATACACATTAGATGCTAGCTCGACTCGGTCACATTTCATATTGCATATGCACGAGTATTTATACTTGTTTATGGATGAAATCGAATGTATTATCATGTGGCTGTTGCATATGAATGAATGATTGCGCACGCATATAGTATCTATATGACTAGGATTATTTGCATACATGTTGGATTCATGGCACTATACATATTTTGCATTAGAAAGATTATTCAGGCCTGATCATTAGCATTAGCTAAGGAACATGTACACACACGTTTTGCATATATTCATACAGCATTAGAAATCATCTAAGGACAATGGTTGCTTGTGGATGATGTTTTGAGTAGATGAATGATGGATGGTAGGATATGTTCTTCCTAACTTGGAGATTTCGGGGACGAAATCCTAAAAGGTGGGGAGAATGTAACAACCCATATTTCGATAACACGTTAAGACAAGAATCAAGCCAGAATTTAATTATAAAACCTGAATCAGGATAAACGGGTTGCGCCATTGCGTTCGTCTCGGAAAAATACGCGAAATAGAGTCCGAAATTTCGTAAATCGGAGTTCGTATGACCGAGATATGGCCTCGCAAAGTTTCACGAAAATTCAAATCCGAAAACAGATTTGAAATTCAGCCCAATTAAGACACCACTCCATTTTTAGGCCTGGTTAAGACACCACTCCATTTTTTAGACTTGACTTCTTCCCCAAGACATGCTTTAAAGGCTAGGATTGGTTCTAGGGTTTATCCTATGGCTAAAACTATCCTAGTCTTCTATAAAAAGACCCCTAACCCTATCCTAAAACCATCATTATTCATTCAAGTAACTAAACTATGGCAAAATCAATCCTCTCATGGCCTCCACTCTCTTCATAAAATTCCTAAATAAATTTCTATGAGATTTTCCATGCATACAAGTGTTTTCAAGCTTGTATGAGCATCATTAGCTTGCATTCAAGTCAAGTTTCTATATTTGCATCATAAAGAAAGAGTTTTGATCATTTTGGCTCAAGGGTTTTTCTATCGGAGCTTTCATCTTTGGGTTTTTGAATGATGACATGCATAGGCTTTGTCTCAATCTTTAACTTAATCGATTTGTGCCTTCATAGCAAAGTAAGCCCTTTCCCTACTCTTAGATATTAACTATGAAGTTAAATGTTCATGTTGCAAGTTTGGGTTTGATCATTGAGTATGATACATGCTATCATGTCATGCAAGTTTATGAAGTCATTATCTTGATCTTGTGGGCTAAAAGCTACAACCTTTATGTTGAAATGTTGCATTATGCAACATGAGAACCCTCATAACCTTTATGTCAACTTGCATATGAAGTCATAACCCTTATATGATGATATATGCGAGTTACTAGTCATCATTCCATGTCTTTTGTCACCATGATTCGTTTATGTGCCAAGTTTGGGTTTATGCATGTTTTTGAGGCTTAAGAATGTAACATGCAAGTTAATGAACACATTTGTGCCTCATTTGCCACCATGATTAACTTGTGGCTTAATATCCATTTTTGTCATGCCTTTGCCAAGTCTCTTCTTTTAATCCATTACGTTGTTGCGAATGTATATGCGAGTTTAAAAGCGTTGGGTTATGTTATGGGTAATTTCTAGTGACATGAAAATATAACTTGAAAATATGACTTGAAATATAACATGGAAGTTGACATGTAAGTATGCATAAAAAGATAAGCTTGGGAATTTACCTATTAAGTTAGGTCTACCCTTTGGGAATTTACCTATTAAGTTAGGTCTACCCAAATGCTTGAAAACTTGTAACATGTTTTGGAAACACGATGGACATGACACTTAGATAATATAAGTGTGGCCAACTCGAGGTTGGGTTGAGTTTGCAACGTAAAACTACCCGGAACCGACCGACCTAACTAGTAGTTGCAAACAATAGGACCCAATGTGAGAAGTTGGTCATGTTGTGCTTGAACCCGAGGTTAGACCAAGTTGTGGTGTAAAGCTACCCGGAACCGACCGGCTTAACTAGTAACCACAACAAAGTCTAATGTGAGAGGTTGAGGTGCATTAAGTAATTAATGCCACATGATAGGGATAAGTTAATTTGATTAATGACTCTTAATCAAATATGACAAGGACAAATGGGTTAAGTAATTTGATTAGGCTAATGATACTTAACAAAACATGACAAGGTTGGGTAGGTTAAGTAATTTAATTTGCCTAATGACACTTAACCATTTTTATACGACTAGTGGACGGGGTTAAGTTAACCAACACTTAATCAATCCAACACGATAACTTGGTAAGGTTAAGTAAGTTTTCTTAATGACGCTTAATCGAAAAATATAGTTAATGGATGGGGTTAAGATTGGACTCAACTAGTCTAAGCATGGAAATCGGATGGGGTTAAGTTAGCCTAGACTTAATTAATCCCACTTGGTAGTTTAATGGAGTTAAGTTAAACACTTAACTAATCTAACATGATGATTTGAGGTGGTTAAGTGACCTATACTTAACCAATCTAACTCGTGAATTTATTGAGGTTAAGTTAACCTATACTTAACCAATCTAACGTGAAAATATGATAAGGCTAAGTCACGAATCGCTTAAATACGCTTGACCGATTTGACTCAGTAATTTGATAGGGTCAAGTTAATATATACTTAACCAACTTGAGCATGGTTTGTAGGGTTAAGTCTTGAACTTGGATACTTAGCCAATTTTGACATGATTTGTAGACGGGTTAAGTCATGAACTTAAGTGACACTTAATCCATTATGTAAACCCTAGTTCTGAGGATTAGGTGGATAACCGTAGTTAACAAGGATAACGGGAATAAGGCTAAGTGGTAAACCTTAGTTGAAGAATAACTAAGTAATGATTCTTAGTCAAGAAAATTTAGACCAGTTCATAGATAGATGAGTAACCTGATACGGTAGGTCATCGTTTAAGCACACGAGTAGGAGCAAGTTATCTGATTTAGATAAAGGCTCCAGCGAACTGGGCAACGAAGCAGCGGCTTCGGGGAACGTGAGGATATTCTTGGTATCCCTCTGTGAGCTGCCAGGTCATCATACTAGGCTCATGAGAGGTTAAGGTCTGCGTTAGAAGAACCAAGAGTATGCCTTGGTTGCTATACGAGCGACCTAAAGACGGGGATGGATAGGGGATAGTCGACGATACACGGTCGTGCGCTAGATAGCATTTCGTCAGGATACCTACCATCTTTGGTCAAGCGTGTACGTACGGAAAGGCAGAGAACACCCAAAAGACCATAATTGCTATCTAATTATGGTTGCGGTAGGGCTAGATTGTGGGTTGGCCAGTAGTGTGTTCTCATACAGGATTTATCCTGTCTTGTCTTTCGCTAGTTGAGGGAGTGGTCTCGTGGGACCATAGCCACGTATAGAAAAAAACAGACCTTAGCATCTGCATCGGCAGATAAATCGAAAGCTCCCGACCGAGTCCTGTATTTCCTGGTCTGCCCTGTGACAGGACTCGGATGGCACGATGTGATACATGTGCATACAGTCATGGAAAAACGATTCACGATGAATGCGTGGGAAAAAGGGCGCGGTTGGCGGTTAGCGTAAATCCTAGTGGCCCTGGGTGGTTGAACCAAAACCGAGATACGGAAACGTGCAATAGGTAAGCATAATCCCTAGTAGTCCTAGGTAGCATAAGTCCTAGTTGTACAAACGATAATTCATGTTGGAAGACCCTAGCTAGGTTTAGGGTAATAGTCCAAACCGATCTTAAGGATCATGGAACTATGTTAAAGTAATATAGAATCTCATGGGAAAGCCCGTATGGTCTACGGCAAGGGACTGAACATTTACATGGAATAAAACATACAAGTTGAGTAACCTATATATGCGATATATTAGGTTGACATGGACCATTACACGACTTTTGAGTGAGGGTCATTCTTGGTTAACACATGACACGGTGGGGATACTAGTACGGTAGGTGCAGAGCTAAAATACAGGATAGATATCATGGGACGTTATACGTGATAGATATCTTGGGGATATTATACTTGATAGAAACCTGACGATGTGATACCTTGTTTTATCTTGACATCGTAATTTATCATGACACCTTAGTTTATCTGAGTTCAGTAGTTCATCCTGTTATTTTGATTTAGCTTATCTATCTTGTTATCATGCTTATGTTCATCTCAGTTTCTCATGTCAGTTAACTTTACTAGTTTTTATGCTGATAGTAGATAGGGCTTACTCAGTCTTTTTGACTGACCCGTTTTGTTTCGCCTCTTTTCTTCCGTTTCCCCCCAGGTTACAGGGAGGAAATACTGTTGTTTAGTTCGGACTTCTTCTGCTTGAAGGTCATCATGGATGGCTTGGACTTTTCTTGGCTATAGCTACTTTACTGTATTTACTTGGGGAATTATTTATGAAAAAGTCTTTATGCTTCTTTACTATTGCAAGACAGGTTTTGATGTACTCTGATGTAAAAGGCTTTAGACCTTAATTATTGATGTTTATGAAAGTTCGATTTTACTTCCGCTATTTTATATGTTCTGTCTGGTGATATTTCTGTGCATGTTTACCAATAATGCCCCTCTAAAGCTAGTGCATTCCTTTGCGAGTGACCCTAGCGGAGGCGGGGTGTTACATAAAGTATATTGGAAATAAGACTTGGGGTGTCAGGCGTAAATTGAACTGTAAACATGTAAAGCATAGTACATGTTGTGGTAAGACCTAAAATTTGGGGCATATATATATATATATATATATATATATATATATATATATATATATATGTATATGATAGTTTATGACTTGGAAGAAGGAGATTATTTTGTATAGTGATCTATGAAAACCTGTAGTAGGGTAGGGATAACTGTTAAATGTGAACGCGCCTAATGTGGGATTTTAGGGTAATTGGCATGCACTATAATTAAAGGCTATAATTTGGCATAGTTTATACTGTGAAACATGATTGGGGGTTTTCGGAGAATATTTTGTGCAGTGCAATATGACAAAACCTTAGTGCATGTGTTATATCGTGATTTTTGGGGTATGACAATTATTGCAAATTTTGGGAAAATTGGGTGTAACCTATTTTGAGTAATAACTTGAATTTGAATTTGTGGGGCATAACTTGCAATCAGCTTTGTTGGGGTATAAATTGAGAATGGGGACATGACTAGTTTTGTGAATTCGGGATAATTAGCATATAAAATCTAGACTTGGACATGTATGGTAAATATGCTAAAAGATAAACATGCCTAACCCGAGGTTAGATTGAGTTACAGTGTAAAACTGCCTGGAACCGGCCGGCACATCCAGTAACCGCAACAACACTTATCTAATGTGAGAGGTTAGTGTATCATGCCCAAGAAAAACCCGAGGTTAGATTGAGTTGTGGTGTAAAACTATCCGGAACCATCCGACACATCCAGTAACCGCAACAACATAGATCTAATGTGAGAGGTTGGTGCATTAATAAATCAATTAATGTTAATGAACAAGACATGTTAAGAATGGTAGGGTTAATTTAACTAAGGAAACACTTAATCGTTATAACATGTTAATTAGACAAGAAGATGGGGTTAAGTAAATTTAGAACACTTAACCGTTATAACATGTAAATTAGACAAGAAGGTGGGGTTAAGTAAATTTAGAACACTTAACCATTATAACATGTTAATTAGACGAGTGAGCAGGGTTAAGTTAACCCGCACAACATGATGAATGAGTAGGGTTAAGTTAATAAGAAACACTTAACCAGTATGACATGATGAATGGGTAGGGTTAAGTTAAAAGAAGAGAGCAACACTTAACCAATATAACAGGATGAGTGGAAGGGTTAAGTTTACCAAAATGGCAACACTTAACCAATGTAACACGACAAGTGGGTGGGTTAAGTTAACTTGAATTGATTGATGACACTTAACCAATACAGCATGATGAACATGTGGGGTTAAGTAAATAAGAAACACTTAAACAATGTAACTTGATGAACGAATATGGTTAAGTTAATAGGAAATACTTAACCAATATAGTATGATGAATGAACGATGTTAAGCTAATGGGAAACACTTAACCGATCCAACATGACGAGTGAGAATGGTTAGTAAGAAACACTTAACCAACATGACATGATGAGTGGGTGGGTTAAGTTAACATGAACGGACAACACTTAACCAATATGACGTAATGTGTGGGAGGGTTAAATACATATCTGTTTGGTGGGTAATATTAGTAAATGTTGGCCCACAAACTTAACCATTAAGTAAACATGTTTGAATCAGTGGGAGGGTTAAGTACATATCGGGTTGGTGGGTAATATTATTAAATATAGGCCCACAAACTTAACCAGTAGGAAACCCTAATAATGGAGGCCCATTTCAGCAGTAACCCACATAGATGTATCAATGTACCCTGAAACTAGGCAGGGTGGGGTACGATTACTGGGCTGATTATAAGCAGTCAAAATAGCGGCAAGGGGTACGTCAGTGTAGGTTCTGACGGTTTACGGGCGTGCACGTACTCCGGAGTGGGAAAAAGCTTGCACTGGGTACCAGTAGTTATGCACTGTGCATCTTGAATTGAGTTGGGTCGCTATCATAAGGATTGATACACCTTATGGTGGGACCAGCACAGGGTATCTACATGCAAGAGAGGGCCGATTGACATAGAAAAATGGAACATTAATACAAGTAGGGAGCTGATCGATAGGGTAGTAAGGGTGCATCTAACATCTTCATGCAATTAGGCTGATTGAGGTAAGATCCTCATACTAGATGTACACCTGAAGGCTACCATAATTGCGGGTATTGGGATCATGTTATCATATTATCATTTTACACAGATTTCTAGTTGGGACACTAGTTAGGGGATGCAGAGATATAGAAATCAGAATAACCAGGCAGTAGCGAAGCAGAGAAAGAGTAGAAGCGCATTCATTTTATCTTGCCCTTTCATATCTATGCTAACTGAATGTTATCTTGTTATCCTTGTTATCTTGGTATTATCTTATATTCAGTTTATTCATGTCATAATGCTTTTTCCTATTTATATGCTGAAAGTCACTGGACTTACCAGACTTATGTCTGAGCTAGTTTGTTTCGCCTCTTTTCTTCCGTTCCCCCTTAGGTTCACAGGGAGGAAATGTTACCATTTAGCTCAGTTTTCTTTCCAAGCTCGCAGATAGTCGATGTAATGCTTTGGACTCTTTTCCACTGCTATGGCTGGTTCATGCTTTATTGGGGAATATCATTGTTATTTTTATGCTTCTTTTATACTTGAAATTTTTTGAATCAAGACAAAATTTCTATGTATTATTTTTAAGTATGATTGAGACAAATTGTTGTAAAAGCTTGACTGAACCACATTGTTTAAAAAAGGACTTTATTTTCCGCTGCTTTATTTGTCTTTCTTGTAATTTATTTGCATCTTTTACCTAAAACACTCCACCAAAGTTAAGGCATTCCCTTTGTGAGTGACCATAACGGAGGTGGGGTGTTAAACCTGGTATCAGAGTTGAAGGTTACTAGATCAGATAAAGTATTTGAAAAATTATTTTCAAAACGGTTTTGAAAGAAGCAATTTCTAAAGAAAAGTTTTGTTTTAAAGGCATATTCCCCAAAGCCATATGCACTATCTTTTAATCCTCTTTTTGAATCCTTGTTTTCCTTCTTTACTTAGTCTCCAGGGCTCCTGGCTTTCTGGGAGGTAACCTCATCACGGCATGGTTCCATAGGCTTGATGAGACTACGACATCTTTCAAAGGGCAAAGAAGTGCCCAACTTCCATTATAGCCGCAATAGTTTCACATGCGGATGATTTTCTTTCAAGCTTTGTTGGGTTCTCCGTGTGATGGAGGCAGCTTTCAAGAGACTTGTCAACAAGTTACACAAAGATGGAAAAGATGAGAATGAGGGGTTTTGGCTAAGGAACACAACCCACGGATGAGAAACTCATGGATATGGACTTGATTCACGAAGGAGGAAAGAATAGGAAAACCTAAGACAAGAGGAAGTGTCTTTATAATGGGTCATATAATCAAGGACAAAGGAAAGAACAAAGGACAAGATTTTCCAGAGGGCTCGTGCATGCTCTCACCGCCAGTGTACCTGAGAGAGAGGTAGTAAAGCTTCAGCTGAAAAGTTTAGTTTTCTTTTGATCATCCTGTTAGTACTCTGTTGATTTTAGTGCTTCACATTCATTTATATCTGCTTTCATAGTTGAGTCTCTGCACCTTAGTACTTGTATAGTAGAAGATCCCATTATTGTCTCGAATCCAATTGGTGGTTCGGCTCATTTATCTTTGATTTGTAAGGATTTGAGAATAGCTATATTAAGTATTGAGTTTAAGTGTAATGCTTATGTTTTTGGGTTTCATGGGCTATGGGTTGATTCTAGGCATGGATTGGTTAGCTAGTAATTGTTAAAGGAGGGTAGTTAGACTTTCAACTTGCCTCGGGAATACCCTCGAGATTTCGTGCTATCCTAAGGGATCAGTTTGTCTTAGCTACCTAGAATCACTTGATGCATCTATCGACGATTTACGATCTGTTGGAGTAGTCCATGAGTACGCAGATGTTTTTGATTAGGTTAGGGGTTTATCCCCTAAAACGCGATATAGACTTCCGCATATATCTAGTTGACAATGCAAAACCAGTTGGATTACCTGTACGACACATGAATCCAAGGAAAGGAAGGGCTCAGTAAACAAGTAGAGTTACTTGAAAAAGGGTTCATAAGGTGAAATATTTCTGAATGGGGTTCTCTACTCGTTTTGGTTACAAAGGCGGATGGTTCACTTCGCTTGTGCATAGAGCATCTAAGGGAAGTCTCGGACACCCTCCAAGCGCATCAACTTAAGGCAAAGTTCTCCAAAAATGTCATTTTTTGGAGAGAAAAAGTAAGGTTTCTAGGACATGTGGCGTCCAAAGAAGGAATAGCAGTAGATCCCGCAAAAGTAGTTGCATTGCAAGACTCGAAGGTCCCAAGGAATGCAACATAAGTAAGAAGCTTTCTTAGACTAGCGGGCTAATATTGGAAGTTAATTAAGGACTTTGCGAAGGTATTAGCTGCACTTACAAGATTGACGGAGAAGAATCTAATCATCTTAGTATATATACACTTGGTAACATGGTTAGCATCTGTTTATTTTCAAGAGATAGTTCTGGAAATGTCAGCTTGACCCAACAAAAGTTGTAGTGCCAAGTATACTATAAGAAGAAAAGGTGGAACGAGAGGCGACAGTGAAATGAGTTCCAACGCATATTCTGGAAACAAAAGTTAAGAAGCTACACAAATCGTGAAGTTAAGACAGTCAGAGCAATATGGAATGAAGCTCAAGAAGATGCGACTTAGAAGAATGAAGACTAGATACGCGCATAATACCCTTTTTAGGGTATATCCTTGATCTCTCTTTTTCTGTAAAATTTATTTGCTATTCTTTATCCTTTAAGTATGTCCTCTCGATCCTATCCTCGATCCTTAGGTAGAAGCCAATGGATGTAAACATGTGTCTGAGACATGTTATGTTTGGTGGATGCAAGTGTTTGCTAATGGTTGCTCGTAGATGCATATACACACATTAGGCACTAGATCAGCTTAGTCACTTTCATATTGCATATGCATGAGTGAATTTTTATATATATATATATATATATATTTATTTATGAATTGAAACTTGATGTGTTATCATATGGATGTTGCATTTGTATGAATGATTGTGCACTCATGTAGAAGTTATAAAGTACGATTAGGAATAATTGCATACATGATGGACTCATGGCACTGACATAATTCGCATTAAGGAGGTCAACTGAATCAGTAGACCACCTGATTTTGCATTAGATAAGGACATACACACACTATGCATATGTTCATGAAAAGCATTAGGAATATTTTTAAGGACAATGGACGCCAGTGATTGAATGGTTGAGTAGATGGATGTTGGATGTTAGGATACATTCTCCTTGACATGGAGATTTCGGGGACGAAATCCTTTAAAGGAGGGGAGAATGTAACACCCCGTATTTTCTATGAATATTAAAATAACGAATTAAAGAATACTTCATTGTAAATTTAAGAATTAAGGGAAACGGGTTTTGCCATTGCGTTCGTCTCGGAATTCTGCTTGAGATAGAGTTCAAGTTTGCGTGAATCGGACTGTGTATGAAGAAGTTATGGAGTTCAGAAGATTTCATGTTTAAACAGAAAATTAAATAATTAAATAAACAAATGTGTTCGAATTTCAAAAATCACGTAGATCAGCTAGGTGGGAAAAATCCCGTCCATTGGGGTCGACTCCTCTAGGGGGGTCGACATAGGTGTCGACCCCCCAAGAGGGGTGTCGAGCCCCCTAAAGGGGTCGACCCCCTCACCCAAATCCAAACAATGACGATTTGTGAGTTGTTGCTGAGTCACTAGGGCAGAGGTGGCAGTTTTCGGATAGCTCTATCTTGTCTGGATGGTTGTGATTGCTCCTGGGTTGATCTAATGGTTCACATAAGTCTAAACCTCTATAAAAGCAATCCTAATCCTCAACCCTAAATCACACAATTTCATTCCAAGGAGCCACCATGCCGTCCATGGTCGACCTAGCCTAGCCACCATTTCTTCTTCAAATAGGAAGCAAACTAGAAAGCAAGTTAGTAGTTATGAATCAAATCTAACTTAGAGATTCGATAGTCTACGTCAAGGGATTGCTTTTCAAATTCAGAAATCAGATCCCATAATTCAAGACCGTTTTGTAATTTGTAAGTTCATGTTACTTTCAAAAGTAAATTCAATTGTGATTCTAACATTGTAATAAATCTGAATCTGAGATTATGCCTATTTCTATCTGTCTTTCTATATCCATTGGATCTACCTCATTGGTAATATTATGTCCATTCTTTTTCTCTTCTTTCCTTCTTCCCTTTTTGTTTTTATAGCCAGGCTACTGCGAGCCTAAGCCAAATCTCATAAGAGATGAACGTATGTTGGAAATAAAATTCGGCAAATATATGATTTGAACATGACTAACACTAAAATTGGGCATAATATATGATTTGGATATGACCAACGCTAAAATTGGGAAAAGTATTAAATTATGTATAATTGGGCATAACTGATTTGTAATTGATTTGAGGACATAACACATATTGAATTTAAAACATAAAGTGTTTCGAACATATGACTTGAGATTTGAGGCATAAAGTATATTGAACATATGACTTGGGGTTTGGGGCGTAAATTGAACTGTAAACATGTAAAGCATAGTACATGTTGCGGTAAGACCTAAAATTTGGGGCATATATATATATATATGATAGTTTATGACTTGGAAGAAAGAGATTATTTAGTATAGTGATGTATGAAAACCTATAGTAGGACAGGGATAACTGTTAAATGTGAACACGCCTAAAGTGGGATTTTGGGGTAATTGGCATGCACTATAATTAAAGGCTATAATTTGGCATAGTTTATACTGTGTAACATGATTCGGGGTTTTTGGAGAATATTTTGTGTGGTGCAATATGACAAAACCTTAGTTCATGTGTTATATCGTGATTTTTGGGGTATGACAATTATTGCAAGTTTTGGGAAAATTGGGTGTAACCTATTTTGAGTAATAATTTGAATTTGAATTTATGTGGCATAACTTGCAATCAGCTTTGTTGGGGTATAACTTGAGAATGGGGACATAACTAGTTTTGTGAATTTGGGATAATTAGCATATAAATTCTAGACTTGGACATGTATGGTAAATATGCTAAAAGATAAACATGTCTAACCCGAGTTTAGATTGAGTTGCGGTGTAAAAATGCCAGGAACCTCCCGGCACATCCAGTAACCGCAACAACACCTATCTAATGTGAGAGGTTAGTGCATCATGCCCAAGAAAAATCCAAGGTTAGATTGAGTTGTGGTATAAGACTGCCCGGAACCGCCCAGCACGTCCAGTTACCGCAACAACATAGATCTAATGTGAGAGGTTGGTGCATTAATAAATCAATTAATGCTAATGAACAAGACATGTTGAGAATGGTAGGGTTAAGTTAACTAAGGCAACACTTAACCGTTAAAACATGTTAATTAGACAAGAAGATGGGGTTAAGTAAATTTAGAACACTTAACCGTTATAACATGTTAATTAGACGGGTGAGCAGGGTTAAGTTAACCAACACAACATGATGAATGAGTAGGGATGAGTTAATAAGAAACACTTAACCAATATGACATGATGAATGGGTAGGGTTAAGTTAAAACAAGAGAGAAACACTTAACCAATATAACAGGATGCGTGGAAGGGTTAAGTTAACCAAAAAGGCAACACTTAACCAATGTAACGCGACAAGTGGGTGGGTTAAGTTAACTTGAATTGATTGATGACACTTAACCAATACAGCATGATGAACATGTGGGGTAAAGTTAATAAGAAACACTTAACCAATGTAACTTGATGAACGAATGGGGTTAAGTTAATGGGAAATACTTAACCAATATAACATGATGAATGAACGGGGTTAAGCTAATGGGAAACACCTAACCGATCCAACATGATGAGTGAGAAGGGTTAGTAAGAAACACTTAACCAACATGACATGATGAGTAGGTGGGTTAAGTTAACATGAATGGACAACAATTAACCAATATGACATAATGTGTGGAGGGTTAAGTACATATCCAGTTGGTGGGTAATATTAGTAAATATAAGCCCACAAACTTAACCATTAAGTAAACATGTTTGGATCAGTGGGAGAGTTAAGTACATATCGGGTTGGTGGGTAATATTAGTAAATATAGGCCTACAAACTCAACCAGTAAGAAACCCTAGTAACGTAGACCCATTTCAGAAGTAACCCATATAGATGTATCAAGGTACCCTGAAACTAGGTAGGGTGGAGCACGATTACTGGGCTGATTATAAGCGGTCTAAATAGCGGCAAGGGGTACGTCAGTGTAGGTTCCAACGGTTTACGGGCGTGCACGTACTCCGAAGTGGGAAAAAGCTGGCACTGGGTACCAGTAGTTATACACTGTGCATCTTGAATCGTGTCGGGTCGCTATCATAAGGATTGATACACCTTATGGTGGGACCAACACATGGTATCTACACGCAAGACAGTGCCGATTGACACAGACACATGGAACATTAATACAAGCAGGGAGCCGATCGATAGGGTAGTAAGGGTACATCTAACATCTTCATGGCAATTAGGCTGATTGAGGTAAGATCCTCGTACTAGATGTACACCTGAAGGCTACCATAATTGCGGGGATTGGGATCATGTTATCATATTATCATTTTACATAGATTTCTAGTTGGGACACTAGTTAGGGGGTGCAGAGATATAGAAATCAGAATAACCAGGCAGTAGCGAAGCAGAGAAAGAGTAGAAGCGCATTCAGTTTATCTTGCCCTTTCATATCTACGCTAATTGAATGTTATCTTGTTATCCTTGTTATCTCGGTATTGTCTTATATTCAGTTTATTCATGTCATAATGTTTTTGCTCTGAAAGTCACTGGACTTACCAAACTTATGTCTGATCTAGTTTGTTTCGCCTCTTTTCTTCCGTTCCCCCCGCCCAGGTTCACAGGGAGGAAATGTTACCACTTAGCTCAGTTTTCTTTCCAAGCTCGATGATAATCGATGTAATGCTTTGGACTCTCTTTTCCACTACTATGGATGGTTCATGCTTTATTGGGGAATATCATTGTTATTTTTATGCTTCTTTTATACTTGGAAGTTTTTGAATCAAGACAGAATTTCTATGTATTATTTTTAAGTATGATGGAGACAAATTGTTATAAAATCTTGATTGAACCACATTGTTTATCTAATGACTTTATTTTCTACTGCTTTATTTGTCTGTCTTGTAATTTGTCTACATCTTTTACCTAAAATGCTTGACTAAAGTTAAGGCATTCCCTTTTTGAGTGACCTTAACGGAGGTGGGGTGTTACAAATAGTGTCCATATTGTTACAAAGATTAAACAATTTAACTGATTTGTTGTCTTGTAGTATGTATCTACATGCACGATATACATGTGGTGCTTAATGTTTTTCTGCTGGAGTGAAAAGCTTAGATTAGTATATTTGGAATGTGTATTTAAGTATTTTGGATGAAGGTGTATATGCACTGTCATCGCAGAAATTCTTTACAAACTCATCGATAGGCCATTCTATTAGATAGTAGTAGAGATGTGCATGACTCAAATTCCATTAGTGTCATATTCGTGTTTTGTAAAGATTGTTATGCTGTAATTAGTTGATAAACTAGTCCATATCCATAATTTATACTTTAAGAAGCTGCTCATTTTTGTACTTGAACATGTTTTCAATACAGTTGGGTGGGAAAAGAGTAAAAACGCAGGACCATAGCAGAGAATTCATCAACAAAAAATGCAGGTATACACTTCTATTGTATAAAGTTTAGCTTACACAGAAAGTAAAAATAATATTATTAATGGTTTAGTAATAAGAAGCCTCTTGTATGTGCTTAGCATTTACTACCTCGTGTAAAAGTACTTCAATACACATGTATCTTCCAGTAGTTGCAAACTTCAAGTGACTCGGTGACGATGTAGTAAGATGCCCAATCACTAGATCTTCGGATGATGTAAGTGCCTATTACTTTTTCCTTTCTATTGATTGATATTGATTGGGCCGGTTAGGTTCTTCCCATTTTGTTTGATTAAGACTTATGCTTTTTTATCTCAGATATATGATTTAACATGATTGGCATGCTTTGTGAATCCATGTATGTTTATTTGTAAAGCGGCCATTCTTTAGTAATGGAAGGGCCGAGGTCAGTGGATTGGAATAGGACTTTGGTCACCGTACGTGTATTCTTAACTTGTTGTCATTTAACTTTAAAGACATCTGGCTCCTATTTAGCCATCTCCTTGTCAGTCTTTATTATTAATTCTTGTGTATGTTGCGTCATAATCCAACATGAATAATGCTTAGCCCGACCACTTTTGTACCCATCTCATATATATCCATTTATAGATTTAATCATTTCTATTTCGAATTTACATTTCTTGTACATACACATGGAGGTGTAAATTTACCACAATTATCTGAAGCTCGACCTTATCTAATATAGTAAGAAATTATGACTTCGATTCACTAGAACCTCTTACTATGATAGGATTGTATGTACTGCCCACAACTTGTAAATATATTTATTGTTTAGCTAATTTTATTAAACGATTTTTGTCCGAATTTCTCATAGAACCGAACGGTTACGCGTCTTCATTGATCCTATCCATTTGCACCCCGCTTTTGGGTCACAAACAGAAGTGCGCTATGTCATGGGTTGTGCCAATGTGACATGTGCTGACTGCTGTCCTTGGTTAGTGCATTTGCAATCATAAGTGCATGCTTTTGTCGCTAGAAGTACAAACATCAAACAATAGTAACAGTAGTTTTAAACGCAGCTTACATAGATCATCAGCGTGGAAACAATAAATAAAAGAAATTATTTGTAAAATTAGCACATGCTGAAATGAATACAATTTTTGGTGGAATTAAAATCTTCAGGATTGCTTCCTGAATACTGCAAAATTTTAAAAGTGAAAGAATACAGTCTTCCAGATGAAACCTCACTCTTTGATTGTAACAATCGTATTCAAATACGTCGTAATCTAAAATGCTATTGTCATCCTGTGATCATAGTACATGTCTACTTCCATCACTAACTTCCATAATGGAGTTATGTCTACTTCCATCACCAACCTTCCCAACAAGTTATACTAGTGCAACGTTCATATCTCTCTCTCTCTCTCTCTATATATATATATAGTCTTAATGTTTGGTTGCTCAAACCAAAATAATTTTTTGTTGCCTATTGACATATTGTATTACTAAAGATGCATTAATGCACACTGAACTCGAAAAATTTGATTTTAGTTAATCTTGTATAACATTTGCTTCAACAGGTGAAGCTTTTGACGTTGATGATGATCTATGGCTTTCTTCACGGGCCACTTATGCACCAGTAGTTGAATGTTGTGGCGACACTGAGCTAGCCTCATCATATATACAAGGAAGTTGGTTGCAGCCACAAGCTTTTCGTGCATAGCACTGTTGGCATGACAACTGGATTTGTCATTCTCGATGATCAATATGGAATTGAAAACATATGTATTGAATTTGGTAAATTATGGATTGAAAATATTTTTTGTTAATTGATACTTTATTTTGTCATGAATATGCGCCATATTTAATGATAATTATATATTTTTCTGTTCATACATTGCTCTTTAAATTGGTATGAAAATTCATTTTGATTGCTATTAATAAAGTATAATATGTAGGAATAGCGCTTGAAAAGTATTATAACTATATGACATAAGTGCTATAACAAGGTAATGTAATATAGGTTTACTATTAGAGAATAGCAGCAAATAGACATTATTGTATCTACGAATTTTATAGCGGTATATATGAGCTGTAAAAGGATTTAGCAATACTATCACATGTTAATTGAATAACATCATATAGCTATTATTAAACAAATTAGTTATAGCGGCAATACTGTGCTATAAAACCATGCTCTTTTATAGCGGTTTTTTAGTGTTATAAATGATCAGTAGTTTTGTATAACGTGTTGATATACAACGCTTATCGAACCGCTATGGTATTCATTAATAGCGGCTCTGGGCCGCTATAAAAGGCCATTTTTGTTGTAGTGTCAAGGCTTAGTAAACCTGTCTATTTTCACACAAAATAGACTTATATATATAGTTATACATACGCACACACTAGACCTCTTACACTAAACCGTATACCTGTAGATGCTAGATATGCTGGGCGGTTCCGGGCAAGCTTCTACTATAAGTAGGTTAAACCTTGTGTACTAAGTTTGAATGGCCCATAGCACCCAGACGATTCACTTTAGTTGGGCCTATTTGTGGTTGCTATTTGTCGGTCGGTTTCGGGCAGCCTTATACCATAAATGGCAACTAACCTCGTGTTTGTGTGTCACTATTTATATATGTAAAGCCATTCTATATGCACACACAAGCACTCAATATATATATATATATTTATGGGGACATTTCAAATTCGAATTCTAACGTAATCACATTTATTACGTTAACATTACGTTACTTACGTTGATTACGCTATATTAATAGAATAATTATATCACACAATTAACGTTAATATTCGTATGAACGAGAGAATGTTCTAACGAGATAAAATTGCTAATTTTCTAAATTAAGGTACACAAGTTATTTTTTTCCATATCTTGACCGCTACAATTTAGTCATGATGACATGACGACATAAAAGTACAATAACATATAGCAATGAAAGGAAAAATACAATCATACATACAAACTTGAACTTGCATCCTAGGCTTATTGGGATGATTTTAATAATGGTTTAAAAATAGAGCATGACATACACATATAATATATACATGTATGTTTATAAATTCCACTTTATCCAATTCACCCCTTTTTGGTGGTTTGCACACAAAAACATTTACATTTGATATATTCCAAGTATGAATACGTTTGGATTCAAAATACATTCCAAACCTAATCAGATCATGGAATAACCAAATTTAAACCCTTTTAGGTTACAATCAAATGTTTACATAAGGGTGAATTACAAAGTAGGAACAACAACACCCATTTCATTCTCAATCCAATATAAAAATCCAAATCCATAAACCCAAATAATAATAAATTTACAGTTCATACGCAAATGTAAAATAGAGGATTTAAGGATTTTAGTATTGATGTTATCAATTTCCAAATCCTCTTAGGCATAGCTATCAACATGTTAATCTATTAAAAAGTAGAATATGCCTAAGCACACAATATTCCACTCACAAATCTATGGAAGAACAAGTAGGATTCTTGTTGTAGATTCAGATCTGCGCCTAATCTTCATGACAAATGTGCTCCAATCCTCCTAATATATATATATATATATATATATGTAAAAAACATATTTTAGAATCTTATATATATATATATTCCAAATTCCAAAATTCATACTAAAACTTATATGAATTTAGATTAGAGAGAAGATATGAATAATGGTTAGAGGAATAGAAGAATTTCTTAACCTTTTTTCTAGAATTTAGCAGTGGCATAAGGACAACATGAAGGTAGATAAAATAGAGTGGCTAGGGTTCTTTTGTGTGATATGAGGTCCTATACATAGTTTCTCATCTGAGTGTAGGTCGTTAGATTACTTAGATTTAATCCAAGCCTTTTATTTATATATATTCCCTTAGAAAACCCTAACTAACATAGATTTATCGGGTTTTTCAGCCGCTAGGCGGTCGAACGACGATCGACACCTCTCTTAGGGGGTGGTCAACCTCCTGGTCGCTGAAACGCCGAATGTACGTTGTTGTGCTGAGGTGTTAATTTAATTAATACGTTGCTTTATATTCTTAATCTCTTTCCTTACAAAAAATATACTCTGTCCCCATAATCTTATCCTTTGTTTGAATTTCAAATTCTCCCTCTTTTATTTAAATATATTTTGGACACACACACACACATACATATATATATATATATATATATATATTACGCATCTGATTAAATATGTATATTTTATGTGTATTACTATCCAAATTCATTTGCCTATAACTTCTTCACACATTGACCGTTTTTAACATATTATACATGAAAACGATTCAGAGGTTCGCCATGAATCGAAATACAAGATTTTTGTAGCCAAATTTTTAAAGCTGCAAAATCTCATTTTCCAGCCACATCATTAAATTGTTTTATTATATTTCTTATTCATTTATTAATAATACTTATGTATTTTACAATGTGTTACACTATTGGATGAACCAGAATATTACAGTATATCCCACATTTTGCGAACAGAGAATCAGATGGCGGATAAGTTGCCTAAATTAGCAAGCTCTGATAATCCAAAAGAAACAGAAATTGCCCCAACCGATACAAGCTCCGATCATTGATCAGATGGAAGTTGATTCGGTGCTATAGATCGAACCAGAGAGAGTCATGGATGACGCCAATAAAGAACTTCCTACAGAATAGAATGCTTCGGACGGAATAGAGTGAGAGATGTGCCATCGTTCTCAAAGTTTCAAGATATGTCGTGTAGGGTGAAACTCTTTACTGATAAGGATTTTCAGTACCCTTACTCAAGCGTATAGCACATGATGACATCAACCATGCGTTGAAAGAAGTGCTCGAAGGTGAATGTGGAGATCACACCGGAGGTCAGACATTGGCAAATAAGATACAATGGTATGACTACTTTTGGCCTACCGTAAATCGGGATGTAACCGATTATTCATGACGCTGCGATAGAGCTAAAAATTGGAAAAGATTCCCAGAGCACCTCCTAGACAGCTCAATTCAATGGTGAGCTGATGGCTGTTTGCTGTATGGGGAATTGACATCATCTGAAGCCTTCCAATTGCTAAAGGCATGGCAAAATATGCGATCGTGACTATTGACTACTTTACAAAATGGGCGGAAGCTGAGCCATTGACCACATTACGACAAAGTGGGTGATTAACTTTATCCTCAAAAACATCATTTGCCGATTCGGGATTCCCAAAGTTATGATAACTAACAACGGAACCCAATTCGATAGCACAAAGTTCAAAGATTTCTGCCAGAAATATCGCATCAAGAAGAGATACACCGCTATATCACACCCATAATCGAATGGTCAATTCGAAGAAGTAAACAAAATCATTATGTCCATTCTAAAGAAGCGACTAAAGCAGGCAAACGCTATGTAGGTTGATGAATTCCCTTAGATTTATGGGCCAATCGGACGACCTACAAATCAACAACTGACCATACTCCCTTCTTACTTTCAATCGGATCAATAGCGATCATTCCAGTGGAACTAGAGGTCCCCTATCATAGAACAACATAATATGATTCGTTGACGGACAAAGCGCTTCTCCTTGAGTCTTTGGACATGATTGGGGAAAAGAGAGACAATGCGGATTTACGTGCCTCGAGGCACAGACACCAGGTCGCTCGATACTGCAACAGGAAGATTCAACCCCGAACCTTTGAACCTGGAAACTTGGTTTTGAAGCACGTATTCCCGGCCCCTTTTTTCTAGGCCTGAAATGGGAAGGACCATATGTCATTCAATGGAAACTTGATAAAGGAGCTTTCAAGCTAACGACTGTAGATGGCGATGAAATTCTGCGGCACTACTTGACCTGAGTTGTAATTATTCTTTTGTTTTGTAAACTATGTAAAAAGGCATGACTTTCCTAGAACAGTCTAGTTAATATGAACAAAAGATTTTAAAGTGGACATAGGCTATGATTTGGCTGAACCACTATAAAATATTGCATGTCATTTACTTTTCCTGCATTTATTTTTCCACGCTATGTGATTGTTCTGGTCTTTAACTCAATGTCATGATATAACAAGTTGGTGTTGGATTTACGAGAAAGGGATGACTCACCCCATTCTATGGAGCTCATTCACCCACTGGTTGAATAAGAGGATTTCAATCTATGGTCAATCGAAGTTTGATTGGCCAACCTCAAGCTCGATACCAACACCCAATGCGGAAACTCTCGCTTTGTGAACCAAATTAAGGATACGACACCCAAACATCTTGCCTTTCCCATCTCACGATCCGACGGGATGAGAGAAGCTTAATTAGGAAAAAGATGCCCCTTTACCCTCGAATCGGGATTTAGAGGTAACATCTTGGCAAGTGTGATCGACCGCTTTCCTGACAAGCTCTATATGCCAGCGTGAAGCATGAAGCACAGATCAAAATCGAGTGCGAGAATGACACTCAAGCCAGTGGAATCTCACTCTTAGAAATAGAGTGTAGAAGGAAAGCCGGGGTAAATGGAATGATCATTTGCCTTATTAACTCAAACTCTCTTGATCCGAGAGTGAGAATAATAGCTGGCATTATTGGTGCACCACGATTAAAGACCGCCTAAGCCACACACTAACCTGGGCATATGACATAAGAGTATAAAGGCACTGAGACCAAGTGCCAAAGAAAAAGGGTTCCTACCCCACTGAAGGATTGGGAGCGAGATTGAAAGCTGAGCCCACACTGCCCATAGAAGGATTGAGGGCAATATAATGTTGATTCTAATCAATCCCGAATAAGCCCTGGCCGGGCATGTTATTTAGGGTTTATTGGGGGCATAAACATGTCATACCCTTATGATAACTCCGATGCGCCGTGTTGTTTATTTTGTAGGGATGTTGAATAGGAATCATAGGTTGATATGTGATAAATTTTTTGTTTATTACTTAGCATGATAATATTTCGATCGTGGTTACATTTGATTGAAATGGATAATAAACTTGCAAACATATGATATTGTAGGGAAACTACTTCATTAACAACATGCAGATTTACATAGACAACTGGTCAAAACCACGAGGATTGCACTCGCAATAATAACCGCAGGCCAGTGGAAAAAAATAGAGATCAAAAGCAACATTTCATTTGGGCTTAGGAGAATGTTTGGCTTTCTTCGTATCTTTCACCTTCTTCCTCTCTTCCTTTTTAGCATCAGTGAGACTATGCTTTTTCTTCTTCTTGTCGGAAGGAGGATCTTCTGGATTGAAAGATGACTTGGAACCTAGCTCTCCAGTAATCGACCGAGTTGGAATCTTGATTGTCATTTTTCCACCAAGAGGGACCATTTGAAGGGGATCAACCGAGATGAGCTCTTCTTCTTTCTTTGTTTGCCATAGATTTAGCTTTCATCTTAGCAAGTGTTAAGTTCTCAGTCTCATCGGTTGCTCCAGTAATGGAGACATCCACACCCTCTTCGTCCTCCTTGCTATCTACATCCTTTAAAGCATCAATGATGTAATAACCCGGAAAATCTGGGCCAGTTTAAAATTTTTATTTTGGCAATTTTAGTGAATTTTGAATATTTAAAATGGATTATTTTAAATAATATCAATGAAAATTTATTTTGAATATATATAGAACGTATATATTATACACGTCGTCGTTAGAATATAAATAATTATATATAATTATAAATAGAATTAAAAATGGCGCGGTAGTTCGATAATTCGATTTCAAACTTCAATTGAACGTACCGGGTGCAAAACAATCCGGATTTTAGCGAAACCAAAAACATTAGGATCTAATTGAGAATATCTTTCCAACGAATCCGAAAAATCAAAATTTCATAGCGGGAATCAAAAGATATGTCCAGTTGAAAATTCTGAATAGTCGCTATGGAATTCAGGCCCTTAAAAATGGGAATTTTGCAAACGACCTCGGATTTCGACGAAACCACTTTTGTTGGATCCGCAGTGTCAAATAATTGCTAGATTCCAAATTTCATAATTTTTCGATTCAATATGTGAGCGCGGCAAAGGAAAACGCGTTTGACCAGTTTTAGTTGATTTTAATCGACTGGAAATTGGCCATTTTTCCAACGGTCTCAGAATTCGACGAAACTAGTTTTGTTAGGACCGTATCGTCAATACGAAACTAGAAAATATTTTTCTGGAATTTTTCTAGTTAGTATGTGACCCCGGTAAATTGAAATGCGCGTTCAAATTCAATATATAGAGTTATATGTTGATTTTGACGAAAACTGATTGTAACGACCAAATTAGCTTACGATACATATCCCATTGTGTTTGGAATGGGGGTAATACGCTATGGACGACAGGCGGTGGGCCTCGTTTCGAGGTCGTATGTAGAAGTCAACTTTTTGCAAAATAAAATAATTAAACAAGTTAAAAATTTA
This sequence comes from Allium sativum, assembly GCA_030737875.1. NCBI lineage: Eukaryota > Viridiplantae > Streptophyta > Magnoliopsida > Asparagales > Amaryllidaceae > Allium > Allium sativum. The sequence goes on from CM060909.1 coordinate 631,027,472, forward strand.
AAACCCTCCCTTCTCTCCTTTATTTCCTCTGGCCCCCCCTCTTCATTTCGATCCAGATAAAAAAAAACAGAAAAAAAGAAAAAAAAAATGACGGAGCCCTCCTTCGCGCCACTACCCGCGCTCCGGCATCGCGCCCCAGCCTTCGGTCAGCCAAGCGCCGCCTCTCCCCTGCTCCTCCCCTCCTCCAAGTCGCGAAGACCCTTCTCCCTCCCTCTCAAATCAGAACGCCACCCCCCTAACCTAGCCCCCACAAACCCTACCGCCTTAAAACGCCACCACCAGCCAAGAACGCTGCTGCCACCTGAAGGGACCCCCCTGACCACCTACGATGCACTGCGACCCCCCCAACCGCCGGTTCGAACAAAAGCCCTCCCCTCCTCAGTAAATACCGATAACACAGTAAGCATTTCTATCTTTATTATTTTATTATATTTAGTAAATAAAGGATTTTTATTTAAAAGAAATATAGGATTTTTATTTAGAAGAAAGTTAAGATCTTTATTTAAAAAGAAAGACTTGATTTTTAAGACTAGAAAGATTTGACTTTTTATTGTTTGAATAACGACTTAGAAATATGATTTTTATATTTTTAAAGAATTAAAAATATGATTTTTATATTTTTAAAGTAATAAAAATATAATCTTTACTATATAGAAGATGCAAAAATATGATTTTTGTTTATGTAGGGGATTAAAAATATAATTTTTACATGATAGGAATATTAGAAATATCATCTTTATATGTGTAGAAAAATAAAAATGTGATTTTTATAATGATATTTTTGAAAAGGCGAAATCTTTATTTTTGAAAAGGCGAAATCTTTATATGAAGAATGGCGTGATAAAAATATAATCTTTACTATATGAACATCGATGTGAAAATATAATTTTTATCTATATAGTAGCGGTGTAAAAATTTGATTTTTATATATTGAATAACATAGTAAAAATTTGATTTTTATATATTGAATAGCATAGTAAAAATTCAATTTTTATATATTGAATAGAATAATAAAAATTCGATTTTTATATATTGAATAGCGAAGTAAAAATTCGATTTTTATATATGTAGTGGCTACGGGCAACGAAGATGACAAAGATGCGATAACGATGAAGATTTCTATCAATGAAGAGTCGTGGTATTGGATAGCTTTCGGTGAGAATTTCTCACTCTTCAATTTCTTTTTCTAGTTATATATATATACACTAGGATGCAGACGGTGCTTAGTAGCACCCGACACAATCGTCCACAGACCATGGACTTGTTTATTTGGTTGCATAAATTAGTTAGATGATTTGATTTGAATTTGGTTGTTTGGTAAATTTGATTGATATGTGAATGGCGTGGGCCTTCACTAGACCGGGGATAAGGCTAGGCCTCGTCCCGTTTTTAGTATCGTGCCGTTACGCCGCCGAAATTTTCTAAAATATGTTAGAAAAATAAAAATATCATTTTATTTAAAGAATGAACTGAATAAAAATTCATATGTTAAAATAAAATGTTTTATCGTTAAAAATATAATTTTTAACGTGAATATGAATATAGTGAGTGTGAATAAATAAATATTCATTTACAAACCGGACGGTTTGTTTATGTACACTGATTTGACTGACATTGATTGGGACGATAAATTTTACACGTCGCCCAACTGCACAAATAAAATCTGTGTTTGATTGTTTGAAACCCCACACGGGTGTTGGGATGAAATTTGAAGTTCACTCATCCTGATTGATTAAATATGTCGATCGATTGATTGACAGGCTGTTATAAGCGTTAGATATCTATATTCGATGCTTATACAGTGTAGTGCACTTTGGTTGATGGTTGATTATTTTCAATGCTATTATATACGTGTGATGTATGAAAATCCATATAATTGACGTTATATGGTGATTGATTGGACCTTATTCCAATTTAGAAAATAAAGAACAATATAAAATAAAGGTTCATGTGTTGACTGTACTCATCCGTTGAGATTAGTCATGTGTTGAACGAAATATTTTAGTAATAAAATTTACATCTTTATCAATATAAAATAAAGGTTCATGTGTTGACTGTACTCATCCGTTGAGATTAGTCATGTGTTGAACGAAATATTTTGATAATAACAAATATTTTGATAATAGGAAATATTTGAAATAGAATATTTGAAAATAGAAATATATGAAGACGTGTTGATTAGATTGACGCCATTTAGACGTGAACGAAATTTATATCGATTTTTTTTATCCATTTTAAAATGAATATTGAAAAGTGATTTCGAAATCGAATATTTTGAAATGAAACGAATTGAATTGAATTCAAATTGAATTGAATTTGAATCAAATAGAAAACGAATTTGAATTGAATTGAATTTGAATCAAATAGAAAACGAATTTGAATTGAATTGAATTTGAATCAAATAGAAAACGAATTTGAATTGAATTGAAAACGAATGAATTCGAATTGAATTGAAATTTGAATTGAATAGAAATGAATTTTAAAACGAATTTATAAGGAAAAATTCAATTTTGATTTGAATTTGAAATAAAAGTTGAAATTGTTTTTGAAACGAATTCAAAACTATTTATAAAATTCGTTTTAAATAGAAATCGACGAAATATATAGTATATATATTATATATATAATATAATGGCCTGGATAGAACGCGCCGCGTCGTGGCAGTTCGTGAATTTCGACCATTTATTTCAAACGGACATTACGGGAGATCCGACCGTCGGATTCTCCTAAAATCGGAACCGTTGGGTTCGTATCGAAAAGGGCTTTCTAATGAATATTTGAAATTCAAAATCTAACGGTTGGATTTGGAGATACGTCCAAATCAAATTCGAGAAAGGTCGGTGTAAGTGCAGTTCGATGGCCGTTGATGGAAATCGACTGTACGGGCCTTGATAATATTATTAAAAATAGTAATAATTAGTGTAAAATCATAAGAAATGTTTGGAAAAAAATGGGATGAAAAACTCCATATTTGAAAAGATAAAAATGGATTTTTATCGAAATGAACTAGTTTTGAACTAAATTTAAAACCCAATTATTTTTAAATAAATAAATTAGATTTAAAAAGGGGTTTTAAATAATCAGAATTTCTAATATATTTGATTGGATTTGAAATGGGTTTATCGTGAACGGTGTTTTAAATAACACTAGTTCTTTAACCCAATAATAAATAGAATGTGATTTGGGTTTGTCGTGAACTGTGTTTTAAATAACACCTAGTTCTTTAACCCAGTAAAAGGAGTTTTAACGAATCTGCAATTAGGTTGAAATGTGAATCTATAATCTAAATTATCAAATTTAGAAATGAGCGAGAATGGAGTATCGCCAGTTTTGCTCCAAAGCGATAGTTAAATCTTTAATTAGATTTGAACGTGAAATGTTAATTAATTTTACCGATAACACCATAGTATTAGATATGGAGTATTACCAGTTTTGCTTCATGGGATGAATAGGTTGGGATTGGGAAATAAAATAAATAATTACTTCGTTGTGGTTCGCTAATCTCGACTAGTTTGGAAAACCATAATTTGGTTTGAAATGACATCCAAAGGAAGATTAAAGGATAAATTTTAAAGAATTTATCTTGGATAAAATTAATGGGAACTTTTCCCTGAGAATATGAATTGGAATGAGGCGTATGTTGTGTCTGTGTTACATTCGTTTTAATATACGCGGGTTGTTCGGAAAGGCCGGGTTTACACCCATTCTGAATAACCGATTCGACGATATGTCGAAGATGAAGACGGTGGTTGAAGACCGGAAGTCTTCACATCGTTTGGATAATTACTAACGATCCTGATTGGGCTGTACACCCAAGAGGATGGAAATAGTTGGTGGTTGTCCAGACGTACTTGGAGATGGATGGATATGCGAGGAAAGTGCCTCCGGTTTCGTTCAGACCCAGAACGGACTTGTAAATGGATTGTGTGTCTGACATTGGATTTTATTCTGTGTTGATTGATTTCTATTTAATATACATATGTTTGGCGGCGGAGAATTTATTCTTTTGCTTAACGCCCTTCTTTGAGACGTACGAGCTCAGAGGTTGTATATCGATGGACATCAGTCGCATGGTATGAATTGCCTGTGTGGCACGCTAAGATGCAATGATCAAGGCTTCTGTTGAAAAGCAAAGTCTTGTGGTTGATGATCAAAGCACGGCCTACGTGGCAGCTTTGTGTATAACGTAAATTCGCGAGCCTCACACCTCGGTATGAGTTAAAAACGGGATACGGGCCGTTGGGAGAACACGACGTTTCTTTCTAGCTTTGGTGGTGTCAGTGACTTACCAGCCCTGACATTTATATACTTTTCACCTTTGTGGTTGTTGGAATGAGGCGCCTCGATTATAGGTCTGTAAGGACCGGGAAACGTGTGTTCAGGAATAACTAATCCGCTAATGTGAGGACCGGCCTAACCGATCCAAGTGGCTGCCCAGAGTGTGTAGTCCTGAGCATTTGCTAGAGTGTCTCGAAGCGGAGAGGAGCTTGCCCCTTGCCTCGACTCATGACGGAAATCCAATTTCCAATACATGTATTGCGGTTTTAATTGTAGAACTAGTATGGCGACATAGTGGGATGGGGCACTCATGCCGTCTATGATTTATATTTATGATTGAAATTGTTTTGACACTATACACTTATTATAGTATCAAATGATTTGTTTTAAACGTATCAAGCATGTTTGGCTGTTGTAACAACCCGTATTTTCAATAACCTGTTATAACAGAAATCGAGGCAGAATTTAATTTATGAATCTGAATCAAGGGAAACGGGCTATGCCATTGCGTTCGTCTCGGAAAAATACGCGAAATAGAGTCCGAGTTTTCGAAAATCGGAGTCCGTATGACCCGATTAAGGCCCAACAAAGTTTTCAGAAAATTTCTAAATAAAAACAGATTTTTCAAATTCAAATCTAAGCTTGGAAATTGGGCCAGTTGGGCCAAGGCGGGAAAATTCCCGCCACAGTACCCAAGTCGACAGCCCTGTCGACTTGGGAGTCGACTGGGTCTGACCAGGTCGACAGCCCTGTCGACTTGGCTCAAACGCCCAGTTCTGCCTGGTGCACCATTTTGGGGTTTGCGTTGAGCTTGGGGGCCAGATTCGATTTGGAGGGTTGAGATGAGAACTAGGGTTTAATCCTATGGTCTAAATCACTAGCCTAATCTATAAATTAGACCGTAACCTACCCTAAATCATCATTAATCTATCCTACAACTAAACTATGGCAAAATCAATCCTCTCATGGCCTCCACTCTCTTCATAAATTCCTAAATCAATTTTCAAGAAATTTCCATGCATACAAGTGTATTTAGGCTTGTATTATCCTCTTTAGCTTGCATTAAAGTCTTGTTTCTCTATTGGCATCATAAAGGAGGAGTCTTGATCAAGTTTGCTTGCATTTTGGGGTTTTAATTAGTTGCATAAGGGGGTTTCTTACATTTGCTATACTCATTTGAGTCGTCATAGCATTGTAAGCCTATTTCTACTCTTGTATTTTAACTATGAAGTTAATATGTTATGTTGCAAGTTGAGTTTGGGGTTAATCATGATATGTGCTTTGATCTTATGATTTTATGCATAAGCTTACTCTATGCATGTTAGTAAAGTCATTACCTTGGCTTTATGCATAGAAAGATATGATCTTTGGTTGGAAAGGTTGCATGATGCAACTTTGAAACTCTCATAAACCTTGTATTAACATGCATATAATGTTATATGCATGTTACTAGTTCTTATCTCATGCTATCTATGGCCATGTTCCGCCTATTTGCCAAGTTTGATGTTATGTATGCATATGAACCTTATGCAAGTTGAAACCATGTTATGCATGCATATGAACCTTATGCAAGTTGAAACCATGTTATGCATGCATATGAACACTATGCAAGTTAAAATGATGTTATGCATGCTTATGAATATCTTGCAAGTTGATAACATGATATGCAAGTTTATGATCACATCTTTGTCTCATATGCCACCATGTTTAACTTGTGGCTCCAACACCTTTATGTCATGATTTTGCCAAGTTCCCTCTTTCTATCCTTTATGCGCTATTGCGATAGGTTAAGCGAGGGGATTGCGTTTGGGGTTGGGTAAACTTAAAAGACATAAAAACATAAGCTTGGGAATTTACCTATTAAGTTAGGTCTACCCATTGGGAATTTACCTATTAAGTTAGGTCTACCCAATTGCTTGAAAATTTGTAATGTGTTTTGAAAACATGATGGACATGACACTTAGACAACATGAGGATGGCCAACTCGAGGTTGGGTTGAGCTTGTAGCATAAACCTACCCAGAACCGACCGGCTTAACTAGTGGCTACAAGCAATAGGACCCAATGTGAGTAGTTGGTCATGTTGCACGTGAAACCCGAGGTTAGACTAAGTTGTGGTGTAAACCTACTCGGACCCGCCCGGCCTAACTAGTAACCACAGCAAGGTCTAATGTGAGAGGTTGGGTGCATTAAATTAATTAATGCCACATGGTAGGGTTAAGTCATGGACCGCTTGAATACTTAACCAATTAAACACGATGGGTTGGTAGGGTTAAGTCATGAACCTTGGGTACACTTAACCAACTTGGTACTTGGATGACTTGGGTTAACCACGTTTAACCCATTAAGGAAACCCTAGTTACGTGGTCCTTTGCACCAGTAACCCTCTTGGTTGTATCATGATACCCTAGGGACTAGGCTAGGGTGGGGCACGATTACTGGGATGACATGTAAGCGACCAAGACGACGGCTGTGTAGGTGCGCCGGTGTAGGTTCAGGCGGGCCATGGTCGTGCACATGGTCCGGAGTTGAAAAAGCAGGCACGGGCACCAGTAGGTTTAAACTGTGCGTGCTTGGTTTGTGTCAGTGGTTGACACCCTAGGACTTGATGCACCCTAGGGTGGACCTAGCACAGTTTAGCTACACTTCGTAGTTGGGCCGTATGACACCGACACTTGACGAGTTAGGCTTTAGGAGGGCCGATCGACTAGACCGTGCTAGTTGGACCTTGGTTTAGGTCATTCATGATGTTGGGCCAAACTTGGGCCTGGGGATCACTTCTTGTTTACACTTGACATGACTTGTGATACTAGTACACTTGGTGCAAACCTCAACCTTGTATATGCGGTGCCACACTTGATCTATCTTGTTGACTTTTTACCATGCTAGTTATCATCCTATGACTCATCCTTGTTTACATATGCAGTTAACTTTATTAGTTGTTGTACAATAGTAGGTAGGACTTACCAGTCTTTTGACTGACCCATTTTCTTTCGCCTCTTTTCTTTCGTTTCCCCCCCTCCAGGTTTACAGGGCGGGAATACCAATACTTAGCTTGGATCTTAGCTGCTTTTCTTGGATAGCTCATGTATGCTTTGGACTTGAGCTCGCTATGGTTTTCTACCTTGGGGATAGCTACTTTATGTTTTCCTTTCCAGTTTCCAGTTTTATGTTTCTAGACTTTGTTTATGGAAAATAATGATCAAGTACTGTGTTGTAACTTAACTTATGGTTTTGATATGCTAGTTTTTATCCGCTGCTATATTTACTCTGTTTTTTTTACTTATATGTTCTGTCTTGTGATATCTGCATGCATGTTTACCTTGTTTAAACGCCCCTCCAAAGTCAGTGCCCTTGCAAGAGTGGCACTGGCGGAGGTGGGGTGTTACATTTGGTATCAGAGCATAAGGTTTACAAGATTGGAGCAAAAAGGGTTTTAAAGTTACTTTTAAAAGCTATTTTCAAAACCAATTAAGTATTTTCCAAAGAAAAGTCTAGTTTATTTTGAAAGGCTATCCCCCAAGAGCCATAAGCACTATCCTTCGTTTCCTCGTTCTAAATCTATCTTTTCCCTTTTTCAGCATGGCCGATCTCAATCTTCCTGAGGGAGTCACCATTCCCGGATGGTTCCGGAGGTACTTGGAAGCTAGGGCCAACAATGCAGGTCCAGCAACCACTCCCACTATCACTGAGGTTCCACCCCCTCCTCCTCCTCCTCCTCAGCAACCGCAAGCCGATTTCGCCAAGGTTTGCAAGGACTTCAAGGCAATGGGTGGCAAGAATTTTGTTGGGACCGAGACTTTTGTAGAGGCAAGAAATTGGTTGAAGGAGACCGAAGATCTCTTTGCCATCTTTGATATAGAGGACCATAGAAAGGTTCTGTTGGCGGTTTGGCTACTAAAGGAGGAAGCTTCTTATTGGTGGGAGGTCACCAATGCTACTAGGCCCGTAGAAACCTGGGCCGACTTTAGGGCAAGGTTTGGGCTTAAGTTTCTATCGTCTGCAGAGGCAAATTTGCAACTAGAAAAGTTCATAGCCTTGAAGCAAGGAGACATGACAGTGAGAGAGTATGTGAATAAGTTCAACCAGCTTGCCCGATTCGGTTTGGAAATGGTCAATACTCCCGAGAAGAAGGCTCTACGTTTTGCACGAGGGTTAAATGAGCCGTTACAAGGTCTAGCCATGTCACACATACCCATGGGGGCCACTTTCGAGAGCCTAGTAGACATGGCATTGCTGCAGGGAGAGGATAAGAATGGGAAGAAAGAAGTCAAGCCCAATGAGACTCAGTCTAAGAAGACAGACTCCAAGTGGGGAGGGAATCAGAGTAATCAGAGTAACAAGAACAACAAGAACAACAAGGGCAACAAGAACAAGGCGAAGGACACAAGAAAGTGCAACTTCTGTGGGATTGTTGGGCACATAGCCAAGGACTGTAGGAAGAAGAGAATGAAATTGGGTGGGTGCTTTCACTGTGGAGAGACAGGACATTTTAGCAAGGATTGCCCTAAGAAGCAGGGGCATGGACAGACTCAACGTGCAGGTTCATCCGGAGGGCAAGTGCATGCTCTCAACGCCGCTCCAGTTCAGGATCGAGGTAGCATTTCTGTAGAAAGTCTTGTTTATATTTCTGATTATCCTGTTCGCACCTTATTTGATTCTGGCGCATCGCAGAGTTTTATTTCTTCTGACATTGTTGAAAGTTTGCACCTAAGTACTAGCTTAGTTGAGGATCCCGTTTGTGTTTCGAATCCGATTGGGGGTTCAGCCCATTTATCTATGATCTGTATGGATTTGAGGATTTCTATCTTGACCGTAGAATTCTCGTGTGATGCTTATGTTCTCGGGTTCACGGGATACGGGTTGATCTTGGGCATGGATTGGTTATCCCGCTATGGAGCCATTCTCGATTGTGAGCATAGGGTGGTGAGACTCATGACGCGCCTCGGCAATACCCTAGAGATTTCTTGCAACCCGCTAGATCCCGTCATGCTATGTTATTTTGAATCTCTTGACTCGTCCATCGATGATCTGCAATCTGTAAGGGTGGTTCGAGAATACCCTGATGTCTTTGAAGAAGTTAAGGGGTTACCCCCTAAGCGAGAGATAGATTTCCGCATTTATCTGGTTGATAATGCTAAGCCAGTCTCCTTACCAGTTAGGCACATGGCCCCGCGTGAAAGGAGAGAGCTCAGTAAGCAAATCAAGGAGCTACTTGAGAAGAATTTTATTAGGCGAAGCATTTCCGAATGGGGTGCTCCTGTGGTGTTCTCTACTAAGGCGGACGACTCGCTTCGTCTATGTGTTGATTATCGAGAGTTGAACAAGCTGACCAAGAAGAATAGGCATCCATTACCGAGGATAGATGACCTCTTCGACCAGCTTGTTGGTGCTTCTGTTTTCTCTCAGCTTGACCTTGCTACTGGATTCCATCAGCTCAGGGTAGCTGAAGACAGTATAGACAAGACCGCGTTCAGGACTCCAGATGGATTTTTCGAATGGCTTGTCATGCCGTTCGGCTTGACTAATGCACCCGCATATTTCGTGGACTTGATGAGTAGGGTGTTCAGGGAGTTCTTGAACAAGTTTGTCGTGGTCTTCGTAGATGATATTCTGATCTTCTCAAAAGACGAGGAAGAGCATGCTAGACATCTCAGGGAAGTGATGGATACGCTTAGAGCCCATCAGTTGAAAGCCAAGTTCTCCAAATGTCACTTTTGGAGAAAGGAAGTCCGGTTTCTTGGACATATAGTTTCTAAGCAGGGTATAGCTGTGGATCCCGGGAAAGTGGTTGCAGTTCAAGACTGGAAGACTCCTAAGAATGCAACCGAAGTGCGAAGCTTTCTCGGTCTGGCAGGCTATTATAGGAAGTTCATTAGAGACTTCGCTAAGATTTCAGCCCCTCTCACTAGATTGACGAAGAAGAACTTAGTCTTTGCATGGGACTTAGAGTGTGAGCTCGCTTTTCAAAGGCTCAAAAGGGCCCTTATCACAGCTCCAGTTTTGGCATTACCCGATGGCGGTAAGATGTTTACCGTGTATACCGATGCATGTGGCACGGGGTTAGGTGCTGTTCTAATGCAGGTGGGAAGAGTGATATGTTATGGGGGTAGGCAACTTAAAGTTCATGAGAAGAACTACCCCACTCATGACTTGGAGTTGGCGGCGATTGTCTTTGCACTCAAGTCCTGGCGCCACTATCTTTTAGGCGAAAGGTTTGAGTTGTATACTGATCACAAATCACTCAAGTATCTCTTCTCGCAGAAAGATCTTAATCTTAGGCAGCAAAGGTGGATGGAATTCTTGGCATCGTATGACTTCGAGATAGCTTATACCCCTGGCAAGGGTAATGTTGTGGCTGATGCACTAAGCAGAAAGAGGTTGACCCTAAGTCCTCTATTCGTTGAGATGAAGAATTTAGAGTATGTGGCAACCTTTGATTTCTCTTTGGCAATTGAGTCGATGACCGGTTCTTTAGCATCTCTGGAACTCAGACCTACCCTTCTTGATCAAGTTGGGGCTTCGCAGAAAGAAGATCCTCAGATAGTTGAGATTATGGATAAGCTAATTCGAGGAGAGACGTCTAGTCATCTCGCTCGATATTCTATTGATGACAAGGGTTGGCTGAGGAGAGATGGAAGGTTATGCGTTCCAGTGGTAGAAGATCTAGTAAGAAAAGTTCTTGAAGAAGCGCATCGCTTTAAGTTGACTATACATCCAGGCGGAGATAAGATGTATAAAGATATGAAGCGTATTTTCTTTTGGCCTGGGATGAAGAAGGATGTGGCAGAGTTTGTTTCTAGATGTATCATTTGCCAGCAAGTTAAGGCCGAGTCGAAGAAGCCCGGTGGGCTATTGCATCCTCTAGACGTTCCACTTTGGAAGTGGGAGAGTATTTCAATGGATTTTATTGATGGGCTACCAAGGTCAAGGAAAGGGAATACGAGCATTTGGGTCATTGTGGACAGACTTACGAAGAGTGCTCATTTCATTCTGGTAAAGAGCAAGAGGACCGCATCTTGGCTAGCGTCTGTATATCTTCGTGAGATTGTGAGACTTCATGGAGTCCCTTCTAGTATAGTCAGTGACTGTGACCCAATCTTTACAAGTCAGTTCTGGAATAGCTTGCAAGAAGCCATGGGCACAAGGTTGAATCTAAGTACTGCTTATCACCCACAGACGGACGGTCAAACCGAAAGGGTGAATAGGGTACTCGAGGATCTGTTAAGGCTTTGTATTCTGGATTTTGGTGGTACTTGGGAAGACCATCTTCCTCTTGTTGAGTTTGCATATAATAACAGTTATCAAGCAAGCATAGGGATGGCACCATTTGAAGCTTTATATGGGAGGCCGTGCAAGTCGCCTACATGTTGGTGGGAGACTACAGATAAGCTTATACTTGGGCCTGATATGATCAGAGATGCATCCAAGAAGATCGAGTTGATTTGAAGACGGATGAAAGCGGCCCAAGACCGACAGAAATCCTATGCTGATAAGCGAAGATCTGATTTGGAGTTTGATGTTGGAGATATGGTTTTCGTGAAGGTTTCTCCTTTGCGGAATGTGGTCCGATTTGGAGCCGTTGGGAAGTTAGCACCGAGATTTGTTGGACCCTTCCCTATTATAGAGAGGATCGGGCAGATGGCTTATATAGTGAAATAGCCCGAGAAGCTTGCCGGAGTACACGATGTTTTCATGTCTCGCATCTCCGGAAGTGTTTACATGAGTCAGCAGAGGTTGTTGAGCCTAGTGTTCTGGAAGATGTGGAAGTGGAGAAAGAACACTACAACAAAAACACCATATTACAACTTTAATTTTACAACGGTGGTAAAAGCACCGTTGTAATATGTGTTTTTTACAACTTTTTTCCAGAAAAGTTGTAATAAACTTGTTTTTAACAACTGTGTTATTTTGACAGTTGTAATAAAAGCCTATCACAACTTTTGTTTTTTGACTGTTGTAATATATGACTATATTTTAATATAATTAACAACTAATAATTAATATTTAATACATTTATATTGAATATTTATAATGAAGAACTAATAATTACTATTAATAATCAATTAGGAAGTAATAATTAATAATCAATCTGTAATATCTAATACTTAGCAATTAAGAAGAATAATTAAAAAATATAGTTAATATTACATAATTACTATTAAATAGTTAATAATTAAAATATAATAATTAATGCTAATCATGAATAATCAATGATTGCTATTAAACAATAATACTCAATACTTAATAAATTATAATCGTTATTAAACAAAACTAATTAATTTGAAATATTAAATAATTAGTATTAACAATTAACATTCAATTATTAATAATTAGGATAATAATAATAGTTAATAAGCTTTTAATAGTTAGTATTCAAATATAAATAAGTAAGAATTAATAGTAATTATCACTAATAAGTAATATTTAGTATTTTAATAAAAATTAATTTGCAAGAAATCCATATTATATTTAATATAAATTTTTACTTATTAATTCTAACTTGTAACATTCAAGTATATACATTTTGGTAAAATTTTGATTACGAGAAAATTTGACGGTCATAGAATGTTAGCACAAAAAGATAAAACTTAGTAGGCAATGTGAAAACTGGCTCCAGATATAACTTCACGTCTTTCATATATCAAAATTTAGGTGGGAAATCTAAAAATTTAGGCGGCCCGCCTCTCTCATACCCTAAATCAAAATCAAAACCTTCACGTCTTCTTCGCTTCTTTCTTCTTCATTCCCCAACCAGACTTTCCCATTTGCTTTCTAATATTTTTCCCTTTTCGTCTCTCTTTTCCATCCCTGGTCCAGATTTCACCTGCGTAGAGTTTAAGCCTTCGTTTCCCTGATCTAGATCCGGTGCAAAACCTAATTTTTATTTTGCCACATCCGGCTTTCCTTGCCTTTTTCTCCTTATCTTCATCGGATCTTTTCAATCCCATGCTCTGCTTCTCTATGGGCTGTTACACCCCACTCTCCCCACCTTCTTGACCTCTTTGGTTTGAATTCAATTTTCGCGACTCCTTTTCCTGCTTCTGTTTCTTCGTTAGTCCGTACTCAAATGCACCGAAAGGTAGTTCTTAGATTTTAGCTATTGAATGTGGATTGAAGTATGACTTCGACGTGCTGGTGCTTTTTGTGGTAGTTGCTGGTCCTGGTCAGTGGTGGTTTTTGTTTGGTTGGTAATTGTTCTTACAACCGTGTCTAGGCTGTGTTGTCAATGGTGGGGTGTATCGACTTGTTTCATTGTGGACTTTTTGGGTTACACTTTCCTATTCTGGTTTAGTCTTGGTGAGATCGTGTGGGCTCCGTTCTGTATCTCCGTGTTTCGGTGCTTTTTTCTTCTTTAGGGTTTTCCTCACCTAGGAGTTCGTTATGTTTTGCTGCGGCTACTTCTCGGATCTGAGTAGCTTGCATCGCCCCTTGTCTTCTCAGTGATTGTCATTGGCAACGGAGAAGCTATCAACTGTTTGCTTGGCGTTTGGCTTCTACAGCTCATTTCTTGTCTCGGTGCCACACTTTTGTCACTCTTGGTTGTCTTCTTTGGTGAGTCTCCATGGTATCTTACAGTATGAAAAGCTTTAATCTTTTTGCTGGTTGGAATTATTCTGGTTTGATTCAGTTCAAGTCAAGCTTTATGCTGTGGTATGTAATGTGTTTTCACTTGGATAGTCATCCAGCTTTTGCTTGGTTCTGGCAATTGCAGTAGCAAGTTTCAGGTCTTTGTTGGCCTTTGTTTTGGTAATGTCAGCTCTTCTGTTACTTAAAGTATGTGATTTCTTGGGGTCAGATTAGGTTATGTGAGTGATGTTATGCAATGTGTTCTCTCCCTATATGGAGCTGTAATGTTTTAATCTATGCAATTCTCCCTTCGTGGAGCTGTGTTAAGAAATTCTGCAATGTAACTATGCACTTTCATTGTGTTGTATAGTGATCGGTCCACTTTAAAACCGTTTATAGTAGTCTAGACTTAGGGTCTAGCTCCTTTTCTGTAAGCTAGTATAGTTCTAGTGGTATATATATATATATATATATATATATATATATATATATATATATATTGTTGTAGTGTTAGCAACTCACGCCCTATTAGTATAGAGCTGGTTTAGTCTGTTTACATGCTACAGAGTTAGTTTTTCAGATGTTGGTTTTGCAGTACATTTAGTTTGCATTTGTAAACTTTCTGTATGAATTCACGTGTAAAAAATCTTAGATTTGCTTGGTGCAGGTCGGAATCCTCATCCGATGCTGGAAATCGCTGTGGTTCCTGCCTCATGGCAAGTGAATCAGAGTTTATTGTTTAATTTCACTAATGGTTCAGCAACGGCATGACAACTACCGTTGATGTTATTTGTAAGTTTCTTCTTTTAATTTCACTAATGGTGCAATATATAATAATATATGTTGCCTTTTTTCATTTTGCATCAACGTTTGTTCCAAGTAAATAGAATATGCATGCTTTTTTCCAACTATAATGAGATTTGATAACATGATGTGTTAATCAGTGAATAAAAATATAATAAATTGATGGAAGGAGAAGGAAATAAAAGTAATGGATGAGCATCAAACTCAACTTGGAATTTGCAGTGAAAGAAGCAAACACAATTCTCGTGCAACAGTTCTACTATACATTTAACCTCATCTTTTTCGATTTTAAGATCATGACCCTATCTTTTATTAACATTTATCAAAATTTCATGTTATAAGATAGAATCGTTTATTTTCAAAAAAAAGTTAAAACATGTCCAGCAAGCAATAATATCATTGTCAATGCATGATCAGATAGTAGCAGTGGTAAAAGCTTAATATGGGTTGCAAAATTATTGAGTTTCATTCATGAAAGTTGTAATTTCATACCCTTGAAAATATTAGGGTTTAGTGAGATACTATGGATGTTGTGGCATTTGAAGGAACCATGGATAGATGATGAGCCTTTTTTTAAGCGCCGTGCAGCAATTGGGACAAGGATGTATTCTGGAATGGATTTCATCCGACGTTTCTGTGAATAATTTAACATACTAGTCGGT
Organism: Allium sativum; assembly: GCA_030737875.1. NCBI lineage: Eukaryota > Viridiplantae > Streptophyta > Magnoliopsida > Asparagales > Amaryllidaceae > Allium > Allium sativum. The sequence continues at coordinate 631,042,785 of CM060909.1, forward strand.
CGAGACCTTGTGCTGACTACCGTCTCGATCCGGTATGTACTTAAATCAATCTTGTATTTTTTTACATCGGTTTTTCCATAATGTCCAACGCATTCATGGATTTCACCAAATTCTTGTTAGAATTAAAAATTAAAGAAACTAACTAAAAATTGTTCAGAATTTTCTTTTAATTTCTATTTAGGTTGGAATTAGAATTTTTTTTACATCATAACCATTAACTCAATCACGATGTTATTTAGGATTTTTCGTCTTTCCTGATTGCTGAAGTTCTGTCCATGCTGTCCCATTTGGGAAGATGATTAAAGTTGGCCTGGTAGACAAATTCTGGCCTATGATCCTGCTCCTACTTCAGCGTAGCCAAGATGGTTGTACACAGAGTGATATGCTTTGTAATGGTCAAGTATGTAATAATGTACGAAATGTTTCTAAAACTTATTGTTTGTAATATTGAATATTTGAGTATTTTAATAAATTAGTTTGCAAATAACTGTAATATCTGATTTGCTTATGGAGTATTGCTATATTTAGTGTATTGTTCTTTTCGGTTGCAAAAGATGTTTATTTTTTTAAAAACCGAAATGTCAATCACAACGGGGCAAAACAGTTGTAGTAGATTTTATTACAAGGGTGCATAACTGTTGTAATAAAGATTATTACAACGGTGGAAAAAAGTTGTAAAATATACATATTACAACGGTGTTGCAACAGTGCAGAAAAGTTGTAAAAGATATTAGTCTATTACAACTTCTTAATACACGACGGTTTGCCCACCGTTGTAAAATGTATATTACAACGGTGTTCCACCGTTGTAATAGGGTCATTTTGTTGTAGTGGAAGCTACTTTGAGGAGAGCTCCGATTCGTATCTTGGGGACAGAGACCAAGAAGCTAAGGAATCGAGAGGTCAAGTTGGTGAAGGTTCAATGGGGTGAAGCCGAAGAAGACGCAACTTGGGAAACCGAGGAGAAGATGCGTGGGCTTTATCCATTCCTTTTTGAGGGTACACTCTCAATCTCTTTTCTTGGTTAGCATATCTTTCTCTTTGCTATCCATGTTTATCTAGTTATCGTGCTAACTTTTTCATGAGAACCTTAGGTAGAAACCCTTTGGATGAAACATGTATTTGAAACATGTTATGCTTGATGGTTGCAAGTAGTTGCAAGTGGTTGCAAGTGGATACTCGTGGATGCATGATACACATTAGGCACTAAGATCGGCTCACACACTCTCATATTGCATATGCATGAGTGTTTATGCTTATTCATGGATGAAATTTTTTTGTGTTATCACATGGATGTTGCATATGGATGTATGTGATGTGCACACATATAGATGTTATGCATTATGTTAGGAATTGCATACATATGGATTCATTTCACTAACATAATCTGCATTGATGATATTTGCATTAGATAAGTACATATACACACACCTTTGCATATGTTCATACAGCATTTAGAATCTTGTAAGGACAATGATTGCTCGTGGATGATGTTTTGAGTAGATGGATGTTGGATGGTAGGATACGTTCTTCCTAACTAGAGAATTTCGGGGACGAAATCCTTTAAGGAGGGGAGAATGTAACAACCCGTATTTTCAATAACCTGTTATAACAGAAATCGAGGCAGAATTTAATTTATGAATATGAATCAAGGGAAACGGGCTATGCCATTGCGTTCGTCTCGGAAAAATACGCGAAATAGAGTCCGAGTTTTCGAAAATCGGAGTCCGTATGACCCGATTAAGGCCCAACAAAGTTTTCAGAAAATTTCTAAATAAAAACAGATTTTTCAAATTCAAATCTAAGCTTGGAAATTGGGCCAGTTGGGCCAAGGCGGGAAAATTCCCGCCACAGTACCCAAGTCGACAGCCCTGTCGACTTGGGAGTCGACTGGGTCTGACCAGGTCGACAGCCCTGTCGACTTGGCTCAAACGCCCAGTTCTGCCTGGTGCACCATTTTGGGGTTTGCGTTGAGCTTGGGGGCCAGATTCGATTTGGAGGGTTGAGATGAGAACTAGGGTTTAATCCTATGGTCTAAATCACTAGCCTAATCTATAAATTAGACCGTAACCTACCCTAAATCATCATTAATCTATCCTACAACTAAACTATGGCAAAATCAATCCTCTCATGGCCTCCACTCTCTTCATAAATTCCTAAATCAATTTTCAAGAAATTTCCATGCATACAAGTGTATTTAGGCTTGTATGATCCTCTTTAGCTTGCATTAAAGTCTTGTTTCTCTATTGGCATCATAAAGGAGGAGTCTTGATCAAGTTTGCTTGCATTTTGGGGTTTTAATTAGTTGCATAAGGGGGTTTCTTACATTTGCTATACTCATTTGAGTCGTCATAGCATTGTAAGCCTATTTCTACTCTTGTATTTTAACTATGAAGTTAATATGTTATGTTGCAAGTTGAGTTTGGGGTTAATCATGATATGTGCTTTGATCTTATGATTTTATGCATAAGCTTACTCTATGCATGTTAGTAAAGTCATTACCTTGGCTTTATGCATAGAAAGATATGATCTTTGGTTGGAAAGGTTGCATGATGCAACTTTGAAACTCTCATAAACCTTGTATTAACATGCATATAATGTTATATGCATGTTACTAGTTCTTATCTCATGCTATCTATGGCCATGTTCCGCCTATTTGCCAAGTTTGATGTTATGTATGCATATGAACCTTATGCAAGTTGAAACCATGTTATGCATGCATATGAACCTTATGCAAGTTGAAACCATGTTATGCATGCATATGAACACTATGCAAGTTAAAATGATGTTATGCATGCTTATGAATATCTTGCAAGTTGATAACATGATATGCAAGTTTATGATCACATCTTTGTCTCATATGCCACCATGTTTAACTTGTGGCTCCAACACCTTTATGTCATGATTTTGCCAAGTTCCCTCTTTCTATCCTTTATGCGCTATTGCGATAGGTTAAGCGAGGGGATTGCGTTTGGGGTTGGGTAAACTTAAAAGACATAAAAACATAAGCTTGGGAATTTACCTATTAAGTTAGGTCTACCCATTGGGAATTTACCTATTAAGTTAGGTCTACCCAATTGCTTGAAAATTTGTAATGTGTTTTGAAAACATGATGGACATGACACTTAGACAACATGAGGATGGCCAACTCGAGGTTGGGTTGAGCTTGTAGCATAAACCTACCCGGAACCGACCGGCTTAACTAGTGGCTACAAGCAATAGGACCCAATGTGAGTAGTTGGTTATGTTGCACGTGAAACCCGAGGTTAGACTAAGTTGTGGTGTAAACCTACCCGGACCCGCCCGGCCTAACTAGTAACCACAGCAAGGTCTAATGTGAGAGGTTGGGTGCATTAAATTAATTAATGCCACATGGTAGGGTTAAGTCATGGACCGCTTGAATACTTAACCAATTAAACACGATGGGTTGGTAGGGTTAAGTCATGAACCTTGGGTACACTTAACCAACTTGGTACTTGGATGACTTGGGTTAACCACGTTTAACCCATTAAGGAAACCCTAGTTACGTGGTCCTTTGCACCAGTAACCCTCTTGGTTGTATCATGATACCCTAGGGACTAGGCTAGGGTGGGGCACGATTACTGGGATGACATGTAAGCGACCAAGACGACGGCTGTGTAGGTGCGCCGGTGTAGGTTCAGGCGGGCCATGGTCGTGCACATGGTCCGGAGTTGAAAAAGCAGGCACGGGCACCAGTAGGTTTAAACTGTGCGTGCTTGGTTTGTGTCAGTGGTTGACACCCTAGGACTTGATACACCCTAGGGTGGACCTAGCACAGTTTAGCTACACTTCGTAGTTGGGCCGTATGACACCGACACTTGACGAGTTAGGCTTTAGGAGGGCCGATCGACTAGACCGTGCTAGTTGGACCTTGGTTTAGGTCATTCATGATGTTGGGCCAAACTTGGGCCTGGGGATCACTTCTTGTTTACACTTGACATGACTTGTGATACTAGTACACTTGGTGCAAACCTCAACCTTGTATATGCGGTGCCACACTTGATCTATCTTGTTGACTTTTTACCATGCTAGTTATCATCCTATGACTCATCCTTGTTTACATATGCAGTTAACTTTATTAGTTGTTGTACAATAGTAGGTAGGACTTACCAGTCTTTTGACTGACCCATTTTCTTTCGCCTCTTTTCTTTCGTTTCCCCCCCTCCAGGTTTACAGGGCGGGAATACCAGTACTTAGCTTGGATCTTAGCTGCTTTTCTTGGATAGCTCATGTATGCTTTGGACTTGAGCTCGCTATGGTTTTCTACCTTGGGGATAGCTACTTTATGTTTTCCTTTCCAGTTTCCAGTTGTATGTTTCTAGACTTTGTTTATGGAAAATAATGATCAAGTACCGTGTTGTAACTTAACTTATGGTTTTGATATGCTAGTTTTTATCCGCTGCTATATTTACTCTGTTTTTTTTACTTATATGTTCTGTCTTGTGATATCTGCATGCATGTTTACCTTGTTTAAACGCCCCTCCAAAGTCAGTGCCCTTGCAAGAGTGGCACTGGCGGAGGTGGGGTGTTACAGCTGTTATAAGGTAAAACCCTATCCTCCGGCTTGCGTTGCATTGTGTGATGGGACCTGGGTCTTATAATAGCTTCATTTTTCGAAAAAGCATTGCGTTGTTTATTCTATGCACTGGTATTCTTGGGAGGAAACGCGTTCCATGTCATATGGCGTGGTCCCTTGAATTACTCTCTTTTAAAGTAAAGCTTTAAATAACTGTTTTAGTTCTCACACCAGTCACATGACTGACCTAGAGTTTATTGTTTTTAACCTAAACTCTGGGTGCCCCTATTTTCGACACGGGCAGCTAGTAGTTTTGGTTTTGCAGATTTATATTCACAGGATCCTGGTTTACAGCTGGAATGATATCCGGAAAGCTCTGTATCCGTATATCACCTTCAGTTGTGCTTTGTACTATTTTCCGCTGCTATGTAATTTATTGTAATCTCTGATATTTATCGAATGTAATTTATTCATTTATACTCTGCATATTCTTGTATCTGATGGAATTGTTGTAATATACAATGAAATGTTCTTCCATCCGCGTTCTGTTTTGTCTTGCCCTCACAGTAATTCGTTCTTTCTCATCTCTTCGGAGACCGGGGAAGTTCGGGTCGCTACAGTTGGTATCAGAGCTTTGGTTTACAGAGGTCGAGAAAAAGACACATTAGAACCATATGAAAGAATTCATCAGATATTGGATTAGTAATATCCAATTAGAATGACTCGTTAGAGATAGGATTAGTAGTATCCTAGAACGAGTGTGAAGAGTATATTTTTCTATTGAAAACTATTTGGTTTTAAAAATTTAAACCATTTTATATGTATTTGATTATTTATTTATTTTGAATATGGACAATCGAGTATATAAAGATTTTGCATATACGCGTCATGAACGTATATTCGAAGTTTTAATATACTGGATAGATATAGAATCATACTCTAGTGGCCCGAAGATGATTCTGATGATTGACTAGTTGTAATTAGTATTCATGTTCGAGTAACGAAGGTGTGATATCGATATATTTCCATTAGACTGGTGTGAGAACCAAAACTAATATAGATAGGTTTATTGTTGTGAATTGGCATCAAAAACATGATTTTCTGTATATGTATCAGAATTATGAATTTGAAACGTTAATTCACTAATTGATTGATGTTTGTGTTGTTTGTTTATTTGATTGATAATTTTGAACCATTTAGCCTAATTGTATCAAATATTGAATTGTATTGAAAATTGGTCGCATTTGCTTGCATATACATATACTTACATTGAACAGGTCATAGCAAGGAGGCTAGAGCAGATAATAAAATTTTTTGCCCGACAAATAAGTACATGTTTACTATAATTTACTGTTTTGTTTGGGTGATGATGATTTTATGAGCCTATTGGCTAGCCGCTTGGCTTTTTCTTTTTCTTTTTGAGATCAGAAGGCCTGTATGGCAATTTCGGGATTTTCCCGTGGCTCCTGGTGCATGGGAGGTTATGGCGAAATTTTTCGAAAATTTAGGGTGTTAGCCAAATTTTTGAAAATTTGAAAATTCTCAGAAACTTAAAAGTTAGAGAATGGAAGCCAGATCGAACGTAGAGTTGATTAATCAAACCACTTTCGACTTTGTTCCTTTTCGGGGACGAAAAGTTTTAAGTGGGGGAGATTGTAATAACCCGGAAAATCTGGGCCAGTTTAAAATTTTTATTTTGGCAATTTTAGTGAATTTTGTATATTTAAAATGGATTATTTTAAATAATATCAACGAAAATTTATTTTGAATATATATAGAACGTATATATTATACGCGTCGTCGTTAGAATATAAATAATTATATATAATTATAAATAGAATTAAAAATAGCGCGGTAGTTCGATAATTCGATTTCAAACTTCAATTGAACGTACCGGGTGCAAAACAATCCGGATTTTAGCGAAACCAAAAACATTAGGATCTAATTGAGAATATCTTTCCAACGAATCCGAAAAATCAAAATTTCATAGCGGGAATCAAAAGATATGTCCAGTTGAAAATTCTGAATAGTCGCTATGGAATTCAGGCCCTTAAAAATGGGAATTTTGCAAACGACCTCGGATTTCGACGAAACCACTTTTGTTGGATCCGCAGTGTCAAATAATTGCTAGATTCCAAATTTCATAATTTTTCGATTCAATATGTGAGCGCGGCAAAGGAAAACGCGTTTGACCAGTTTTAGTTGATTTTAATCGACTGGAAATTGGCCATTTTTCCAACGGTCTCAGAATTCGACGAAACTAGTTTTGTTAGGACCGTATCGTCAATGCGAAACTAGAAAATATTTTTCTGGAATTTTTCTAGTTAGTATGTGACCCCGGTAAATTGAAATGCGCATTTAAATTCAATATATAGAGTTATATGTTGATTTTGACGAAAACTGATTGTAACGACCAAATCAGCTTACGATACATATCCCATTGTGTTCGGAATGGGGGTAATACGCTATGGACGACAGGCGGTGGGCCTCGTTTCGAGGTCGTATGTAGAAGTCAACTTTTTTGCAAAATAAAATAATTAAATAAATTAAAAATTTAAAACCCTCCCTTCTCTCCTTTATTTCCTCTGCCCCCCCTCTTCATTTCGATCCAGATAAAAAAAATAGAAAAAAAAGAAAAAAAAAACGATGGAGCCCTCCTTCGCGCCACTACCCGCGCTCCGGCGTCGCGCCCCAGCCTTCGATCAGCCAAGCGCTGCCTCTCCCCTGCTCCTCCCCTCCTCCAAGTCACGAAGACCCTTCTCCCTCCCTCTCAAATCAGAACGCCAACCCCCTAACCTAGCCCCCAAACCCTACCGCCTTAAAACGCCACCACCAACCAAGAACGCTGCTGCCGCCTGAAGGGACCCCCCTGACCTCCTACGATGCACTGCGACCCCCCCAACCGCCGGTTCGAACAGAAGCCCTCCTCTCCTCAGTAAATACCGATAACATAGTAAGCATTTCTATCTTTATTATTTTATTATATTTAGTAAATAAAGGATTTTTATTTAAAAGAAATATAGGATTTTTATTTAGAAGAAAGTTAAGATCTTTATTTAAAAAGAAAGACTTGATTTTTAAGACCAGAAAGATTTGACTTTTTATTGTTTGAATAACGACTTAGAAATATGATTTTTATATTTTTAAAGAATTAAAAATATGATTTTTATTTTTTTAAAGTAATAAAAATATAATCTTTACTATATAGAAGATGCAAAAATATGATTTTTGTTTATGTAGAGGATTAAAAATATAATTTTTACATGATAGGAATATTAGAAATATCATCTTTATATGTGTAGAAAAATAAAAATGTGATTTTTATAATGATATTTTTGAAAAGGCGAAATCTTTATTTTTGAAAAGGCGAAATCTTTATTTTTGAAAAGGCGAAATCTTTATTTTTGAAAAGGCGAAATCTTTATATGAAGAATGGCGTGATAAAAATATAATCTTTACTATATGAACATCGATGTGAAAATATAATTTTTATCTATATAGTAGCGGTGTAAAAATTTGATTTTTATATATTGAATAGCATAGTAAAAATTCAATTTTTATATATTGAATAGCATAGTAAAAATTCGATTTTTATATATTGAATAGAATAATAAAAATTCGATTTTTATATAGTGAATAGCGAAGTAAAAATTCGATTTTTATATATATAGTGGCGACGGGCAACGAAGATGACAAAGATGCGATAACGATGAAGATTTCTATCAATGAAGAGTCGTGGTATTGGATAGCTTTCGGTGAGAATTTCTCACTCTTCAATTTCTTTTTCTAGTTATATATATATAATAGGATGCAGACGGTGCTTAGTAGCACCCGACACAATCGTCCACAGACCATGGACTTGTTTGTTTGGTTGCATAAATTAGTTAGATGATTTGATTTGAATTTGGTTGTTTGGTAAATTTGATTGATATGTGAATGGCGTGGGCCTTCACTAGACCAGGGATAAGGCTAGGCCTCGTCCCGTTTTTAGTATCGTGCCGTTATGCCGCCGAAATTTTCTAAAATAAGTTAGAAAAATAAAAATATCATTTTATTTAAAGAATGAACTGAATAAAAATTCATATGTTAAAATAAAATGTTTTATCGTTAAAAATATAATTTTTAACGTGAATATGAATATAGTGAATGTGAATAAATAAATATTCATTTACAAACCGGACGGTTTGTTTATGTACACTGATTTGACTGACATTGATTGGGACGATAAATTTTACACGTCACCCAACTGCACAAATAAAATCTGTGTTTGATTGTTTGAAACCCCACACGGGTGTTGGGATGAAATTTGAAGTTCACTCATCCTGATTGATTAAATATGTCGATCGATTGATTGACAGGCTGTTATAAGCGTTAGATATCTATATTCGATGCTTATACAGTGTAGTGCACTTTGGTTGATGGTTGATTATTTTCAATGCTATTATATACGTGTGATGTATGAAAATCCATATAATTGACGTTATATGGTGATTGATTGGACCTCATTCCAATTTAGAAAATAAAGAACAATATAAAATAAAGGTTCATGTGTTGACTGTACTCATCCGTTGAGATTAGTCATGTGTTGAATGAAATATTTTAGTAATAAAATTTACATCTTTATCAATATAAAATAAAGGTTCATGTGTTGACTGTACTCATCCGTTGAGATTAGTCATGTGTTGAACGAAATATTTTGATAATAACAAATATTTTGATAATAGGAAATATTTGAAATAGAATATTTGAAAATAGAAATATATGAAGCCGTGTTGATTAGATTGACGCCATTTAGACGTGAACGATATTTATATCGATTTTTTTTATCCATTTTAAAATGAATATTGAAAAGTGATTTCGAAATCGAATATTTTGAAATGAAACGAATTGAATTGAATTCAAATTGAATTGAATTTGAATCAAATAGAAAACGAATTTGAATTGAATTGAATTTGAATCAAATAGAAAACGAATTTGAATTGAATTGAATTTGAATCAAATAGAAAACGAATTTGAATTGAATTGAAAACGAATTCGAATTGAATTGAAAACGAATTGAATTGAATTCAAATTGAATTGAATTCAAATTGAATTGAAATTTGAATTGAATAGAAATGAATTTTAAAACGAATTTATAAGGAAAAATTCAATTTTGATTTGAATTTGAAATAAAAGTTGAAATTGTTTTTGAAACGAATTCAAAACTATTTATAAAATTCATTTTAAATAGAAATCGACGAAATATATATTATATATATAATAAAATGGCCTGGATAGAACGCGCCGCACCACGGCAGTTCGTGAATTTCGACCATTTATTTCAAACGGACATTACGGGAGATCCGACCGTCGGATTCTCCTAAAACCGGAACCGTTGGGTTCGTATCGAAAAGGGCTTTCTAACGAATATTTGAAATTCAAAATCTAACGGTTGGATTTGGAGATACGTCCAATCAAATTCGAGAAAGGTCGCTGTAAGTGCAGTTCGATGGCCGTTGATGGAAATCGACTGTACGAGCCTTGATAAAATTATTAAAAGTAGTAATAATTAGTGTAAAATCATAAGAAATAATTTGGGAAAAATTGGGATGAAAAACTCCATATTTGAAAAGATAAAAATGGATTTTTATCGAAATGAACTAGTTTTGAACTAAATTTAAAACCCAATTATTTTTAAATAAATAAATTAGATTTAAAAAGGGGTTTTAAATAATCGGAATTTCTAATATATTTGATTGGATTTGAAATGGGTTTATCGTGAACGGTGTTTTAAATAACACTAGTTCTTTAACCCGATAATAAATAGAATGTGATTTGGATTTGTCGTGAACTGTGTTTTAAATAACACCTAGTTCTTTAACCCAGTAAAAGGAGTTTTAACGAATCTGCAATTAGGTTGAAATGTGAATCTATAATCTAAATTATCAAATTTAGAAATGAGCGAGAATGGAGTATCGCCAGTTTTGCTCCAAAGCGATAGTTAAATCTTTAATTAGATTTGAACGTGAAATGGTAATTAATTTTACCGATAACACCATAGTATTAGATATGGAGTATTACCAGTTTTGCTTCATGGGATGAATAGGTTGGGATTGGGAAATAAAATAAATAATTACTTCGTTGTGGTTCGCTAATCTCGACTAGTTTGGAAAACCATAATTTGGTTTGAAATGACATCCAAAGGAAGATTAAAGGATAAATTTTAAAGAATTTATCTTGGATAAAATTAATGGGAACTTTTCCCTGAGAATATGAATTGGAATGAGGCGTATGTTGTGTTTGTGTAACATTCGTTTTAATATACGCGGGTTGTTCGGAAAAGCCGGGTTTACACCCATTCTGAATAACCGATTCGACGATATGTCGAAGATGAAGACGGTGGTTGAAGACCGGAAGTCTTCACATCGTTTGGATAATTACTGACGATCCTGATTGGGCTGTACACCCAAGAGGATGGAAATAGTTGGTGGTTGTCCAGACGTACTTTTAGATGGATGGATATGCGAGGAAAGTGCCTCCGGTTTCGTTCAGACCCAGAACGGACTTGTAAATGGATTGTGTGTCTGACATTGGATTTTATTCTGTGTTGATTGATTTCTATTTAATATACATCTGTTTGGCGGCGGAGAATTTATTCTTTTGCTTAACGCCCTTCTCTGAGACGTACGAGCTCAGAGGTTGTATATCGATGGACATCAGTCGCATGGTATGAATTGCCTGTGTGGCACGCTAAGATGCAATGATCAAGGCTTCTGTTGAAAAGCAAAGTCTTGTGGTTGATGATCAAAGAACGGCCTACGTGGCAGCTTTGTGTATAACGTAAATTCGCGAGCCTCACACCTCGGTATGAGTTAAAAACGGGATACGGGCCGTTGGGAGAACACGACGTTTCTTTCTAGCTTTGGTGGTGTCAGTGACTTACCAGCCCTGACATTTATATACTTTTCACCTTTGTGGTTGTTGGAATGAGGCGCCTCGATTATCGGTCTGTAAGGACCGGGAAACGTGTGTTTAGGAATAACTAATCCTCTTACGTGAGGACCGACCCAACCGATCCAAGTGGCTGCCCAGAGTGTGTAGTCCTGAGCATTTGCTAGAGTGTCTCGAAGCGGAGAAGAGCTTGCCCTTTGCCTCGACTCATGACGGAAATCCAATTTCCAATACATGTATTGCGGTTTTAATTGTAGAACTAGTATGGCGACATAGTGGGATGGGGCACTCATGCCGTCTATGATTTATATTTATGATTGAAATTGTTTTGACACTATACACTTATTATAGTATCAAATGATTTGTTTTAAACGTATCAAGCATGTTTGGCTGTTATAAGGTAAAACCCTATCCTCCGGGTTGCGTTGCATTGTGTGATGGGACCTGGGTCTTATAATAGCTTCATTTTTCGAAAAAGCATTGCGTTGTTTATTCTATGCACTGGTATTCTTGGGAGGAAACCCGTTCCGTGTCATACGGCGTGGTCCCTTGAATTACTCTCTTTTAAAGTAAAGCTTTAAATAACTGTTTTAGTTCTCACACCAGTCACATGACTGACCTGGAGTTTATTGTTTTTAACCTAAACTCTGAGTGCCCCTATTTTCGACACGGGCAGCTAGTAGTTTTGGTTTTGCAGATTTATATTCACAGGATCCTGGTTTACAGCTGGAATGATATCCGGAAAGCTCTGTATCCGTATATCACCTTCAGTTGTGCTTTGTATTATTTTCCGCTGCTATGTAATTTATTGTAATCTCTGATATTTATCGAATGTAATTTATTCATTTATACTCTGCATATTCTTGTATCTGATGGAATTGTTGTAATATACAATGAAATGTTCTTCTGTCTGCGTTCTGTTTTGTCTTGTCCTCACAGTAATTCGTTCTTTCTCATCTCTTCGGAGACCGGGGAAGTTCGGGTCGCTACAAATGATTTCCACAACTTTGGGAACCTAACTGCTGGAGAGCATATTGGCCTTGTCAGCAGCCTCCTTCTGTTTCACCTCCATCTCCTCGACAGACTTTGTACCTAAAGAATGAGAAGCACCGGTTATTAACTCGGGGGGAAACCATAGGCCTTTCAATTGTCTACTCCATGATACGATGATACGTTATGATAGCCTTGACAAACTATGGTGAAAAGGTAGAGATGCCTTCGGAGGATTTGTTCCTGGGAGTGGCAGGAGTAGCTTCTTCCTCGATAGGAGATTGAAGAGGAGCCTTGGGGATCTCAGGTGTTTGGGATCGTACCCCTCGGTCTCTATAACTCCAGGCGTGGTAGAAGTAGAGCTAGAGCCACCTCTGACAGTATCCTTTCCCTTAGCATGATGCTTCTCATCTTCCATAGCTTCCTGAATTAACTTTCACTCCTCACCTAAGCGCTCTGGCTCTTCGCCTCTCAAATATGTCTTCACTATCTTCCCTTCAATAATGATGTTAACCTTTAATCGTCACTTTTCACCCTCAATAATCTGATCCCACACGTCGACCAGGGTCATCGGATAGTCCTGGATCCAAGAAATATCCCGAGTCTGAATCACTTGAGTAAAGAATTTGATCATAAGCTCGCCATATTCATCTAACACCTTCTGGGCTTTAACGAGCTATGCATTAGAATCGGCCGCGGATTTAAGAGCAATGTTGGTGTTTCCCTCGGCTAAGACCGTTCTCTCCTCAGACTCAGCCAACTTAGCTTCCAGACTAGCATTGTTCTTTTCTAACTCAAACTTTTCTTGCTCAAGGCGAGTGCAAGATAACTTCAAACTGGTGTTTCCTAACTTAACATCCTCAACTTCTTTTTTTAGGGGTGTGCGCTCCTGGCTATGGAAGTCGAGCTCGGTATAACATCACTTTTGCAATTCCTCGTGTTGTTTCTTGAAGTTCTCCGCATCACGTTGCGCGAGAACGAGCTTGGCCTACGTATCCTCAAGATCTTTCTCCGTGATATCTCTAGCCTTTAAGTCATATTCAACCATTTACTTCATATTATCGATATCCGTTATTAAATCCTTGATGATTTTGGAGAGCTTACCAGCAGACTTGCCTATCTCTTTGTACTACTCATCTATGAGATCTATTTGAGCTTTAATGGTCGCTGCCTAGTCTGATTCAGTCGGCTTCAAATTCGAAACGAAGTGTGTATTCCCAAAGTGATATTCAAGAAAATGTTCCTTCAGAACCTTGAGTCTCTTCTAGGTGTCATCATCAAGTACTACGAGCCTCGTTGTAGTAATATCGATGTTTCGACGCTCAGAGGGTAAGAGAGCGGTTTTTCTCTTCTCCAGCACTTTGGCCAAATCCTTTGATTTGTCCTTCAATTCATAATGTTTCTTTGGTAGTTTCTCTTGAGGATTTGGTTCTTTGAAAGAAGTTGGAGCTTTCGGAATGTACTTATCTCCCTCATGGTAACCAGAATGGATCTTATACCTCTCTGAATCCGAGCGAAGCGGAGATCGAGAGCTGGACGATCAACGGTACTAAGATTGATGACATCTCTTGTCATCTCTCCTACGGCCTTAGTTTTGATCATGCTTGGTGTCGGAGTCGTATCTGGGTAAGCTTGCACGGACATTCCTGAGATTATAGCTCCAACATGCATCTTTCCTGCAAAATAGCACAAACAAGCATTGGGTATCGGGATTGATATGGTGCACAGGTGTTATAACGTGCAGTGCAAATGCAGTGCGTATCCTAAGTGATCCTCCCATCGGAACAGAGCTCGGATTTAGGCATGTCTGTGTAGTCTCCCTAGCTTTTACAGAAGTGGCTTCCTCCTCGTAGGTAGGGAAGAATAAACCCATGTCGATATCTTTGGAAGTATAAATCTCATCAGGTAAAGGAAGCTTATCCAAGTCCATGTATATTAGATCATCTAGCTTGGACCTGCCAATAGGAAAGTTAATTGGAGATGGTGTCTTTGAAGAGGGCTGTCTTTCTGAAACAGAAGCGTTTTTTGGATCAATATCTCGGGGGTTCATCCCTAATCGGTCGATTCAGAATTTCTTCATCTTGGATTTTCATTAGAGAGGGGCTCTTTAGAAAGGCGTCGGGATCTCGTACGAGAGTCCTTTCTTTATCTCCCGACTGCAGTACTTGGGCCATGGAACTCTCACCCTTTTCAACCGAGGTTATAACTTGCCTCTCGATTGGGGGCACACTACTGGTCTCTGCGGGAGCGGAAGGAACTTGATTTGGGGGGCACATATGTATAACCAGGACCTCCGTTTCCAATACTCCGATTTATATTAAGTAAACGATACGTGTGCAGAACCTCATCCACCAAGCACTTTAGGATGTTCATGAAATATGGATTACCATTCAACAGGCGGTTCAAGCGATCTAAGTATAGTTGACTCCGGTCCTTTTTGGAATTTGGAATTGAGAATAGAAAAGGAAAAGTTAGTACAATTGCTAATATGATTGAAGCAGGGACATCAGAACTTGAATCTTACTTGATTGTAGCCATATTCTAGCACACCCAACCTGGTGCTTAATGAAGAACCACTCGGGCTTCACTTACCCTACATTGTTGTATCCTTCATTATGAATTTTTCTATTAGGCATAGATTCAAAGAAAACAAAGGATGGAGTTCCCTTTGAGTGATGCTTGAAATGGTATAAGAAGTTCAGATCCTCGAAACTAAGCTTCGTACCCAAAATTTTCATATATGCAACATATAGAGTGTACAGGTAAGCGTACATGTTAGGATGAAGTTGCATGAGAGCGATATGCAATCGTCTCAGGATCTCGATGAGGGATAGCAGAAACGGAGGAATGGCTCCTATTGCACACATTACCTTACTGACGAACATATACCCCTCCGGAGGGACGTGGGGTCTGTCCGTGCCACTTGGCACCATAACTTCCTCCTAAGGAATCCTATGCCTTAGACATATCTTTTTGAGCTCAGCTTCATCAATCGTTGAAGCCACATAATCATTGGGGGCATTTAGAATGATTGCACTTTCAAACTCATTGGGATCACGGTCATCCCCTATTCCTTCTTCCTCTTTTTCATCTAATGATACTTCTCCCCAGGTGATGTTGCCTCTTCATGAATGTCTATCTTGAATTCCAAGCCTGAATTCTCCCCGTCTAAGTCTGACCGGAATACATCAGGATTGAAGTAGCTAAATAATCCTGGAGCTGTACCCTTTTCTGACAATTTGCCAAGCGTCTTCCGAGCATGTTGGTTGTACTATTGAAGAAACATCGAGGATTAGAGTATAGTAACTCGTGCTCCCTATGCGTGTGCGCGCGCTAATGTGTGCCGGTGTGTGTGGTGTTGAAATGAGAAGACATAAAGTAAGCAGAAAAACAAGTAATTGATTAGCATATGCTTGCTAAGTCTAGAATATCCAGTTCAGAGGCTCTATTCTGACTCTCCACAGGTCCAATTAAGTTGCAATTTGCTTTGGTTGAGATATACGTAAACATGGCCAATGGATTTGTGTTGCCAAAGTCTTTGTATTGGTCAGGTCCCACAATATGCAGAAATTTATGGGCATTGGACCAAACACGAGAAGTTCAGATCAAAGTTCTCTAACCGAGTATCATTGGTCGGATCGCAGGACTCAGGTCATGTAATGACCCGGTTTTTCAGAGACTTTGGTTATCGCCATAAACTCAATGACGACTAACCAAACATTGAAAAATACCACAAAGTTAATAGAAAGAAGTTAGAGGGTGAGGATAGATAAGATAGAAACTTAGAATAGAAGAAGAAGATACAACATCAAAGTAACACGAATCTCACACCGGAACAAACAACTTATAATAGATAACATATCCTTGAAATAAAATCATTATATGTAAACAGTAACATTATCAGAGTACAACACTTAGAACACAGCGGAAATAACTATAGTTATATAATCCTGAAGCCTCCTGCTCCAAGCTCTCCAATGTATATCTGTAAAATCCTGACTACTTGACTGCCCGTATAAAATTGGGCACCCAAGAGTTTAGGGAAACAAAACAAAAAAAAAACCTTCGGGTCAGTCACAGGACTGGTATGAGTAAAACAGTTTAAAACAATTTGAGCCATTAAACGATATCTCATAAGACCACGCCGTATAACGGAACGGGTTTTTCCCTTATGAGAATCCAAAATATCTTTATATCAAAAGACTTTTGATATTATAATAATGTATATCAACCGCAATATAATAATCATCTAGCAGAAATGCTTTCATCTCATGTTCTACATATATAGTATACAATCAAACCTCAAGCACGTATTTAGTAATGGATTTCCAACTATGACAAGGTATGGAACCACCTTTTGCTAGTGTACCTCTAGAGAGGAATACACTAGGTTCAACAAGAACATCTTGCAACCGGGCCATACATGACTGACCACTCATTTCGCCTGAGTGTATCGAATGTATATCACTAACGGTTGGGATCAACAACCGTTTCCCAAATGGGACAGCATCGACAATAGATTTTTAGAAGTAAATGAAACTCTAGATCAGGTGATTATGCACCCTAATAGGTGCAACCTACATAGCCATGCTGCCTACCCGATTTTTGTCATTTCCCGGATGTGAGGCTAGAAGCTACGCTTATCTTTTACATGCCACATCTTTATTCACTTAGAATGTCACATCGTCATACCCGCCAAATCACAAATTGATTTATCCAAAAATAACATGGGTATACAGCTAAAAGAAACGAATTCCTCCACCACCAAACGTGAATACGTTTGAAGAGATCAAATTACGCGATCTATTAGATATACTCTGTCAGACCTTCTTCCATACAAGTTGTCCTGGGACTGGACAAACCGAAGGCACTATTCAGTACATCCATCTTAGGCAATTGTTATCTGAGATTTATACAACATCCCTTGCACTTTACTCCGTCTTCAATTATCTTTGGCATATATGATTCGCAACGCTTATGCCAATACGGAGTGGTTCTTTGGATAATAATCCAACCGGTCTCTCCATATTAACAACGTTAAAATGGTCAAAACTTTGATAGTCGGTGATTTAACTATCAAATGAAAACATGTCTGTGTACACACAACGATCTTATTTCCAAATGGTATTATCGATCCAATCATCAACACATATATATATATATATACATACATATATATATATATATATCCTCATTTTCTATGTTTCGAAAATATATGTTATTAACACTGGAAAACATTTCCATGGTTTAATTACTTATCACTATTCTTCCACATCTATCATAATCTAACTATAAACTAACAAGAGAACTACTTCCTAAGTATAAACCCCGAAGGCCGAAACCAACATCAGATCGATACTCAGGAAACCATTCAACTTATCAATCTCTAGTCAGTTTCTAGTTTTTGTTTAACTCCATTTTGATTAACTATGTTCGATTAACTCCTTTCGATTAATTAAAATCGATTAACTCGACTCGATTAACCTTGTTCGTTTAACTCGACTAACTCGACTCGACTCGACTAGCCATATTCGACTAACTCGTTTCGAATAACTAAATTCGATTAACTCCTTTTCATTAACTCTATTTATTTTCTAAATAAATGTTCCATTATTCTACTTATTTTCTAAATAAATATTCCTTTATTCTATTTATTTATCCTATGAATAAATATCTCCATTTAATCTATTTGTAATTTTTTTTACAAATATTTTCCTCTTTAAATTCTAGTTGTAAATGTTTTACAAATATCTTCTATTCGATTTCCTTTGTAAAGGTTTTACAAATATTTCTCTTTTCATATTTTATTTATTTTCTAAATAAATATCCCCCTTTATAAACTCCTATTTATTTTCTAAATAAATGTTCTCCTTTATAAATCCTATGATTTTATAAATACTTTATTCTATTATACACTGAAATATTCCTTTTTACATCCCAGGATTTCTTATGATATTTAAAGTATCGAATAACAATGATCAATATCATTCTAACATACATAATCCATAACCGATTATATCACATCATATATCACAATATATGAAAAACAGTAAAATAAATGTTGAGGAATCCAATCGGATTCCTCTAACCTGTTTCCCTGCATGATAGATGTTAAACAACACGAGTATAAAATATTCTGATAACAAAATCAATATTCGATTAACGATTTATATATATCGTTATCTATAATTTCAACCAATACATAAGCAATTCAACCAAACAGTTAACACACAACAATCAACATATGATTAACAGTTCTAAAAATATGCTATAAAAATTTAACTGTTCAGGGTTGGTGAGTTTTACTCACATTGGACGATCATCGTTAATAACGATAACCATCGCTCGATTTGATTCAGACGGACAATTTATTTTGCAATAAATTGTAGCGAGCTCAGATTCGCTCCTAGTCAGTTCCATTGTGTAGTGTCCATCCATACGATCCCAACGGATCTTATTTCGTCCAATTCTGATATCGTATGACGAAGTTACACATTTTTAAAGTTAGAATACAATTTAAATAAAATACTTAAATTATAACCAACTGGGCCTCACCATTTTACCTCCTTGGCCCAAACCCGTTTGAATACCCAACCCGATAAAATTCATCTTCCCCAAATTCGACTTGAGCTTCCAGGAATCAACCGAACACAAATAACAAACTTCGAACCCCCTTTTCTCTCTCAACACATCACGGTTCTTCGCTAAACCACCACCATCGTACTCCACTTAGACTCCCCTTTCGCTCAGACACCACCAGCACTGGCTCGACGGTCTTCTCCAATTTCTGTCAACTACAGTTTTCACGCTAGCGACAGGGAATCGACAACCAAAAATGTCACCGAACCTCACCAAATAAACCACAATCCAACCTCTTCAACCCCTGAACTCAAAAACAACGGTTGCTGCTTCATTCGATGACCCATACTCCCAAATCGATGAGCCCTAGCTCAACCTGTTGATAAACGCAGCGAACAAGATGAAGATCGATCCCTACAAAAACCATACGAGCTTGCTTCTTATGCTTACACGAATTCAAATATACTAGTATTGGATTTTATAAATTGGGTTTTCTTTCTACGTTTTGTTTGCTTGAGAACTGGGAATTTGCTCTGCGTGTTTATACTTGAGGTTGTTAAGGTTTGTGGCTGAAATTGATCACTGCGTGGCCTCCTTTAGTTCATACAAAGATTAGGGTAATTTTTTTGTTTATTTAATTTATTTTATATTTGTTTCAGGTCCTTAAAAATTCCTGCGACCACATACGACATCCTAAAATCACGAAAATTGACATGCCACTAGAGTTTGACATTACGGACCCAACGAAACTGGTTTCATCGAATTCCGACTCCGTTTGTAAAACTGGCTATTTTTAAAGCTCTAAATAACCCATTTAAATATATAAATATATTTATATAAAAATTAAATTTAATATTTAAAAATAAATATTATTGTTTGTATTCATAGTGGAATATCATACAGCTTCAGAATATTCCCATACGAATTTCTAACTCGATATTTCAAAATCAGAGTTATATCAATATTCAATTTATAATGAAATTCCTTTTATATATCGTTATAAATAAAAAGGAATTCCACAGCGACTTTTCTAAAATTTGATTGGGACATAAATCAAAATCTACACGACGAAATCTCGATTTTTCTCTTCCATTAGAAAAATATACACCACCAGCTCCTAACGTTTCTTGTTTCACAGAAATACGATTTAAAACGGACCCTGTATATCCAGTTGAAGTTCAAATCGCCAAATAGCGAACTACCGTGCCATTTTGAGCTCGATTTTAATTATAATATAATTATACGTTCAAACTATCGTTCAAACAATATATTCGTCATTCTAATTCAATTCTGAGCTGAATTAAATATTTTGAATTGTCCAACTCACATTATATTGTGAATTCACTATTTCCAATTATTTCAGAAATTAAATATATTATTCTATTATTTATATTAATTAAATATTCAATATAATTTAATTAACGACCATTTAATTCTCTACATCACTATTTAGATAATTAAATAGATAAATTATTACCCGTAAAAATATGGGTCGTTACATTCTTCCCCACTTAAAATAATTTCTTCCTCAAAATTGCTAAGGTAGTAAACAAACCCTATCAACTGGATAGAACTTATTTGTTTACTTCTTAACTTCAGTTTCCACTGGAATAATTTAATTTTAATTAAATTATTAATTCAATTTTATTAACAAATAATTTCAAAAATCCTGAAAGTTTCTAACTCCCTAAATTTTTGAAAAATTTCGCCAACACCTCCTTTGTACTGGTCAATAGGTCAAACTCCAACTCGCCACTCTGGGCCATCTCCAACCCAAAAGAAAATCAAACAGCTAAGAGGCTTGCCAATTCGGCTCATAAATATCATGCTTATATCAAATATATACTTGTACCTTTTTTCGGGCATATCAACTCTATCACTTTCACCAGTTATCAGTCCACATATGCCAACGTCTTCTCCATCAATTTCCAATCAGTTTTTATTTTCAACAAAATCATTCGCTTTTATCCAAACCGAATCTCATTTCGAATTTCTATCCCACAAATCCAAATTTCTTGATATCCTTCTAATCCAATTCAACTCCAATTTGCTTTTGCAAATTCCACTTCAATTTGGTTTTAAATCAAACAATCTTTTTCCTGGGAGTTTTAAACAGCTTTGTTTTTCTCAAAAACCAAACTTTCCTTTGCAGGATTCATACAACTTGTTTTTCTAAACAATTTCAAAAACAATATCTTTGGTAGTAATCCGTCACTTACAACTCGAAAATAAACAACGATGATGTCCGGATCAACATCGGAATTTATTTTCCAGCGTCCGAAGTGAGTTCAATACTATAGCATTTTTAAAACCCATTTCTAAACATTTCCACTTTGAAATATATTTAGAAATACCATGCTCAAAACAGTTTAAAATCTCCCAGGATTTTAAAATTCTCATATATTTAATCCAAATCCATTTACAAATACCTATTCAAATTTCTAAGGTTTTTATTCAAATTCTGGTTCAATTTCTGTTTTAATTCATTCGTAACACTTATACGAATTCTGATTGGTTATTTACATAACCATTTCACTTTTTATAATCTTACTCGATTATAATAACTAATATACTTTGGGTAAAATTATTTCATTTACCCTCTTTTCAAAACATATCGTGTCGACCCATCGTATTCGAGTGTTTAGAAACTCCTACCGGTACAGTGGATCAAACTTGATTGATTAGAACTCATAAACAACTCAACCAATAAATCTACACAATATAAAACAATTTTTATATCAATAACAAATACGTTCACTCGTATATATACACTCAACTCAATCTAGGGCATTACTAACCCTATCTCTACCGAGTCACACCACAGAGCCAAGGTAATAACTTTACCTTCAGCTCTGATACCAACTGTAACGACACAGTTTTTCAGTGACTTTGGTTATCGCCATAAACTCAATGACGACTAACCAAACATTGAAAAATACCGGAAAGTTAATAGAAAGAAGTTAGAGGGTGAGGAAAGATAAGATAGAAACTTAGAATAGAAGAAGAAGAAGATACAACATCAGAGTAACACGAATCTCACAGCGGAACGAACAACATATAATAGATAACATATCCTTGAAATAAAATCAGTATATGTAAACAGTATCATTATCAGAGTACAACACTTACGACACAGCGGAAATAACTATAGTTATATAATCCTAGAGCCTCCTGCTCCAAGCTCTCCAAGTATATCTGTAAAATCCTAACTACTTGACTGCCCATATAAAATTGGGCACCCAAGAGTTTAGGGAAACAAAACAAAAAAAACTTCGGGTCAGTCACAGGACTGGTATGAGTAAAACAGTTTAAAACAGTTTGAGCCATTAAACGATATCTCATAAGACCACGTTGTATATTGGAATGGGTTTTTCCCTTATGAGAATCGAAAATATCTTTATATCAAAAACCTTTCGATATTATAATAATGTATATCAACCACAACATAATAATCATCTAGCAGAAACGCTTTCATCTCATGTTCTACATATATAGTATACAATCAAATCGCAAGCACATATTGGGCAATGGATTTCCAACTATGACAAGGTATGGCACTACCTTTAGCTAGTGTACCTCTAGAGAGGAATACACTGGGTTCAACAAGAACATCTTGCAACCCGGCCACACATGACCGACCACTCATTTCGCTTGAGTGTATCGAATGTATATCACCAACGGTTGGGATCAGCAACCGTTTCCCTAATGGGACAACATCGACAATAGATTTTTAGAAGTAAATGAAACTCTAGATCAGGTGATTATACACCCTAATAGGTGCGACCTACATAGCCATGCTGCCTGCCTTATTTTTGTCATTTCCTGGATGTGAGGCTAGAAGCTACGCTTATCTTTTACATGTCACTTCTTCATTCACTTAAAATATCACATCGTCATACCCGCCAAATCACAAATTGATTTATCCAAAAATAACACGGGTATACAGCTAAAAGAAACGAATTCCTCCACCACCAAACGTGATTACGTTTGAAGAGATCAACTTACGCGATCTATTAGGTATACTCTGTCAGACCTTCTTCCATACAAGCTGTCCTGGGACTGGACAAACCGAAGAGACTATTCAGCACATCCATCTTAGGAAATTGTTGTCTAAGATTTATACAACAGCCCTTGCGCTTTACTCCGTCTTCAATTATCTTTGGCATGTATGATTCGCAACGCTTATGCCAATACAGAGTGGTTCTTTAGATAATAATCCAACCAGTCTCTCCATATTAACCACGTTAAAGTGGTCAAAACTTTGATAGTCGGTGATTTAACTATCAAATGAAAACATGTCTGTGTACACACAATGATCTTATTTCCAAATGGAATTATCAATCCAATCATCAACACACACAGATATATATATATCCTCATTTTCTATGTTTCGAAAATATACGTTATTAACACTAGAAAACATTTCCATGGCTTAATTACGTATCACTATTCTTCCACATCTATCAGACTCTAACTATAAACTAACAAGACAACAACTTCCTAAGTATAAACCCCAACGGCCGAAACCAACATCAGATCGATACTCAAGAAACCATTCAACTTATTAATCTCTAGTAAGTTTCTAATTTTTGTTTAACTCCATTTTGATTAACTATGTTCGATTAACTCCTTTCGATTAATTAAAATCGATTAACTCGACTCGACTAACCATGTTCGTTTAACTCGACTAACTCGACTCGACTAGCCATATTCGACTAACTCGTTTCGAATAATTAAATTCGATTAACTCCTTTTCATTAACCCTATTTATTTTCTAAATAAATATTCCTTTATTCTAATTATTTTCTAAATAAATATTCCTTTATTCTATTTATTTATCCTATGAATAAATATCTCCATTTAAACCATTTGTAAATGTTTTTACAAATATTTTCCTCTTTAAATTCTAGTTGTAAATGTTTTACAAATATCCCCTTTTAGATTTCATTTGTAAAGGTTTTACAAATATTTCTCTTTTCATATTTTATTTATTTTCTAAATAAATATCCTCCTTTATAAACTCCTATTTATTTTCTATATAAATGTTCTCCCTTATAAAATCCTATGATTTTATCAATACTTTATTCTATTATACATTGAAATATTACTTTTTACATCCTAGGGTTTCTTATGATATTCAAAGTATCGAATAACAATGATCAATATCATTCTAACATACACAGTCCATAACCGATTATATCACATCATATATCACCATATATGAAAAACAGTAAAATAAATGTTGAGGAATCCAGTCAGATTCCTCCAATCTGTTTCCCTGCATCACAGATGTTAAACAACACGAGTATAAAATATTCTGATAACAGAATCAATATTCGATTAACGATTTATATATATCATTAACTATAATTTCAACCAATACATAAGGAATTCAACCAAACAGGTAACACACATAAATCAACAGATGATTAACAGTTCTAAAAATTCGTTATAAAAATATAACTGTTCAGGGTTGGCGAGTTTTACTCACATTGGACGATCATCGTTAATAACGATAACCATCGATCGATTTGATTCAGAAGGACAATTTATTTTGCAATAAATTGTAACAAGCTCAGATTCGCTCCTAGTCAGTTCCATTGTGCAGTGTCCATCCATACGATCCCAACGGATCTTGTTTCGTCCAATTTTGATATCGTATGACGAAGTTACACATTTTTAAAGTTTGAATACAATTTAAATAAAAATACTTAAATTATAACCAACCGGGTCTCACCATTTTACCTCCTTGGCCCAAACCCGTTTGAATACCCACCCCAATAAAATTCATCTTCCCTAAATTTGACTTGAGCTTCCAAGAATCGACCGAACGCAAATACCCAACTTCGAATCCCCTTTTCTCTCTCAACTCATCACGGTTCTTCGCTAAACCACCACCATCGTACTCCACTTCGACTTCCCTTTCGCTCAGACACCACCAGCACTAGCTTGACGGTCTCCTCCAATTTCCGTCGACTACATTTTTCATGCTAGCGACAGGGAACCAGTGACCAAAATTGTCACCGAACCTCACCAAATAAACCACAATCCAACCTCTTCAAATCCTGAACTCAAAAACAATGGTTGCTGCTTCATTCGATGACCCATACTCCCAAATCGATGAGCCCTAGCTCAACCTGTTGATAAACGCAGCGAACAAGATGAACGTCGATCCCTACAAAAACCATACGAGCTTGCTTCTTACACTTAAACAAATTCAAATATACTAGTATTGGATTTTATAAATTGGGTTTACTTTCTGCGTTTTGTTTGTTTGAGAACTGGGAAATTGCTCTGCGTGTTTATACTTGAGGTTATCAAGGTTTGTGGCTAAAATTGATCACTGTATGGCATCCTTTAGTTCATACAAAGATTAGGATATTTTTTTCTTTTATGTATTTATTTTATTTTATTGATTTTATATTCGTTTCTGGTCCTTAAAATTTTTTGCGACCACATACGATATCCTAAAATCACGAAACTTGACATGCCACTAGAGTTTGACATTACGGACCCAATGAAACTAGTTTCGTCGAATTCCGACTCCGTTTGTAAAACTGGCTATTTTTAAAGCTCTAAATGACCCATTTAAATATATAAATATATTTAAATAAAAATTAAATTTAATATTTAAAAATAAATATTATCGTATATATTCAAAGTAGAATATCATACAGCTTCAGAATATTCCCATACGAATTTCTAACTCAATATTTCAAAATTAGAGTTATATCGATATTCGATTATAATGAAATTCCTTTTATATATCGTTATAAGTTATAAAGGAATTCCACAGCGACTTTTCTAAAATTTGATTTGGACATAAATCAAAATCAACACGAAGAAATCTCGATTTTTCTCTTCTATTAGAAAAATATACTCCACCAGCTCCTAACGTTTCTTGTTTCACAGAAATCCGATTTAAAACGGACCCTGTATATCCAGTTGAAATTCAAATCGACAAATAGCGAACTGTCGTGCCGTTTCGAGCTCGATTTTAATTATAATATAATTATACGTTCAAATTGCCGTTCAAATAATATATTCGTCATTCTAATTCAATTCTTAGCTGAATTAAATATTTTGAATTGTCCAGTTCACGTTATATTGTGAATTCACTATTTTTGATTATTTCAGAAATTAAATATATTATTCTATTATTTATATAATTAAATATTCAATATAATTTAATTAACGACCATTTAATTCTCTACATCACTATTTAAATAATTAAATAGATTAATTATTACCTGTAAAAATATGGGTCGTTACAGGTGAGGTAAACTTCAGGTCACACTAACTCGACCCGACCTAGTCCTAGTGATGGGGTCCGTCCCTTATCCAATCTCTCCTCCTGATCGCTTTCACTGCCTCTCTTCCTACCCTTTCAATTCCAAATTTTCTCCATCACCCTCGATTTCATGAAACATTAAAGTGAAGTTGTAGTTAATCCACCATTGTCTTTAGCATCGCTAGAGGACCAATGCCCTGGATGTCACCATCAGTGACGAGCTCGACATTGACAACGACGATGACTAAGTTGGACGTTGGAAGGTCAGCACGACAGCAAATAATTGGAGAGATCAGGCAGTTTTGCAAATTGGAAACAAGAATTGAAGCGGAAAGAACAATAATTTATAACTACCTATTTAATTGAGGGAGAAATCTGATGAAATCGGGAGGAATAAGAGTTAGGGGTTCGGTAGAGCAGTAAAAATTTAACATTGGTAAAGTGTGAAGTAAAAGATAGAGAGAGACCAGTTTATATATCGATCCCTAATGACCGCTCGTATCCCTTGATTGGATGGCTCGAGCCGACCTAGTGGCCCAATAATTGGAATAGCCCAATACCTCCCAAATTGAAAGCTATAGCGGGTCGCATAAACGCGATTCGACCCTTTTGCGAGTCCCTCGAACCAACCATTATAGAAGCAAGGCAAAGAGCCTCGGATCGAATGTAAAGCGGGTTGAGCGAACTCGATCCGATCCGCAACGTGATTCTTCACTCAATGATTTGACTGTGATGTTGCATTAGATAGGTTCAGAAAAAATTAAAGTAAATTGCTAAGGATCGCGCATACATATATAAAGAAAAGATGACAAAGCAATGTATCACATGGTTCAAACCCCTTTGATTTAACCTACGAAAGGTCAAAGAGCTTACTTGAAGAGTCGTTTGTAATTCAGCTGAAAGCTTGAAATTGTTGAACACGACTAAAATGATTGGAGATTAGATCCTGCATTTATACTCGATGCGGAAACCGAGAGACATGACTTCATAATGTGTCATGACTATACAGACAGATATGATTATTGACATTCAGCGATTCGAGAATTGATAGATTGACTAATTCGAAGCATGTCACATCTCTGATAAAATGTACTTCGAGGAGGCAAAATGTTGTCCCACTTTGTTACCAGGCCGCACAGAGTCTAGGCATCCACAATCAAATGCAATATTAAGCAAGAGTCAACCATTCACGAATGAGAGAGCTGAGATGTATAAATGAATAAACCTCAAATCGAATAAAGGATTTGCATCTCCTCGATCACAAGGCAGACGATTTGGGTCGAGGCAAGCAGCTTGTCAGCAACTTGTTCACAAGCAAGAAGAAACCAACTCCAGAACATCGTCACCTGGCTTAACTCGTGAAAACTGTGACCCGACCTGTTCATTGCACAAAGGCGTATCTGCACTGGCCACTCCAGGTCGGATGGAGGGAAATCCGATCCTCTTTTCGCAAAACTGCTTTTTTAGCTAAGTCAAAACGTGATTGATTCTTAAGCCTATAAAGGTAGATCGGGGTACAAGTGGCGCGACCAGCTCCAGGGATGTTCCCTCCACTAAACCACGATCTGCTCCAAGATTTTAGGGATGAACGCCACATCATCACGCGACCCGCCTGTCCTCCATGCTTGTAAATACACCATGAATGAACATTTCAAAGGATCTTTTGGCACTCCTGAGACTCGAACTTCACCATTAACAACATCTCTCCTTTTTATTCAGATTATACTTTGGATTCTTGAGTATAACTCCATAGATTTTGAGAGATTATCGATTATACTTATGAGGTTGAGTGACTATCAACATTGCACTTGTAATCAGTTTATCAATCGGAGAACTATAAAGTGGACATAGGCTTGTTAACGCCGAACTACTATAAATCTTATGTGTTGATTGCTTTTTATCTATTCTTAGACCATAATTCTCTACAACTTCTACTCAATTGGGTGTTAGAACCACTTTTGGTCTAGCGCATGCCATGTTTTTTCCCTTTGTAGCTACAAATATTTAGTGATGGATTGGGAATCGTATATGTAACCGTAAGATACTAAAATAGAGGAATATTCCTTCTGAAACGAAACTTATAATTTTTAGTATGTATGAAATCACACTTATATATAAGTCGACTAAATAATTATGCTTTTCTAAGATTCATTGTTGGTGCACCGAAGGATATAATAATTTCCATTTCTACGTACCATTATAGTTTTCAATAAAATGAAGTATGGCCACTGTTAATTTATATATTTTTATGTGCATAAATCTAACGGACGTGACATAGATACTTATATGTGTTGACACGGGGAATTTACGTTGATTCAATGCACGCCAACCCTCGAGGGTATGTGTAGGAGAAACACAATAATCCAAATCCAAAATAAAGAAATGCAAGGAGAACACTACTTTTTATGGTGTTTCGACAATAGTGGCTACGTCCACTTCATAGTAGTCATTCATCATATAATTTCCTATTACAAAAGTTGCACAAATTCGAAAAATATTTGAGTACAAGCATTATAATAGAACAACAAAATAATTGCTAACTCTAAACTTTGACTAAATTCCCTTCGTCTTCTTCGTTGAGTGAAAAATATGTTGGCTTGGTCAACAATGTCCAAAAAATAGCTCCAATGTCCAAGAAATCCAAAAATATCCAAGAACAGTCCAAAAGTAGTGTAATTGTCCAACATTTAATGGAAAACGTTTGTGTA
The DNA here is from genome assembly GCA_030737875.1 of Allium sativum. Taxonomy (NCBI): domain Eukaryota; kingdom Viridiplantae; phylum Streptophyta; class Magnoliopsida; order Asparagales; family Amaryllidaceae; genus Allium; species Allium sativum. Next base: position 631,071,820 of record CM060909.1, read on the forward strand.
ACGTTTTAGTGGTCCAAGCTATGTCCAATAGTCATGGAGAAGAAGATGGAGCCATTTGTAACAACCCGGATAATCAGAACCAATTTAAAATTTTTATTTTGGCTATTTTAATGGGTTTTGAATATTTAAAATGATTTATTTTAAATAATAATGATTAAAAATTTATTTAAATCGAAGTTAGAACGAATGAATTTATTTCGATTATATAACGAGCCTGAAATGGCACAGTAGTTTGACAATTCGATTTCTAATTTCAAATGAACATACAGAATTCAATATAAGTCAGAAGTGGATGAAACAAGAAATATTTGAATCTGATTAACAATATCTTTCTAATGGATGTAAGAAACTGAGATTTCATTTTATAAGTTTAAAGTTATGTCCAGATTAAAATTCAGAATAGTCGCTGTGGAGTTTAGATATATTTTTAATATATATAGCCTATAAAAATAGCCATTTTGCAAACGACCTCCGTTTTTGATGAAACCCCTTTTGTTGGATCCGGAATGTCAAATTATTGCTGGATTCCAATTTTTATAATTTTTGGAATCAATATGTGAGCGTGGCAAAAGAAAACTGTTTTGTCAATTTCAGTTGAATTTAATTGACTGGAAATTGACCATTTTTCAAACGGTCTGCAAATTCGATGAAATTAGTTTTGTTAGGACCGTATCGTCAAAGCATAGCTAGATTTATTTTTCGGGAATTTTTGGAGTCGGTATGTGGCCTTGGTAAATTAAAATGTACGTTTAAAATGAAAACATAATGATTTATATTTTAATTTAAAGAAAAACTGATTGAAATAGTCGAATTGGCGTACCAAACATATCCCATTGTGTCCGAAATGAGGGTATTTGGTTACGGACGACAGTCGTTGGGTCTCGTTTGAAGTTTGGATTAATAAACAACTATTCTTGGAATTAAATAATATTTAAAATTTCTATAAATGGGCCAAGATTCCTAAACCCTAGCCCACTATATCGTTGTCGCCGCCGGAGCCTGTTCTAAGGCAAAAATCGCTCGATATTAAATCCCTAAATCATGACCAAACCATAAAGAATTAAATCCCCCCTCTTTGGCAAATTTTGTAGAGCTTCCTTCACTCTACGAATCTATACCCAATCGTCATCTATCGTGGAGTATTTCACTCGGGATTTGAGCTCAAAGCTCCGACATGCGCACCCAAATCGAGGCGTGAGGGGGGCACTGCACTTCAAGGCGTCGCCGGCGCCTAGAGAGGAGAAGACGTGGCTCATGTGGCACGACCCGATCGAGCTCCGACGGCCTGTGGGTGATGCGGTAGTGGCAGGATGAGATCGACGATTTGGGTTTCTTTTTCACGGTTCAGATAGTCGATTAGAGACGAAGGTCATATTAATTAATTAATTAACTATTGACTAGTTTAAATTTTCAAACGCATCAATACCCATATTTTCTACATATGAGGTCGGAATTGCGGGAAACTGGATGCGTTGTGATCGTGGAGCCGAGAGCTTCACGACAAAACTGCCCAGGTCCAAATTGGAGCAAGTTAGAATTTCAGGCAAATTCAAGTCTAAACTGTTTAGAAATTCAGAAACAAACTGGTCGAGTGGAAACTGACTGTGAGAACTCTTTCTCACTAAATTTACTTACAGTTAAATATATACTAGGATGTAGACGGTGCTTAGCGGCACCCGACACCATTGATTGTACAAAACATGATTGTTTTTCTTGGATTGAATGGACTGTGTTGTGTTTATTGAATGAATGAACTATATGAAATATTCATGTGTTGAATAAAATATTTGAATAATAAAAATATCATTTTTATTGTATAAATGAACGGTATAAAATATTCATGTGTTGAAATAAATATTTTATCGTTAAAAATATAATTTTTAACATGTATATGAATGAAAATAAATATTCATTTACAAATCGGATGATTTGTTTATGTACACTCATTTGACTGATATTGATTGGGACGATATATTTTACACATCGCCCAACTGCACAAATAAAATCTGTGAGTGTTGATTTAAACCCCACACGCGTAATGGGATGATATTTAACGTACACTAATCCCAATATTTAGTTATATGTCAATGATTGGTTGACAGGCTGTGATGAGCGTTAATTATTTATTTTTAACGCTTATACAATTGTAAATTTCACTCTGGATGATGGTTGATGGTGTACCATTGTTATTATACACTTGTGTTGTATGGAAGCCTTATAAATAACATTATATGGCAATTGATTGGGTGTCACTCCGATTTGGAAAATGAAGAATATTTTAAAATAATATTTAGAAAAGGATTAAAAAATATTCATGTGTTGAATGAAATATTTAACTGAATATTTTAAAACAATATTCAGTAAAAAATTAAAATGTGAATTTTATGTCCGATTTTGGATGGACACGAAAATATTGAAATGTATGGAGCCATGTTGATTAGTTGTGCGCCATTTTAGCAAGAACGATATTTATATCGATTTTATTCATTTTTATAATGACTATCGAAAAGGAAGCGATTTCAAAATATAGTGTTTTGAAAATGTTATCATTTATTTATTAATGATAGGGAATATTTAATTTTGATTTAAAATTGAATATGAAGTTGAAATCGTTTTTAGAACGAATTTAAAAATATTTATAAAATACGTTTTAAATGGAATCGACAAAATATAAATATATTAAATGGCCTAAATAGAACGCGCCACACCGTGACCATTCGCAAATTTTGACCATTGACTTCGAATTGATATTACGGGAGATCCGCCATCAGATTCTCCTAAAACTGGAACCGTTAGGTTCGTATCGAAAAGAGCTTTCCAACGAATATAAGAGATTTGAAATCTAATGGTTGGATTTGGAATTATGTCCTAATCAAATTTGGAAAAGGTCGCTGTATGTAATGAACGGGGAATTTTCGACTTTGGTAATCGACATACAATACCGTGTCGACTATCCAAGAATTGAAAATACCAGAACATTAATAGAAAGAAGTTATTGGGTGGCAAATAGAAAGTTAGAATAGAAAAAGAAGAACATACGTACAACATCAGAGTAAATCATAGCGGAACAAATAAAATATATCATAACTTTGAAATACAAATCTGTACTTGAATATAAATATCATTATCAAAGTACAACACTTACAACACAGCGAAAATAAACAATTTCTATAAAATCCTGAAGCCTCCTGCTCCAAGCTCTCAGTATATCAGTAAAATCCCGGCTAATTGACTGCCCGTACAAAATTGGGCACCTAAGAGTTTAGGGAAAACAAAACAAAATAAACTCCGGGTCAGTCCTAGGACTATTATGAGTAAACAATTTAAATCAGTTTGAGAAAATAAACGGTATCTCATAAGACCACGCCATATAACCTGGAAATGGGTTTTTCCCTTATGACAATCCAAAACACTTGATTCAACATTCAAAAATCCTTTTGAAAGAAACGATCATCTTTATATCAAAACCCTTTTGATATTATAATAGTGTCTTTCGACCATAATATAATAATCATCTAGCAGAACACTTTCATCTCACGTTCCACATACATAATATATAATCAAAAACCTCAAGCGCTTATTGGTTAATGAATTCCAACTGGCAAGGTATGGGACCACCTTTCGACAGTGTATATCTAGAGAGGAATACATCGGGTTCAACAAGAACATCTTGTAACCTAGGCTAAACATGACCGGTCACTCATTTCGCTAGAGTGTACCGAATGTATTATCACCAACGGCTGGGATTAGCAACCGTTTTCCTGAAAGGGACAGCATCGAAATAGGTTAAAGAAGTAAATGAAATTTCTCTAGATCAGGTGACAATACACCCTAATTGGCAGCTAACCACTTAGCCATGCGACCTATCCGATTTTATACCATTTCCCGGTCGTGAGGCTAGAGGTGATAACGTATAGATCACACTTTTATTTACTTTGAATGTCACATCGTCATACCCACCAAATCACAAATTTATTTCCCTAAAAATACCACGGGTATACTGCTAAGAGAAACAAATTCCTCCGCCACCAAATGTAAATACGTTTGAAGAGATCAACTTACGTGATCAATTAAATATACTTTGTAAGACATTATTCCATACAGGTTGTCCTAGGACTGGACAAACCGAATGCGCTATTATGTAAATCCATCTTAGGCAATTTCTACCTAGGATTTGCCGGAACAACCCTTGCATAAACTCCATCTTCAGTTATCTTCATCATATTTAATTTGCAATGCTAATGCCCATATGGAATGGTTTTCAGATAATAAATATGATCCCGGACTCTCCGTATTGACAATGGAAAAATGGTCAAAAACTGTGATAGTCGGTGATTTAACTATCAAAGAAAAATATGTGTACAACAACAGTCGTATTTCCAAATGGAAATCTTACCGATCATTCATCAATCAACTTTTTCTCTTTTTAAATTAATTCATCATTAATTTATTCAGTTACCCATTTCCATATCTCCATAAATTCTTATTTTCTAAATTTATAAAATATACCTTATTAACATTGGAAAACGTTTCTATTTCTTATCCACGCTCAACTATCATTTCACATCCATCATTCTCTAAACCTAAATTAGTAAGAGAACGATTCCCTAAGCATTAGTTCCGAAGGCCAAAACCAACATAAGATTGATGCCCCGGAAATCATTCAACTTAACTAGTCTCTAGTCGGTTTCTAATTTCTTTAACTCTATTTCTGATATTTTTATCAAATCATTGCTTATGCAACTCTCGGATTCAGTTTATAAATCCTGTTCTTTTATAAAACGCTTGTTATAACGATAACGTTATAATCCCTACCTTTGATATAATCTAACTCCAAATTATACTGTTATTTCTTAAATTGAATAATAATAATTCATTAAATAAATAAATGAAACTTTATTTAAAAACGGAAAGCAAATAGTACCTTCCCACATTCGATATAATCGAATCCCAACGTGTAATTCTCTTTCGAATAAAGTATATTCGATTTAACTCTGTTTCGAATAACTAATTTCGATTAACTCTTTTCGAATGACTAATTCGATTACTCTTTTTTTTCAAATGATCTACCTTCGATTTAATTCTCTTTCGAATAACTAATATTCGATTAACTCTCTTCGATATTCACTGTTGAATTTACAATCCAAATTATCCACTGATAATTATTTTTAATTTATTTATAAACATTGTTTATAAATCACGCTACTTGTTTTTATTATTAAACAAGTTATTTATTCCTAGCCATTTGAAATTTCATTTCTATTTGAATTGCTATTTCAAAAATCCGGTCTTCTTTATAAATCTTTTTATTTTCAAAACATTTATTTTAATCCATTATTCATATTCAATATGAATAACATTTCTTTTATAATCTTCTTCTTTGCAAAAATACTTTCCTTAATCCTTTATTCATATTCAATATGAATAATAAACTCTTTATATAATTAAAACAGTTTGGTTTCATATTTAAAATATTATCTTATTTTAAATATTCTATTTATACTTCTATTTATAAACAATTCATATAAAATCTTATTTCATACTCAACACTTTAATAATTCCATTAATAAGTCATGTTAACACTACGTTTATATTTAGTTTCAAGTATCGATGTTAAAATCGATTCTTACTTCTCTATATAAGTTCAGACTTATATATTCCATTTATCCAATGATAAATATTTTACTTAATTTATAAAATACTATTTATAAATTAATCTACTCCATTTTTCTGTTTACTTCTTTATATAAGTTTAGACTTATATATCTTTATTTATCAAATGATAAATATTTTCCTTAATTTAAAAACATTATTTAAAAATCATTCTTCTCAATTTATTTGTTAAAAACATATTTTTATTTAATATCTATTATAAATAAATCAATTCATATCTCTATTATAACTCGAAATCCCTTTTTATAATTCTATTTTTTTTCAAATATTTACTTTTATAAAATCCGTTGATTTTATAAAATTGCTTTATCTCAAAATTCACCTTGAAATCTCTCTTATAAAATCCCCTGATTTTATATAATAATTCATTTCAATATACGCATTGAAATTTCCTTTTTTATAAAATCTGTTGATTTTAAATAGTATTCTTATTTCAATATACACATTGAAATTTTCCTTTTTACATCCTAGGGTTTCTTATGGTATTTAAAATATCAAATGAAAATGATCAATATCATCCAAACCCACATAATCAATAACAAATTATATACTCAGTCGTATATCACAATATATGAAAACAGTAAAATAAATGTTGAGGAATCCAGTTGGATCCCTCCAACCTGTTTCCCTACATTCACAGATGTTAAACAATATAATATAACATCAATTTCATTTCAATATGAAATATTCTGATAAACAGAATCAATATTTGATTAACGATTTATATATATAATTATATTTTCAACCAATTAATTAGCAGTTTGTCGAAACAATCAACACACAACAATCAACCATCATTTATTAGTTCTAAAAATACATTATAAAAATATAATTGTGCAGATTTAGTGAGGTTTACTCACATTGGATAATCATCGTCAAATAACGATAATTGTCGGTTGATTCAGACAGACAATTTATATCGCTATAAATTGTAACGAGCTCCAATTCACTCCAGTCAGTTCCATTGTGTAACCATCGTCCAGACGATCCTAATGGATCCTGTTTTGTCCAATTTGCACAACGTATGACAAAGTTATCACATTGACAAGTTTTAAATAAGCATTTACGTTATTTAAATCCATTATTTTCAAATGGGCTCACCCCCAAACCTCGGCCCAACTACTCATCTTCCAACCCGGGTCCATTCCTGCTTTTCTTCTCCTGCTTCTGATAAATCTCGTATCCTCCTTAAACCAAATGGCCATTCACACATCCTTCAACCCCAATATCTCCTCCTTTTCTTAACAATACTCTAAACGGTTTTCACCACTGGCCTCCCTATCTTCACGTCCTCCACGTCAACAAGAAATCAAACAACTCACATCCAGTAAACCCATTGCTTAGCTCAAAAGTTGTGACCTCCACTTACAGTTCGCACTGAATTTCCCTTTACAATAAATTCCACAAAATAACCACACAACTCTTTTCAACTTCTCTTCCACTTCATGCTAAAAAGAACGAACTTGCCATCATATGGAACTCGCGACTTCCAGCATTCTCGTGAGCTACTCAACAATGATCGATACTTTTTTTATTTAAATCCCAAAAATATATCATGCACCCCCTAATGATCTCCTGAATCCAAAAAAACAATCGCAAATATGAATTTCAACATCAAATCCTTAAGATCCTAAGACCTAATTTTCCCAATGTGTTGCTCTTAATTTCAGCGAACACAAACTTCGATCGAATGATGATTTGAGGGCGTTGAATTAAAGAGTATCTCCTGCAGTTTTCAGCTACATATGTTAATCGATTTATAGTATTTATTTGAATTATATTTTGAATTTACAAACCACGATTTCCACTGTGTTGATAGTATAAGGTGGCGACAACAAATTTTGACCAAAGAAGAGGAATTGATTAGGGTTCCAAGGAATGGAGATATATTTATAGTGTAAGGATAATAATTTATTTTATTTTTAATTGATTATTTTATTCAATTATAATCAGTCGCTATACATATTCATTGTTTAAAAATCCATATGATCACACCTGTATCCCGTTTTTGGTGAAAATGGACATGCAGCTATGGTTTAACATTACGGAACCAACGAAACTTGTTTCATCGAATTCCGAGTTCGTTTGCTCACGCAGTGTATTTTCAAAGTCAATTTATCCACTGTTTTTCACATTAAATCCAGTACGGCCACATACTGGCTCCAAAAACCATGAAAATTGAAATCTAACAATAATTTGATATTCCGGATCTAGCAAAATTAATTTCATCGAAAACAGAGTTCATTTTCAAACATGGCTATTTTTAAAGCTCTAAATTAACCAATTTAAATATTAATATATTTAAAATCAACTTAATTTAATATCAATAATTTAATATTATCATATATATCCACACAGAATATCATACAGCTCCAAAATATTCATATCTGGATTAGTAACTCGATATTTCAAATTTGGGTTAAATCGGTATTCCATTTATATTGAAAATCCATTCATAATATAAATAAATCGTTATAAATTATAAAGGAATTCCATAGCGACTTTTTAAAAAATTGATTTAATCATAAATCAAAACCTACATGACGAAATCTAGATTTTTCTCTTCCATTAGAAAAATGTACTTCACCGGCTCCGAATGTTTCTTGTTTCACCGAAATCCGACTTAAAATGGATTATGTATATTCTTTTAATGTTCGAATTGCCAAAGTACGAACTACCTCGCCATTTGGAGCTCGATTATAATTACAATATAATTTATACGTTCAAATGGCGTTTATAAATATATTCGTTAATATAATTCAAATCTAAATTGAATTAAATTAGTTAAATCCTTTGATTCACACAACATTGCGAATTCTACTATTTCCGACAATTTTGAAAATTAAATATATTATTTAATTATTAATATTAACTAGGTTGGAACCCGTGCTACGCACACAGACAGGTAAAGGAGATTTGGTGTGAAAGAGAAGCAAATTGGAGTTGGATTGTGGTGCTTCTTGGTGTGTACAAGTTGACATAAAATGAATTTACAGGTGGATTAGTTATGTAAGCATAGGTGAGAGTTGTTGGTGTAAGGAAGGAAATGTCGTGTGGTAGTAGAATTAGTTCGTCACAATACAAGTATAATGGTACTTGATCGTTGGTTATGAAATTGGAAGTTGCTGCAAATTTGTAATTATACGTCATAGGTTAGAGAGGCTTCAGTATGATGGTGGGCCGTAAAAGTAGTGTGTGGTGTGTTTGCGCGTAACGTCAAAGCTGCAGTTAAATAGAAAATTTTGGTGGGTAATTTACATAGACGGAAGTTCAACTGAAAATGCATTTTGGCTTCATTAGGATCAGTTAAGAGGATATTTAATTAAAAAAATGTGATTTGAAATTTAGTGGAGTTAATGATATATAATTTTTTATGTTGTGTAATGCTGAAAACAAAATATGGTATTTTGATATATCCTAAATTAAGATGAATTTGTAGGCCATAATTGCAAAGCGTGATATATTGATGTGAAATATCTTTGACAGGAGGATTCTGTAAAATATACATCTGGAAAATTGTTGTAATAAATTATTCAACTTTCAAACTAAGAATCAGATAATGAGGTGATATTGAATATTTATTTAAAATGTAGTTATGAATGTGAAGAATCAACTTGCACCAGGTCAATATCGTTAAACAAAACTCATCTTTTTCTACATTATTTAGGTGTGCTGCATGTACAACTCCGTCTATAAACCAAAAATTGGTATCCGTCACTTATGATTTTGAACCTATGCTTTTGTACCCATCTAATTACAACTCATTACATGTAACTTAATTGTTCTTTGATTTACAATACATTTCCCAAGTATCACGTCCTCCTGTATCTACCCTCTAAGCTTAATATTATCCCCTATAAATATGGTCATGGTTTCACATCGTTGAGCATAATACAATCTTAGGAAATTAGCTGTGGTTTGAAAATTCTGAAGTCATCTCTACTGTTTGAAGTTGTATTTTCTTTTACTGTTAATTTTTCTAAGAAATTTTCCAATACTGTTATCGTCACATATTCATTTTCCAAAAAGGATGCAATATAATACAAATTACCAAAGATATTCATTTTCGCCGACCATGCACTAATCCACATAAGACTATATGAGGCAAGATTTGAAAAATATTTATTATTTGCTCCAAACGATATAACTTAACAGAAGGATTTGTAGAACGGTTAAAGATTCTGAAAATATAAGCAAAAGGTAAACAGCAGAACAAGAAATAACAGTTGATTTTCATTGTTATGAGCCTAGTTAACCAATAATTTTCTCGAAGACAACTGTAACGACCCATATTTTTCCAGTATAATAATTAATTTATTTAATTATTTAAATGGTGATTTAGAGATTTATATGGTTGTTTAATTAAATAATACTGAATATTTAATTAATTTAAAAAATATAATTATATATTTAACTCTGATATAATCGAAAATAACTGAATTCACAATATTATGTGTATTAGATTATTTCTAAGATATAATTCAGTTTAGATTTGAATTATAATAACGAATATATTATTTAAATGAAGTTCTAACGTATAATTATAATTGAGCCCGTAATGGCGCGACAGTTCGCTATTTGGCGATTCGAACTTCAATTGAATATACAGAATCTGTTTTAAATCGGATTTCTGTGAAACAAGAAACATATGGAGCTGGTGAATATATATTTTTCTAATTAAAGGGAAAAAAAATCAGGATTTCAATATGTAGATTTTGATTTATGTCCAAATCAAATTTCCAGAAAAACGCTATGGATCTCCTTTATAATTTATAACGCTTTATTTACGTTAAAAAAGGGTTTTCAATATAATTAAATATTGGTTTCGAATCGGGACAAATCGTTTTGGACCTAGTGATAATTTAATTTTTAGAATATTTTGGTAATTTTTAATTAATTAATTACACAACTTTTTATTTGGAGTATTTTGCGCCCTATATTAATATTTTGGGGTTTCACAGTATGAGTTAACAGACCTATATTATTATATTTTTGGGAGCGTGGCACGTTACTCATCTTAACGGTATTTTTATTTCTATCTATAGTGGCTCGTAAAGTGAAGATATTTGGTGAAACGGAGACCGTAAAACTTCGTACTGGAAACCAAAACGGAAACCCTAACCTAAAAATCTATTACTCTGATTAATGGTAAAGCCACGTTTCTCTTCCTAAATCCGCAAGTTCTCCTTGGCCTCAAAATGAACTCGTGCTCTTCTCAGATCCACAAAACAAATTCCAACTAAAACCTTATAAATACACCACCCCTTTTATTTCTAAACCTAATACTTCTTTCCGCGATCAACACAAGTCCATGCTTACATCTCCTCAGCTGCCACTGTTCGTTGTTTTACAGTAAAACATTCCATCTTATAAAGTACAAAACAATTACTATAAATTCTCTGAAATCCTAATATAATTATATATGGAATCAGCAAAGCAAGTGCTTCATTTCCATGTAGTTCTTGCAAGGTGCGATCAGAGTTTTGAGATGCCGAGTTCAACGGCAGTAAACCTAGGGTTGGGGTATTCTCGAATTAAGAGCATTTGTTGGTGAAACTAGGTTGGTTTTTGGGTTTTTGAGGCAGAGCTGCACATGCGTGTGCATTTTTATGGTGATCGGTGCAAAGTAATGTCACCGAGGTGCTGAGAGCACGGAGGCTGATGCTCAACGGAAGTGTCAGGGGTAGTTCGAGAGTGGAAAAATAGGTATTAGTGTTTATTCGAAGGAAAGAGTTATCGAATAGGGATTTATTCGAAAGGGATTACGTAAGGAAGTTTGTTAAAGGTTTAAAAGGTGAACCTTGTCTGTTTCGAAGTTAGAAATGTTGTTCAGTTAAGGTTTGAGAGGTAGTTATACCCCAACTTGATTGGCTTCCTTTTTAACTAAGGAATGGTTAAGGTTCGACAGTGAAGATTGGTTAACTGAATTTAGTTAATATGTGTTAATGGTTCGAGTGGGCATAGCGATATTATATTTAACATCTGTTTAAATCCAATGAAGGATTTTTGGAAATGTTTTGCAAATAAGAATCAGAAATGTTTTCTAAATTAGAAAATAAGAATTTCTGTATATAAATGGAAATAGGAAATGAATAAATTAATGATGAATTAATTTAAGAGATAAATGTGTAGGATCTAAATTAACCCTAGAGGGGGGGGGGGGTGAATAGGGTTTATTGCAAATTAAGAAAAGTTGCAGAAATAAAAATAAAAAATTCACACACAGAAAATACCCAGCTTCGGCAAAACTATGCCTACTGCTGCATTCAAGGTTTCTACTAGGAATTTTAAACAATCTCTTCGCTTACAGACTCTTGTAAACTTGCGACCTTCGCTCCTGACTGTTAAAACCCTACGCTCAAGACCTTGACACAACTCGTCCCCTTAAGTTGTGATTTTTCAAACTACAAACGCTAGTAGTTTATATACTCCTTTTGATTGAAAAGAAAAAAAAAACTTAACATAACAAAAAAAAACAAGAAACCCTAGAAATAAATAAAGTGGGTTTGCCCCCTTTTAGACTTGGGCCGGCCATTCATTTTACTCAGCACTGAAGCTTTTCCCTTTTTATTCAATAATGGCGGCGGCTTCCTCCTAGGGTTCTTCAAGAATCGATCGTCCTCCAACAGATAGCGCACTCCAATTGATGCTTTAGGATTCTCTGATTCAACTTCGTTCGCTCTGGAGAATTGTATGTGATTTTGCCCTTGATTTCGTTTGTTTATGCTTGATGTTTGTTGCGATTATCTTGTTGAATGATTGTTGTTTGCCAATGAGGAAGACGTGTGTTATTTATAGAGTATTACGAACTCTCTAGAATCCCGATTCTCTGATTTCGTTTGTTGATTTGGTCTTCAATATTCTCGTGGATTTTGTTTCCTTGATTTTGTTGCTTTCGGCCTTGAGTTGAGATAATTCTCTTGATTGATTTGGGCCTTGATTTGAATAGGTTTCTTTTTGCTGCCTCGGCTTTGAATTAAAACAATATTTCTGGACTTGATTTGGTTACCTTCTTTGAATCATTGAATATAGATTACCCTTGTGAAATTGATTTCTTTGCTTTAAAGTAGCTTGCGTGATCAAACCTGATATGTTGCCAAATATGAATTGTCTGATTTTCACAGATTGATTTCTGAATAAAACATTGCCATATTTATGTGAAACATTGCTTCCACATCTCTCGGCCATTTCTGGAATTCTTGTATTCAAATTTTTGCCATAAAGATGTCACCTCCACTGATTTCATGTTTGCCAAAAATTCCACTTGAATTTCTGAAGTTTAAAAACTTTCCCAAAAAAAATGTTTCAATAAACCTGGAAAGTTATTTTCTTTTCTGAAAACATATCTGAACTTATTCATGTCAGGAAAATGTTTGCTGAAGATTTTGAACCGATTAAAAACTTTGTCACACATACACAGTGAGATTTCCTGAGACCCTTTTAAAACAGGAAAGAGGGAATTGATTATTTGCCTTAAAATCTTTGTTGCTTGCCAAAATTTTCTGTCCCACTGTGAATTTGCAACTTGCCTTAAGATTGGGATTTCCTGAATTGCTTTCAAAGAATTCATTACTGGAAAGCATTAACTTTATTGCCATGAACCTGTTTTATAATGTATATGCTTAACCATGATTTGTTTCTTGCCATGTAAACTTCTCAAGCATTTACGCTACATTGATGTTGCCATTAATCCACACTGTTGAACCATGCTATGCACCATATTGTTGATTCCACCACTTGAAATGTTTATTTGATCACCATACATATCCATGCTTTGCCAGTCTGTGTTTGTGCATGTTCAACAGACTATTGTACCATTGCTTTCATGAGCTTGTGAATGAATGCACATTGAAAATGTAGACTGAACCATGCTTTGATCCTGAATTGCATCATTCACTGATAGCTCGACCATTTTAATATGTTGCCACGCACCACTTTACTGCTGTATCACTTGACCATGCATTGTCATGCTGAACTGTGTTGAGATCATTTTAGCTCAACCATTTAACTTTCATGAACTTGACATGTTGTGCCAATTTTGCATTTGAACTTGGCTGTTTTGTTATGACTCGACCATCACTTGAAAGCTTGCTGCCTTGTATATGCTGGTTGACCCATTTGCTTTTACTGTTGTGCTGCCTTGACACTTTGAATTGTTGTTGACTTGTGTATTGCACTGAGTTGAGCAGGTCCTCGTGGCTACTCCTCAGTTGCACACTGATTGGCGAGGCAGTGCACACGTGTATATTTATACACGTGTGTATATAAAGCTATCAGAAGAGATTTCCTGTCCCTGCATTAATATATACATATTGTCTACCTTGTGGTATTTACAGTGTATCACTGTGAATATCACAAGCTGTCTAGACACAGATTTATGATTATATTAATCAGATCAAGTCAGAAAAATGATGAGAAACACACTGTAATTCTGAGGCAAATAAAATTTTTAAAAATAAATTCTTATTTGCTTTTATTTTATTTTATTTTTGTTGCAGTCTACTGTGTGTTCTTCTTGTGACAGGTATGAAGTCAGGATTTGACTGAAGGCTGTGAAGACAGAAGATGGACGATAGAAGACAGTAAAAAATGTCAATGTATGAAAGTGTTTGTATGTGTAGTTGTATAGAGTGAGTGACAGAGTTGTATGAATGAAATGTAATATGTCAAATAGTGGAGTAAAAAGATGTACTTTTGATATTGAAATAAAATATTTTTATAAAATACTGTGTGATTGTTCAAATTTCTGTATCAGTGTATTTACAAACACATTCAATAATAAAAATATATTTGGTTGTTATCATCAAACAAAAATCATATAATTGTGTATACAACACTGTTATATACAACAATCTCCCCCTTTTGATGATGACAAACAAATAAAAGATTTTGAATGTGTGAATGTGTTTGAAACGTGAGGTATGTTACTCTCCCTATTTGTATGCTCCCCCTACAACTAAGCTTCCCTTATTGATGCACATAGATTTGAAAATTTTGAAATGAATTAATCAATCCCAAATTTTAAAAAATTCTATAAATGTTTACTCATCCATCAAAATCTTGATCATTCTCCCCCTTTTGTTATCATCAAAAGAATAACAATAAATTAAAATAGTGATGAATATAAACTAGAAATATAAATTCGGATCAAGAGGATAATATATCGTAAATCTCATTGAATCAAACAAAAATCATAATATTCTTTGAGTTAGAGACAAATTTCACTTTCAGAATGAATGGATTTACTATGGATTTTATAGAATTAGGAGAGTCCAATAAAAATTGAATATTTGAATATAAAATTCAAAGGTTTCAAATATGCTTAAAAATATGTTAAGCACTTTCTAACCACACATAGCCCAAAGGTCTTTTAAATGGGGTTAGTAGTAACTTAACTTTATCCTCTCTGATGAGTTCCATCCATGCACAGCCCGAAGGTCTTTTAAGTGAGAATGAAAGCACATAGAGATTAAGGTATTTCACCCACGCATAACCGCGAGGACTTTTAAATGGGAGTGAGTACCAAGGATATTATTTATTTATTTATTTATTTATTTCTAAGTTTCAAGAATAATTAGAACTCCCCAAATTAAATAAAACCATGATGAGTGACAGAAGTATGGTAGATATAGAAGATGGTCGTGAAATAAGCTTTAATTCAAAAAATATTATAAAATCTGTCCAATCATCATGAGATTTAAAAATTTCCTTATGATGAAAATATATTATAGTCAATACTCATCACAATTTCAAGATCTGTCATAATTTCAACGAATTCCAAAATAGTTCAAATGATCAATCATTTAACTTTTGAATAACCATTTAAGAAATTTTATATATATACATATTTTTTTTTTTAATGGATAATGATTAATCAATTTCTATAATTCCCAAATCTAAGCGTAATCGTGAAAATCTATCTTCGGGAAGAGGTTTTGTAAAGATATCAGCAAGTTGACCGTCAGTTGTAATAAACTCAATACAAATATCTTCTCGTGAAATGTGATCTCTAATAAAATGATGTCTCACATCTATGTGTTTAGTGCGTGAATGGTGAACAGGATTATTAGACAAGTCTATAGCACTTTTACTATCACATTTTAGTGGTACTTTTTTATAAATTAGACCAAAGTCTGAAAGAGTTTGCATCATCCATAGTATTTGTGCACAACAACTTCCCAAAGCAATGTATTCAGCCTCAGTTGTGGATAAAGCAACACAATTTTGTTTCCGACTTGACCATGAGACTAACGAGTGTCCTAGCATAAAACAAGTTCCACTAGTGCTTTTTCTATCAACAAGAGATCCAGCATAATCAGCATCAGAATATCCGATTAGTTTGAAATTATTGCATGCGGGGTACCATAAACCAAATTTGTGTGTGTGCAAAAGATATCTTAAAATTCTTTTTGTGGCTTTTAAGTGAGATTCTTTTGGGTTGGATTGGAAGCGAGCACATAAACAAACAGCAAACATAATATCAGGCCTAGATGCAGTGAGATAAAGAAGTGAACCAATTATTCCACGATATTTCTTCTGATCAACTGCAACTCCTTTCTCGTCTTTGTCAAGCTTGGTTGAAGGACTCATCGGTGTTCTGAGTGGTTTTTCTAGTCCAAATTTTTTCAGCAATTCAGCAATGTATTTTGTTTGTGATATGAAAATTCCCTTGGAGCTTTGTTTAATTTGAAATCCAAGGAAATATTTTAATTCACCTACCAAGCTCATTTCGAATTTATCCTGCATGACTTTTTCAAATTTCTCACACAAACAATCGTTAGTAGCACCATATATAATATCATCAACATAAATTTGGACAATTAAAAAATCATCACCTTCATGTAATAGAAACAATGTAGTGTTAGCACTGCCCTTTTTAAATCCGTTTTCCAAAAGATATGCACTTAAACAATCGTACCAAGCTCTAGGAGCTTGTTTAAGACCATATAATGCTTTTTCAAGTTTGAATACATGGTTTGGAAATTCATAATTTTCAAAACCAGGGGGTTGTTCCACAAAAACTTCTTCTTTTAATTCTCCATTTAAAAATGCACTTTTTACGTCCATTTGTTTTAGTTTGAAACCTTTATAACACGCGAAACTGAGCAAAATTCTAATGGCTTCTAACCTAGCTACTGGTGCAAATGTTTCATCAAAATCAATGCCTTCAATTTGATTATATCCTTTTGCAACCAACCTAGCTTTGTTTCTAATTACATTTCCGGATTCATCAAGTTTATTTTTGAACACCCATTTAGTTCCCACTACTGGATAGTCATCCGGTCTAGGAACTAATTTCCAAACTTTATTCCGTTCAAATTGATTAAGTTCTTCTTGCATCGCTAAAATCCAACTTTCATCATTAAGTGCAATTTCAACATTTTTAGGTTCGATTTCTGAGATGAAACAACTGTGAATACAAAAAGTACAGATGTCTTTATTAAATGATGAACGAGTTCGTATACCTGCCGTTGGATTTCCTATCACTAATTCTGGAGGATGGTTGGTTTTGAATTTCAACTTTTCGACTTCAAATGTTTGTTTTGTTTGATCATCACTTCCAGTCTTCTCTTTGCTATTTTCTTTTTCACCCTCATGTGTAATTTCCTCATCGTTTTTCTCTTTTTCCATCGTATCCAGATCTGATTCATCAAATTTCACGTTTATGGTTTCAACAATGGTTTTTGATCGTTTGTTGAAAATTCGATAAGCCTTGCTTCTTGACGAGTAACCCATGAAAATTCCCTCGTCAGCCTTTGATTCAAACTTACCAAGATGATCACCTGTATTAAGAAGATAACAAGGGCATCCAAACACTCTAAAATATGAAATGTTAGGCTTTCTGTCAAACCACAATTCATAGGATGTTTTGTTAAGTATTGGTCTAATCATTACTCTGTTCATTACATGGCAGGATGTATTAACTGCCTCTGCCCAAAAAGTCAAAGGCAAATTATATTCACTTAACATAGATCTAGCCAATTCCTGTAATGTACGATTTTTCCTTTCGACTACCCCATTTTGCTGGGGTGTTCGAGGAGCAGAAAATTCGTGTTTAAAACCATTTTCTTCACAAAAATTTTCAAAATCCAAATTTTCAAATTCACCACCATGATCACTTCTTAAAGTTTTTATTGAAACACCTTTTTCATTTTGAACGAGTTTTGCAAACTTTGAAAAGTAATCAAAAGTTTCGGATTTTTTGGCTAGAAAATAAACCCATGTAAATCTAGAATAATCATCAACTAACACATAACAATATCTTTTTCCATTTAAGCTAGCGATTTCATTTGGTCCAAATAAATCCATGTGAATCAATTCAAGTACCCTATTAGTGCTAACAACATTTTTGGGACGAAATGATGAACGACTGAATTTTCCCATTGCACATGATTTACATACTTTATTATTTTTATATTTCTGATGTGGTAGTCCTCTTACCAATTCTTTTGATTCAAGTTTTTCCAAGAGACTCATACTAGCGTGACCCAATCTCCTATGCCATAAGAATACTTCTTCATCCGTAGCTACTAAACATCGTGAGAGAGTCAAATCATCAAATGAAATAGTATAAACATTTCCTTTTCTTTTTCCCGTGAACACAATATTGTTTGTGGATTTTTCAATAATTTTGCAGGATTCATTATCAAATATCACACTCATTCCTTTGTCACATAGTTGGCTTATGGAGATTAGATTATGATGCAAGTTTTCAACATATAAAACATCAGTTAAGGAGAAGGTACTATTACCTACTTTACCTTTACCGATAATTTTACATTTTCTGTTATCGCCCATTATCACACTTCCTCCTTTATATTTTTCAAGGCTAAGGAACATTGATTTATCTCCTGTCATATGTTTGGAACACCCTGAATCCAAGTACCATTCTTGTTGTTCCTTAGCCCGCCAACATACCTACACACAAGAAGAAGAGAATGACCTAGAGAAACTCATAGGTCTAATAAAATTAGTAACTGACAAATTTTGATTTTGAACAACAGATCCTTTTGGAATCCAAATTTGTATGAATTTTTTATTATTGCTCCTATTTTGACATTTTTCATAGCTATGTCCAATTTTTCCACATTTTGTACATTTAGGAAAAACACTTCCACCCTTCGCATTATCATTCATATTAACGTATGTTTTCCCAAATCCTAATCCTTTTCTATTATTAGCATATAATTGGTTTCCAAGCAGCATTCTAAATGACTTTTCCCCTTTCGAAAACTTACTCAATGTTATTTCCAGATTTTTTACTTTGATTTTAAGTGCTTCATTTTCATTTACAAGAGAAGTACATCTGTTAATAAAGTTCTTTCTTTTTGTGTCATCACTTTCTCTTAAAGCCAAGTGTTCTTGTTTTAATTTTTCAAAATTTGCCTTAAATTCTGTTTGCTCTTGTTTTAATAACTTGCAGTTTTCACAATCAAGGTTTGTCATTTTTCCAAGCTCATCTTCTAACCTATTGTTTTCGTGTACCAATTTTAACCTATCAGATTTTAATTTCTTGATTTTTAGTTCAAGTGAATCAACGGTTTTGGTGAGATTATGACACATTAAAATTAAATCTTTATAAGAGTAATTTGGTACCTCAGTGGAATCATCTTCGCTACTGTCTGGATCTGACTGTGCCATAAGGCACAAATTGGCTTCCTCTTTATCACTGTCAGAGTCTTCTTCTTCTCCTTCTTCATCGTCCCATGTAGCTGCAAAAGCTTTCTTTTTCTTCTTCTTCTTTCTGTCTTTCTGAAGTAATGGGCAGTTTGGTTTGATATGGCCAGGTTTATTGCAGTTGTAACATATGACTTCATCATCTGAATTGTCGGAATTCTTGGATTTGTTGAATTTTGAACTCTTCTTTCGTGACTTGTATTTTTTGTTAGTCCACTTTTTAAGAACCATGGCCAACTCTTCGATAGGATTCTCAGCTTCATCGTTACTTTCAACAGTGTTGCTTAGAGCAATTGTCTTTTTCTTTGATTCTGAATCATCACGTCCTTCTTTGGCTTTTAACTCCATTTCATAAGCAATCAGATTTCCAATCAATTCTTCTATTTTCAACTTATTTAGATCTTTTGATTCTTGAATGGCAGTTACTTTGGCTTCGAAATTCATTGGCAGTACTCTCTGTAACTTGCGTATTAATTCTACTTTAGTGTAGACTTTTCCAAGAGCCCTTGCATTATAAATCAGTGTGGAGAATCGACCATACATCTCTTTTATATCTTCGTCTTTTCGCATCGTGAAATTTTCATATTCGTTGCAGAGTAGTGCGAGACGAGATTCCTTGACCTGAGATGTTCCTTCATGTGTAACTTCCAAAGTATGCCAAATTTCCTTCGCAGTTGAACAGTGAGATATACGGTTAAATTCAGTTTTATCAAGAGCACAAATTAAAGCATTCATTGCTTTGGCATCAGTTGAGAATAATTTTTTATCATTAGCATCCCACTTATCTTTTGGTTTAGGAATTTCAATATCATTGATAATCGTAACTGGAGGTTTGTAGCCTGTTTCAACGATATCCCATACATCATAATCAACTGAACTTAAGTAAATTTTCATCCTAGCTTTCCAATAAGCATAATCAGTTCCATTAAACATTGGTGGCCTAGCTATGGACTGACCCTCAGAAAAAGCGTTGTTAGACAAATTCATGACTCTAGAGTTAAAAATACCTGCTCTGATACCACTTGTAGGATCTAAATTAACCCTAGAGGTGGGGGGTGAATAGGGTTTATTGCAAATTAAGAAAAGTTGCAGAAATAAAAATAAAAAATTCACACACAGAAAATACCCAGCTTCGGCAAAACTATGCCTACTGCTGCATTCAAGGTTTCTACTAGGAATTTTAAAAAATCTCTTCGCTTACAGACTCTTGTAAACTTGCGACCTTCGCTCCTGACTGTTAAAACCCTACGCTCAAGACCTTGACACAACTCGTCCCCTTAAGTTGTGATTTTTCAAACTACAAACGCTAGTAGTTTATATACTCCTTTTGATTGAAAAGAAAAAAAAAACTTAACATAACAAAAAAAAACAAGAAACCCTAGAAATAAATAAAGTGGGTTTGCCCCATTTTAGACTTGGGCCGACCATTCATTTTACTCAGCACTGAAGCTTTTCCCTTTTTATTCAATAATGGCGGCGGCTTCCTCCTAGGGTTCTTCAAGAATCGATCGTCCTCCAACAGATAGCGCACTCCAATTGATGCTTTAGGATTCTCTGATTCAACTTTGTTCGCTCTGGATAATTGTATGTGATTTTGCCCTTGATTTCGTTTGTTTATGCTCGATGTTTGTTGCGATTATCTTGTTGAATGATTGTTGTTTGCCAATGAGGAAGACGTGTGTTATTTATAGAGTATTACGAACTCTCTAGAATCCCGATTCTCTGATTTCGTTTGTTGATTTGGTCTTCAATATTCTCGTGGATTTTGTTTCCTTGATTTTGTTGCTTTCGGCCTTGAGTTGAGATAATTCTCTTGATTGATTTGGGCCTTGATTTGAATAGGTTTCTTTTTGCTGCCTCGGCTTTGAATTAAAACAATATTTCTGGACTTGATTTGGTTACCTTCTTTGAATCATTGAATATAGATTACCCTTGTGAAATTGATTTCTTTGCTTTAAAGTAGCTTGCGTGATCAAACCTGATATGTTGCCAAATATGAATTGTCTGATTTTCACAGATTGATTTCTGAATAAAACATTGCCATATTTATGTGAAACATTGCTTCCACATCTCTCGGCCATTTCTGGAATTCTTGTATTCAAATTTTTGCCATAAAGATGTCACCTCCACTGATTTCATGTTTGCCAAAAATTCCACTTGAATTTCTGAAGTTTAAAAACTTTCCCAAAAAAAATGTTTCAATAAACCTGGAAAGTTATTTTCTTTTCTGAAAACATATCTGAACTTATTCATGTCAGGAAAATGTTTGCTGAAGATTTTGAACCGATTAAAAACTTTGTCACACATACACAGTGAGATTTCCTGAGACCCTTGTAAAACAGGAAAGAGGGAATTGATTATTTGCCTTAAAATCTTTGTTGCTTGCCAAAATTTTCTGTCCCACTGTGAATTTGCAACTTGCCTTAAGATTGGGATTTCCTGAATTGCTTTCAAAGAATTCATTACTGGAAAGCATTAACTTTATTGCCATGAACCTGTTTTATAATGTATATGCTTAACCATGATTTGTTTCTTGCCATGTAAACTTCTCAAGCATTTACGCTACATTGATGTTGCCATTAATCCACACTGTTGAACCATGCTATGCACCATATTGTTGATTCCACCACTTGAAATGTTTATTTGATCACCATACATATCCATGCTTTGCCAGTCTGTGTTTGTGCATGTTCAACAGACTATTGTACCATTGCTTTCATGAGCTTGTGAATGAATGCACATTGAAAATGTAGACTGAACCATGCTTTGATCCTGAATTGCATCATTCACTGATAGCTCGACCATTTTAATATGTTGCCACGCACCACTTTACTGCTGTATCACTTGACCATGCATTGTCATGCTGAACTATGTTGAGATCCTTTTAGCTCAACCATTTAACTTTCATGAACTTGACATGTTGTGCCAATTTTGCATTTGAACTTGGCTGTTTTGTTATGACTCGACCATCACTTGAAAGCTTGCTGCCTTGTATATGCTGGTTGACCCATTTGCTTTTACTGTTGTGCTGCCTTGACACTTTGAATTGTTGTTGACTTGTGTATTGCACTGAGTTGAGCAGGTCCTCGTGGCTACTCCTCAGTTGCACACTGATTGGCGAGGCAGTGCACACGTGTATATTTATACACGTGTGTATATGCAGCTATCAGATGAGATTTCCTGTCCCTGCATTAATATATACATATTGTCTACCTTGTGGTATTTACAGTGTATCACTGTGAATATCACAAGCTGTCTAGACACAGATTTATGATTATATTAATCAGATCAAGTCAGAAAAATGATGAGAAACACACTGTAATTCTGAGGCAAATAAATTTTTTAAAAATAAATTCTTATTTGCTTTTATTTTATTTTATTTTTTTTGCAGTCTACTGTGTGTTCTTCTTGTGACAGGTATGAAGTCAGGATTTGACTGAAGGCTGTGAAGACAGAAGATGGACGATAGAAGACAGTAAAAAATGTCAATGTATGAAAGTGTTTGTATGTGTAGTTGTATAGAGTGAGTGACAGAGTTGTATGAATGAAATGTAATATGTCAAATAGTGGAGTAAAAAGATGTACTTTTGATATTGAAATAAAATATTTTTATAAAATACTGTGTGATTGTTCAAATTTCTGTATCAGTGTATTTACAAACACATTCAATAATAAAAATATATTTGGTTGTTATCATCAAACAAAAATCATATAATTGTGTATACAACACTGTTATATACAACAAAATGATGATTGATGATTGATCGTCCATCTGGAAAAAATAACATTGTTTGCACACATGTTTTTCTTTGATAGTTAACTCACCGACTATTGAAGTTTTTGACCACTTTTCCGTCGTCAATACAGAGAGACCGGGATCAGATTCATTATCTGAAACCCACTCTGTATAGGCAATAACGTTGCGATCAAATATGATGAAGATAATTAAAGACAGAGTTATGCAAGGGATGTCCTATTTACAGAATAGTGCCTTCGGTTTGTCCAGTCCCCGGACGACCTGTATGGAAGAATGTCTGATTGAGTATATTTAATGGATCACGTAAGTTGATCTCTTAAAACATATGTACGTTTGGTGGCAGAGGAATTCTTTTCTCTTAGCTGTATACTCGTTGTATTTTTGGGGAAATCAATTTGTGATTTGGCGGGTATGACGATGTGACATTCAAAGTGAAAAAATGTGTGATCTGTCAGAGATTAGCGTGGCCTCTAGCCTCACAACCGGGAAATGTCAAAAATCGGGCAGGCAGCTTGGCTAAGTGGTTGGATGCCAAGTAGGGTGTATTATCACCTATCTAGAGATATTCATTTCATTCTATAATCTATTGTCGATGTTGTCCCATTTGGGAAACGGTTGCCGATCCCAACCGTTGTTGATATACATTCGATACACTCAAGCGAAATGAGTGGTCGGTCATGTGTGACCGGGTTGCAAGATGTTCTTGTTGAACCCAGTGTATTCCTCTCTAGAGGTACACTATCGGAAGGTGGTTCCATACCTTTTCATATTTGGAAATCCATTACCCCATAAGTGCTCGCGGTTTTGATTGTATACTATATATGTGGAACGTGAGATGAAAGCGTTCTGCAAGATGATTATTATATTGTGGTTGATAAGACACTATTATAATATCAATGAGTTTTGATATAAGGATTATCGTTTCTTTCAAAATGATTGAAAGTTAAATCAAAATGTTTTGGATATTCATAAGGGAAAAACCCGTTCCGTTATACGGCGTGGTCTTATGAGATATCGTTATTTTCCCAAACTATTTTAAATTGTTTTACTCACACCAGTCCCATGACTGACCCAGAGTTTGTTTTGTTTTGTTTTCCCTAAACTCTTGTGTGCTCAAATTTGTACAGGCAGTCAAGTAGTCAGGATTTTTCAGATATTCATGGAGAGCTTGGAGCAGGAGGCTTCAGGATTATGTAGCTATTGTTTATTCTGCTGTGTTATAAGTGTTGTACTCTGATAATGTTACTGTATACATATACTGATTTTATTTCAAAGATATGTTATCTATTATATGTTGTTCGTTCCACTATGAGATTCGAGTTACTCTGATGTTGTATGTTCTTCTACTTCTTCTATTCTAAGTTTCTATCTTATCTATCCTCACCTTCTAATTTCTTTCATGGACTATCTGGTATTTCCGATGCTTGAATAGTCGACATAGTGTTGTATGCCGATATCCAGGATCGCAAATTTCCCGGGTCGTTACAAGTGTATTAGAGATTAAGGTTAAGTAATTACCTTGGCCCTGTGGCGTAACTCAGTAGAGATTGGGTTAGTGATACCCTAGATTGAGTTGGGTGTGTATATACGAGTGAACTTATTTGTTAATTAATATAAAAATGGTTTTATATTGAGTAGATTTATTGATTGAGTTGTTTATGAGTTCTGGTTGATCAGTTTGATCCACTGTATTGGTAGGAGTTTCTAAACACTCGAATACGATGGGTCGACACGATATGTTTTGAAAAGAGGGTAAATGAAAATAAGTTTACCTAAAGTATATTTTGATATAGAGAAGATATATATATATATATATATATATATTGGAATTATAATATATTGGATATATTGGTCATTATTATTATGGAGTAAGATTATAAATTAAATGGTTATGTAAATAACCAATCAGAATTCATATAAGTGAAATACGTGAAATCAGATGAATTAAACCTGAAATTAAATCATAATTGAAATTTAAAAGTTATGGAGATTGGGAAAAGTGTTGTAAATGGTTTTGGATTGAATATAAGAGAATTTTAAAATCCTGGGAGATTTTAAATTGTTTTACAAGCATTGTGAATGGTATTTTGAAATGTATTTCAAAATAGAAATGTTTAGAAATGGTTTTGAAAGTGTTATAGTATTGAATTCACTTTGATTGCTGGAAAATAAGTTCCGAAGATGACTGCGCAGCATCATCGGTGTTCATTTTCGAGTTCTAAGTGACAGATTACTACCAAAGATTTTGTTTTTGAATTATTTTGAGAAGACAAGTTGTTCGAAATCCTATAAAGGAAAGTTTGATTTTCTATATGGTAAACTATTTAAAACTCCCAGGAAAGAGTAATTTGAATTAAAACCAAATTGAATTGAAATTTGGGAAAGCAAATAGAAATTTAATTGAAACCAGTTAATTGGAAAATGAATTGAGATAGAAATATCGAATTAGATTGGATTAGAGATAATCCAAAATGGAATTGGACTGGTTTGTTAAGAGTTTGGAATCAATGATTGAACTCGAGCTTGAAATGATATTATGGTTTGGATATAAGCAAATAATTGGTCGAGAATAAATTGATTGGTGATCAATTGGAATGGATACATTGGTATAAGCTGAATTGGTAGCAGATTGAAAGAGTTGATATACCCGACAAAAAGGTACAAGTTTATATTTAAATTGGGTATGAGAATTATGAGCCGATTTGGCAAGCCGCTTGGCTGTTTGATTTTCTTTTAGGTTGGAGAAAGCCCAGAGAGGCGAGTTGTAGTTGTACCGAATGACCAGTACAAAAGGCGGTGTTGGCGAAATTTTTCAAAAATTTCGGGTATTAGAAAATTTTCAGAATTTTTGAAAATTTTCGTTAATAGAAATAAACTAATATTTTAATTGGAATGGATTGTTTAGTTGAAACGGGAGTTAAAAAGAAAACAAATAATTTGTAACCCAGTTAATAGGGTTGTTTTTCACCATAGCTATTTCGAGGACGAAATTATTTTAAGGGGGGAAGAATGTAACGACCCGTATTTTTCTAGTATAATAATTAATTTATTTAATTATTTAAATGGTGATTTAGAGATAAATATGGTTGTTTAATTAAATAATATTGAATATTTAATTAATTTAAATAATAGAATAATATATTTAATTTTGAAATAATCGAAAATAATTGAATTCACAATATTCTGTGAATTAGATTATTTCCAAGATATAATTCAGTTTAGATTTGAATTATAATAACGAATATATTATTTAAATGAAGTTTGAACGTATAATTATAATATAATTATTATCGAGCCAGTAATGGCGCGGCAGTTCGCTATTTGGCGATTCAAACTTCAATTGAATATACAAAATCTGTTTTAAATCGGATTTCTGTGAAACAAGAAACGTATGGAGATGGTGAAGTATATTTCTCTAATGAAAGAGAAAAAATAGGGATTTCAATGTGTAGATTTTGATTTATGTCCAAATCAAATATCCAGAAAAACGCTATGGAATTCCTTTATAATTTGTAATGCTTTATTTACGTTAAAAAAGAGTTTTCAATATAATTAAATACTGGCTTCGAATTGGAACAAATCCTTTTTGACATAGTGATAATTTAATTTTTAGAATTTTTCGGTAATTTTTAATTAATTAAATACACAACTTTTTATTTGGAGTATTTTGCACCCTATATCAATATTTTAGGGTTTCACAATATGAGTTAACGGACCTATATTATTATATTTTTGGGAGCGTGGCACGTTATTCATCTTAACGATATTCTTATTTCTGTCTATAGTGGCTCGTAAAGCGACGAAATTTGGTGTAACGGAGGCCGTAAAACTTCATTTTGGAAAACAAAACGGAAACCCTTTCTTAACCTAAAATTCTATTTCTATGATCAATGGTAAAGCCACGTTTCCCATCCTAAATCCGCAAGTTCTCCTTGGCCAAAAAAGGAACTCGTGCTCTTCTCAGATCCACAAAACAAATTCCATCTAAAACCTTATAAATACACCACCCCTTTTATTTCTAAACCTAATACTTCTTTCCGTGATCAACACAAGTCCACGCTTACATCTCCTCAGCCACCACTGTTCGTTGTTTTGCAGTAAAACATTCCATCTTATAAAATCCAAAACAATTACTACAAATTATCTAAAATCCTTATAAAATTATATATGGAATCACCAAAGCAAGAGCTTCATTTCCATGTAGTTCTTGCAAGGTGCAATCAGAGTTTTGGGATGCCGAGTTCAATGACAGTAAACCTAGGGTTGGGGTATTCTCGAATTAAGAGCATCTGTTGACGAAACTAGGTTGGTTTTTAGGTTCTTGAGGCCGAGCTGCGCCTGCGTGTGCATTTTTATGGTGATCGGTGCAAAGTAATGTCACCGAGGTGCTGAGAGCACGGAAGCTGATGCTCAACGGAAGTGTCAGGGGGAGTTCGAGAGTGGTAAAATAGGTATTAGTGTGTAGAGATTTTAGTAGTGAAGAGCACGGTGATTTTGGTTTGGATTTGTATCAATCGATGGACCATCGATGGATGTTCGAAAGCTTGGAAATGGTGCTTGAATCCTACAGGAGGCTCACGGTTGAAGTTTGAGGAAGAAGGATCGTTCACGCGGGTCTAGTAGTTGGGTTAGGGAATGGGCTTTGCAAAAAGGTTAAGGGCCGAAATTTATAAAGTAAAAATTCAAGTTTGTTTTATTTAATTGTGTATTAACTTCGAAAATGAATAACTTTATCATACGATATCGGTTTTCAAGAAAACAGGATCCGATGGGATCGAATGGACGAGGGCTACACACTGGAACTGACGGGGAGTGAATCAAAGATCGTTACAATTTATAGCGAAATAAATTGTCGGATCTGAATCAAATCCAAGGCAGTTATCATTATTAATGATGATCATCCAATGTGAGTAAAATTTACCAACTCTATCAGTTCATATTTTTATAACGTATATTTAGAACTGATAAATGATGATTGATTCTATGTGTTGACTGTTTGGTTGAACTGCTAAGTAATTGGTTGAAATTATAGATCTGGTTATATATATATATATAAATTGATTCTGTTTAGCATAATATTTCATAGTGAAATGAAATTGATGTTAATTATATTTGTTTAACATCCGTGGATGCAGGGAAATAGGTCAGAGGAATCCAATTAGATTCCTCAACATTTATTTTACTGTTTTTCATATATTGTAATATATGATGTGATATATAATCTGTGTTGATTACGTGTGTTGAATGATATCGATCATTGTTATTTGGGTGTTTTAAATACCGTAAGAAATACTGGAATGTAGAAAAGGGGATTTTCAAAGTGTATTTTGAAAATAAATTATTTATATAAAATCAATGGATTTATTATATAAAAGGAAAAGGATTTTATAAAAGAAAATATTTTATAAAATCAAAGAATAATTAGAAAAGGGAAAATATTTGTGAAACAAATAGAAAAGGAAATATTTGTGAAACAAATAAAAAAGGAAATATTTGTAAAACATTTACAAATAGTATTGAAAAGAATATTTATTTGTTAAATAAATAGGAAGATAAAAGGAATATTTATTTAGAAAATAAATAAGATATCATAAAAGGAAATACTTGAAAAGTGAATAGAATAGTATAAAAGAAGATTTTATATTTGGAAGGTGTAGACCCGTGCTTCGCGCACAGGTATAACGTGATATGGATTTAAAGCAAAGATTTTAAATAGAATCTATTCTAACCGATAGATTGAGAAGATTAATTTATAAATAATATTTTAAAATAAAATAAAATATTTATCATTGGATAAATAGAATATGTAAGTCAGGACTTATATAAAGAAGTAAGAATCGATTTCAACATCGATATTTGAAACTGAATATGGACGAAGAGTTCGTCGATTAAGAGTTAATCAGTTAGAGTTAATCAATTAGAGTTAATCAGTTAGAGCTAATCAGTTAGAGTTAACCAGTTAGAGTTAATCAGTAGAGTTAATTGAATATTAGTTATTCAATTAGAGTTAATCGAATATTAGTTATTCGAATAAAGAGTCAACCAGATAGAGTTAATTGAACATAGTTAATCGAATTAGGATTTAACTAAATATTAGTTATTCAATTATAATAGATCAAATATAGTTATTTGAGATAGAGTTAGTCAAACTTAGTTATTCAGGATGAGTTGTCATTTCGTACGACTGCTAGCATAATTCGTAGGGCTGCAGATAGCCTACGACGGCCGGATGTTTCCTGAGGGAATCAGGCGTAACCATTGTGATCGCTGCGATCTAGAGTCAAGCGAATGGAGTTAAATCGAATATTAGCTATTTGAAATAAAGTTAAAATAGATATAGTTTATTCGAAAGGAGTTATCGAATATTAGTTATTCGAAAGAAGTTAATTGAATATAGTTTATTCGAAAGGAGTTAATTGATAGGAGTTAATGGATTAGAGTTAATCCAATAGAGTTAATCGATTAGGGTTAATCAAATAGAGTTAATCCAATAGAGCTAATCAAATAGAGTAAATAGAATAGAGTTAATCAAATAGAGCTAACTAATAAGAGTAAATCGACTAGAGTTAATCGAATAGTGTTAATTGAATAGAGTGAATCAAATATGGCTATTCGAAGAGTGATTACCGAATATAGTTTATTCGATGGAAAGAGTTATCGAATAGAGATTTATTCGAAAGTGAGTTTTGTAAGGAAGTTTGTTAAAGGTTTAAAAGGTGAATCTTCTCTGTTTCGAAGTTAGAAATGTTGTTCAGTTAAGTCTAAGAGGTAGTTATACCCCAACTTGATTGGCTTCATTTTTAACTAAGGAATGGTTAAGGTTCGACAGTGAAGATTGGTTAAGTGAATTTAGTTAATAAGTGTTAATGGTTCGAGTGGGCATAGCGATATTTTATTTAACATCTGTTTAAATCCAATGAAGGGGTTTTGGAAATGTTTTCCAAATAAGTATCAGAAATGTTTTCTAAATTATAAAATAAGAATTTCTGTATATATATGGAAATAGGAAATGTGTAAACGAATAAATTAATGATTAATTAATTTAAGAGATAAATGATGATTGATCGATAGAATTTCCATCTGGAAATAATATCATTGTTTGCACTTGTGTTTTTCTTTGATAGTTAACTCACCGACTATCAAAGTTTTTGACCATTTTTCCGTCGTCAATACGGAGAGACCGCAACCAGATTCCTTTTCTGAAACCCACTCTGTATGGTCATTAGCGTTGCGATCAAATATGATGAAGATAATTGAGGACGGAGTTATGCAATGGCAGTCCTATTTACAGAATAGTGCCTTCGGTTTGTCCAGTCCCAGGATGACCTGTATGGAAGAATGTCTTATAGAGTATATTTAATGGATCGCGTAAGTTGATCTCTTCAAACGTATGTGCATTTGGTGGCGGAGGAATTCGTTTCTCTTAGCTGTATATCCGTTGTATTTTTGGGGAAATCAATTTGTGATTTGGCAGGTATGACGATGTGACATTCAAAGTGAATAAATGTGTGATCTGCCAGAGACAAGCGTGGCCTCTAGCCTCACAACCGGGAAATGACAAAAATCGGGCAGGCACCATGGCTAAGTGGTTGGCATCCAAGTAGGGTCTATTATCACCTATCTAGAAATATTCATTTCATTCTATAATCTATTGTCGATGCTGTCCCATTCGGGAAACGGTTGCTGATCCCAACCGTTGTTGATGTACATTCGATACACTCAAGCGAAATGAGTGGTCGGTCATGTGTGGCCGGGTTGCAAGATGTTCTTGTTGAACCCAGTGTATTCCTCTCTACAGGTACACTATCGGAAGGCAGTTTCATACCTTGTCATAGTTGGAATCCATTACCCCATAAGTGCTCGCGGTTTTGATTGTATACTATATATGTGGAACGTGAGATGAAAGCGTTCTGCAAGATGATTATTATATTGTGGTTGATAGACAATATTATAATATCAATGAGTTTTGATATAAAGATTATCGTTTCTTTCAAAATAATTGAAATTTAAATCAAAATGTTTTGGATATTCATAAGGGAAAAACCTGTTCCGTTATACGACGTGGTCTTATGAGATATCGTCATTTTCCCAAGCTGTTTTAAATTTTTTTACTCACACCAGTCCCATGACAGACCCAGAGTTTGTTTTGTTTTTCCCTAAACTCTTGGGTGCTCAAATTTGTACGGGCAGTCAAGTAGTCAGGATTTTACAGATATACTTGGAGAGCTTGGAGCAGGAGGCTTCAGGATTATATAGCTATTGTTTATTCTGCTGTGTGTAAGTGTTGTACTCTGATAATGTTATGTATACATATACTGATTTTATTTCAAAGATATGTTATCTATTATATGTTGTTCGTTCCGCTGTGAGATTCGAGTTACTCTGATGTTGTATATTCTTCTACTTCTTCTGTTCTAAGTTTCTATCTTATCTACCCTCACCCTCTAATTTCTTTCATGGACTATCTGGTATTTCCGATGCTTGAATAGTCGACATAGTGTTGTATGCCGATATCTAGGATCGCAAATTCCCCGTGTCGTTACAACAACCATTCTTTATACATTAGAATCACGTAAGAAAAACAAACTATCAAAAAATAGAATATATTTCTGTCTAGTTGAACTCCGATAGGTCCTACTTAATAATGAACTACTTAGAAATGTTGAAATATATTAACTGGTCCAAGGCGCTTAATATTTGCAGAAACGCTGGATTTGGACATTTAATTGAAGTATTAATGCAATTTTCTTTGCCAGGTAGCTTGCGGGAACACCTGATTGGATACATCAAACAATTTTAACTTCCCAGCTTCAACCACAATTCCTCGGTGCAGCCTGCTTATATTCTCAGTTAGCATGTCATTTTTTTCATTCTTTGTTCATTACCATTCCAGTTGTGTTTGACGCAAGTAGCTCCTAACATGGAGCAACAATCAGCCTCTCCTTGTTGAGTTCATGCTGCCATGCTCTTTCTATTTCTTATACGCTACAATATGTTCCATATTCTTCATTCCAAGTAGATTGTCAAGCTGAGTGATTATGGTATTTGGATGGAGCTGTACCGGGTACTTTTGATACATGTCATCATCCTGCAGTCTCTTAATGCCCTGATCAAACACGGCGTCTTCATCATTGACTTCACACAACTTTCTCCTATTCTTCCATCAAATGCCTGCAAACTAGATATTAATGTATTCTATTATTTTAATTACATCATCCCAATAATTATGAATATTAAGCAGGTGTTCCAGGTCTGTAAGTATCGCAGTCTCGCTAATCAGACGAATAATAAATGCAAATATTTATAGTCAATTTCTGTTGTATAAACCCGGACAGAATTGAATTGCATATCCTATTTGTTCTCGACAAAATCAAAATTAAATAAACTTAGGAGACCACTTAAGTCAAAGAATTGGATTTTTATACCAACGCCTTAAATCATGTAGTTCTTTGTAATGTTTTAGGAAGAGAATTCGTACTGTGAATTTTTCTTAACCTGAAAACACCAATTTGGATTGTTAGTTGGTAAGTCGGGGGTGTGGATATAGGCTAAATGAATCTAGAACCTCATCAACTTTTGAGACAGCGATGTCTGAGAAATTGTTATGCCAAGATTTGTTGTTATAGGTTGGAAACTACTTTTCATATCTTTTATTATCATTTTCCATGCTTTGATATATTAAAATACTAAAACACCAAATATCCAAACTCTTAGTACCAAATCACATTAAAAATTTGTTTATTAATATATGGAAAGAAATTTTCCTTCACTGACGAAGCCATATACTGTAACGGTCATAATCTTCATACCCGAACAGTACTACAAATGATCCCCAAACTAAGCATATGTACAAATATTTCAAATGAATTAAGCTATATTAATGTATCTAAAGCTATTTGTCCTAAAAGGAAAATGGGAAGGCCTTTAATTGAATCAAACTAAATTGAGCAGGTAAGGCTAATTTAGGTCCGTTGCTGCCAGTTTATCATATTTTCTTTCCCATTTTCCTTTGCTCCTTTAAATTTTGGGTACAAGAATTACTATAGCACTTGAAGTTACAAATGGTTATGGGTTATGCATAAAAGATAAAATCATTTATTTTTGACTAAAGAAGTCATGGCAGAGTTAAATTGACGGTCATTTAAAGGCCGAAATCGACTGCCAACGTCTACCCTTGTCTGCTATCATTTAACAGGAGTACAACATATGGGCTCAAAGTTCATTCTTCAATATTGTTGCCAATTTGAACTATTTCGACCAATAACATCCAACCATTATGCGTTGAACTGGATTTTCTGTAACTTTTCTTAAAATTCTTCTCAGCATAGAAAGTTACGTAATCCTGTGAAATCATCCACATAAATAATGGCTCAATTTATTCATGTACAACCAGTTATTCCAATTGGAGATTCTAAAAAAGCACACTATCAATTCTTCCATAAAAGATGTGCTGGATTTTTGCACACATACCAATATAAGTTATGAATCAATTTTCGCATATAAAATTATAACATAAAATCTAAAATTTGCATTAACCATGTTAGGAGTCATTCCCGAATATATGAAGTGGACCTTGTTTGCAAATATCAACATAAATGGTAATGAACTTGTATGAAATAACAATTTTGAGAATATACAAATTGTAACAAAGACTGCAGCCTGTAGGGCATAGTACAGAACTGCAATAGCTCTAGTTTGAATACTTTCTGTTAAGAAATTGGAAACAAAAGTAAATGAAATTATAAATATGATCAATAAAAAAGGTATTTAAATCAGGTTACACAATAGAAAGAAATATAAAGTAATACAAAATTCTGTAAGAATGCTTTAAAAAGCAAGAGCAATGTTGTCACATAATATTTAATATCAGTTTTCTCATCAACTTCTTTAAAGTCCCTTTCTATCATCAAAATTTTGTATGCAAACAATTTTTTAAAATATCTTACATTTGATATACCAACATCCAAATTCTTCGCTAAGTTTAATATTGGCAAGTACATTAGGCTTTATAGGTATTTGTTAGGACACGTTGAGCATAATTAAATTAAAAGGCTAAATTTATAATGAAGAGGAACATTCAGGGCAATGGAGATGTAGCAGATGAGTAGCAATTTATATGATGTCGTGTAGTTAAGTAGTCAGAAAATATTTAGGATGTGGCTCTAGTATTTTGATCAAAAAATTGAAGTTATTAATGTACTTGATTGTTTAATTTATTTCAACCAGTGTTCCAATGTGAATCCATATAAATATTGTAGTATAGAGGTATTTCAGGAAGATTTGGAAATGCCCGATAACTTTTATTGTTTTTCACTCGCTTAATACTGATTGGTTTCCTAGTTATTCTTGACGACGAGCTAAATCAGTTTCACTGTAACAATAATTTATAAATTATATACCAGTTTCATAGTAAGTGCCATGTTTACATACTCACTGAATACCAAAAAAAATATTATAAACTCACCCATGAATGCATTCCATTATGAAACCAAAAAAAAAATTAGGCATTCAATTTAAATTAGTACATTTTATTATTAAACATGGTGTTATTTATATTTAATGGCCATTGATTCTGAGTCGATAAAATATTAATAAGACAATAAGTGAGATATTATTACAGGTACTGATATACTTCTGATTCTATCCTGTGTTTTTTTTAACTTCTATAGCGCTGCCTATCATGTATAGATCTTACAATAAGCAACATGCATGCTTAATATGTGATGTAAGTCATTGATTTAATGTTCAGTTGTGCAGACATTTCTTTTAATTTAGTTCTTTCCAGAGGGTTAAAAAAGATACAAAAACAATGTCTGTAGCATTGCATGAAATAAACAAAATTTATTAGTAAAAATATGTGTCATACATATGTTTGCAGTAGTTGCATTGTAAAATACGAACTTTTTGTATTAGCAGCAAATTTGGCCATACAATTATAATTTAAAAAAGAAATAATATTAAACTTATGAAGTGCAATATTTGAACCTAACTACTACTTAATGCATTGACAACTTTTTGCGCTTATAGTGTAACAACCCGGATTTTCAGAACCAATTTAAAATTTTTATTTTAGTTAATTTAATGGATTTAGTATATTTAAAATAATCTATTGTAAATAATAACGACTAAAAATTTATTTAAATCAGAGTTAGAATGTATAAATTTATTTTAATTATAAATGAGCCTGAAATGGCGCGGTAATTTTAGTTTTCGATTTTAAACTTTGAAAATTTGTATAAAATTAATCTTAAGTCGGAATTGGATAAAACTAGACACGTTAGGATCGTATTGACGATATCTTTCCAACGTATGTAAGAAATTAAGATTTCAGTTTATAATTTGTAAGTTATGACAAATTCGAAATCTCAGAAAAACGCTATGGAATTTATAAATATAAATATATAAGACCCAAAACGCTACTTTTAACATACGAAAGAATTTGGACTCGAAACCACTTCCATTGAGTTCAAAATGATGTTTCTGCATTGAAAAAGTATAAACACTGATGTATTTCGAGATTTGAAATTTATTTATTTATATATGTATTTTTAGTATAATATATATACGCCTTAAAAATGGCCATTTTTCAAACGGACTCAGAATCCAACGAAATTAGTTTTGTTGGGACCGTATCATAAAAACAAAGCTAGAAATAATTTTTCTTTAATTTTTAGAATCAATATGTAATTATAATTGATTTTACAGTGTAAACTATCAATTTTCAGACTTTAATAATTCATTATTAATGCATACGGACTCGGAATTCGACAAGACCAGTTTCCTCGGATCCAGAATATCAGTAAATAGTTGTGTTTCAATTTTCAACTAAATTAGAATCCAAAGGTGATGACATGAATTTTTAAACCATGAAGATGGACTAAAAATGAATA
The DNA here is from genome assembly GCA_030737875.1 of Allium sativum. NCBI lineage: Eukaryota > Viridiplantae > Streptophyta > Magnoliopsida > Asparagales > Amaryllidaceae > Allium > Allium sativum. The sequence continues at coordinate 631,107,817 of CM060909.1, forward strand.
TATTGTAATATAATTAAAACACGCAAGTGTTAAAATTAAAAATCTCCACCTCTATATATTATCCTAACTTTCCCATAACCCTAAAAGAAAACCCTAGCCTCCATCTTCCTTTCCATGGTGGCAGCTCCCCTCCTCCCTCAAATTCCTTTGCAAATAAGACCCTGAAATGAAATAATTTATATCTCTCAAACTGTAAACAATTAACCAAAACCCTTTCTGGATTTTGAAGATAATCATAGTCTCTATCTCCCACAAAAATTCCATAGCATATTATCGCACGGATTCGCCGAGATCTGAGTTTGAATGCAAAAAATCACTTTTGGATTTTGGGGTTTCTAGACCAAACCGTCGAGAATTAGGCGATGGCCCAGTTGAAAAAATTGTAGGGGAGACAAAGATCTACAACTTTGCTTTGAAGTTTTTTGACAGAAAGTGATCGGATTGGTGGCAAAATCGAGAAAAGCGTTGGACTGGAATTCTGGAAGCAGCGAACGGAAATCACCATTTTTTTAGGCCAAACGGTGAACTTTCAGGCGATGGCTGCAACATGAAAGTTCTTCGTCTACATGAGAACTAGGTGCTGTAAAATTTTGGTGAGGATTGGTGAAGCGAGGCGGCGGCTGGGACCCACGAATGGTTTTCCGTTCATCTCGTCGGTTCCAGCGATCGGGGAGGCTGGGGGCGGCCGCGCTTGGTGCGTGGCTGCGCCTTGCCAAGGCGGAGGTGGCTCGGCGTCGGGTGATACACGGCGGCGGGAAACGGCAGTCAAAGCGGGTGGAGCTCGGGTTTGACCGAGATTTGGGGTGATTTTGTAATTCAGACTTCGAAATTGTATATCTCTCTCATACGAATTGAGAATCTGACGATTTCAAATCCGCTGTGATCGTGGCGACGACACCTTCGCGTGGACACCAATTTTGTCCTATTTGGGGCAAGTTAGAAATTTGGGTAAATTCCACAATTTAATTAATTAATTTAATTGTTTTAAACTTCGAAAATTAATAACTTTTTGCAGCAAACTCGAAATCGCACGAAACAGGATTTGCTGCGATCAGTAAGTCGAGAGCTTTGCGTGGACACTAATTTTGTCAATTTTGAAGCATGTTGGATTTTGGGCCAAAATTGGGTCAGAACCATCAATTAAAAGCCTGATCAAGGTGAGAACTCTATCTCACATAAATTTTCGAACAGTTATTTATTATAATCAAATATAAATTAATAATCTGTGATGGGAATAATTGTTTGTTGAGTAAATTGTTGTTTGGATGTCATGTTGTGAAATGATTGGAATTTGGAACATGTATCATGTTAAAACAATGTTATTTCTTATATGATATTTAAAACATGATTACACTGCTATTAGCAAGTTTCCTGACTTGTTTATGTTGATTGGGATGATATTTTTACACATCGCCCAAGTGCACAAATAATTTATTTAATTATTTGTTATGTGTTGGTTGAAACCCCACACGGGTCTTGGGAGATATTCTTATTACACGTATCCCTTGTGATTAGCTATAAAATGCACTCTGTTTGTTATTTGGATGTGTAATGAACATTTATCGTTATCTCAGAATTTCAGCGATGTATGAAATCCATATAATTAAAATTATATGGTAATTGATTAGGTCTCATTCCAACTAAGAAATAATCAACTGTTTTATAAAAAGAAGTTATTCTTTTTATTTTGTTGAAATTAGAAAAAGGACATTTTGTTGTAAGAAAGAGTGAAACAAAAATTATCATTTTGTTACAAAAAGAAATTATCATTTTTGTTTATATTGAAGGGACTAAAATGAAATGTATCATTTTTACCGCTTTAAAAGGTTTGTATCGAAATGTATCATTTTTACCGCTTTAAAAGGTTTGTATCGAAATGTATCATTTTTGTTTACATTAACAAGATTGAAATGAAATTATTACATTTTTCATTGTAATGAAGAATGAATTAGAAATTAATACATTTTTCATTGTAATAAAGGTTGAATTAAAAATATTACATTTTTAATGTAATACAGGTTGAATTAAAAAGATTACATTAAAAAGATTTCATTTCTATTTAAGATTGATAACATTAGAAAGAATACATTTTTATAATTAATTTGTTTCATTAGAAAGATTAAATAGTAAGAGTGACATTTCCATAATAATATGTTTTTCAAGTAAAAGGTTAGAAAATAAAGATTATATTTTTATTATGGTCTTGCTTTCAGTTATAATAATAATGTTTTTAAGAAAAGATTTGACTATGAAGATTACATGTTCATTGAATGTTGTTACAGTAAAAAGATTTCATTTAAAAGATTGAATTTTTATTGTAAATAAGTTACAATAAAATGGTTACATTATAAAGATTTGATTTTTCCTGTTACAATAAAAGATTGGAATATAAGAGCATTTTTATGTAAAAGAATTATTTATATTGTGAATAACATAAGAGGAAATTTCAATGTAAAAAAAAAGAATGAAAAAGATTCATTTTGAATGAAATATACATTTCAATGTATAAGAATGAAAAAGATCCATTTTTATGTAAATAGGCATTTCAATGTAAAAGAATGAGAAAGATCATTGAAATGAAAAAAAATACATTTTAATGTAAGTTTAAATCATTATAAAAAAAATTATAAACGATTTATAAAATATGATTCAAAAGGAAATCGATGAAATATATATATATATATATATATATATATATATTATTTAATGGCCTGAATAGAACGCGCCGCGCAGCGACCTTTTGCGAATTTCGATCATTAACTTCAAATTGATGTAACGGGAGATCCGACCGTCGGATTCACCTAAAATTAGAACCTTTTCGTATCGAAAAGGGCTTTCCAACGAATATAAGAGATTTGAAATTTAACGGTTAGATTTGGAGATATGTCCAAATCAAATTCAGAAAAGGTCGCTATGGATGCAATTCAGCGGCCGTTATTGGAAACCAATTGTACGAGCGATAATAAAATTAGCAAAAATATGGAAAAATTACGTAAAATGATAATAAATGATTTGAAAAGATTTTCGATGAAAATTTCCAATGTTGAAAAGATAAAAATATGTTTTTATCAAAATGGTCAAGTTTTTAACTAGAATAATAATCCAATTAATTAATCTTTAATTGGAATTAAATGGAATGAATTGGATTTTTGGGTTGTCGTGAACGGTATCTTTAATAACATTGTTCTTAAACCTCGATTAGAAAATAATAAATCTTTTAAATAAGATTTAATGAAGTTTTCCAATTTATATTTAATTGGAATTAAATAGAATATCATTTTGGAATTTATAAATCTTTTAATGAAGATTATTAGAGTTTCCAATTATATTTAGTAATTGGAATAAAATGAAATGTGATTTGGGTTTATTGTGGACTGTATTTTTTTAACGACATTAGTTCTTTGACCCGATTTATAGTGGAAATATGATTTGGAATCTATAAATCTTTTATTTAGGTTTAATGAAAAATTTCCAAAGTAAAGTTTTCCAATTTAATTGGAATTGAATGGAATTCGATTGGTTAATAATCGAGATAAATTTCTGTGGATGAAGACTGTTACTATATATGGAATTTAAAAGGCCTTGCTGTTATTCCATTTATATTATTAGTCTGATACAGAAATTTATATCAATTTTATCTTGATCTGATTTCTGTGAAGATTCCATATTTTATGGAAGGTTATTTTGGGTTTATCGTGAATTGTGTTTTAAATGACGCTAGTTCTTTAGCACAGTTAAAGATAAGATTTATTTCTTAAATTTTGGTAAATCATTAAATAATGATTTTTGATGTTAAAACCGAATTGGAGTTTTAATAAATCCTAAATTGGATTGAATATAATAAATTCAAAGGAATTTATCTTTGATAAAATTAATGGGAATCTTTCCCTAATAATATGAATATTTTATTAAAAGAATATTCTGAATTGGAATGAGGCGTTTGATGTGTTTTTATAACACTTGATTATAAAATACGTGAATTATTCGGAAAGACCGGGTTTAACCCATTCTAAATAATTAATACAACGATCAAGAGTCAAAGATGAAGACGGTGGTTGAAGACCGGAGTTCTTCACATTGTTTGGATGGTTATTGCTATCTTGATTAGACCGTACACCCAAGAAAATGGAAAAAGTGGTGATCATCCAAACGTACTTGGAGATCGACGGATATGCGAGGAATAAGGTGCCTCCGGTTTCGTTCAAATCCAGAACGGACTTGTAAATGGATGGTATGTCTGACATTGTATTCCGTTATGTTGTATTTCTTGATCTCTGCTAAATATATATTTGTTTGGTGGTGGAGAATTTATACTCTTGCTTAAACACCCTTTCCTGAGACGTATGAGCTTAGGGGTTATATATTGGCAGAAATCAATGGTATAGTAGGGACTGACAATGTGGCATGCTAAGATGCAAATGATCAAGGCTTTTGTTGAAAAGCAAAGCCTTGTGGTTGATGATCAAAGCACTGCTTAAATTAGCATAGCTTTGTGTATAGCGTTACTTCACGAGCCTCACACCCCGAATGGAGTTTAAAATGGGAGAAGGGAACGCAGGGAGTGCACACGTTTCTTTCTAGCTAGAAGCGGTGTAACATCTCGAAAATTTTCAATCTTTGGTCATCAACATAAAACCCACATCGGTTATCCAAACATCGAAAATACCAGTAGTTATTGAAAGAAAAAAGTGGGTGAGAGTAGATAAGATAGAAACTTAGAATAGAAGAAGAAGAACATACAACACCAGATTAACACGAATCTCACAGCAGAACGAACAACATATAATAGATAACATATTTTTGAAATAAAATCAGTATATGTATACAGTAACATTATCAGAATACAACACTTACAACACAGCGGAAATAACTATAGCTATGTAATCCTGAAGCCTCCTGCTCTAAGCTCTCCTGGTATATCTGTAAAATCCTGACTACTTGACTGCCCATACAAAATTGGGCACCCAAGAGTTTAGGGAAAACAAAACAAAATAAACTCCGGGTCAGTCATGGGACTAGTGTGAGTAAAACATTTTAAAATAGTTTGAGCAATGAAATGATATCTCATAACATCAAGCCATATAACGGAACGGGTTTCTCCCTTATGAGAATCCAAAACATTTGATTTAACTTTCAATTTTTTTTGAAAGAAACGATAAACTTTATATCAAAACTCTTTTGATATTATAATAATGTCTATCAGCCATAATATAATAATCATCTAGTAGAAACGCTTGCATCTAACGTTCTACATATATAATATACAATCAAAACCGCGGGCTCTTATTTAGGGTATGGATTCCAACTATGACAAGGTCTGGATCCACCTTCCGCTCAGTGTACTCTAGAAGCGATACACTGGAGTTCAACAAGAACATCTTGCAACTCGGCCACACGTGACCGACCACTCATTTTGCTTGAGTGTTTCGAATATGTTGTCACCTTACTGTTGGTAAACCAACATAACCATTCCCGGGAGATACAGAATCGAAAGAAATAACAAATATGAATATTATCTAGATGGTGACAATATACCCTACTTGGTTGCGAACCACTTAGCCACGCTGCCTGCCTGATTTCTGTCATTTCCCAGTTGATGAGGCTGGATGTCATAACGTATCTTTCAACAGATTACTCATTCATTCACTTTGAATGCCACATCGTCATACCCGTCAAATCACAAATTGATTTCCCAAAAAATACCATGGATATAAGCTAAGAGAAACGAATTCCTCCGCCACCAACGTAAATACGTTTGAACTGATCAACTTACGCGATCTACCAGATATACTCTATCAAACATTCGTCCATTCAAGTTGTCCTGGGACTAGACAAATCGAATGCACTATTCCGTACGTCTATCCTAGGCAATCTCTACCTAGGACTTATACAACAGCCCTTGCACTTTACTCCATCTTCAATTTGTCTTCGATCTATTTGATTCGAAACGCTAATGCCCATACGGAGTGGTTCTCGGATAATAATCCAACTGATCTCTCCGTATTGACGATGGAAAAATGGTCAAAACTTTGATAGCCTGTGATTTATCTATCAAAGAAAACACGTGTGCGAACAACGATATTATTTCCAGATGGAAATTTTATCGATTAATCATCATTCAATATTTCTCTTAAATTAATTTATCATTTATTTATTCATTCTCCATTTCCGGTTTCTGTATATATACATAAATTATTATTTTCTAAATTTAGAAATATACGTTATTAATCATTGGAAAACATTTCCATCTCCTTTCCACGTATCACTGTCATTCCAGTATTCTTTACCATCCAACATTTCGTTTTCTATGATTAGAAAATATCTCTGATTATATTTGGAAAAACATTTCCAAAACTCATTCCTTGGATTTAAACAGATTTTTAAATAAAACATCGCTATGCCAATTCAAACCATTACCTTCATTAACTATATTCACTTAACCAACCTTCACTATCAAACCTTACCATTCCTTAGTTAAGAAGGAAGTCAATCAAGTTGGGGTATAATTACCTCTCAGACCTTAACTGAACAACGTTTCAACTTCGAAATAGTCAAAGTTTATCTTTTAAATCTCTACCAACTTCCTTATGTAACTGTCGAATTTCTATTTACGAATCCACATCTTTTACAGAAACCATTTGATTGTAACTATGGTGTTATAATCCCTACTTCTGAAATATCTAACTTCAAAATATAACTCGATTAACTCAAATCAATTAACCCTAACTCCATTAACTTTAACTCTATTAACTTTAATTTATTAACTCTTATCACTTAACACCTTTCGAATAAACTATATTCGATAACTCCTTTAACTCTATTCGAATAAACTATATCCGATTAACTCTTTTGACTCTATTCGAATAAACTATATTCGATAACTCCTTTCTTCGAATAACTAAATTCGATAACCTCACTTCGAATAACTAATATTCGATAACTTCACTTCAAATGACTAATATTCGAAAACTTCACTTCGAATTACTAATATTCGATAACTTCTCTTCGAATAACTAGCATTCGATAAATTCTCTTCAAATAACTGATATTCGATAACTTCACTTCGAATAACTAATATTCGATAACTTCTCTTCGAATAACTAATATTCGATAACTTCTCTTCGACTAACTAATATTTGATAACTTCACTTCGAGTAACTAATATTCGATAACTTCTCTTCGAATAACTAATATTCGATAACTTCTCTTCGAGTAACTAATATTCGATAACTTCTCTTCGAATAACTAATATTCCATAACTTCACTTCAAATAACTAATATTCGATAACTCCTTTCGAATAACTAATATTCGATAACTCATTTCGTTTGACTCTAGATCGCAGGGATCTCAATGGTTACGCCTGATTCCCTCAGGAAACATCTGACCGCCGTAGGCTATCTGCAGCCCTGCGAATTACGCCAACAGTCATACGAAATGGCAACTCATCCTAACTAACTATGTTTGACTAACTCTATCTCAAATAACTATATTTGATCAACACTAATTGAATAACTAATATTCAATTAAATCCTAATTCGATTAACTATGTTCAGTTAACTCTATCTGGTTAACTCTTTATTCGAATAACTAATATTCGATAAACTCTAATTGAATAACTAATATTCCATCAACTCTATTGATTAACCCTAACTAGTTAACCCTAACTGGTTAACTCTAATCGACTAACTCTATTCGATTACAAATATTTCCTTTTCTATTTGTCTATATTTATTTCATATAAATATTTCCTTTATATAATTCTATTTATTTTCTCAATTGATTCCCCCTTTTATCTTTATTTATTTTCTAAATAAATAATTCTCTTTCAATTCTATTTGTAAATGTTTTACAAATATTTCCCTTTATATTTTATTTGTAAATGTCTTTACAAATATTTCTCTTCCTATTCTATTTGTAAATGTTTTACAAATATTTCCCTTACTTATATTTTTTTTTACAAATATTTTCCTTTTTATATTTATCTATTTATTTTATAAATAAATAATCCTTTTATAATTTTATTAATTTTCTAAATAAATAAATTCATTTTATACTTCTATTTATTATCCCAATAAATATCCCTCTTTATAAAATCCTTTGATTTTATAAATAAATTCCCTTCTTATAAAATCCCTTGATTTTATTAGTATTTTCTCTTTAAATAAATCCTAATTCATATTATAAATGAATATCCCTTTTATAAGATCCTTTGATTTTATAATTAAATTTCCTTTTTTATAATACCCTTGATTTTATAAATATTTTATTTCAATAATCACTTTGGAAATTTCCTTTTTAACATTCCAGTATTCCTTATGGTATTTAACGTACCATATAACAATGATCGATATCATTTAAACATATAAAATCATCAACAGATTTCATATCACATCATATAACACAATATATGAAACAAACAGTATTTTATATATTGAGGAACCCAGTTGGGACCCTCCAACCTGTTTCCCTGCATCATAGATGTTAAACAATATAATTAACATCGATTTCATTTCAATATGAAATATTCTGCTAAACAGAATCAATATTTGATTAACGATTTATATATATATCTTTATCTATAATTTCAACCAATACATAAGCAATTCAACCAAACAGTTAACACACGGCAATCAATAGATCGTTATTTATTCTAAGAATACGTTATAAAATATAACTGTTCATAGTTTGTGAGTTTTACTCACATTGGACGATCATCGTTAATAACGATATCCATCGCTCGATTCCAACGGACAATTTATTTTACTATAAATTGTAACGAGCTTCGACTCACTCCCCATCAGTTCCACTGTGTAGTGTCCATCCATACGATCCCAACAGATCCAACCGTTCGTGATTCTGATATCATATGATAAAGATATTAATTAAACAAGTTATATACGCTATGATTATTATTTAAATAATAAACCAATTTAAACTAATCCTAATCACTTACTCCCTTATACCCTAATTACCCGATAATCCTTCTTCCACTCCCAGGTACTCACGACGCCTTCAAACCATGGCCATTACAATGCCTTCTTGCTCACATATCTCGCTCCATACTTTCTTAAAAATCAAGAAACAAATACCAAAAATCCTCTTGTTAATCACTCTTCAATCCTATACGGTTTTCCCTTCTCTCAATCATGGAAATCAAAACCTGTCGAGACCAGTACTGACGTCCTCAGTACACACGCACGACATTTCTGAGTGCGGATTCTTACCAAATGATGCTGATACACTCGAAACCTTACCACGAACTCAACACCAATCCCCAATTCGTGAATTACTCCTTCTAATTCAAGAAATTCGCAACCCTAGATTATTGGTCTCACACAACCGTGACATCGAACAGCAAAAGAGGCATACCGGATGGAAGCACGGGTTGATACAAGCTCAAACATATATCCATTTTGATTTGTAGCATTTTATTTGAATTGATTTGGATTTTTATAAACTCACGGTTTGAGGAGAAAAAGGAACAGCGGCGGCCTGGAAGTTTTGATGTTGCCGGGGAAAAGTGATTAGGTTTAGAAAGGGGATAGTGTCTTTATACATTTATATTTTGAAGATGTGGTCTCTTGTGGAATTCATGGTATATGTGGTCTTTAAGGAAGAGGCAACATTTTGTTTAAATTGTTTTTAAGGGAAACATCCGTATCCATTTCATAGACTCCATTCATATACAAACTGCTATAGATAGAATTAGCTATATCGTTGTGACGAGCAAGGTACCACGATTTCAAAAATATAAAAATACCGATAGATTAATTCATATTGTGCAACCCCAAAATCGCTGATTAAGGGTGCAAAATACTCCAAATAAAAAGTTTCTTATTTAATTAAATAAAAAATTTAGTAAAATTCTAAAAATTAAATTATCACTACCTCTCAAAGGGCTTGTCTAGATCCTAGGCCAGTATTTAATTATAATTAAATATATCGTTATGGTTGATAAATGATTCCATAGCGACTATTCGAAAATTTGATTTGGACACAACTCACAATCTACAGGACGAAATCCTGATTTTTCTCTTCCGTCAGAAAAATATACTTCTCCAGCTCCTAACATTTCTTGTTTCACAGAAATCCGATTTAAAACGGCTTCTGTATATTCATTTAAAGTTCGAATCGCCAAATTACGAATTATAGCGCCATTTCGAGCTCGATTATAATTATAATATAATTATATGTTCAAACTTCGTTTATATAATATATTCGTGAATATAATTCAACTCTAAACTTAATTATGCATTTCAAATAATCCAAATTACACAATATTGTGAAATTCCATTATTTTTGATTATTTCTGAGTTAAATATACTATTCTATTATTTATTTTAATTAAATAAATCCATATAATTTAATTCAGTGACCATTTAATTCTCTAAATCACTTTTTAAATAATTTAATAAATTAATTATTATATCGCCGAAAATACGGGTCGTTACAAGTGGTGTCAGCGACCTACTAGCCCTGACATTTTTTACTTATGTGGATGGTGGATTATGAGGTACCTCGGTTTTATAGGCTATTAGTGGACATATTAGAGGTTCAAAAGAACTGGGAAACGTGTGTTCAGGAATTGTCGATCCACTAAAGTAGGTGTGGACCGGCCCTGTAGATATCCAAGGGTTCGCCGGAGTCCGAATCCTGAGACATTTTCTAGAGTGTCTCGAATCGGTAAGGAGCTCCTCCCTAGCCTTGACTCATGATGGAAACCTAATTTCCAATACGAGACATTTTGGTTTTGATTGCAGAACTAGTATGGCGATATGATATATGGTACCCATGCCGTCTATGATTGATACATTTATATTCGAAGCTGATTTTAACACTATGCACTTATAATAATATCAAATAATTTGTTTTATACGTACCAAGCATGTTTGGCTATTATAAGTGAAAACTCCATCCTTCGACTGCGTTCATTGTGTGATGGGACCTGAGTCTTATAATAGCTTCATTTTTCCAAAAGACATTGCGTTTTTTTATTCTAAAACTAAGGTTCATGTGGAGTAAACCCGTTCCGTGTTATACGGCGTGGTCCCATGATATCCCTACTCTAAATTTAAAGACTAATTATTGTTTTTAGTTCTCACACCAGTCCCATGACTGACCTGGAGTTTATTGTTTTAACCTAAACTCTAGGTGCCTATATTTTCCATACGGGCAGCTAGTAGTTTTGGTTTTGCATATATTATATTCATAGGATCCTGGTCTACAGCTGAAGCGATATTCGGAAGGCTTTGTATCCGTGTATTTCTTTCAGTTGTGTTTTGTATTATTTTCCTTTGCTAGTTAAATGTAATTTAAACTCTGGTAATGTATTTCTAGTGTGTATTATTCTTTCATACTCTGGAATATTCTTGTACTCTGATGTAATTGTTGTAACAGCAATAAAATGTTCTTCTGTTTATGTTCTGATGTGTGTTGTTCTCAAAACAATCCGGGCTTTCCTTTACTGGGAAGTTCGGTCGTCACATTTGGTATTAGAGCTTTGGTTTACAGAGCTCGAGAACAAGACACACTAGAACTAAACGAAAGAATTCATCAGAGATTGGATCAGTAATGTCTAATAAGAATGACTCGTTAGAGATGGGATCAATAGTATCCTAGAACGAGTGTGAAGAGTATTATTTTCTTTAAAATTTAATTAAAAACAAATTTAGTCTTGAATTTTTTAATCCTAATATGCATATTTGAGTATATTATTTTATTTTAAGTTGGAAAATCGAGTATATAAAGATTTTGAATATACGAGTAATTAACGGATAATCGAAGTTTTAATATACTGGATAGATATAGAATCACACTTTAGTCGACCGGAGATGATTTCGATGATTGAGGCCTCATCATCAGTATTTATGTTCGAGTTTCGAAAGTGGTATATCTATATATTTCCATTTACTAGTGTGAGAACCAAAACTAGATAGGGTCTACTGTGTGATTTGCACTAAAAATGTGATTTTTGACTATATATAAAAGTTATATATATTTGACAATTTAATCAACTAATTGATTGCTGGTTGTGATGAATGATAATTAGTTAAACTAATTAAAATATTGGAATGATAATTAATTTAACCAATATGAGAAAGAATGATAAATTTAACTAGGTTGAATTTAATATTGAACTAAATTGAAAATTGATTAGAATAAAAATTGAGTTAATTAAGTAAACAACTTTCAGCTCCGTTCCTTTTCGAGGACGAAAAGATTTTAAGTGGGGGAGATTGTAACAACCCAGATTTTCAGTACCAATTTAAATTTTTATTTTAGTTAATTTAATGGATTTAATATATTTAAAATAATTTATTTTAAATGATAACGACTAAAAATTTATTCAAGTCGAAGTTAGAACGTATAAATTTAATTATAAACGAGCCTGAAATGGCGCGATAATTTCAATTTTCAATTTTAAACTTTGAAAATTTATATAAAATTAATCTTAAGTCAAAATTGGATAAAACTGGACACGTTAGGATCGTGTTGATGATATATTTCCAAGGATGTAAGAAATTAAGATTTCAGTTTATAAATTGTAAGTTATGACAAATTCAAAATATCAGAGAAACGCTATAGAATTTATATATGTAATATATAAGACCCAAAACGCTACTTTTTACATACGAATGAATTTGGACTCGAAACCACTTCCATTTAGTTCAAAATGATGTTTTTGCATTGAAAAAGTATAAACACTGATATATTTCGAGATTCGAAATTTATTTATTTATATATGTATTTTTAATAAAATATATATATGCCTTAAAAATAGCCATTTTTCAAACGGACTCAGAATCCAATGAAATTTGTTTTGTTGGGACCGTATCATCAAAACAAAGCTAGACATAATTTTTCTGTAATTTTTAGAATCAGTATGTAATTATAATTGATTTATAGTGTAAAATGTTAATTTTCAGTATTTAATAATTCATTATTAATGCATACGGACTCGGAATTCGATGAGACCAGTTTCCTTGGATCCGGAATATCAGTAAATAGTTGTGTTTCAATTTTCAACTAAATTAGAATCCGTAGGTGATGACACGAATTTTTAAACCATGAAGATGGACTAAAAATGAATATATTGTAATATAATTAAAACACGCAAGGGTTAAAATTAAAAATCTCCACCTCTATATATTATCCTAACTTTCCAATAACCCTAAAAGAAAACCCTAGCCTCCATCTTCCTTTCCGTGGCGGCAGCTCCCCTCCTCCCTTAAATTCCTTTGCAAATAAGACCCTAAAATGAAATAATTTATATCTCTCAAACCGTAAACAATTAACCCAAACCCTTTCTGGGTTTTGAAGATAATCATAGTCTCTATCCCCCACAAAAATTCCATAGCATATCATCGCATGGATTCGCCGGGATCTGAGTTTGAATGCAAAAATTCACTTTTGGATTTTGGGGTTTTTAGGTCAAACCGTCGAGAATTAGGCAATGGCCCAGTTGAAGAAATTTTAGGGGAGACAAAAATCTACAATTTTGATTTGAAGTGTTTTGACTGAAAGTGATCGGATTGGTGACAAAATCGAGAAAAGCGTCGGAATGGAATTCTGGAAGCAGTGAACGGAAATCACCATTTTCCGGCCAAACGGTGAACTTTCAGGCGATGGCTTCAACATGAAAGTTCTTCGTCTACATATGATATAGGTGCTGTAAAATTTTGATGAGGTTTGGTGAAGTGAAGCGGCGGCTGGGACCCACGAACGGTTTTCCGTTCGTCTCGTCGGTTCGGGCGATCAGGGAGGCTGGGGGCGGCGGCGCTTGGTGCGTGGCGGCGCCTTGCCAAGGCGGAGGAGTTGGCGGTGGTGGCTCGGCGTCAGGTGATCCACGGCGGCGGGAAATGGCAGTCAAAGGGGGTGGAGCTCGGGTTTGGCCGAGATTTGGGGTGATTTTGTAATTCAGACTTCGAAATTGTATATTTCTCTCATACGAACTCAGAATCTGACGATTCAGATCCGCTGTGATCGTGGCGACGAGACCTTCGCGTGGACACCAATTTTGTCCAATTTGGGGCAAGTTAGAAATTTGGGTAAATTCCACAATTTAATTAATTAATTTAATTGTTTAAACTTCGAAAATTAATAACTTTTTGCTAGAACTCGAAATCGCACGAAACAGGGTTTGCTGCGATCAGTGAGCCGAGAGCTTCGTGTGGACACTAATTTTGTCAATTTTGAAGCATATTGGATTTTGGGCCAAAATTGGGTCCGAACTGTAAATTAAAAGCCTGATCAAGGTGAGAACTCTATTTCACATAAATTTTCGAACAGTTATTTATTTTAAGCAAATATAAATTAATTAAGTGTGGTGGGAATAATTGTTTGTGGAGTAAATTGTTGTTTGGATGTCATGTTGTGAAATGATTGAAATTTGGAATATGTATCATGTTAAAACAATGTTATTTCTTATTTGATATTTAAAACATGATTACACCGCCATTAGCAAGTTTCCTGACTTGTTTATGTTGATTGGGACGATATTTTTACACATCGCCCAAGTGTACAAATAATTTATTTAATTATTTGTTATGTGTTGGTTGAAACCCCACACGGGTCTTGGGAGAGATTCTGATTACACGTATCCCTTGTGATTAGCTGTAAAATGCACTCTAGTAGTTATTTGGATGTGTAATAAACATTTATCGTTATTTCAGAATTCCTGCAACGTATGAAATCCATATAATTAAAATTATACGGGAATTGATTGGGTCTCATTCCAACTCGGAAATAATCAACTGTTTTATAAAAAGAAGTTATTCTTTTTATTTTGTTGAAATTAGAAAAAGGACATTTTGTTGTAAGAAATAGTGAAACAAAAATTATCATTTTGTTACAAAAAGAAATTATCGTTTTTGTTTACATTTAAAGGACTAAAACGAAATGTATCATTTTTACCTCTTTAAAAGGTTTGTATCGAAATGTATCATTTTTGTTTACATTAACAAGATTGAAATGAAATTATTACATTTTTCATTGTAATAAAGAATGAATTAGAAATTATTACATTTTTCATTGTAATAAAGATTGAATTAAAAATATTACATTTTTAATGTAATAAAGGTTGAATTAAAAAGATTTCCTTTTAATTTAAGATTCATTACATCAGAAAGAATACATTTTTATAGTTAATTTGTTTCATTAGAAAGATTAGATAATAAGAATGACATTTCCATAATAATATGTTTTTCAAGTAAAAAGTTAGAAAATAAAGATTATATTTTTATTATGGTCATGCTTTTGGTTATAATGAATCATGTTTTTAAGTAAAGATTTGACTACGAAGATTATATGTTCATTGAATGTTGTTACAATAAAAAGATTGAATTTTTTTATTGTTTCTAAGTTACAATAAAAAGATTTCATCTAAAAGATTGAATTTTTACTGTAAATAAGTTACAATAAAAAGGTTACATTCAAAAGATTGGATTTTTCCTGTTACAATAAAAGATTGGAATATAAGAGCATTTTTATATAAAAGAATTATTTATATTGTGAATAACATAAGAGGGCATTTCAATGTAAAAAAAAGGATGAAAAAGATTCATTTTGAATGAAATATACATTTCAATGTATAAGAATGAAAAAGATTCATTTTAATGTAAATAGGTATTTCAATGTAAAAGAATGAGAAAGATCATTTAAATGAAAAAAAAAATTACATTTTAATGGAAGTTTAAATCATTTCAAAACAAATTTATAAATTATTTATAAAATACGACTCAAATGGAAATCGACGAAATATATATAATATATATATTTAATGGCCTGAATAGAACACGCCGCGCAGCGACCTTTCGCGAATTTCAACCATTAACTTCAAATTGATGTAACGGGAGATCCGACCGTCGGATTCTCTCAAAATAGGAACCGTTGGGTTCATATCGAAAAGTGCTTTCCAACGAATATAAGAGAATTGAAATCTAATGGTTAGATCTGGATATATGTCCAAATCAATTTCAGAAAAGGTTGCTATGGGTGCAGTTCGGTGGCCGTTATTGGAAACCAACTGTACGTGCGATAATAAAACTATTAAAAATATGGAAAAATTATGTAAAATCATAATAAATGATTTAAAAAGATTTTCGATGAAAATTTTCAGTCTTAAAACGATAAAAATATTTTTTTTATCGAAATGGTCAAGTTTTTAAGTAGAATAAAAATCCAATTAATTAATCTTTAATTGGAATTAAATGGAATGAATTGGATTTTTGGGTTGTCTTGAACGGTGTCTTTAATAACATTGTTCTTAAACCCCGATTAGAAAAGAATAAATCTTTTAAATAAGATTTAATGAAGTTTTCCCATTAATATTTAATTGGAATTAAATAGACTATCATTTTGGAATTTATAAATCTTTTAATTAAGATTATCAGAGTTTCCAATTATATTTAGTAATTGGAATAAAATGGGACGTGAGTTGGGTTTATTGTGGACTGTGTTTTTTTAACGACATTAATTCTTTAACCCAGTTTATAGTGGAAATATGATTTGGAATCTATAAATCTTTTATTTAGATTTAATGAAAATTTTCCAAAGAAAAGTTTTCCAAATTAATTGGAATTGAATGGAATTCGATTGGTTAATAATCAAGATGAATTTCTATGGATGAAGACTGTTACTATATATGGAATTTAAAAGGCCTTGCCGTTATTCCATTTTTTTATTAGTCTGATACAGAAATTTATATTAATTTTATCTTGATCTGATTTCTGTGAAGATTCCATATTTTATGGAAGGTGATTTTGGGTTTATCGTGAACTGTGTTTCAAATGACACTAGTTCTTTAGCCCAGTTAAAGATAAGATTTATTTCTTAAATTTTGGTAAATCATTAAATAATGATTTTTGATGTTAAAACTGAATTGGAGTTTTAATAAATCCTAAATTGGATTGAATAGAATAAATTCAAAGAATTTATCTTTGATAAAATTAATGGAAATCTTTCCCTAATAATATGAATATTTTATTAAAAGAAAATTCTGAATTGGAATGAGGCGTTTGATGTGTTTTTATAGCACTTGATTATAAAATACTTGAATTATTCGGAAAGACCAGGTTTAACCCATTCTGAATAATTAATACGACGATCAAGATTCAAAGATGAAGACGGTGGTCGAAGACCGGAGTTCTTCACATCATTTGGATGGGTATTGCTATCTTGATTGGACTGTACACCCAAGACTATGGAAAAGTGGTGATCATCCAAACGTACTTGGAGATCGACGGATATGTGAGGAATAAGGTGCCTCTGGTTTTGTTCAAATCCAGAACATACATGTAAATGGATGGTATGTCTGACATCGTATTCCGTTCTGTTATATTTGTTGATCTCTGCTAAATATATATCTGTTTGGTGGTGGAGAATTTATTATCCTGCTTAGACACCCTTCTTTGAGATGTACTAGCTTAGGGGTTATATATTGGCAGAAATCAATGGTATAGTTGGGAGTGACAATGTGGCATGCTAAGATGCAAATGATCAAGGCTTTTGTTGAAAAGCAAAGCCTTGTGGTTGATGATCAAAGCACTGCTTTAATTAGCATAGCTTTGTGTATAGCGTTTTTTTGTGAGCCTCACACCCCGATTGGAGTCTAAAACGGGAGAAGGGAACGCAGGGAGTGCACACACGTTTCTTTCTAGCTAGAAGTGGTGTCAGCGACCTACCATCCCTGACATTTGTTACTTTTGTGGATGATGGATCATGAGGAACCTCGGTTTTATAGGCTGTTAGTGGCATCAGAGGTTCAAAAGAACCGGGAAACGTGTGTTCAGGAATTGCCAATCCACTAACGTAGGTGTGGACCGGCCTTGCAGATATCCAAGGGTTCGCTAGTGTTAGCGACCTACCATCCCTGACATTTTTTACTTATGTGGATGATGGATCATGAGGTACCTCGATTTTATAGGCTGTTAGTGGCAATATTAGAGGTTCAAAAGAACCGGGAAACATGTGTTCAGGAATTGCCAATCCACTAACGTAGGTGTGGACCGGCCCTGCAGATATCCAAGGGTTCGCTAGAGTCAAAGCACTGCTTTAATTAGCATAGCTTTGTGTATAGCATTTCTTCGTGAGCCTCACACCCCGATTGGAGTCTAAAACGGGAGAAGGGAACGCAGGGAGTGCACACGTTTCTTTCTAGCTAGAAGTGGTGTCAGCGACCTACCATCCCTGACATTTTTTACTTATGTGGATGTTGGATCATGAGGTACATCGGTTTTTTAGGCTGTTAGTGGTAATATTAGAGGTTCAAAATAACCGGGAAACGTTAGTTCTGGAATTGCCAATCCACTAACGTAGGTGTGGACCGGCCCTGCAGATATCCAACGGTTCGCTAGTGTCAGCGACCTGACATCCCTGACATTTTTTACTTATGTGGATGATGGATCATGAGGTACCTCGGTTTTATAGGCTGTTAGTGGCAATATTACAGGTTCAAAAGAACCGGGAAACATGTGTTCAGGAATTGCCAATCCACTAACGTAGGTGTGGACCGGCCCTGCAGATATCTAAGGGTTCGCTAGAGTCTGAATCCTGAGACATTTGCTAGAGTGTCGAAGGGTTCGCTAGAGTCCGAATCCTGAGACATTTGCTAGAGTGTCTCGAATCGGTAAGGAGCTCCTCCCTAGCCTTGACTCATTATGGAAACCTAATTTACAATACGAGACATTTCAGTTTTGATTGTAGAACTAGTATGACAACATGATATATGGTACCCATACCGTCTATGATTGTTACATTTATGTTCGAAGCTAATTTTAACACTATTCACTTATAATAGTATCGAATAATTTGTTTTATACGTACCAAGCATGTTGGGTTATTATAAGGGAAAACTCTATCCTTTGACTGCGTTCATTGTGTGATGGGACCTGAGTCTTATAATAGCTTCATTTTTCCAAAAGGCATTGCGTTGTTTTATTCTAAAACTAAGGTTCGTGTGGTGTAAACCCGTTCCTTATTATACGGCGTGGTCCCATGATATCCCCACTCTAAATTTAAAGATTAATTACTGTTTTTAGTTCTCACACCAGTCCGATGACTGACCTGGAGTTTATTGTTTTAACCTAAACTCTGGATGCCCATATTTTCCACATGGGCAACTAGTAGTTTTGGTTTTGAAGATATTATATTCACAAGATCCTAGTCTACAGCTGAAGCGATATTCAGAAGGCTTTGTATCCGTGTATTTCTTTCAGTTGTGTTTTGTATTATTTTCCACTGCTATTTAAATGTAATATAAACTCTAGTATTGTATTTTCAGTGTATATTATTCTTTCGTACTCTGGAATATTCTTATACTCTGATGTATTTGTTGTAACAACAATAAACTATTCTTTTGTTTGTGTTCTGATGTGTGTTGTTCTCAAAACAATCCGGGCTTTCCTTTATTGGGAATTTCGGTCGTCACATATAGGCTGCTATTAAAAAAAATAGAGGAATATACAGTGTACAATAAAATTTGATCCAATATTTTGGTGCTAAGCGGACATGAAAGATTGAAAAAAAAAGAAATATTGAACCAATGAAAATTGAGAAGATCAAATTCAAAAGGGAAAATTATGCTACAAAAGTATGCAAATAGTATAAGTTTTATGTAAATATTTACGTGTCAGGCTTATTGACCATATGGGGGGTTCTCCTTCCCTAACTTTGCTTTTAATTTATTTCCTCGCTGGTTCTTCACTTATACATCCTATCTTATATTAAAAAAAGTTCAAATAAATGGCATGTTTTCCATCTCACTCCTTTATCTTTCTTTATTCTCATATCAAGTCCGATCATTTAAAATATATAACCTAGAAAAGATAGCAGCATTGATCAAAGATTTCTTAACATATTTTATCAGAAAATAGATTAAACTATTACAGGGTAAATGGACGAGATGAAATTTTGAGGTTTGTGGTAAGTTTTCTAGTAAATACAAATTTAGACTTAAAAGAAGAAAAAAATCTGAGAAAAAATTATACACACGTTAATTAATAAGAATTGTGGCAGTAATAAAGTTTCCATAAATGTTGCTTTCCCCCTCTGTCCCTGCCTGTTTGAGAACATCCAAACTAAATATATAAGACCTGAAAGCACATTTTTGGAAGTGCTGTTATAGTGATCCATGAGTTTTTGTTATATCAAAGATATATTTATATGGTATGTGTAGCAATAAAAGTAAATAATGTAAAAGGATTCAATCTAACATACAAATACACTGAAATTAACTACTGCCAAAAAAATCAGATACTTAAATGACCGGTAATTGCATTTCCTCAATATTGAAATGCGCATCACAACAGATTATATGGTTTGAACAATAATCATGTAAAATTAAAATTTTGACCAAATCTGGTCAGTGATATGAGTTATAATGGATAACTACACTATAATTATCACTTTATCCTCTGATAGTAGTTTTTGGATATTGTTTGTAACATAAATGTTATAAC
The DNA here is from genome assembly GCA_030737875.1 of Allium sativum. NCBI lineage: Eukaryota > Viridiplantae > Streptophyta > Magnoliopsida > Asparagales > Amaryllidaceae > Allium > Allium sativum. The sequence continues at coordinate 631,128,274 of CM060909.1, forward strand.
TACTGTGCTCATGTTTTTATCGCAAGTAGGTGAAATATGTGTGTGTGTGTGTGTGTGTGTAAGGCAGCAAAGTGATAATGTCCCATAGGTGTATTTTGGAAAAACATCGTCCCTAGCATATTTGTTGATAAGCTGTAACATAAAAAGCATGAATAATATATATTAAACTCTGATATGTGAATGTAATTAAGTTTATTAAACCCTGATATATTTTAACGCTTTTGCTATGTAAGTTAATACGACTAGACAGGAGATTTGAATCATAGAGGAGTCCCAATTGTTTAATGAATGAAAAGGAGATCTATATTTGATGGAAGAGAAGATTTTTGTAAGGAAATATGATGAACTGTTTTTTTCCGCAAGATAGTCGGAAGTTGGAAAGGTAGTTGGAAGTTGCGTGTTCTGTTTAGGCTTCAACAGAAAATAAGTAAGAATTAAACTTCGCCGATGTTGTTATAATTTTGCAATTGCATAGAAAACTAAACAACCTGAAATGTCAACTATATAAAAGTTTAGACTATTCAGAATGTATGTATGAATTCTAAGTTCTGCATACCCATTATACCAATAACTAAGGTCAGTTATGGTCTATTTAAATATGTGTTGTAGTGTTCTTTATTTTAGTTAGGAAAAGAGTTGTGCAATTCTATTACAAACAAAATCAAGGGAATATAAATACATGTCTCCCTTCTTTAATTTTATGCCACGGCATATATAGTAATTATTGCCCACCTCTGTTATGCATGTCATTGGTCTTTGAAATCAAAATGGTATTATGATTTTCTTTTAAATTACAAAGATCTACACATGCTGCAGGTTAAATAAAAATGAATGCAGTTCAAACTCTCCAGTTTTTAGTTTACAACCTATCAGTCCAACTTCTTGGTTCCTCTTTTCACCATTAAATGAGTCATCATCGTTATTAACTTTAAAATGTAGCATGTAGTGATTATAACGCATATGTGCGTTGATTTTAAATATTTTAAAACCATATTCCCACTATAGTTCAAACCGAAAATGACAAATTAATAATATAAAGGTAAAACAGTTTGTATAATTCTATATGAGTAATACAACATGTGTATTTGTTTTTTCATGAATAACATCGATTTCTAAATTTTTAAAGATATCATAGCAAATATTTTGAAGGATTGTTATAAACAAAAAAAGTTAAATTAAAAATGGTAGCAGCTTTTACTAAATTTCAAATGGCTTCTTCTTCTCATACATATCTTCTTTTAAACCAAAAATCTAAGTGATTCTATGGAAATTTTATGATTTTATATCCAATATTCTATTTTTTTCAAGGGGAAAAAAAATATGCTTCTTCTTACACATTTCTAATTTAAATTAAAAATATACTTAATTCTGTGGAAGTTTTATGAAATTATTTCTCATGAAACAAAGCACATATCAATCACTTCCTAGTGTGCAAGATACTTAAAATTGTTGATGACACAGCAATTATACCAAGATACCTTGTACTAAATGAGCACATATTTTACGAAGTAGTAATCAAACTAAAGTTGATACTTTATGTCCAAAATATATAGAAAAAAGGCTTAATATATGTAGTGAGCAGAGGATTGATTGACGCCGTAGGAATGAAGGAAAAAACAGAAAAAAGGAAAGAAGTTAACCGGTTAGTTTATTCACAAACCTGCTGATTTTGCAGTAGCAAGTGCATGTATTGTTTTCACTTGATCTTATATAAAATATGCTAAGATATTAGTTGTCCAACTGAGAGGAAAGTACAATCAGCGTTGAAAATAATTCTGTTTAACAAAACAAAATGGTTAAAAATGGGACATATGATAGATTCCTAAGCCTCAACCCACTGGATGTCATAATCACGTAATGCTAGTCTATATATTGCATATAAAGGTTATAAGGTACAAACAAATAGTTTGAATGTTGTGGAGCAATGCTGTATCTAGTTAAAATCTTTAAAAAATTAATCAAGGAATTTTACTTGCTCCATTGTAAGGGGTTCTACGATTGTTCCTCTCATAGGTATCGCTTCAGAACCCAACATCAAATAAAATGTTTGGCTTAACCACCTTGCCATAACTTTATTCACTTCTCATGGCCTTTACTTCTTCGTCGTCTCGATTTCCAGTCACAACCTGCATCTGGTACTGATACTTGGAGCATCTCCATTATTAGCATAAATAATATGTTATATTGAGTCAAGCTACTCACTCTCCAATGATGCAGAACAAAAATAGTGGAGAAAAAGATGACCTCAGGAAATATATCAGCCACAAAACAGGAAACAACTGCAGCTCTGCCTAATTTGCTCATGCATAAAACAAAACATACAAATATAACATCACATGGCATTGATTAAACACGGTATATTTATTTAGGGATCAATTTGCAAATAAGTAGACAATTAATAAACTATTTATTTTAAGAGCAATAGCAAGAAAATTATATAGATGTAAAGTATATTGTTAAGGAGAGATACACAATTCATGTTTTGATAGAACGTGTCTATAATAGACGAATTCTTGCATACGTGATGACCAAAATGCACAGTGCATCCTTTCAAGGAATGTACTCAGAATACGGGCCTCACATGCTTTGGAATGTTGGCCCTCATTAGAAGTTGGCAAATCAAAAACCCAGAATGATACTTATGTAGAACAAAGGCAAAGATGAAAGGTAGCTTTGGTCTTATATCTGCGAATAGGGACATCATATGCTATAACTTTTATATTCTCACAACATATTAGTATTTCTTTCCATCTGATCATATGCAGCAGCTTTTATAAACTAAAATTATTAATAGACAATTACATCAAAAGTTCACTAATTATTGGACAGTGACAGCAAGGTGCAATATATAATTACTGACATGTTTGTTTTGAAATTTGCATATACATTAAAGCTAGAGGATGTTAATTATTAGACCGATCATAATAAAAGTAAACAATCAAAGGCAAGATGAGAGTCATATTATAAGTGATCATCCAGTCTAATGCTGATTTCGACTGCAAATAAATATGAAATGCATTTTGATTACATAACTTAATTACTGTGAATGGATAAAGAAAATGTGAGTTGTACTTAAATATACAATTATCTGAACTATACTAACATAAACAAATTTAATTCAAATTGTTTAACAGAAGATTGGCAAAGCATCTTCACTTTGAAAAATGGAATTAAATAATCATCTGAGCCAACTGTCAATTGTCTCGGCAGAAAATAATTTTATCTTTATTTTGGTCACTGCTGTAAAACGCTAGGATGTTAACTCATGGACTTTACAAAATACGTTTTGATGCATTTAAACCGTATTGAGAAGCAGTTTGACCACTTTGTTTAGAGTATGTTTGTAACAACCCGTATTTTCAATAACCTGTTATAACATAAATGGAGGCAGAATTAAACTGTAAAATCTGAATCAAGGGAAACGGGCTATGCCATTGCGTTCGTCTCGGAAAAATACGCGAAATAAAGCCCGAGTTTTCGAAAATCGGAGTCCGTATGACCAAGATATGGCCTCGCGAAGTTTCACGAAAAATTCCCAAATTAAAGTATACTTAATTAAGTGAAATGGGTTGCGCAGAGAAATATATATATATTGATATATATATATATATATATATATATATATATATATATATATATATATAATTGAAAATTAAATAAATAAATATGCAAAAATGTTCAAAACAGCGAATTGGGAGGGGAATAACCGAACCGGCCGATTTTTGAGGTCGACCCAAGCCCGCTGGGTCGACTAGGGGTTAATCCAGGGTGTTTGGCTGTCAACCCGTGGGCCGATTCGCTCAAATGCAGATTTTGCATTTGGATGGTTCTCATGGTTCATCTTTAATCTAAAGGCCCTAGATGGTTCCTACACTTGACTTCTTCCCCAAGACATGCTTTGATGGCTTGGATTGAATCTAGGTTTAATCCTATGGCCTAAAACACTTGCCTAATCTATAAATAAGACCCTAACCTATCCTAAATCCTCATTATTCATTCATGCAACTAAACTATGGCAAAATTTTACCTCTCATGGCCTCCACTCTCTTCATAAAATTTCTAAATGGTTTCTATGAGAGATTTTCCATGCATACAAGTGTTTTCAAGCTTGTATGAGTGTCATTAGCTTGCATTCAAGTCAAGTTTCTATCTTTGCATCATAAAGCAAGGGTTTTGATCATTTTGGCTCAAGGGTTTTTATGTTAGAGCTTGCATTTTGGGTCTATTTGATTGCATAAGGGCTTTGTCATATCTTTTGTGCCTTCATAGCAATGTAGGCCCTTTCCCTACTCTTAGATATTAACTATGAAGTTAAATGTTCATGTTGCAAGTTTGGGTTTGATCATTGAGTATGATACATGCTATCATGTCATGCAAGTTTATGAAGTCATTATCTTGATCTTGTGAGCTAAAAGCTACAACCTTTATGTTGAAATGTTGCATTAGGCAACATGAGAACCCTCATAACCTTTATGTCAACTTGCATATGAAGTCATAACCCTTATATGATGATATATGCGAGTTACTAGTCATCATTCCATATCTTTTGTCACCATGATTCGCTTATGTGCCAAGTTTGGGTTTATGCATGTTTTGAGGCTTAAGAATGTAACATGCAAGTTAATGAACACATTTGTGCCTCATTTTCCACCATGATTAACTTGTGGCTTAATATCCATTTTTGTCATGCCTTTGCCAAGTCTCTTCTTTTAATCTATTACGTTGTCGCGAACGTATATGCGAGTTTAAAAGCGTTGGGTTATGTTATGGGTAATTTCTAATGACATGAAAATACAACTTTAAAACATGACTTGAAATATAACATGGAAGTTGACATGTAAGTATGCATAAAAACATAAGCTTGGGAATTTACCTATTAAGTTAGGTCTACCCTTTGGGAATTTACCTATTAAGTTAGGTCTACCCAAATGCTTGAAAACTTGTAACATGTTTTGGGAAACATGATGGACATGACACTTAGATAATATAAGTGTGGCCAACTCGAGGTTGGGTTGAGTTTGCAACGTAAAACTACCCGGAACCGACCGGCCTAACTAGTAGTTGCAAACAATAGGACCCAATGTGAGAAGTTGGTCATGTTGTGCTTGAACCCGAGGTTAGACCAAGTTGTGGTGTAAAGCTACCCGGAACCGACCGGCTTAACTAGTAACCACAACAAAGTCTAATGTGAGAGGTGAAGGTGCATTAAGTAATTAATGCCACATGATAGGGTTAAGTTAATTTGATTAATGACTCTTAACCAAATATGACATGGACAAATGGGTTAAGTAATTTGATTAGGCTAATGATACTTAACAAAACATGACAAGGTTGGGTAGGTTAAGTAACTTGATTTGCCTAATGACACTTAACCATTTTTATATGACTAGTGGATGGGGTTAAGTTAACCAACACTTAATCAATCCAACGCGATAAATTGGTAAGGTTAAGTAAGTTTTCTTAATGACGCTTAACCGAAAAATACGGTTAACGAATGGGGTTAAGATTAGACTCAACTAGTCTAAACATGGAAATCGGATGGGGTTAAGTTAGCCTAGACTTAATTAATCCCACTTGGTAGTTTAATGGGGTTAAGTTAAACACTTAACTAATCTAAACATGATGAATTGATGTGGTTAAGTGACCTATACTTATCCAATCTAACTCGTTAATTTATTGTGGTTAAGTTAACCAATACTTAACCAATATAACGTGAAAACATGATAAGGCTAAGTCACGAATCGCTTGAATACACTTGACCGATTTGACTAAGTAAATTGATAGGGTCAAGTTAATATATACTTAACCAATCTAGAATGATAATTGGACGAGGTTAAGTCGTGAATTGCTTAATATACTTAACCAACTTGAGCATGGTTTGTAGGGTTAAGCCTTGAACTTGGATACTTAGCCAATTTTGACAGGATTTGTAGATGGGTTAAGTCATGAACTTAAGTGACACTTAATCCATTATGTAAACCCTAGTTCTGAGGATTAGGTGGATAACCGTAGTTAACAAGGATAACGGGAACAATGCTAAGTGGTAAACCTTAGTTGAAGAATAACTAAGTAATGATTCTTAGTCAAGGAAATTTAGACCAGTTCATAGATAGATGAGTAACCTGATACGGTAGGTCATCGTTTAAGTATACGAGTAGGAGCAAGTATCTGATTTAGATAAATGCTCCAGCGAACTGGGTAACGAAGCAGCGGCTTCGGGGAACGTGAGGATACTCTTGGTATCCCTCTATGAGCTGCCAGGTGATTATACTAGGCTCATGAGAGGTTAAGGTCTGCGTTAGAAGAACCAAGAGTATGCCTTGGTTGCTATACGAGCGACCTAAAGACGGGGATGGATAGGGGATAGTCGACGATACACGGTCGTACTCTAGATAGCATTTCGTCAGGCTACCTACCATCTTTGGTCAAGCGTGTACGTACGGAAAGGCAGAGAACACCCAAAAGACCATAATTGTTATCTAATTATGGTTGCGGTAAGGCTTGGATGTGGGTTGGCCAGTGTTGTGTTCTCATACAGGATTTATCTTGTCTTGTCTTTCACTAGTTGAGGGAGTGGTCTCGTGGGACCATAGCCACGTATAAGAAAAACAGACCTTAGCATCTGCATCGGCAGATAAATCGAAAGCTCCCGACCGAGTCCTGTATTTCTTGATTTGCCCTGTGACAGGACTCGGATGGCACGATGTGATACATGTGCATACAGTCATGGAAAAGCGATTCACGATGAATGCGTGGGAAAAAGGGCGCGGTTGGCGGTTAGCGTAATCCCTAGTGGCCCTAGGTGGTTGAACCCAAACCGAGATACGAAAACGTGCAATAGGTAAGCATAATCCCTAGCAGCCCTAGGTAGCATAAGTCCTAGTTGTACAAACAATAATTCATGTTGGAAGACCCTAGCTAGGTTTAGGGTAACAGTCCAAACCGATCTTAAGGATCATGGAACTATGTTAAAATAATATAGAATCTCATGGGAAAGCCCGTATGGTCTACGGCAAGGGACTGAACATTTACATGGAATAAAACATACAAGTTGAGTAACCTATATATGCGATATATTAGGTTGACATGGACCATTACACGACTTTTGAGTGAGGGTCATTCTTGGTTAAAACATGACACGGTGGGGATACTAGTACGGTAGGTGCAGAGCTAAAATACAGGATAGATATCACGGGGCGTTATACGTGACAGATATCTTGGGGATATTATACTTGATAGAAACCTGACGATGTGATACCTTGTTTTATCTTGACATCGTAATTTATCATGACACCTTAGTTTATCTGAGTTCAGTAGTTCATCCTGTTATTTTGATTTAGCTTATCTATCTTGTTATCATGCTTATGTTCATCTCAGTTTCTCATGTCAGTTAACTTTACTAGTTTTTATGCTAATAGTAGATAGGGCTTACTCAGTCTTTTTGACTGACCCGTTTTGTTTCGCCTCTTTTCTTCCGTTTCCCCCCCAGGTTACAGGGAGGAAATACTGTTGTTTAGTTCGGACTTCTTCTGCTTGAAGGTCATCATGGATGGCTTGGACTTTTCTTTGCTAATGGCTACTTTACTGTTTTTACTTGGGGAATAATTTATGAAAATGTCTTTATGCTTCTTTACTATTGCAAGACAGGTTTTGATGTACTCTGATGTAAAAGGCTTTAGACCTTATTTATTCATGTTATGAAAGTTTGATTTTACTTCCGCTATTTTTTATGTTCTGTCTTGTGATATTTCTGTGCATGTTTACCAATAATGCCCCTCTAAAGCTAGTGCATTCCTTTGCGAGTGACCCTAGCGGAGGCGGGGTGTTACAATGTTTTTTAACCAAACTGTCTGTGAATTAAAAGCATAGTAATAGTTTTCTTTTTGCTTTCGCAAGGAAGTCATTGACAATATATTTCTTAGTTGAAAATTGTTATTGAAAATGGAGAAGGCAAATACCTTTTTCTTTAAAAGATTATTTCTCCGAAAGCACCTTTATCATACTCTCAAGTTGATGGTGAGATGAAAAGACCCGTTTTATATAAATGATTCATTATCATCGTTGCAGTTGAAGGAAAACCCATCATACATGAATGATATAATTGCGGAGCAGGCCCGTCGGCATAAGTTAAGTGATCGACGAAAGTTTCATACCTATCGGCGGTTGAGAATAGATGAACCAGAACATGACAGTAAACATCATTTGCACTAGCGGGATTAATAACTGATGAGACGTCATGAAGTAAGCAAGGAGTGGTTATACCAAACATAGCAGAAGTAATTTGGATTTCCAGATCAAACGAAATTGCAGGCTGAAAAAATTGAATAGAGGTTATCGGGCCGTCCAACAATTACGGAAGAACCGCCCTCCTCGTCGAAGTTTGTTGCATGGTGGATTGAAAATGTATGTGGAGAGAAGATGGGAAAGGGGATGACAACAGCGCAGAAGGAGGAGAAATCAGGGATGATAGGTCATTAATTAGGGCAAATTTTGATCGGCGATGAGAAAGAGTTGTAAGTGGTTTCTCACACGTTCTTTTTTCTAAAACCGTTAGTGGAAAATAAAAATATAAGAGATGTAGAATGTTGTTCAGTGCATACTATTTCAAAATGAAGTTGTTTAATGCTTCAATAATGCGGAGAGTCTCTAAGAAGCGAAGAAGGCGGGAAAGAAACAAATTTAGGCTTCCACGTAAGCAGTTTTTGGTTTCTACTTTCTATTTTAGATAATAAATAGATTAAATATTCAATATTATTTAATTAAACAACCATTTAAATCTCTAAATCACTATTAATATAATTAAATAAATTAGTTATTATACCGTAAAAATACGGGACGTTACATTCTTCCCTCCTTAAAATTATTTCGTCCTCGAAATTGCTAAGGTAGTAAACAAATCCTTATTAACTGGGTTAAAAATTATTTGTTTACTTATAAACTTCAGTTTCCACTGAACCAATTTATTTCAATTAAATATTAATTTGTTCTATAAAACTAAAATTTTCAAAATCCCAAAAATTTTCTAACACCCTAAATTTTCGAATTTTTTTGCCAGTACCTCCTTTGTACGTCTTAATCAGTACAACTCGCCTCTCTAGGCCTTCTCCAATCCAAAAGAAAATAAAACACCCAAGCGGCTTGCCCAATCGGCTCATAAATCTCATACTCATATAAAATTTTAACTTGTACCGTTTTGTTGGGCTCATCATTATATCCTTTCCGTATACTGCTAGTTCAGCATATACCAAGGTCATCCCCATCAAACTCAAATCACTTTTATCTCTAAAACAACCATTCACTTATCCAAGCCAAATTTCATTCTCAATCTCAAGTACCATTCTTGATTTTTAATTTCTTAACTCACCAATCAATATACTTAACCAAGTTAAGTTCCATCCCATATTTCATTAACTGGTTAATTTCTCTAATCAGGGATATTTATATCATAACTCAAATTGGATTTTTATTTCAAAAACCAATCCATTTCAATTCACATGGGTCCAATTTATAGTCAAGAATCCAATTAAATTCAATTTGCTTTTGCAAATTCCTATTTAAATTGTTTTTAATCAAACAATCTGCTTCTGGGGGTTTTTAAGCAGCTTAGCTTTTCAAAAATCAAATATTCCTTTTCAGAATTCAAAACAACTTGCTTTTCTCAAAACAATTCAAAATGAATACCTTTGGTAGTAATCCATCACTTAGAAACTCGAAAATGAACACCGATGATGTTCGGATCATCATCGAAATTATTTTCCAGCGACCGAAGTGAGTTCAATACTATATCACTTTCAAAACCATTTCTTAACACTTTTATTTTGAAGTACAATTCAAAATACCATTCACAGTGCTTGTAAAACAATTTAAGATCTCCCAGGATTTTAAAATTCTCATATACTTAATCCAAATCCATTTACAAACACCTTTCCAAACCCCAGAGTTTTAAATTTTAATTCTGGTTTAAATTCAATTTTAATTCATTTCGTAATACTTATACGAATTTCATTTGGTTATATATGTTTAACCAACTCAATTTTAATCTTATTCGATTAATATAACAACCAACACATCCAATGTAATATAATATATCAAATATCTATACTTTGTTTGTATCAAAATATAATTTGGATAAAATTATTTCATTTACCCTCTTTTCAAACTATACTGTGATGGTCCATCGTATTCAAGTGTTTATAAACCCCTACCGATACAGTAGATCAAACTGATCGACCAGAACTCATAAACAAATCAACCAATAAATCACCACAATATAAAACATAATTATAAAATCTACACATACGCTCTCTCGTATATATGCACTCAACTCAATCTAGGGCATTATTAATCCCATCTCTATTGAGTTACGCCATAGAGCCAAGGTAACCACTTAATCTTCAGCTCTGATACCACTGTAACGAACGGGGAATTTTCGACTTTGGTAATCGACATACAACACCGTGTCGACTATCCAAGAATCAAAAATACTGGAACATTAATACAAAGAAGTTAGAGGGTGGGAAATGGAAAGGAAGAAAGTTAGAATAGAAAAAGAAGAACATAAGTACAACATCAGAGTAAACAAGAACCTCACATCGGAACGAATAAAATATATCATAAATTCGAAATACAAATTTGTACTTGAATATACATATCATTATCAAAGTACAGTACTGTGACGGCCGAGAATTTTGCTCGATCCGAATCAGTCGTTAAACCGATCTAGACCGTTCGAAACCCCTGATTGTTGAGAACAGGACAAATCAGAATCCACACAGAAGAACATTTCATTGTATAGTACAACAATGCATCAGATTACAAGAATATACAGAGTACAAACGAATAAATTACATTCGATAAATATCAGAGATTACAATATATTACATAGCAGCGGAAAATAATACAAAGCACAACTGAAGGTGATATACGGATACAGAGCTTTCCGGATATCATTCCAGCTGCAAACCAGGATCCTGTGAATATAAATCTGCAAAACCAAAACTACTAGCTGCCCGTGCGGAAAATAGGGGCACCCAGAGTTTAGGTTAAAACAATAAACTCCAGGTCAGTCATGTGACTGGTGTGAGAACTAAAACAGTTATTTAAAACTTTACATTAAAAGAAAGTAATTCAAGGGACCACGCCGTATAACACGGAACGGGTTTCCTCCCAAGAATACCAGTGCATATAGAATAAACAGCGCAATGCTTTTTCGAAAAATGAAGCTATTATAAGACCCAGGTCCCATCACACAATGCAACGCAAGCCGGAGGATAGGGTTTTCCCTTATAATAGCCAAACATGCTTGGTACGTTTAAAACAAATCATTTGATACTATAATAAGTGTATAGTGTCAAAACAATTTCAATCATAAATATCAATCATAGGCGGCATAGCTACCATCTACTATGTCGCCATACTAGTTCTACAATTAAAACCGAATCACACGTATTGGAAATTGGATTTCCGTCATGAGTCGAGGCAAGGGGCAAGCTCCTCTCCGCGTTCGAGACACTCTAGCAAATGTCTCAGGGCTACGCACTCTGGGCAACCCCTGGATGCTTCAGGGCCGGTCCTCACTTACGTTAGAGGATTATTTATTCCTGAACACACGTTTCCCGGTCCTTACAGACCTATAATCGAGGCGCCTCATCCAACAACCACAAAGGTGAAAAGTATATAAATGTCAGGGCTGGTAAGTCACTGACACCACCAAAGCTAGAAAGAAACGTCGTGCTCTCCCTGCAGTCCGTATCCCGTTTTTGACTCATACCGAGGTGTGAGGCTCGTGAATTCACGTTATACATAAAGCTGCCACATAGGCCGTGCTTTGATCATCAACCACAAGACTCTGCTTTTCAACAAAAGCCTTGATCATTGCATCTTAGCGTGCCACACAGGCAATTCATGCCATGCGACTGATGTCCATCGATATACAACCTCTGAGCTCGTACGTCTCAGAGAAGGGCGTTAAGCAAAAGAATAAATTCTCCGCCGCCAAACAGATGTATATTTAATAGAAATCAATCAACACAGAATAAAATCCAGTGTCAGACACACAATCCATTTTCAAGTCCGTTCTGGGTCTGAACGAAACCGGAGGCACTTTCCTCGCATATCCATCCATCTCCAGGTACGTCTGGACGACCACCAACTATTTCCATCCTCTTGGGTGTACAGCCCAATCAGGATCGTCAGTAATTATCCAAACGATGTGAAGACTTCCGGTCTTCGACCACCGTCTACATCTTCGACTTATCGTCGAATCGGTTATTCAGAATGGGTATAAACCCGGACTTTCCGAACGACCCGCGTATATTTAAAACAGATGTTACACAAACACAACATACGCCTCATTCCAATCCTGAATATTCTGTTATTTAAATATTCGCATCTTTTTGGGAAAGGTTCCCATTAATTTTATCCAAGATAAATTCTTTAAAATTTATCCTTTAATCTTCCTTTGGATGTCGTTTAAAACCAAATTATGGTTTTTCCAACTAGTCGAGATTAGCGAACCACAACGAAGTAATTATTTATTTTATTTCCCAATCCCAACCTATTCATCCCATGAAGCAAAACTGGTAATACTCCATATCTAACACCGTGGTGTTATCGGTAAAATCAATTACCATTTCACGTTCAAATCTAATTAAAGATTTAACTATCGCTTTCGAGCAAAACTGGTAATACTCCATTCCCGCTCATTTCTAAATTTGATAATTTAGATTATAGATTCACATTTCAATCTAATTGTAGATTCGTTAGAACTCCTTTTACTGGGTTAAAGAACTAGGTGTTATTTAAAACACAGTTCACGACAAACCCAAATCAAATTCAATCAAATATATTAGAAATTCCGATTATTTAAAACCCCTTTTTAAATCTAATTTATTTATTTAAAAATAAAAATCGGGTTTTAAATTTAGTTCAAAACTAGTTCATTTCAATAAAAATCCATTTTTATCTTTTCAAATATGGAGTTTTTCACCCCAATTTTTCTCAAATCATTTCTTATGATTTTACACAAATTATTGATATTTTTAATAATTTTATTAAGGCACGTACACTCGATTTCCATCAACGGCCATCGAACTGCACTTATAGCGACCTTTTTCGAATTTGATTTGGACGTATCACCAAATCCAACCGTTAGATTTCAAATTTCTAATATTCCTTAGAAAGCCCTTTTCGATACGAACCCAACGGTTCTGGTTTTAGGAGAATCCGACGGTCGGATCTCCCGTAATGTCCGTTTGAAATAAATGGTCGAAATTCACGAACTGCCGCGGCGCGGCGCGTTCTATTCAGGCCATTATATTTTATATATAATATATATAATATATATTTCATCAATTTCTATTTAAAACGAATTATATAAATAGCTTTAAATTCGTTTCAAAAGCAATTTCAACTTCCATTTCAATTTAAATCAAAATTGAATTCTTCTTTATAAATTCGTTTTAAAATTCATTTCTATTCAATTCAAGTTTCAATTCAATTTGAATTCATTTCAATTCGATTTCAATTCAATTTGAACTCGTTTTTAATTCAATTCAATTTCAAAGTCGTTTGCTATTCGATTCTATTCAAATTGGTTTCAAAGTCGTTTTCTATTCGATTCAATTCAAATTGGTTTCAAAGTCGTTTTCTATTCGATTCAATTCAAATTGGTTTCAAAGTCGTTTTCTATTCGATTCAACTCAAATTGGTTTTCTATTCGAATCAAATTCGTTATATATTCAATTGAAATCAAATTCGTTTTCTATTCAATTCATTTCGAAATCGTTATATGTTCAATTCATTTCGAAATCGTTATATATTCAATTCATTTCGAAATCGTTATATATTCAATTCATTTTGAATAAAATTGATATAAATATCGTTCACGTCCAAATGGCGTCAATCTAATCACCACGGCTTCATATACTTCTATTTTCAAATATTCTATTTCAAATATTTCCTTTTCAAACATTTCTATTTCAAATATTTCGTTTCAAATATTTCTATTTCAAATATTTCGTTTCAAATATTTCTATTTCAAATATTTCGTTTCAAATATTTCTATTTCAAATGTTTCTATTATTAAAATATTTCGTTTCAAATATTTCTATTTCAAATATTTCCTTTTCAAACATTTCTATTTCAAATATTTCGTTTCAAATATTTCTATTTCAAATATTTCGTTTCAAATATTTCTATTTCAAATATTTCTATTTCAAATATATCGTTCAACACATGACTAATCTCAACGGATGAGTACAGTCAACACATGAACCTTTATTTTATATTAATAAAGATATAAATTTTATTATTAAAATATTTCGTTCAACACATGACTAATCTCAACGGATGAGTACAGTCAACACATGAACCTTTATTTTATATTAATAAAGATATAAATTTTATTATTAAAATATTTCGTTCAACACATGACTAATCTCAACGAATGAGTACAGTCAACACATGAACCTTTATTTTATAATATTCTTTATCTTCTAAATTGGAATGAGGCCCAATCAATTACCATATAAAATTAATTATATGGATTTCCATACAACACATGTATATAATAGCATTGAAAAATAATCAACCATCAACCAAAGTGCACTACACTGTATAAGCATCAAATATAGATATCTAACGCTTATAACAGCCTGTCAATCAATCGATCGACATCATTAATCAATCAGGATGAGTGAACTTCATATTTCATCCCAACACCCGTGTGGGGTTTCAAACAATCAAACACAGATTTTATTTGTGCAGTTGGGCGATGTGTAAAATTTATCGACCCAATCAATGTCCTTCAAATAGGTGTACATAAACAAACCGTGGGGTTTGTAAATGAATATTTTATTTTATTCACTTTCATTTTAAAAATTATATTTTTAACGATAAAATATTTTATTTTGACATATGAATATCTATTCAGTTCATTCTTTAAATAAAATGATATTTTTATTTTTCTAACTTATTTTAGGAAATTTCGGCGGCATAACGGCATGATACTAGAAACGGGACGAGGCCTAGCCTTATCCCCGGTCTAGTGAAGGCCCACGCCATTCACACATCAATCAAATCAATTTCATTTCACAAAACAACTCAATTCAAATCAAAACTATCTAACTAATTTATGCAACCAAACAAACAAGTCCATGGTCTGTGGACGATTGTGTCGGGTGCTACTAAGCACCGTCTGCATCCTAGTATATATATAACTAGAAAATGAAATTGAAAGGTGAGAAATTCTCACCGATAGCTATCCCTAATCCACGACTCTTCTTATGCAGGAAATCTTCACTGTTCTCGTCTCTTATCGCTTTCGTTGTCCGCTTTCACTACATATGTAAAAATCACATTTTTATATACTGATGTCTTTAAAATAAAAATCACATTTTTATTTATTCACTTTCAATTTAAAAATCATATTTTTATAATCACTTCCTACATTTAAAAATCGAATTTTTATTCCGTTATTCAATATATAAAAATCGAATTTTTACTACTATGTTATATAGATAAAAATTATATTTTCACTTCTCTACATAAACAAAAATCATATTTTTATATCATCTATATAGTAAAGACTATATTTTTAATACTTTAAAAATATAAAAATCATATTATTATTACTTTAAAAATATAAAAATCATATTTTTATTACTTTAAAAATATAAAAATCATATCCTTAAGTAAATACAAATCACCTTTCGACATCTTTATACTTTTAAAATCTACATCTTTATACTTTTAAAATTTAAACCTTATTCAAATAAAAATCAAACCTTTTACATGAATAAAAATCGTTTCTTTTCTATGATAACAATCTTTTCTTTCCTAAGAATCTAAGTTTTAATTTCCTAAAAATAATTCTAACATACGATAAAAATTCTAGCTTTAAGCATTTAAGAAAATCAGGTTTTAAATAAATTTAACTATGTAAAACAAAACAAAAATAAACAAAGAAGCATACCTTTTCGATTTCGTTTATTGGAGGGGGGGGGGTTTGTTGTTCGCTGGTGGAAGCAGGGGGAGGGTCTTCGAATGGAGGAGGGCGCAGCAGGGTAGGGGGGGCTCGAGGTCGTCTCGCTGCTGGGGGAGGGGGGGGGGTCTTCGCGCCAGGTGCCAGTCGAAGGGGGAAAGGAGGAGAAGAAGTGGAAGGGGCGGCGATTGGGTGGAGGACGGTGGCGAGAGTGGAAGAGGGAGGCGCGAGCGCCTTGGGGAAGGAGGAATCGGGTTTTCCCGATTGAAAAGGAGAAGGGGGAAAACGAAAATAACGGGGGGGGGGGGGGGGGGCTGACGTGTATAGAGGGAGAGGTTTTAATTTTTTTTCTTTTCTTATTTAATTATTTTATTTTCAACCAAAAAGCAACTTTTATTTTCGACCTCAAAACGAGACCCACCGCCTGTCGTCCATAGCGTTTTACCCCCATTCCGAACACAATGGGATATGTATCGTAGGTTGATTCGGACGTTACGATCAGTTTCCGTTAAAATCAACATATAACTCTATATATTGAATTTAAACGCGCATTTCAATTTACCGGGGTCACATACTAACTAGAAAATTCCATAAAAATATCTTCTAGCTTCGTATTGACGATACGGTCCTAACAAAACTAGTTTCATCGAATTCTGAGACCGTTAGAAAAATGGTCATTTTCCAGTCGATTAAAATCAACTGAAACTGGTCAAACGCGTTTTCCTTTGCCACGCTCACATATTGAATCGAAAAATTATGAAATTTGGAATCTAGCAATAATTTGACATCACGGACCCAACAAAACTGGTTTCGTCGAAATCCGAGGTCGTTTGCAAAATTTCCATTTTTAAGGGCCTGAATTCCATAGCGACTATTCAGAATTTTCAACTGGACATATCTTTTGATTCCCGCTATGAAATCTTGATTTTTCAGATTCGTTGGAAAGATATTATCAATTAGATCCTATCATTTTTGGTTTCACTAAAATCCGGATTGTTTTGCACCCGGTACATTTAATTGAAGTTTGAAATCGAATTATCGAACTACCGCGGCATTCTCAATTTCTATTTATAATTATATATAAATATTTATATTCTAACGACGACGCGTATAATATATACATTCGAATTCTATTCAAAATAAATTCCTCGACAATATTATTTAAAATAATCTATTTTAAATATTCAAAATTCGCTAAAATTGCCAAAATAAAAATTTTAAACTGGCCCAGATTTTCGGGTTGTTACAATCTCCCCCACTTAAAACTTTTCGTCCCCGAAAAGGAACAAAGTCGAAAGTGGTTTGATCAATCAACTCTACGTTCGATCTAGCTTCCATTCTCCAACTTTTCAGTTTCCGAGAACTTTCTAAAATTTCAAAAAATTTGGCTAACACCCTAAATTTTTGAAATTTTTTTGCCATAACCTCCCCTGCACCGGGAGCATCGGGGAATTTCAAATAGCTTCCCCGGTCCTTCAGATCTCAAAAAGAAAAAGAAAAAGCCAAGCGGCTAGCCAATAGGCTCATAAAATCATCATCACCCAAACAAAACAGGAAATTATGTAGTAAACATGTACCTATTTGTCGGGCAAACAAATTTTATTCTCTGCTCTAGCCTCCTTGCTATGACCTGTTCAATGTAAGTGCAAGTATATGCAAGCAAATGCGACCAAATTTCAATACAATTCATTATTTGATACAATTAGGCGTAATGGTTAAAAATTATCAAACAAATAAACAAACAACACAAACATAAATCAATTAGTGGATTAGAGTTTCAAATTCATAATTTTGATACATATACAAAAATCATGTTTTTGATGCCAAATCACAACAATAGGCCCTATCTAATTTTGGTTCTCACACCAGTCTAATGGAAATATATAGATATCACACCTTCGACACTCGAATATAAATGCTGATGATGATGCACCATCATCAGGATCATCCCCGGGTGACTAGAGTGTGGTTCTATATCTATCCAGTATATTAAAACTTCGAATATACGTTTGCAAGGCGCATATGCAAAAATCTTTATATACTGGACTGTCCAAATCAATACTAATAAATAATCAAATATGAATAATTGATTTAGATTTTCAAAACAAAATTTGTTTTCACTTTAAAAATATACTCTTCACACTCGTTCTAGGATACTACTGATCCTATCTCTAACGAGTCATTCTAATTGGATATTGCTAATCCAATATCTGATGAATTCTTTTGTATAGTTCTAATGTGCCTTGTTCTCTGCTTTGTAAACCAAAGCTCTGATACCAAATGTGACGGCCGAGAATTTCGCTCGATCCGAATCAGTCGTTAAACCGATCTAGACCGTTCGAAACCCCTGATCGTTGAGAACAGGACAAATCAGAATCCACACAGAAGAACATTTCATTGTATATTACAACAATGCATCAGATTACAAGAATATACAGAGTACAAATGAATAAATTACATTCGATAAATATCAGAGATTACAATATATTACATAGCAGCGGAAAATAATACAAAGCACAACTGAAGGTGATATACGGATACAGAGCTTTCCGGATATCATTCCAGCTGCAAACCAGGATCCTGTGAATATAAATCTGCAAAACCAAAACTACTAGCTGCCCGTGCGGAAAATAGGGGCACCCAGAGTTTAGGTTAAAACAATAAACTCCAGGTCAGTCATGTGACTGGTGTGAGAACTAAAACAGTTATTTAAAACTTTACTTTAAAAGAAAGTAATTCAAGGGACCACGCCGTATAACACGGAACGGGTTTCCTCCCAAGAATACCAGTGCATATAGAATAAACAGCGCAATGCTTTTTCGAAAAATGAAGCTATTATAAGACCCAGGTCCCATCACACAATGCAACGCAAGCCGGAGGATAGGGTTTTCCCTTATAATAGCCAAACATGCTTGGTACGTTTAAAACAAATCATTTGATACTATAATAAGTGTATAGTGTCAAAACAATTTCAATCATAAATATCAATCATAGGCGGCATAGCTACCATCTACTATGTCGCCATACTAGTTCTACAATTAAAACAGAATCACACGTATTGGAAATTGGATTTCCGTCATGAGTCGAGGCAAGGGGCAAGCTCCTCTCCGCGTTCGAGACACTCTAGCAAATGTCTCAGGGCTACGCACTCTGGGCAACCCCTGGATGCTTCAGGGCCGGTCCTCACTTACGTTAGAGGATTATTTATTCCTGAACACATGTTTCCCGGTCCTTACAGACCTATAATCGAGGCGCCTCATCCAACAACCACAAAGGTGAAAAGTATATAAATGTCAGGGCTGGTAAGTCACTGACACCACCAAAGCTAGAAAGAAACGTCGTGCTCTCCCTGCAGTCCGTATCCCGTTTTTGACTCATACCGAGGTGTGAGGCTCGCGAATTCACGTTATACACAAAGCTGCCACGTAGGCCGTGCTTTGATCATCAACCACAAGACTCTGCTTTTCAACAAAAGCCTTGATCATTGCATCTTAGCGTGCCACACAGGCAATTCATGCCATGCGACTGATGTCCATCGATATACAACCTCTGAGCTCGTACGTCTCAGAGAAGGGCGTTAAGCAAAAGAATAAATTCTCCGCCGCCAAACAGATGTATATTTAATAGAAATCAATCAACACCGAATAAAATCCAGTGTCAGACACACAATCCATTTTCAAGTCCGTTCTGGGTCTGAACGAAACCGGAGGCACTTTCCTCGCATATCCATCCATCTCCAGGTACGTCTGGACGACCACCATCTATTTCCATCCTCTTGGGTGTATAGCCCAATCAGGATCGTCAGTAATTATCCAAACGATGTGAAGACTTCCGGTCTTCGACCACCGTCTACATCTTCGACTTATCGTCGAATCGGTTATTCAGAATGGGTATAAACCCGGACTTTCCGAACGACCCGCGTATATTTAAAACAGATGTTACACAAACACAACATACGCCTCATTCCAATCCTGAATATTCTGTTATTTAAATATTTGCATCTTTTTGGGAAAGGTTCCCATTAATTTTATCTAAGATAAATTCTTTAAAATTTATCCTTTAATCTTCCTTTGGATGTCGTTTAAAACCAAATTATGGTTTTTCCAACTAGTCGAGATTAGCGAACCACAACGAAGTAATTATTTATTTTATTTCCCAATCCCAACCTATTCATCCCATGAAGCAAAACTGGTAATACTCCATATCTAACACCGTGGTGTTATCGGTAAAATCAATTACCATTTCACGTTCAAATCTAATTAAAGATTTAATTATCGCTTTGGAGCAAAACTGGTAATACTCCATTCCCGCTCATTTCTAAATTTGATAATTTAGATTATAGATTCACATTTCAATCCAATTGTAGATTCGTTAGAACTCCTTTTACTGGGTTAAAGAACTAGGTGTTATTTAAAACACAGTTCACGACAAACCCAAATCAAATTCAATCAAATATATTAGAAATTCCGATTATTTAAAACCCCTTTTTAAATCTAATTTATTTATTTAAAAATAAAAATCGGGTTTTAAATTTAGTTCAAAACTAGTTCATTTCGATAAAAATCCATTTTTATCTTTTCAAATATGGAGTTTTTCACCCCAATTTTTCTCAAATCATTTATTATGATTTTACACAAATTATTGATATTTTTAATAATTTTATTAAGGCCCATACACTCGATTTCCATCAACGGCCATCGAACTGCACTTATAGCGACCTTTTTCGAATTTGATTTGGACGTATCTCCAAATCCAACCGTTAGATTTCAAATTTCTAATATTCGTTAGAAATCCCTTTTCGATACGAACCCAACGGTTCCGGTTTTAGGAGAATCCGACGGTCGGATCTCCCGTAATGTCCGTTTGAAATAAATGGTCGAAATTCACTAACTGCCGCGGCGCGGCGCGTTCTATTCAGGCCATTATATTTTATATATAATATATATAATATATATTTCGTCGATTTCTATTTAAAATGAATTATATAAATAGCTTTAAATTCGTTTCAAAAGCAATTTCAACTTCCATTTCAATTTAAATCAAAATTGAATTCTTCTTTATAAATTCGTTTTAAAATTCATTTCTATTCAATTCAAGTTTCAATTCAATTTGAATTCATTTCAATTCGCTTTCAATTCAATTTGAACTCGTTTTTAATTCAATTCAATTTCAAAGTCGTTTGCTATTCGATTCTATTCAAATTGGTTTCAAAGTCGTTTTCTATTCGATTCAATTCAAATTGGTTTCAAAGTCGTTTTCTATTCGATTCAATTCAAATTGGTTTCAAAGTCGTTTTCTATTCGATTCAATTCAAATTGGTTTTCTATTCGAATCAAATTCGTTATATATTCAATTGAAATCAAATTCGTTTTCTATTCAATTCATTTCGAAATCGTTATATGTTCAATTCATTTCGAAATCGTTATATATTCAATTCATTTCGAAATCGTTATATATTCAATTCATTTTGAATAAAATTGATATAAATATCGTTCACGTCCAAATGGCGTCAATCTAATCAACACGGCTTCATATACTTCTATTTTCAAATATTCTATTTCAAATATTTCCTTTTCAAACATTTCTATTTCAAATATTTCGTTTCAAATATTTCTATTTCAAATATTTCGTTTCAAATATTTCTATTTCAAATATTTCGTTTCAAATATTTCTATTTCAAATGTTTCTATTATTAAAATATTTCGTTTCAAATATTTCTATTTCAAATATTTCCTTTTCAAACATTTCTATTTCAAATATTTCGTTTCAAATATTTCTATTTCAAATATTTCGTTTCAAATATTTCTATTTCAAATATTTCTATTTCAAATATATCGTTCAACACATGACTAATCTCAACGGATGAGTACAGTCAACACATGAACCTTTATTTTATATTAATAAAGATATAAATTTTATTATTAAAATATTTCGTTTAACACATGACTAATCTCAACGGATGAGTACAGTCAACACATGAACCTTTATTTTATATTAATAAAGATATAAATTTTATTATTAAAATATTTTGTTCAACACATGACTAATCTCAACGAATGAGTACAGTCAACACATGAACCTTTATTTTATAATATTCTTTATCTTCTAAATTGGAATGAGGCCCAATCAATTACCATATAAAATTAATTATATGGATTTCCATACAACACATGTATATAATAGCATTGAAAAATAATCAACCATCAACCAAAGTGCACTACACTGTATAAGCATCAAATATAGATATCTAATGCTTATAACAGCCTGTCAATCAATCGATCGACATCATTAATCAATCAGGATGAGTGAACTTCATATTTCATCCCAACACCCGTGTGGGGTTTCAAACAATCAAACACAGATTTTATTTGTGCAGTTGGGCGATGTGTAAAATTTATCGACCCAATCAATGTCCTTCAAATAGGTGTACATAAACAAACCATGGGGTTTGTAAATGAATATTTTATTTTATTCACTTTCATGTTAAAAATTATATTTTTAACGATAAAATATTTTATTTCGACATATGAATATCTATTCAGTTCATTCTTTAAATAAAATGATATTTTTATTTTTCTAACTTATTTTAGGAAATTTCGGCGGCATAACGACACGATACTAGAAACGGGACGAGGCCTAGCCTTATCCCCGGTCTAGTGAAGGCCCACGCCATTCACACATCAATCAAATCAATTTCATTTCACAAAACAACTCAATTCAAATCAAAACTATCTAACTAATTTATGCAACCAAACAAACAAGTCCATGGTCTGTGGACGATTGTGTCGGGTGCTACTAAGCACCGTCTGCATCCTAGTATATATATAACTAGAAAATGAAATTGAAAGGTGAGAAATTCTCACCGATAGCTATCCCTAATCCACGACTCTTCTTATGCAGGAAATCTTCACTGTTCTCGTCTCTTATCGCTTTCGTTGTCCGCTTTCACTACATATGTAAAAATCACATTTTTATATACTGATGTCTTTAAAATAAAAATCACATTTTTATTTATTCACTTTCAATTTAAAAATCATATTTTTATAATCACTTCCTACATTTAAAAATCGAATTTTTATTCCGTTATTCAATATATAAAAATCGAATTTTTACTACTATGTTATATAGATAAAAATTATATTTTCACTTCTCTACATAAACAAAAATCATATTTTTATATCATCTATATAGTAAAGACTATATTTTTAATACTTTAAAAATATAAAAATCACATTTTTATTACTTTAAAAATATAAAAATCATATTTTTATTACTTTAAAAATATAAAAATCATATCCTTAAGTAAATACAAATCACCTTTCGACATCTTTATACTTTTAAAATCTACGTCTTTATACTTTTAAAATTTAAACCTTATTCAAATAAAAATCAAACCTTTTACATGAATAAAAATCGTTTCTTTTCTATGATAACAATCGTTTCTCTCCTAAGAATCTAAGTTTTAATTTCCTAAAAATAATTCTAACATACGATAAAAATTCTAGCTTTATGCATTTAAGAAAATCAGGTTTTAAATAAATTTAACTATGTAAAACAAAACAAAAATAAACAAAGAAGCATACCTTTTCGATTTCGTTTATTGGAGGGGGGGGGTTTGTTGTTCGCTGGTGGAAGCGGGGGGCGGGTCTTCGAATGGAGGAGGGCGCAGCAGGGTAGGGGGGGCTCGAGGTCGTCTCGCTACTGGGGGGGGGGGGGTCTTCGCGCCAGGCGCCAGTCGAAGGGGGAAAGGAGGAGAAGAAGTGGAAGGGGCGGCGATTGGGTGGAGGACGGTGGCGAGAGTGGAAGAGGGAGGCGCGAGCGCCTTGGGGAAGGAGGAATCGGGTTTTCCCGATTGAAAAGGAGAAAGGGGAAAATGAAAATAACGGGGGGGGGGGGGGGGGGCTGACGTGTATAGAGGGAGAGGTTTTAAATTTTTTTTCTTATTTAATTATTTTATTTTCAACCAAAAACCAACTTTTATTTTCGACCTCAAAACGAGACCCACCGCCTGTCGTCCATAGCGTTTTACCCCCATTCCGAACACAATGGGATATGTATCGTAGGTTGATTCGGACGTTACGATCAGTTTCCGTTAAAATCAACATATAACTCTATATATTGAATTTAAACGCGCATTTCAATTTACCGGGGTCACATACTAACTAGAAAAATTCCATAAAAATATTTTCTAGCTTCGTATTGACGATACGGTCCTAACAAAACTAGTTTCATCGAATTCTGAGACCGTTAGAAAAATGGTCATTTTCCAGTCGATTAAAATCAACTGAAACTGGTCAAACGCGTTTTCCTTTGTCACGCTCACATATTGAATCGAAAAAGTATGAAATTTGGAATCTAGCAATAATTTGACATCACAGACCCAACAAAACTGGTTTCGTCGAAATCCGAGGTCGTTTGCAAAATTTCCATTTTTAAGGGCCTGAATTCCATAGCGACTATTCAGAATTTTCAACTGGACATATCTTTTGATTCCCGCTATGAAATCTTGATTTTTCGGATTCGTTGGAAAGATATTATCAATTAGATCCTATCATTTTTGGTTTCACTAAAATCCGGATTGTTTTGCACCCGGTACATTTAATTGAAGTTTGAAATCGAATTATCGAACTACCGCGACATTCTCAATTTCTATTTATAATTATATATAAATATTTATATTCTAACGACGACGCGTATAATATATACGTTCGAATTCTATTCAAAATAAATTCCTCGACAATATTATTTAAAATAATCTATTTTAAATATTCAAAATTCGCTAAAATTGCCAAAATAAAAATTTTAAACTGGCCCAGATTTTCGGGTTGTTACAAGTACTTACAATACGGTGGAAATAAACAATTGTTATAAAATCCTGAAGCCTCTTGCTCCAAGCTCTCAGTATATGTGTAAAATCCCGGCTACTTGACTGCCCCTACAAAATTGGGCACCCAAGAGTTTAGGGAAAACAAAACAAAATAAACTTTGGCTCAATCATGGGACTGGTATGAGTAAGCAATTTAAAACAGTTTAAGAAAAACAATATCTCATAAGACCACGCCGTATAACACAGAGCGGTTTTTTCCCTCATGAGAATCCAAAACACATGATTCAACATTCAAAAATCCTTTCGAAAGAAACGATAATCTTTATATCAAAACCCTTTTGATATTATAATAGTGTCTATCAACCACAATATAATAATCATCTAGTAGAACGCTTTCATCTCACGTTCCAAATTCATAATATATAATCAAAAACCGCGCGCGCTTATTAGTTAATGAATTCCAACTGGCAAGGTATGGGACCACCTTCTGGCAGTGTATCTCTAGAGAGGAATACGTGGCTTCAACAAGAACATCTTGTAACCTGGGCTATGCATGAACGGTCACACATTTCGCTTGAGTGTACCGAATTACTATCACCAACGGTTGGGATCAGCAACCGTTTTCCCGAAAAGGACATCATCGAAATAGGTTAAAGAAGTAAATGAAATTTCTTTAGATCAGGTGACAATAAACCCTAATTGGAAGCTAACCACTTATCCATGCCACCTACCCGATTTTATACCATTTCCCAGTTGTGAGGCTAGAGGCCGTAACGTATAGATCACACTTTTATTTAATTTGAATGTCTCATCGTCATACCCACCAAATCACAAATTGATTTCCCCAAAAATACCATAGGTATATGGCTAATAGAAATGAATTCCTCCGCCATCAAATGTAAATGCATTTGAAGAGATCAACTTACGTGATCTATTAAATATACTTTGTAAGACATTCTTCCATACAGGTTGTACTAGGAGTGGACAAATCGAAGGCGCTATTATGTTAATCCATCTTAGGCAATTTCTACCTAGGATTTGCTAAAATAGCCCTTGCATCAACTCCGTCTTCAATTATCTTCATCATATTTGATTCGCAACGCTAATGCCCATACGGATAGGTTTTCAGATAATTAATCTGACCCCGTTCTCTCCGTATTGACAACGGAAAATTGGTCAAAAACTTTGACAATCGGTGATTCAACTATCAAAGAAAAACATGTGTACAACAATGGTCGTATTTCCAAATGGAAATCTTACCAATCAATCATCAATCATCAATCAACTTTTTCTCTTTTTAAATTAATTCATCATTAATTTATTCAGTTACCCATTTCCATATCTCCATAAATTATTATTTTCTACATTTCGAAAATATACCTTATTAACATTGGAAAACGTTTCCATTTCTTATTCATGCTCAACTATCATTTCACGTCCATCAGTCTATAACCCAAAATTAGTAAGAGAACGATTCCCTAAGTATTAGTCCCAAAGGCCGAAACCAACATTAGATCGATACCCCCGGAAATCATTCAAACTTAACTAGTCTCTGGTCAGTTTCTAATTTCTATAACTCTATTACTTATCTTTTTATCAAATCATTGCTTACACAACTCTCGATTTCTGTTTATAAATCCTGTTCTTTTATAAAATGTTGGTTATAACGATAACGTTATAATCTCTACCTTCGATATAATCTAACTCCAAATTATACCGTTGTTTCTTAAATTGAATAATAATAATTTATTAAATAAATAAATGAATCTTGATTTAAAAGTGGAAAGTAAATAGTACCTTCCTACATTCGATATAATCGAATTACAATGTGCAATTCTCTTTCGAATAAACTATATTCGATTTAACTCTATTTCGAATAACTAATTTCGATTAACTCTTTTTGAATAACTAATTCGATTAACTCTTATTTTCAAGTGATCCACCTTCGATTTAATTCTCTTTCGAATAACTAATATTCGATTAACTCTCTTCCATATTCATTGCTGAATTTACAATCCAGATTATCCACTGATAATTATTTTTAATTTATTTATAAACACTGTTTATAAATCACACTACTTGTTTTTATTATTAAACAAGTTATTTATTCCAAGCATTTGAAATTTCATTTCTATTTGAATTCCTATATAAAAAATCCGATCTTTTTTATTTTCAAAACATTTATTTTAATCCATTATTCATATTCAATATGAATAACATTTCTTTTATAATCTTCTTTGCAAAAATACTTTCCTTAATCCATTATTCATATTCAATATGAATAATATATTCTTCATATTATTAAAACTGTTTGGTTTCATATTTAAAATATTATCTTATTTTAAATATTCTATTTATACTTCTATTTATAAACAATTCATATAAAATCTTATTTTATATTCAACACTTTAAAAATTCCATTAATAAGTCTTATTAACACTACGTTCATATACAGTTTCAAGTATCGATGTTCAAATTGATTCTTACTTCTCTATATAAGTTCTGACTTATATATTCCATTTATCCAATGATAAATATTTTACTTAATTTATAAAATATTATTTACAAATTAATCTTCTCCATTTATTTGTTTACTTCTTTATACAAGTTTAGACTTATATATTTTTATTTATCAAATGATAAATATTTTCCTTAATTTAAAAACATTATATAAAAATCATTCTTTTAATTTATTTGTTAAAAACATATTTTTATTTAATATCTATTTTAAGTAACTCAATTTATATCTCTATTATAACTCGAAATCCCCTTTTTATAATTTTATTTATTTTTTTCAAATATTTCCTTTTACAAAATCTGTTGATTTTATAAAATTCCTTTATCTCAATATTCACCATGAAATCTCTCTAATAAAATCCCTTGATTTTATATAATAATTTATTTCAATATACGCATTGAAATTTCCCTTTTTATAAAATCTGTTTATTTTAAATAATATTCTTGTTTCAATATACACACTGAAATTTTCCTTTTTACATCCCAGGGTTTCTTATGGTATTTAAAATGTCAAATGACAATGATCAATATCATCCAAACCCACATAATCAATAACAGATTATATACTCAGTCATATATCACAATATATGAAAACAGTAAAATAAATGTTGAGGAATATAGTTGGATCCCTCCAACCTGTTTCCCTGCATTCACAGATGTTAAACAATAAAATATAGCATCGATTTCATTTCAATATGAAATATTCTGATAAACAGAATCAATATTTGATCAACGATTTATATATATAATTATATTTACATTTTCAACCAATTAATTAGCAGTTCGTCCAAACAATCAACACACAGTAATCAACCATCATTTATCAGTTCTAAAAATACGTTATAAAAATATAACTGTGCAGAGTTAGTGAGGTTTACTCACATTGGACAATCATCGTCAAATAACGATAACTATCGGCTGATTTAGACTGACAATTTATTTCACTATAAATTGTAACGAGCTCCAATTCACTCCCAGTCAGTTCCATTGTATAGCTGCCGGCCACACGATCCCAATGGATCCTGTTATGTCCAATTTGGACAATGTATGACAAAGTTATCACGTTGGCAAGTTTTAAATAAGCATTTACATTATTTAAATCCCTTATTTTCAAATGGGCTCACCCCCAAACCGTCGGCCCAACTACTCATCTTCTAACCTGCGTCCATTCCTTCTCTTCTTCTCTTGCTTCTAATATATCTCGTATCCTCCTTAAACCAAATGGCCATTCACGCATCCTTCAACCTCAATATATCCTCCTTTTCTTAACAATACTCCAAACGGTTTTCACCACAAGCCTCCCCATCTTCACCTTCTCCGCGTCAATAAGAAATCACACAACTCGCATCTAATAAACCCGATGTTCAGCTCAAAAGTCATGGCCTCCATTTACAGTTCGCACAGAATTTCCTTTCATAATAAATTCCACAAAAATAACCACCCAACTCTTTTCAACTTCCTCTTCCACTTCATGCTAAAAATAACGAACTCGCCATCATATGGAACTCACGACTTCCGGCATTCTCGTGAGCTGCTCAACAATGATCGACACTTTTTTTTAATTTAAATCCCAAAAAATTGTCATGCACCCTCTAATGATCTCTTGAATCCAAAACAACAATCACAAATCCGAATTTCAACTTCAAATCCTCAAGATCCTAAGACCTAATTTTCCCAACGTGCTGCTCTTATTTTTAGCGAATATAAACTTCAATCGAATGATGATTTGTGGGCGTAGAATTGAAGAGCATCTCATGCATTTTTCTGCTATATATGTTAATCGATTTATGGAATTTTTCTGGATTTTATTTTGAATTTACAAACCACAATTTCCACTGTGTTGATAGTATATGAGGGCGGTTGTAAATTTTGACCAAAGAAGAGGAATTGGTTAGGGTTCCAAGGGATGGAGATATATTTATAGTGTAATGATAACATTTTATTTATTTTTAATTTATTATTTTATTCAATTATAATCAATCATTATACATATTCGTTGTTTAAAAATCCATATGATCACACATGAATCCCATTTTCGGTGAAAATGGACATGCAACTATGGTTTAACATTACGGACCCAATGAAACTTGTTTTGTTGAATTTCTTGTTCATTTGCTCACACAGTGTATTTTCAAAGTCAATTTATCGACTGCTTTTCACATTAAAATCCTGTACGACCACATAGTGACTCCAAAAATCATGAAAATTGAAATCTAACAATAATTTGATATTTCGGATCTAGCAAAATTAGTTTCATCAAAAACGGAGCTCGTTTGCAAAAGTAGCTATCTTTAAAGCTCTAAATAAACCCATTTAAATGTTAATATATTTAAAATAAATTTAATTTAATATTAATAAATTAATATTATCGTATATATCCACACAGAATATCATACAGCTCCAAAATATTCATATTTGGATTAATAACTCGATATTTCAAATCCGGATTAAATCGGTATTCCATTTATATTGAAAATCCATTTATAATATAAATAAAACATTATAAATTATAAAGGAATTCCATGGCGACTTTTTGAAAATTTGACTTGATCATAAATCAAAATCTACACGACGAAATCCCGATTTTTCTCTTCCATTTGAAAAATATACTTCACCAGCTCCGAAATTTTCTTGTTTCACCGAAATTCGACTTAAAACGGATTATGTATATTCATTTAATGTTCCAATTGCCAAATTACGAAATGCCGTGCCATTTCGAGCTCGATTATAATTATAATATAATTTATACGTTCAAATGGCATTTATAAATATGTTCATTAATATAATTCAAATCTAAACTGAATTAAATTAGTTAAATCCTCTGATTCACACAAAATTGTGAATTCTACTATTTCTGACAATTTCGGAAAATAAATATATTATTTAATTATTAATATTAATTCAATATTTAATGTTGTTTAATTAAACAACCATTTAAATCTCTAAATCACTATTAATATAATTAAATTAATTAATTGTTGTACCATAAAAATACGGGACGTTACACTGTAAGTGCGGTTCGAAGACCGTTTATGGAAATTGACTGAAATATCCTTAATAAAATTTTTAAAAATATCAATAATTTGTATGAAATCATAAAAATGATTTGGAAAGAATTGGGATGTAAAATTCCATATGTGAAAAGATAAAAAATATATTTCAATCTAAATGAACTAGTTATGAACTAGAATTATAATCCAATATTTTTAAATAAATAAATTGGATTTGAAATGTTTTTAAAAATAACCAGAATTTCCAATATATGAGTTGGAATGGATTTGAATCGAAATTATCTTTGGAAAATTTTGACATTGGATTCCATGATTATACGGATATTGTGGAGGAATTTGGAAGATATATATATCGTTATTCCCAATACGATATTTGATGATTTCAGAATTTGATATTGAATACAAGCCGATATAATTTCTATTCAGAGCCTTGTATTTAATATCATATGGGATTTTAGGTTTGTCGTGAATGACGTCTTCAGTAACACTGTTCTTAAACCCATTTGAGAAAAGAATAAATCTTTTAATTAAGATTTAGTGAAGTTTTCCAATTAAATAATATTTAATTGGAACTGAATAAAAGAATTGAATTTTGGGTTTGTCGTAAATAGTGCCTTAAATAACACCGTTCTTAAACCCCTTGTGAAAAGAATAAATCTTTTAATTAAGATTATTAGAGTTTCCAGTTATATTTAGTAATTGGAATAAAATGGAATGTCAATCGGGTTTATTGTGAACTGTGTTTTAAAGACATTTGTTCTTTAACCCGATTTACAGTGAAATGTGATTTCGAATTTATAAATCTTCTTAATAAGATTTAAAGGAATTTTCCAAAGTAAAGTTTTCCAATTTAATAAAATAAATTGGAATGGAATGGAATTCGATTTGGTAATAATCGAAGTGAGCTTCTGTGGAGGAAGACTGTTAATATATATGGAATTTAAAAGGCTTTTTCGTTATTCTGTTTATGTTATTAGTCGGATACAGAAATTGGTATTGATTATATGTATTGATCTGCTTTCCGTGAAGATTCCGTAATTAATGGAATGGGATTTTGGGTTTATCGTGAAATGTGTTTTAAATGACATTAGTTCTTTAACCCAGTTAAAGATAAGATTAATTTCTTAACCTTGAATAATCATTGAGTAATGATTTTTGAGATTAAAACTGAATTAGAATTTTAAAGAATCTTTAATTAGATTGGAATGTGAATGAGATAATTAAACTTATTGAATTCATGAAATGATCGAGAATGGAGTATCATCAGTTTTCCTCCAAGCGATAGTTAAATCTTTAATTAGATTTGAATGTGAAATGGTAATTAAATTTACCGATAACACTATGGTGTTAGATATGGAGTATTACCGGTTTTTCTCCATGGGATGAATAGGTTGGGATTGTGAAATATATCAAATGATTATTTCGATAAGGTTCGTTAATCCCGACTAGTTTGGATAAACCTTAATTTGTTTTGAATTGATATCCAAAGGAAGATTAAAGATTAAATTTTAAATAATTTATCTTTGGTAAAATTAATGGAAACCTTTCCCTGAAGATATGAATATTTGAATAAAATAATATGCTGGATTGGAATGAGGCGTATGCCGTGTGTTTATATCACTTGATTATAATATATGCGGGTTATTCGAAAAGGCCGGGATTATACCCACTCTGAATAACTGATTCAACGGATAAGTCGACGATGAAGAAGGTGGTTGAAGACTGGAGGTCTTCACGTCGTTTGGATGATTACTGATGTCTTGATTGGGTTGTACACCCAAGACGAGGTAATAAGTGGTGATCGTCCAGACGTACTTGGAGATTGACCGGATATGCGTGGACCTCTCTCTTATATTGGACATATGGGACGAGGAATAAGGTGCCTCCGGTTTTGTTCAGACCCAGAACGGGCTTGTAAATGGATGTGTGTCTGACATTGGATTTTATTCTGTGTTGATTGATCTCTATTAAATATATATCTGTTTGGCGGCGGAGAATTTATTCTTTTGCTTAACGCCCTTCTCTGAGACGTATCAGCTCAGAGGTTATATATCGATAGACATCAGTCGCATGGAGTGAATTGCCTGTGTGCAATGCTGAGATGCAAAGGATCAAGGCTTTTGTTGAAAAGTAGAGACTTGTGGTTGATGATCAACGCATGGCTTTAATATAGCATAGCTTTGTGTATAGCGTTAATTCGCGAGCCTCACACCTTGGGTATGAACCAGAAACGGGATAGGACAGCAGGGAGGACATGCGTTTCTTTCTAGCCAGAGGTGGTGTCATGGTATGGAGCCTAGATATTTTTACTTATGTGGATGTTGGAAAGCGAGGTACCTCGGATATATTGGTCACTATGGGACCGATGGATTTACACCCCATAGGGCGGGGAAACATATTGTTTAGGGATTACTAATCCACTTAAAATGTGGACCGGCCCTACATTTTCCTAGGTGCATTTGTGGCTGTATCCTGAGACATGGGCTAGATTGTCTTGAATTTGGTAAGGACGATCCCTTGCCTTGGTTCATAGATGGAATCCAACTTCCAATACATGTTATTTCAGTTTTAATTATGGATCCTAGTATGGCGACATAGTGGGATGGGGCACTATGTCGTCTATGATTGATACATTTATATTTGAAGTTGATTTCTTCACTAATAGTAATAATAAAAGATTAAATTTCGCGTATCAAGCATTATTTGGCTATTATAAGGTAAAACTCTATTATTCGGCTTGCGTTGCATTGTGTGATGGGACCTGAGTCTTATAATAACTTCATTGTTCTTCCTTTAGTATTGCGTTGTTTGTTTATGCACTAGTATTGTGACGACCCCAAAACCCCGTAACACGGTGTTAAGGATAATCATTGGAATATAACACGTTAATCATCATAAGCAGAGTACAAATAAAAGCATAAAAAAGAAAATAGAATAATTTACACAAATATGACAGCGGAATCATATATATATCACCACATCAGAGAGCACAGTGCAGGATACAACTTAGTGCATAACAGTACATAATCTGTCTACATCGCCTGTGGCGGAATCTTACATAGAGAATACATAAACTAAACATCAGTCTACATCGCCCGTGGGGGAATCATAATACATATACAATAATGGCGGAAAAGTCACAATCATCAGAATGTAGTCCAGCCTTGCCATGAGTCCAAAAGTGCACCTCTACTGCGGTGCCAAGCCAAAATATGTCAGGTACCTATAACTAGGCTGCCCGTGTGAAAATGAGGGCACCCGAGTTTGCAAAGTGAAACAAACTACGAGTCAGTCATGGGACTGGTATGAGAAATCTACCTAACTTATTAAACAATCAATAATAAGGCAAATCAAAGGACCACGCCACTTTCGCGGAACGGGTTTACTCCAATGAGTGCTAGTGCATGAAATAAAGCAAATGATTAAATCATTGCAATGCTTTTTATAAAAATGAGGCCATTATAAGACTCAGGTCCCATCACACAATGCAACACAAGCCGGAGGATAGAGTTTTACCTTATAATGGCCAAAAATGCTTCATACGTATAAAACAAAAGTGTTTGATATTATTACTAGTGCATATATGTTTCAAAAGCGATTTCAATCATAAATATCAATCATAGACGGCATAAATGACCCATACCGCTATGTCGCCATACTAGTAATACAATCACATCCGCAATTACGTATCGGAAATTGGATTCCATCATGAGTCGAGGCAAGGGGCAAGCTCATCTCCGTTCGAGACACTTTAGCAAATGTCCAAGGACAGCACACAGCAATCCCTGGATCTTCAGGGTCGATCCTCTCTTACTTTTGAGGATTGGCAATTCCTGAACACACGCTTCCCGGTCCTTACAGACCTATAATCGAGGCGCCTCGCATTCCAACAACCACATAGGTGAAAAGTAGATATAAATGTCAGGGATGGTAGGTCACTGACACCACCATAGCTAGAAAGAAACGTCGTGCTCTCCCTGCAGTCACTATCCCGTTTTTGACTCATACCAAGGTGTGAGGCTCGCGAATCCACGTTATACACAAAGCTACGTCACACAGACCATGCTTTGATCATCAACCACGAGACTTTGCTTTGCAACAGGAGCCTTGATCATATGCCACTTAGGCGTGCCACACAGGCAATTCACTCCATGCGACTGATTTCTAGCGATATATAACCTCGAAGCTCGTACGTCTTAGAGAAGGGCGTTAAGCAAGAGAATAAATTCTCCACCGCCAAACATATATATATTTAACAGAGATCAATCAGCACAGAACGAAATCCAATGTCAGACACACAGTCCATTTACATTCCAGAGAATCCAACCGTCGGATCTTCACAAAGTTGGTGCCGTTGGAAAGATATTTCCAAGGTGAAACCAACGGTTGCAGTTTCGGGAAAATCCGATGGTCAGATTTCCCGCACTAGTCGTTTGAAATCACGGTTTCAAAACACGAACTGCACGGCCATGATTCGTTTTAATTTTATTTATATATATATATATATATAAATATAGTTCATTCGACGATTTTTATACCGTTTTCACTTCAAATATTTCACTAATGCCTTTAAATTTTGGAAAATTTCCCCATAACCTCCTTTGTACGGGAGGGGCTGGGAAAATTCCCAAATAGCCACACGGGCGTCTAATCTTTAAAAAAGAAAATGAAAAAGCCAAGCGGCTAGCCAATAGGCTCATAAAATCATCACCCAAGCAAAACAGTAAATTCTCTAACCTCTTCGCTATAACCT
This sequence comes from Allium sativum, assembly GCA_030737875.1. NCBI lineage: Eukaryota > Viridiplantae > Streptophyta > Magnoliopsida > Asparagales > Amaryllidaceae > Allium > Allium sativum. The sequence goes on from CM060909.1 coordinate 631,163,364, forward strand.
GTTCAATAATTATGCATGTACATATGTGCAATTCTTATCACTTACCGTTTTCCATTCGACTTCATGTTTGATTCAATTTTTTTAAAAGTCACCATTCATTCTAATGTTGCATACACAAGCAAAAATCACATCATTAGCTAATTAATGAATATTTCAACTCATGTATATTTATTTAAACAAGTGGTTATTTTTAACGCTTCACATTTCAAAAATGATATTTTTAGCAAACTAAAATATATTTCAACACATGACTATTTCATTTAGTTCCTATACCTGTTAAAAAATAATATTCATAGCAAATAAATTTTTATTTCAACACTCGTATATTTTTAGCAAATCACATACATGATAAAAATGGTATTTTTATCATCTAAAATATTTATTCAACACATGAATATTTTTAGCACTTCATAATTTCAATAAAAATGTAATTTTTATTGTTCCATCTTTTTATTCAACACATGAATCTTTTCAACACACGCACTTCTCAACACATGAGCATTTCCACACTTGGATATTTTATATAGCTTGTTCATATAAGAAAGATGAAATTTTTATTATTGAAACAATTTATTTATAACGTGAATATTTTACCTACTTTATATACATTATAAAAATGTGATTTTTATTGTTTAAACACTTTATTCATTCAACACATGAATTTAATTTTCAACACATTACTTCTGAACACATGAGCACTTCCACACATGGATATAGTGTTAACACATGACTTTAGTTTCAACACATGAAAATAATTTCAACATATGAAAATAATTCTAACACATGAATATTATTCAAAATTTCGGCAGCATAACGGCAGGGTAGTTAAAACCGGCACCGTCCCGAGTACGGCTCCTCGCTCTACCTTAAAATCTCGCGGGTTTTGACAATGGGGATTTCATGCATCTAGTTCGCATGCAGGCGGCATGTTTTATTTTCATTTCCACAATTATTTCAAATTTGTTTCAATCACCAATGGGTATTTTTCAACCATAACTAAACAATATCAACCACAAACAATTATTTTCAACCATTCGTCATACCACATATTTTCATGCCAATCACAAGCAATAAATATCGTCCATGGTTTGTGGATGAGGGGAGTATATATATATATATTATTTCTATATTTCACTTGCATTTTAACACACATATCATTTATACAATGCATGTATAATTCATACTTCACTCATATAGCTTACACAACGCATGTACATGAGGTATACAACACGTGTATAATTTATATTTTGCTCATATAATTTATACACGACATTTCCATTCGTATTTCAGTTAGAAATCTCACATTGGTTGTCGACGTGCTAAAAATCCTAGCGAGCTCAGAAAAATCCACAGTCTCTTCCAGTGGTAGAGAGCCTCCTTGCGGTCACAATGTTTCCTGTTTCATCAAATTTCGTCAACACACGAAAAAGATAGGATTTTTCAAAGTTCGCAACACTTAAGAGTGTTATTTTCAATTCAAATATAATAAAGCCAATACCTTTCACGATTGTTCAAAACTAGGTTTCAGTTTTCGTGAAAACCGAGGCTCGATACGACGATCGGAGGGTACAGCATGGAAGAGGGAGGAGAGGGCTTCGGGCGTGTGGCGGTTGGAGGAAACTCGGTGGGGCCCAGTGCTCGCGGCGGCGGCTGGAAGGTCGGGACTTTGGAGGAGGAAATCTCGAAGTAGGAGCAACGATAGGGGGAGTTATTTATATGGTTTTGAAGAGGGGAAGGAGAACTACAAAAAGTTGAACCGGGGGTGGGGCTGATTCAGGCTGTGGCGATTGGAAATCACCAAGGAAGGGAGGGGTGACTTCCGTCGTCGATGTCGAGGGGGGAGGCGGGGTTTTCTGAGATTTATTATTATTATTATTATGAATGGAGAAGTTTGATTGGTCGAAGGTTTTATTAAATTTGAAAATAGCGTTTCTCCACACAGACACCAATTCAAACCCAACGACTATCGCCCCTAGCTAAATTCCCCCATCCCGGACACAATGGGATATGTTTCGTAAGCCAATTCGGCCGTTACAGTCAGTTATTTTTCAAATTGAAGTATAAAACATTTTATATTCAATTTGAACGTACATTTCAATTTGCCAAGGCCACAAATTGATTCGAAAAATTCCAGAAAAATAAATCTAGCTATGTTTTGACGCTGCGGTCCCAACAAAACAAGTTTCGTCAAATTCTGAGATCGTTTGAAAAATGGACATTTTCTGGTCGATCCAATTTAACAAAAATTGACCAAATACATTTTCTTTTTCCACGCTCACATAATAGCTTCAAATATTATGAAATTTGAAACCTAGCAATAGTTTGACATCCCGGATCCAACAAAAGTGGTTTCGTCGAATTCCGAGGTCGTTTGCAAAATATCTATTTTCAAGGGCTATATATTCTATATAGCGACCTTTTTGATAATTCATTTAGCCATAACTTTTGATTCCCGCTATGAAACTTCGATTTTTCAGATTCGTTAGAAAGATATTCGTAAACAGATTTAAATATTTTTGGTTTCACTAAAATCCGTTACATTTTGCACCTGGTACAGTCAGTCAAAGTTTGAATTCAAATTTTCAAACTGCCACTCTATTTCTAATTCACTATTTTATTGAAATATTCTATTTCAATTGTTCAAATTACTTTGAAATAAACAATTTTAAAATTTTAAATTGGCTCGTATTTTCCAGGTTGTTACAATCTCCCCCACTTAAAACTTTTCGTCCCCGAAAAGGAAACAACAGTAAAGTAGGAAACAAAAATGTAAATGCAAAGTATTGTAAAGGTACCTTGCACAGGATTTAGTCAGAGAGGTCCACTCTGCATTTGGGGTAAGCTTGCTTAATGCTTTCCTTGGTCTCCCAAGTACAGTCTCTAGGATCACTACTCCACTGCACTTTAACTAAATGAACCTTCTTGCTCTTGGACTTTGCGGTGGTGATGAGCACAGGAGCATAGCGGGACAATTGTGTAAACTTGTTCAGATAATCTTGCACCGAGAGATCCCCCTGCTGGAGGTTTGCGAATTCGTCGTGCATGCGCTCAGGGGCTTGATCTAGGACATACTTCTCTTTGAATAATTCTTTGAATTCGTCTCAGGTCCTACCAGCATTTCCGTTTGTTGCGGTAAGAGCTTCCCACCATAATTCGGCTTCCTCTTATAGAAGCCAAGCACCCATGAAAGCTTTGTCTTGATCACCCAGCCTCAGACCTCCTAATATTTTCTCGTATGTTTTCAGCCATGCAAGGTCCTCAATTACAGTGCCCGTTCCAGAGAAGGTTTTTCCTCCTAGGTTCTTGTACCTTTTTGCCACACGGTCAAGCTCGAGTGGTTGAGCTGCCGGGGGTTGTATTAAGGGTCCATCTTCAGCTGGGACTTCTCCTCGTCCTCTGCCACGGCCAGCTCGGCCTCCTCTACCAGTGGCTGCTCGGGTAACCATTGTTCAAGTTCTGTATAAGCAAGAAAAGAGTCAGCCTACAGAAACGATAATTTTATTGCATGGTAAAGCAGAAGAACTTAAGGAAAGACAATGATGTACTGATCAAATTGTTTTTGCTATTCTGTTTAGCTCATTCTAGGACATTACTAGTCCTATCTCTAATGAGCTACTCGCCTTAGAATACTACTGATTCTATTCTGACGAAGTGTTTAGTGTGTTAAATTCCAGAACTAAGGTTAACCAAAGCTCTGATATCAGCTGTGACGACCCCAAAACCCCGTGACACGGTGTTAAGGATAATCATTGGAATATAACACATTAATCATCATAAGCAGAGTACAGATAATAGCATAAACAAGAAAATAAAATAATTTACACAAATATGATAGCGGAATCATATATATATCACCACATCAGAGAGCACACTGCAGGATACAACTTAGTGCATAACAGTACGTAATCAGTCTACATCGCCTGTGGCGGAATCATACATAGAGAATACATAAACCAAACATCAGTCTACATCGCCCATGGTGGAATCATAATAGATATAAAATAATGGCGGAAAAGTCACAATCATCAAAATGTAGTCAAGCCTCGCCATGAGTCCAAAATTGCACCTCTACTGCGATGCCAAGTCAAAATATAACAGCTACCTATAACTAGGCTGCCCGTGTGAAAATGAGGGCACCCGAGTTTGCAAGGTGAAACAAACTACGAGTCAGTCATGGGACTGGTATGAGAAATCTACCTAACTTATTAAACAATCAATAATAAGGCAAATCAAAGGACCACACCACTTTCGTGGAACGGGTTTACTCCAATGAGTGCTAGTGCATGAAATAAAGTAAATGATTAAATCATCGCAATGCTTTTTATAAAAATGAGGCCATTATAAGACTCAGGTCCCATCACACAATGCAACGCAAGCCGGAGGATAGAGTTTTACCTTATAATGGCCAAAAAATGCTTCATACGTACACAAAAAAGTGTTTGATATTATTACTAGTGCATATATGTTTCAAAAGCGATTTCAATCAAAACTATCAATCATAGACGGCATAAATGACCCATACCATTATGTCGCCATACTAGTAATACAATCACATCCGCAGTCACGTATCGGAAATTGGATTACATCATGAGTCGAGGCAAGGGGCAAGCTCCTCTCCGTTCGAGACACTCTAGCAAATGCCCCAGGACCGCATACAGCAATCCCTGGATCTTCAGGGCCGGTCCCCTCTTACTTTTGAGGATTGGCAATTCCTGAGCACACGTTTCTTGGTCCTTACAGACCTATAATCGAGGCGCTTCGCATTCCAACAACCACACAGGTGAAAAGTAGATATAAATGTCAGGACTGGTAGGTCACTGACACCACCATAGCTAGAGAGAAACGTCGTGCTCTCCCTGCAGTCACTATCCCATTTTTGACTCATACCGAGGCGTGAGGCTCGCGAATCCACGTTATACACAAAGCTACATCACACAGACAATGCTTTGATCATCAACCACAAGACTTTACTTCGCAACAGAAGCCTTGATCATATGCCACTTAGCCACACAGGCAATTCACTCCATGTGACTGATTTCTATCGATATATAACCTCTAAGCTCGTACGTCTCAGAGAAGGGCGTTAAGCAAGAGAATAAATTCTCCGCCGCCAAACAGATATATATTTAACAGAGATAAATCAGCACAGAACAAAATCCAATGTCAGACACACGGTCCATTTACAAGTTCGTTCTGGGTTTGAATGAAGCCGGAGGCACCATATTCCTCGCATATCCGCACAATCAACAATACGTCCGGACAGCTACTACTTCAGCTCCTTCAAGGTAGCTACTCCAATCACGAGCATCAGTAGCGCCCATCTATCCAATGTGAAGATCGTCGGTCTTGAACCGTCTTCATCTCTTCGACGTCTCATCGTCGATCGATTATTTGAAATGAGAATTAACTCGGCCTTTTCAAATAATCCATGTATATTTAGATTTTCAAATCAATTCTTCACATGGTTAAATTACTCAACATTCACATTTCAGTTCCTTAGTATAATTTTCATGTTAAATACATTCAACCATTACATATCAAGCAAACACATCAAAATTGGTTTATTTCCACTCTATATCGTTTATAATATTTTATAACGATATATCGCCATTTTTATTTATTTAAAACGACCATATTTAATTTAATGACGTTTCAGGTCATGCCGAGGCACTGGCGCTGTTTTTCACTAAATTTGTTTTACACATATCTGAAAATCTAACTGCTGAATCTTCACAAATTTCATTTCATTAGAACGAACCTTTCAAAACGAATCCAACGGTTTCAGTTTTGGGAAAATCCGACGGTCGGATTTCCCCCACTAGTCGTTTGATGATACGATTTCAAAATACGAACTACAACGTCGTTATTCGATTTAATTTAATTATATTTATATTTGTATATAAATATAATCGATTCTGGCGCTGTTTTTCTTCCGATTTGAATTAAACATTCCAGAGAATCCAACCGTCGGATCTTTACAAAGTTGGTGCCGTTGGAAAGATATTTCCAAGGCAAACCCAATGGTTGCGGTTTCGGGAAAATCCGATGGTCCGATTTCCCGCACTATTTGTTTGAAATCACGGTTTCAAAGCATGAACTACACGGCCATGATTCATTTTAATTATATATATATATATAAATATAGTTCATTCGACGATTTCTATATCGTTTTCACTTCAAATATTTCACTAACGCCTTTAAATTTTGGAAAATTTTGCCATAACCTCCTTTGTATGGGAGGGGCTAGGAAAATTCCCCAATAGCCACACGGGCGTCTCATCTTAAAAAAAGAAAAAGAAAAAGCCAAGTGGCTAGCCAATAGGCTCATAAAATCATCACCCAAGCAAAACAGTAAACATGTACCTATTTGTCGGGCAAACAATTTTATTCCTCTTCTCTAGCCTCTTTGCTATAACCTGTTCAATAAATATGCATGTTCATATGTGCAATTCTTATCACTTATCGTTTTCCATTCGACTTCATATTTGATTCAATTTTGGTTTAAAGTCACCATTCATTCTAATGTTGCATACACCAGCAAAAATCACATCATTAGCTAATTAATGAATATTTCAACTCATGCATATTTATTTGAACAAGTGGTTATTTTAAACGCTTCACATTTCAAAAATGATATTTTTGGTGAACTAAAAAATATTTCAACACACGACTATTTCATTTAGTTCCTATACCTATTAAAAAATAATATTCATAGCAAACAAATTTTTATTTCAACACTCGTATATTTTTAGCGAATCACATACATGATAAAAATGGTATTTTTATCATCTAAAATATTTATTCAACACATGAATATTTTTAAAACTTCATAATTTCAATAAAAATGTAATTTTTATTGTTCCATCTTTTTATTCAACACATGAATCATTTCAACACACGCACTTCTCAACACATGAGCATTTCCACACATGGATATTTTATATAGCTTGTTCATATAAGAAAGATGAAATTTTTATTGTTAAAACAATTTATTTATAACGCGAATATTTTACCTACTTTATATATATTATAAAAATGTGATTTTTATTGTTTAAACACTTTATTCATTCAACACATGAATTTAATTTTCAACACATTACTTCTCAACACATGAGCGCTTCCACACATGGATATAGTGTCAACACATGACTTTAGTTTCAACACATGAAAATAATTTCAACATATGAAAATAATTCTAACACATGAATATTATTCAAAATTTCGGCAGCATAACGGCAGGGTAGTTAAAACCGGCACTGTCCCGAGTACGGCTCCTCGCTCTACCTTAAAACTTCGTGGTTTTTGACAATGGGGATTTCATGCATCTAGTTCGCAAGTAGGCGGTTTTATTTTCATTTCCACAATTATTTCAAATTTGTTTCAATCACCAATGGGTATTTTTCAACCACAACTAAACAATATCAACCACAAACAATTATTTTCAACCATTCCTCATACCACATATTTTCACGCCAATCACAAGTAATAAATATCGTCCATGGTTTGTGGACGAGGGGAGTGTGTGTGTACATATATATTATTTCTATATTTCACTTGCATTTCAACACACATATCATTTATACAATGCATGTATAATTCACACTTCGCTCATATATCTTACACAACGCATGTACATGAGGTATACGACACATGTATTGTGACGACCCCAAATCCCGTACTGACGGAGATAAGGGTTATCTTTGGAATATAACACAAAAGCAGATAATAGAAGAGCAGAATTAAATAAATACACCAGATAATGGACAATAGAATATACTGGATAAAAGTAATTATCAGAGTTACACAGTATACAGGATCTTACTTAGTACAATTACAGTTCAACTATACATATATGTCTACAGCGGAAAACAAACATAATGTACAATAGGAGCTGAACAACATAAATAGAGATAAATGATAGAATCCATCTTCAGCTCCAGCTATCCAGAAAGAACCAGCTAAACCTGAATACAAGGCTGCCCGTGTAGAAAAAGGGGCACCCGAGTTTGAAAGTGAAACAAACTACGAGTCAGTCATGGGACTGGTATGAGAAATCTACTCAACACACTCAAAATATGACTAATCACAGGACCACGCCACTTTCGTGGAACGGGTTTACTCCGTTGGATTGCCAATGCTTTAAAACAAATCTTTCCTTTAAATAATGCAATGCTTTTATAAAAATGAAGCCATTATAAGACTCAGTTCCCATCACACAATGCAACGCAAACCGGAGGATAGAGTTTTACCTTATAATGGCCAAAATATGATTGATACGAATAAAACAAAAGCATTTGATATTATTACTAGTGTTTATATGTTTCAAAAACACTTTCAATCATAACTACCAATCATAGATGACATGGGTACCATATATCATGTCGCCATATATATATACAATCAAAACTGCACGATGTCGTATTTGGAAATTGGATTTTCCGTCATGAACCAAGGCAAAAGATAGTCCTTACCGAATTCGAGACAATCTAGCCTACCATGTCTCAGGAACAGCCACAACTGCCCCCTGGATCGTCAGGGCCGGTCCACCGATGTGGATTATTATGCCTGAACAATACGTCTCCCCGCCTTATGGGGCGCAAATGAGCCAACGAATGACTCCATCGAACCCAGATCGTCCGTTCTAACCGAGGCGCCTCGCAACAACAACAACCACACAGGTGAAAAGTGTATAAATGTCAGGGCTGGTAGGTCACTGACACCACCCTAGCTAGAAAGAAACGCATGCCCTTCCTGAGGTCCTTCTCCCGTTTCTGGTTCATACCGGGGTGTGAGGCTCGCGAATTCACATTATACACAAAGCTACGCCACACAGGCGGTGCTTTGATCATCACCACAAGACTTTTTCTTTTCAACAGAAGCCCCGATCATTTGCCACTTAGGCATGCCACACTAGCAATTCATGCCATGCGACTGATGTCCATCGATATACAACCTCTGAGCTCGTGCGTCTCAGAGAAGGGCGTTAAGCAAGAGAATAAATTCTCCATCGCCAAACAGATGTATATTTAATAGAGATCAATCAACACAGAATAAAATCCAATGTCGGACACATAGTCCATTTACAAGTCCGTTCTGGGTCTGAACGAAACCGGAGGCACTAAATACCTCGCAAACTCATCGATCACCACGTACGTCTGGACGATCACCACTCATTATCCATATTTCGGGATGCCTCCCAATTAGGACCTCGGTTACCATCCAAACGAGGTGAAGATCTCTGGTCTTCGACCACCGTCTTCATCTTCGACTTTCAATCGTCGGTCAATTATTTGAAATGAGAATTAACACGGCCTTTTCAAATAATTCACGGATATTTAGAATTTCGAATCAATTTATTTCAATGGTTAAATCATTCGACAACACCAATTTTGTTCTTTAATGTAATTTTCACACCAAACACATTCAACCATCAAATACCACATAAATCGAGCAAATTCAGTTTATTTCCATTCCATATCGTTTATGGTATTTTATAACGATTTATCGCTATTTTTATTTATTTTAAAATAACCAATTTATTCAAAACGACGCTTCGGGCCATAACGCGGCCGTGGCGCTGTTTTTCTTCAGATTTGATTTACACATATCTGAAAATCTAACCGTTGGATCTTCACAAAATTTACATCATTATAAAGATGTTTTCAAAACGAATCCAACGGTTCCAGTTTCGGGAAAATCCGACGGTCGGATCTCCCGGTATCATCATTTGAAGTTTCGATTTCAAAATACGAACTGCAGCGTCGTTATTCGATTAAATATAATTATATATATATATATAATCGTTTCTGGCGCTGTTTTTCTTCAGATTTGAATTAAACATTCCAGACAATCCAACCGTTGGATTTTTACAAAGTTGGTGCCATTGGAAAGATTTTTCCAAAGCGAACCCAACGGTTGCGGTTTCGGGAAAATCCAATGGTCGGATTTCCCGCACTAGTCGTTTGAAATCACGGTTTCAAAACACGAACTGCACGGCCACGTTTCGTTTTAATTTTATTTATATTTATATAAATATAGTTCATTCAACAATTTCAATATCGTTTCCACTTCAAATATTTCACTAACGCCTTTAAATTTTGGAAAATTTCGCCATAACCTCCTTTGTACGGGAGGGGCTGGGAAAATTCCCAAATAGCCACATGGGCGTCTCATGTCAAAAATAAAAATAAAAAGCCAAGCGGCTAGCCAACAGGCTCATAAAATCATCATCCAAACAAAACAGTAAATGTGTACCTATTTGTCGGGCACAAAATTTTATTCCTCTTCTCTAGCCCCTTTTGCTATAACCTGTTCAATAAATATGCATGTACATATATACAGTTCTTAACACTTATCATTTTCCATTCAACTTCATATTTGATTCCATTTGGTTTTTAAAAACACCATTCATTCTAATGTTGCATGCATAGGCAAAAATCATATCATTAGCTAATTAATGAATATTTCAACTCATGTATATTTATTTGTTCAAGTGGCTATTTTTAATACTTCACATTTCAAAGATGATAATTTTGGCGAACTAAAACACATTTCAACACATGACTATTTTCTTTGGTTCCTATGCATGTTGAAAATGATATTTCTTCACAAATATCTATTTCAACGTCCGCATATCTTTAGCATATCACGTAAATGATAAAAATAATATTTTTATCATTTAAAATATTTATTCGACAAATAGATGTTTTCAACACTTCATAGTTTCAATAAAAAATATAATTTTTATTGTTCGATCTTTTTATTCAACACATGAACTTTTCCATTACACACACTTCTCAACACATGAGCATTTCCACACATGGATATTTTATTTATGTTGTTCATATAAGAAAGATAGAATTTTTTTGTTGTTGAAACTATTTATATATAAGGCGAATATTTTACATACTTCATATATATTATAAAAATGTGATTTTTTATTGTTTAGACACTTCATTCATTCACAAATGAATTTAATTTTCACACATCACTTTTCAACACATGAACATTTCCACACATGGATATAGTTTCAACATATGACTTTAATTTCAACGCATGAAAATAATTTCAACATATGAAAATTATTCTAACACATAAAGATTATTCAAAATTTTGGCAGTATAACGGCAGGGTAGTTAAAACCGGCACCGTCCCTAGTACGGCTCCTCGCTCTACCTTAAAACCTCGTGGTTTTTGACAATGGGGAATCATGCATCTAATTCGCACGCAGGCGGCATGTTTTATTTTTATTTCCACAAATATTTCCAATTCATTTCAATCACCAATGGGTATTTTTCAACCACAATCAACCAATATCAACCACAAATAATCACAATCAACCATTCGCTATCAATCAATTTTCACACCAATCACAATCAATAAATATCGTCCATGGTTTGTGGACGAGGGGCGTATCTATATATATATATATATATATATTTATATTTATATATATAGCAATTCACTTCTATTTCAACACATATAATTTTTACAATGCATATATAACTTATACATCGAACGTACAACTTATACAACGCTTATACATGAGGTGTACAACGCTTATATAACTCATACATCGACTATATAATTTATACATCGTCGTTTTCCATATCGTTTATAAATTAGAAATCTCACATTGGGTTCCACTCCACCAAAAATAGCAGAAGGCTCAGAAAAATATGCGGTCTCTTCTAAAATGTAGAAGACGTCCACACGGTCACGATGTTTCCTGTTTCATCGAATTTCGTCAACACAGCAAAAAGATATGATTTTTCAAAGTTTGCAACACTTTAAAACTGTTGAAATCAGTTTAAATAATATAAACCGTATACCTCCTTTGAAGGTTCAAATCTAGGGTTGAAGGATTCGCGAAAACCAAGCAGCGTGGAGACAATCGGAGGGTGTCACGTTGTTGCCCTTGGAGAGAGCTTCCCACGCAGGTGCGCCACGTCGAGTTCGAGCCCAGATCTGAGCGGCGGCGGGCCTTCAAAGGGCGCGATTTTCGAGGGGTCGTGCTCGACGATGGCGAGGCGATAGGTGGCGTGGTGGGATTTGAAGATGGTGGAGGGATCTACAAAAAGTTCAACTGGGGCTGGGGGTAGTTCGACGTGGTGTGGCCGGAAAATGGCCAGGAAGCGGTGAAGGTTCTCCGTCGTTTATCGGGGGGGGGGGGGAAGAAAGAGGAATTTTTTTTGAATAAAAATTCTGATTGGTCGGGGAAGCTTTAAAAGGGGTTTTCGGACACGACCACCAATCTAAACCCAATGACTATCATCCCTAACGTTTTACCCCCATTCCGAACACAATGGGACATGTTTCGTAGGCCCATTCGACTGTTTCAGTCAGTTTCCATTCAATTTAAAATATATAGCATTCAATATTCGATTTGAACGTACATTTCAATTTGCCAGGGCCACAAATTAATCCGAAAAATTCCAGAAAAATAAATCTAGCTATGTTTTGACGATACGGTCCCAACAAAACTAGTTTCGTCGAATTATGAGACCGTTTGCAAAAAGGCCCATTTCTGGTCAATCCAATTTAACTGTAATTGACCAAAGCACGTTTTCCTTTGGCACGCTCACATACTGGCTTCAAAAATTATGAAATTTGAAACTTAGCAATAACTTCACATCCCAGATCCAACAAAAGTGGTTTCTTCGAATTCCGAGGTCGTATGCAAAATGGCCAATTTTACGGGCTATATAAATTCCATAGCGATCTTTCTGAAAATTCATTTGGCCATAACTTTTGCTTTCCGCTATGAAAATTCGATTTTTTCAGATTCGTTAGAAATGTATTCACTAACAGATTTAAATATTTTTGGTTTCACTAAAATCCGTTATGTTTGGCACCCGGTACAGTCTGACAAAGTTTGAATTCAAATTTTTGGAACTGCAGCGCCATTTCAGACCTTGTTTATAATTATAATTAATTATATTCGTTTTCAATTGTCGATTCAAACTCACTTTTCATCGCTATTAGCTAAAATATTTATTGTAAATATTTAAAATCCATTATTTTAGCCAATTTAAAAATTTTAAATTGGTTCAGATTTTCTGGGTCGTTACATGTATAATTTATATTTCGCTTATATAATTTATACATGACATTTCCATTTGTATTTCAGTTAGAAATCTCACATTGGTTGTTGAGGTGCTAAAAATCCTAGCGAGCTCAGAAAAATCCGCGGTCTCTTCCGGGTGGTAGAGAGCCTCCTTCCAGTCACGATGTTTCTTGTTTCATCGAATTTCGTCAACACACGACAAAGATATGATTTTTCAAAGTTTGCAACACTTAAGAGTGTTATTTTCAATTCAAATGTAATAAAGACGATACCTTTCACGATTGTTCAAAACTAGGTTTTCAGTTTTTGTGAAAACCGAGGCTCGATACGACGATTAGAGGGTACAACGCGGAAGAGGGAGGAGAGGGCTTCAGGCGCGTGGCGGTTGGAGGCACTCGGTAGGGCCCAGTGCTCGCGGTGGCAGCTAGAAGGTCGGGACTTTGGGGGAGGAAATCTCGAAGTAGGAGCAACGATAGGGGGAGTTCATTATATGGATTTGAAGAGGGGAAGGAGAACTACAAAAGGTTGAACTATGGTGGGGCTGATTCGGGCTGTGGAGATCGGAAATCGCCAGGGAAGGGAGGAGTGACTTCCGTCGTCGATGTCAAGGGGGGAGGCGGGGTTTTATGAGATATTTTTTTTTATTATGAATGGAGAAGTTTGATTGGTCGAAGGATTTATTAAATTTTAAAATAGCGTTTCTCCACACAGACACCAATTCAAACCCAACGACTGTCGCCCCTAGCTAAATACCCCCATCCCGGACACAATGGATATGTTTCGTAAGCCAATTCGACTGTTACAGTCAGTTATTTTTCAAATTAAAGTATAAAACATTTTATATTCAATTTGAACGTACATTTCAATTTGCCAGGGCCACAAACTAATTTGAAAAATTCCAGAAAAATAAATCTAGCTATGTTTTGACGCTGCGGTCCCAACAAAGCTAGTTTCGTCGAATTCTGAGATCGTTTGAAAAATGGCCATTTTCTGGTCGATCCAATTTAATAGAAATTGACTAAACACATTTTCTTTTGCCACGCTCACATACTAGCTTCAAAAATTATGAAATTTGATACCTAGCAATAGTTTGACATCCCGAATCCAACAAAAGTGGTTTCGTCGAATTCCGAGGTCGTTTGCAAAATATCTATTTTCAAGGGCTATATATTCTATATAGCGACCTTTCTGAAAATTCATTTGGCCATAACTTTTGATTCCCGCTATGAAACTTCGATTTTTCAGATTCGTTAGAAAGATATTCATAAACAGATTTAAATATTTTTGGTTTCACTAAAATCCGTTATATTTTGCACCCGGTACAGTCAGTCAAAGTTTGAATTCAAATTTTCAAACTGCCACTCTATTTCTAATTCACTAAACAATTGAAATATTCTATTTCAATTGTTCAAATTCCTTTGAAATAACCAATTTAAAAATTTTAAATTGGCTCATATTTTCCGGGTTGTTACAAGTATTCTTGGGGGTACACACGTTCCATGTTATATGGCGTGGTCCCTTAATTTACCTAACTTTAAAAATCAAATTAATAACTGTTTTAGTTCTGACACCAGTCACATGAATGACCTGGAGTTTATTGTTTTAACCTGAACTCTAGGTACCTCTATTTTCCACATGGGCAGCTACTAGTTTTGGTTTTGCGGATATTATATTCACAGGATCCTGGTTTACAGCTGAAGCAATATTCGGAAAGCTCTGCGTTCATGTATTTCTTTTAGTCGTGTTTTGTATTATTTTTCCGCTGCTATGTATTTAAATGTAATTTAAATCTCTGATATTTATCAAATGCATATTATTTATTCATACTCTGTTATATTCTTATACTCTGATGTAATTGTTGTAATATGCAATGAAATGTTCTTTTGTTTGTGTTCTGATTTATCGTGTTCTTAACTCAACCCGGGCTTTCTCGTTAGGGTGAGTTTGGGTCGTTTCATTTTGATATCAGAGCTGTGGTTTACAGAGCTCGAGAATAAGGCACATTAGAATCGAACGAAAGAATTCATCAGAGATTGGATTACTAATATCCAATAGGAATGACTCGTTAGAGATAGGATCAGTAGTATCCTAGAACGAGTGTGAAGAGTGTTATTTTTAAAAATAAAAAAGGAAAGCAAACTTTGTTTTGAAAATTTAAATCCTATTATACGTATATGATTATTTATTTTATATTGAATTTGGACAATCGAGTATATGGAGATTTTTCATATACGTCTCGCGAACGTATATTAGAAGTCTCAAATATACTGGATAGATATAAAATTACACTCTAGTTGCCAGAGCATAATTCTGGTGATGTCGCGACATCATCAACGTTCATTTTCGAGTCTCGAAAGTGGGATATCTATATATTTCCAATCGACTGGTGTGAGAACCAAACTTTAGATAGGGTTATTGTTTGTGAATTGACATTAAAAACATGATTTTGAATATGTATATATAAATTATGAATTTGAAACGTTAACCAACTAATTAGTTGCTGGTTGTGTTGTATGATAATCAGTTTAACTAATAAAACCGTGGAACCCAATATGTAAATGTAAGGCAAATTTAGCCTAAGTGAGCAAATATTGAACATAATTGAAAATTTGTTGGAATTCCATACATGTACATATATATATATATATATATATATATATATATATATATATATATATATATATATATATGCGTGTCAACAGGTCGTAGAAGGGATGCTAAGAAGAGGAATAAAATTGTATGCCCGACAAATAGGTACATGTTTACTAATTTATCGTGTTTGGATGATTTTATGAGCTGATTAGCTTTTTCTTTAGGATTGATGAGGACCCTGCGAGGCTGGTTGCGGTTTTAAAGGTCTCCCCGTACAAAAGAGGTTATGGCGAATTTTTTCAAAAATTTAGGGTGTTAGCCAAATTTTTGAAAATTAGAAATTTTAAAAACTGAAAAGTTGAAGAATGAAAGCTAGAATAAAATTTGAGTTGATTAGTAAAACAAATTTCAGCTCCGTTCCTTTTCGAGGACGAAAAGTTTTTAAGTGGGGGATATTGTAACAACTCGGAAAATCAGAACCAATTTAAATTTTCTATTTTGGCTATTTTAATGGATTTTGAATATTTAAAATGATTTATTCTAAATAATAATGATTAAAAATTATTTAAATCGAAGTTAGAATGAATAAATTTATTTTAATTATACAACGACCCTGAAATGGCACGGTAGTTTGAAAACTCGATTTCTAATTTCAAATGAATATACATAATTCAATATAAGTCAGAATTGGACGAACAAGAAATATTTGATAATAATACCTTTCTAATGGATGTAAGAAACCGAGATTTCGTTTTATAAGTTTAAAGCTATGTCTAGATTATAATTCAGAATAGTCGCTTTGGAGTTTATGTATATATATAATATATATAGCCCTTAAAAATAGCCATTTTGCAAACGACCTCCGTTTTTTATGAAGCCGCTTTTGTTGGATCCGGTATGTCAAATTATTGCTAGATTCCAATTTTCATAATTTTTGGAATCAATATGTGAGCGTGGCAAAAGAATACGTGTTTTGTCAATTTTAGTTGAATTTAATCGATTGAAAATTGACTATTTTTCAAATGGTCTCCAAATTCGATGAAATTAGTTTTGTTATGGCCGTATCGTCAAAACATAACCGGATTTATTTTTCGGGAATTTTTGGAGTTAGTATGTGGCCACGGTAAATTAAAATGTATGTTTAAATTGAAAACATAATGATTTATATTTTAATTTAAAGAAAAACTTATCGAAATAGTCGAATTGGCTTACCGGACATATCCCATTGTGTCTGGAATGGTAGTATTTGGTTACGAACGACAGTCGTTGGGTCTTGTTTTGGAGTTTGGATTAATAAACATCTAATTTTGGAATTAAATAATCTTTAAAATTTCTATAAATGGGCCAAAATTCCTAAACCCTAGCCCACTATATCGTTGCCGCCGGCGGAGCCTGCTCTAAGACTGAAATTGCTCGATGTTAAATCCCTAAATCATGACTAAACCATAAAGAATTAAACACCCGCTCTTTGGCAAATATTGTAGAGCTTCCTTCACTCTACGAATCTATACCCATTTCATCATCTATCGTGGAGTATTTCACTCAGGATTTGAGCTCAAAGCTCCGGCATTGGCACCCAAATCGAGGCGTGAGGGGGCACCGTACTTCGAGGCATCGCCGACGCCTGGAGAGGAGTAGATGATGGTTCAAGTGGCGCGACTCGATCGAGCTCCACGGCCTGTGGGTGGTGAGGCAGTGGCAGGACAGGATCGACGATTTGGGTTTCTTTTTCATGATCCAGATAGTTGATTAGAGAGAAAGGTTATATTAATTAATTAATTAATTAATTAATGACTAGTTTAAATTATCAAACGCGTTAATACCCATATTTTCTTCGTACGAGGTCGGAATTACGCGAAGCTGGATACGTTGCGATCGTGGAGCCGAGAGCATTACAACAAAACCGACCGGGTCCAAATTGGAGCAAGTTAGAATTTCGGGCAAATTCAAGTCCAACCTGTTCAGAAATAAAACTGGCGGAGTGGAAAACGACTGTGAGAACTCTTCCTCACTAAATTTACTTACAGTTAAATATATAATAGGATGTAGACGATGCTCAGCAACAACCGACACCATTGACTGTAAAAACCATGATTGTTTGTTTGGATTGAATGGACTGTGTTGTGTTTATTGAATGAATGAACTGTATGAAATATTCACGTGTTGAATAGAATATTTGAATAATAAAAATATCATTTTTATTGTATAAATGAAATATATAAAATATTCATGTGCTGAAATAAATATTTTATCGTTAAAAATATAATTTTTAGCGTGTATATAAATGAAAATAAATATTCATTTACAAATCAGACGATTTGTTTATGTACACTCATTTGACTGATATTGATTAGGACGATATATTTTACACATCGCCCAACTGCACAAATAAAATCTATGTATGTTAATTTAAACCCCACATGGGCATTGGGATGATATTTAACTTACACTAATCCCAATATTTAGTTGTATGTCAATCGATGGGTTAACAAGCGTTGATGAGCATTAATTATTTATTTTTAATGCTTATACAGTTGTAAATTTCACTCTGGATGATGGTTGATGTTGTATCATTGTTATTATATACATGTGTTGTATGGAAGCCATATAAATAACATTATACAACAATTGATTGGGTCTCATTCCAATTTGGAAAATGAAGAATATTTTAAAATAATATTCAGAAAAGGATTAAAAGTATTCATGCATTGAATAAAATATTTAACTAAATATTTTAAAATAATATTCCGTAAAGAATTAAAATGTGAATTTGATGTCTGATTTTGGATGGACACGAAAATATTGAAATGTATGGAGCCGTGTTGATTAATTGTGCACCATTTTAACGCGAGCGATATTTATATTGATTTTATTCATTTTTATAATGAATATCGAAAAGGAAGTGATTTCAAAATCTAATGTTTTGAAAATATTATCATTTATATATTAATGATAGGGAATATTCAATTTTGATTAAAAATTGAATATGAAGTTGAAACCATTTTTAGAACGAATTCAAAACGATTTATAAAATACGTTTTAAATGAAAATCGACGAAATATATAATATATATATATATATATATTATATGTATTAAATGGTCTGAATAGAACGCGCCGCGCTGCAACCATTCGCGAATTTCGACCGCTGACTTCGAATTGATGTTACGGGAGATCCGACCTTCGGATTCTGCTAAAACCAGAAACGTTGGGTTCATACCGAAAAGAGCTTTCCAATGAATATATGATATTTGAAATCTAATGGTTGGATTTGGAATTATGACCAAATCAAATTTGGAAAATGTCGCTGTAAGTGCAGTTCGATGACCGTTTATGGAAATCGACTGAAAGGGCCTTAATAAATTTTTTAAAAATATTAATAATTTGTGTGAAATCATAATAAATGATTTGGAAAGAATTGGGATGAAAAATTCCATATTTGAAAAGATAAAAATATATTTTTATTGAAATGAACTAGTTATGAACTAGAATTATAATCTAATATTTTTAAATAAATAAATTGGATTTGAAATGGTTTTTAAAATAACCAGAATTTCCAATATATGAATAGGAATGGATTTGAACCAAAATTATCTTCGAAATATTTCGATATTGAATTCCGTGATTATACTGACATTGTGGAGGAATTTGGAAGATATATATATCGTTATTCCCAATACGATATTTGTTGATTTCAGAATTTGATACTGAATATAAGCCGATATAATTTCTATTTAGAGCTTTGTATTTAATATCAAGTGGGATTTTGAGTTTGTCGTGAATGGTGTCTTCAGTAACACTGTCCTTAAACCCAGTTGAGAAAAGAATAGATCTTTTAATTAAGATTTATTAAAGTTTTCCAATTAATTAATATTTAATTGAAATTGAACAAAAGAATTGAATTTTGGGTTGTCGTGAATGGTGTCTTAAATAACACTGCTCTTAAACCCCGTGTGAAAAGAATAAATCTTTTAATTAAGATTATTAGAGATTCCAGTTATATTTAATAACTGGAATAAAATGGAATGTGAATCGGGATTATTGTGAACTGTGTTTTAACGACATTCGTTCTTTAACCCGGTTTACGATGAAATGTGATTTGGAATTTATAAACCTTCTTATTAAGATTTAAAGGAATTTTCCAAAGTAAAGTTTTTCAATTTAATAAAATAAATTGGAATGGAATGGAATTCGATTTGATAATAATCAAAGTGAGCTTCTGTGGAGGACGACTGTTAATATATATGGAATTTAAAAGGCTTTGTTGTTATTCCATTTATATTATTAGTCGGATATAGAAATTGTATAGATTATATATATTGATCTTTTTTCCATGAAGATTCCATAATTAATGGAATGGTATTTTTGGTTTATCGTGAACTGTGTTTTAAATGACATTAGTTCTTTAACCCAGTTAAAGATAAGATTAATTTCTTAACTTTGAATAATCAGTAAGTAATGATTTTTGAGATTGAAACTGAATTAGAGTTTTAATGAATCTTTAATTAGATTGGAATGTAAATGAGATAATTAAACCTATCGAATTCATGAAATGATCAAGAATGGAGTATCACCAGTTTTGATCCAAGCGATAGTTAAATCTTTAAGCAGATTTGAACGTGAAATGGTAATTAAATTTACCGATAACACCGTGGTGTTAGATACGGAGTATTACCTGTTTTGCTCCATGGGATGAATAGGTTGTGATTGGGAAATATAACAAATGATTACTTCGATAAGGTTCGCTAATCCCGACTAGATTGGATAAACTTTAATTTGGTTTGAACTGATATCCAATGGAAGATCAAAGTATAAATTTTAAATAATTTATCTTTGATAAATTTAATTGTAACGACCCAAACTTCCCAGTAAAGGAAAGCCCGGATTGCTTTGAGAACAACTCACATCAGAACACAAACGAAGAACATTTTATTGCTATTACCACAATTACATCAAAGTACAAGAATATTCCAGAGTATGAATAAATAATATACATTGGAAATCAATAATATCAGAGTTTGAATTACATTTAAATAGCAGCGGAAAAAAATAATACAAAATACTACTGAAAGAAATACACGGATATAGAGCTTGCCGAATATCGCTTCGGTTGTAGACCAGGATCATGTGAATATAATATCTGCTAAACCAAACTACTAGCTGCCCGTGTGAAAAATATGGGCACCCAGAGTTTGTTGCAATATAAAAGATAGGATGTTTGTCATGTTTTTGTTGCAATTTAAAAGATGGAATTTTTGACATAAATTTTGTTGAATTAAAGAGATGAAATTGTGACATAGAATTTAATGTAAAAAAAAAGACTTAGTAGCTAATTTGGTTAGAACATGTGACTTGCATACAAGTGGTATCAGAGATTGGTTTACAGAGCTCGAGAACAAGACACATTAGAACCGAACGAAAGAATTCATCAGAGGTTGGATTAATAATATCCAATAAGAATAACTCGTTAGAGATGGGATTAGTAGCATCCTAGAACGAGTGTAAGGAGTATTATTTTTAAGAATAAAAAACAAATTTATTTTTGTAGATTTAATCTAATAATACGTATTTGAGATATTATTATATTTTAATTTGGACAATCCAGTATAAAAAGATTTTGAATATACGAGTAATTAATGGATATTCGAAGTTTTAATATACAAGATTGATATAGAATCACACCAGTCCTTGTTTGGCATGCCTGGTAATAGGATGCAGCATGATGGGGGGTTCTCACTTTGCGGTTTGGTGGCGAACGGGAGACTCTTACCCCCACATGTCCCTTTTTTGGGTTGGTAGGCCGTGGTCGGGGGATCCCGAAAGGGTCGCCGTAAAACAAGGTGTCTAGGGTACAACTGTAAGCCCCGGTGGGTTTTACCTGCTGTACTGGAGGATAAAGGGATGGTTGCAAAGCCTACCGGATTTCGCGGTATCTTTACATTAATGGGAACCTTTCCCCGAAGATATGAATATTTGAATAAAATAATATTCTGGATTGGAATGAGGCGTATGTTGTGTGTTTATATCACTTGATTATAACATACGCGGGTTATTTGGAAAGGCCGGGTAGTTATCCATTCTGAAAACTGATTGGACGATAAGTCGAAGATGAAGACGGCGGTTGAAGACCAGAGGTCTTCACTTCGTTTTGATGATTACTGATGTCTTGATTGGACTGTACACCCAAGACGAGGTAATAAGTGGTGATCATACAGACGTACTTGGAGATCGACCACATATGCGAGGACCTCTCTCCTATATTGGACATATGGGACGAGGAATAAGGTGCCTCCAGTTTCGTTCAGCCCCAGAACGGACTTGTAAATGGATGTGTGTCTAACATTGGATTTTATTCTATGTTGATTGATCTCTATTAAATATATATCTCTTTGGTTGCGGAGAATTTATTCTCTTGCTTAACGCCCTTCTCTGAGACGTATGAGCTTAGAGGTTATATATCGATAGACATCAGTTGTATGGAGTGAATTACCTATGTGGCATGCTGAGATGCAAAGGATCAAGGCTTCTGTTGAAAAGCAGAGTCTTGTGGTTGATGATCAAAGCACGACTTTAATGTAGCATAGCTTTGTGTATAGCCTTATTCGCGAGCCTCACACCCCGTGTATGAACCAAAAACGGGAGAGGACGGTAGGGAGAACATGCGTTTCTTTCTAGCTAGAAGTGGTGTCATGGTATGGAGCTCAGACATTTTTATATATGTAGATGTTGGAAAGGGAGGTACCCAGGATATATTTGTCACTACGGGGCCGATGGTTTTACGCCCCATTGGGCGGGGAAACGTATTGTTCAGGGATGACTAATCCACTTAAAATGTGGATCAGCCCTGCATTTTCCTAGGTGCAGTTGCGGCTGTATCCTGAGACATGTGCTAGATTGTCTTGAATTCAGTAAGGACGATCCCTTGCCTTGGTTCATAGATGGAATCTGAAGCGACCCGAATTTCCCGGCCATCCTAAATCGAACAAGAAGGCGGACTACTTTGAGAACAAGACTAATCAGAACACAAACAGAAGAACATTTCATTGCTTAATACACCAATTTACATCAGAGTACAAGAATATAACAGAGTATGAATAAATAATATACATTTAATAAATATCAGAGATGTAAAATTACAATGCAGCGGAAAAATAATACATAACACAACTATAAGAAATACACGGGTACAGAGCGTTCCGAATATAGCTCCAGCTGTAAACCAGGATCTTGTGAAAATAAATCTGCAAAACCAAAACTACTAGCCGCCTATGTGAAAAATAGGTGCACCCAGAGTTTAGGACAAAATTATAAACTCCAGGTTAGTCATGTGACTGGTGTGAGAACTAAAACATTTATTAAAACTTTACTTTAAAATAAGGTAAATCAAGGGACCACGCCGTATAACACAGAACGGGTTTACCCCCACGAGTACCAGTGCCTAAAACAAATAGCGCAATGCTAAATAAAGAAAAATGAAGCTATTATAAGACTTAGGTCCCATCACACAATGCAACGCAAGCCAGAGGATAGAGTTTAACCTTATAATAGCCAAATATGTTTGGTACGTTTTAAAACAAATCTTGTATCATTACTATAAGTGAAGAAATCAACTTCAAATATAAATGTGTCAATCTTAGACGGCATGAGCGCCCCATCCCACTATGTCGTTATATATAGTATACAATCAAAACCGCAAAATGTCTTATTGGAAGTTTGGATTTCCATCATGGTGGCTGCTGATCCGAAAGATCTATCGCATAGTGCAATTCCCAATGGTTTACGTCGCAGGCAAGCGAAAACATCGTAATGCACATCCGCACTATCCAGGAAACAAGTTACCGCGGCTTACGTCCAAGCATTGGAAAACACCACTAACTCTATCCATCTGGGAATCGGGGGGTGTGCCCCTATCCCTACTGGTGTGGGGCGACCACACCCAGTATCACCTCGGTCGACCGAATCCATGACACCACCAAAGTGTCTATCCTCATCCTAAAAGCATACTGATCTAACCATCAGTTTACAACCATACTGGTGTGTGAGGCTCGCGAATCAACGCTACACAAAGTTGTGCTATATTAAAGCTGTGCATTGATCATCAACCACAAGACAAACTTTTCAACAAAAGTCTTGACCAATTGCCATTCAGGCATGCCAGACATGCAATTCACACCATGCGATTGATGTCTATCGATATATAACCTCTGAGCTCGTACGTCTCAGAGAAGGGTGTTAAGTAAGAGAATAAATTCGCCACCACCAAATAGATATATATTAAATTAAGATCAATCAATACAGAATAAAATCCAATATCAGACACACAGTCCATTTACAAGTTCGTTCTCGGTCTGAACGAAATCAGAGGCACCTTATTCCTCGTCCCTTATGTCCAATACAGGAGAGTGGTCCTCGCATATCCGGTCGATCTCCAAGTACGTCTGGACGATCACCACTTATTACCTCGTCTTGGGTATACAGCCCAATCAAGACATCAGTAATCATCCAAACGATGTGAAGACCTCCGGTCTTCAACCACCGTCTTCATCTCGACTTATCGTCGTATCAGTTATTCAGAGTGGGTATAAACCTGGCCTTTCCGAATAACTCGCGTATTTTATAAACAAGTGTTACATAAACACAACATATGCCTCATTCCAATCTAGAATATCCTTTTATTCAAACATTCTTTACCCAAATTAAAACAAATTAAGGTTTTTCAAACTAGTCTGGATTAGGAACCTTACCGAAGTAATCATTTGTTTTATTTCCCAATCCCAACCAATTCATCACATGGAGAAAAACTGGTAGTACTCCATATCTAACACCACTGTATTATCGGTAAATATTAATTACCATTTCACGTTCAAAACTAATTGAAGATTTAACTATCACTTGGAGCAAAACTGGTGATACTCCATTCTCAATCATTTCCTGAATTCGATAAATGTATTTATCTCATTCCCTTTTCAATCTAATTAAAGATTCAATAAAATGCTAATTCAGTTTTAGTCTTCCCAAGAATCAATTAATGATTATTTAACTTCCAGGAAAATAATTCCGGTCTTTTACTGGATTAAAGAACCAATGTCATTTAAAACACAGTTCACGATAAACCCAAAATCACATTACATTAATTATCGAATTTTCGCAAAAAACATGTCAATATATAATCGATATAAATTTCTGTATCCGATTAATAATATAAACAGAATAACGACAAAGCCTTTTAAATTCCATATATATTAACAGTTTTCCTCCAGAAAAGCTCACTTCGATTATTATCAAATCGAATTCCATTCCATCCCAGTATATTAAATTGGAAAATTTTACTTCGGAAAATTTCCATTAAATCTTAATAAAAAGATTTATATATTCCAAATCACATTTCTCTGTTAATCGGGTTAAAGAACGAATGTCGTTAAAAACATAGCTCACAATAAACCCAATTCACATTCCATTTCAATTCCAATTAAATGTTAATTAATTGGTAATTCTTCTCTAAATCTTAATTAAAAGATTTATTACTTTTACATGGGGTTTAAGAACAGTGTTATTTAAGACACCATTCACGACAAACCCAAAATCCAATTCCAATGTTAATTGGGTTAAAGAACAAGTGTTATTTAAAACACCATTTACGATAAACCCAAAATCCAATTCCATTGTTATTCGGGTTAAAGAACAAGTATTATTTAAAACACCGTTCATGATAAATCCAAAAAATCCAATTTCAATTCAATTCCAATTAAATATTAACTAATTGGTAAACTTCATTAAATCTTAATAAAAAGATTTAATCTTTTCTCAATTGGTTTTAAGAAAAGTGTTATTTAAGACACCATTCATGACAAACCCAAAATCCAATTTGATATCAAACACAAGGCTCTGAATAGAAAATATCAAATTCTGAAATCAACAAATATTGTATTGGGAATAACGATATATATATATATATATATATATATATATATATATATATATGTGTGTGTGTGTGTGTGTGTGTGTGTGTGTGTACATATATCTTCCAAATTCCTCCACACTATCCATATAATCACAGAATCCAATATCGAAATATTCCAAAGATGATTTCGATTCAAATCCATTCCCATTCTTATATTGGAAATTTTTGGTTATTTTAAAACCATTTACAAATCCAATTTATTTATTTAAAAATAATTGGATTATAACTCTAGTTAATAACTAGTCCATTTCGATAAAATATATTTTTATCTTTTCAAATATAAATTTTCATCCCAATTCTTTCCCAAATCATTTATTATGATTTTACACAAATTATTAATATTTTTAATAATTTTATCAAGGCCCGTACAGTCAATTTCCATAAACGGTCATCGAACTGCACTTACAACGACTTTTTCCAAATTTGATTTGGACATAATTCCTAATCCAACCATTATATTTCAAATCTCTTATATTCATTAGAAAGCTCTTTTCGATACGAACCCAAAGGTTCCGAATTTAGGAGAATCCGATTATCGGATCTCCTGCAACGTCAATTCGAAGTCAATGGTCGAAATTCGCGAACGGTTACTACGTGGCGTGTTCTATTCAGGCCATTTAATATATATAATATATATATTATATATACCTCGTCGATTTCTATTTAAAACGTATTTTATAAATCATTTTAAATTTGTTTTAAAAATGATTTAAACTTCATTTTCAATTTTAAATCAAAAATAAATATTCCATATCATTCATATATAAATGATAATATTTTCAAAATATTATATTTTGAAATTATTTCCCCTTCTATATTCATTATATAAATGAATAAAATCGATATAAATATCGTTCACCTCCAAATGGCACATATATAATAAACACGGCTTCAAATATTTTAATATTTCCGTGTCCATCCAAAATCGGACATCAAAATTAGATTTTGATTCTTTTCTGAATATTATTTTAAAATATTCGTTATTTTAAAATATTCATTCTTCCTGAACTGGAATCAGACACAATCAATTACCATATAATATTATATATGGATTTCATACAACACATGTATATAACAATAATGATACATAATTAACCATCATCCAAAGTGAAATTTACAACTGTGTAAGCGTTAAAAATAATTAATTAACGCTCATCACAGCCTGTCAACCCATCGTTTGACATACAACTAAATATTGAGATTAGTGTGTGCCCAATATCATCCCAATACCCGTGTGGGGTTTCAATCAAAAAACACATATTTTTATTTGTGTAGTTGGGCGATGTGTAAAATTTATCATCCCAATCAATATCAGCCAAATTGGTGTACATAAACAAATCATCCGATTTTTAAATGAATATTTATTTTCATTTCAAGAAAATTTTATGTTGTTCATATGTACGTTAAAAATTATATTTTTAATGATAAAATATTTTTATTCAACACATGAATATTTATATAGTTCATTTATACAATAAAAATGATATTTTTATTATTCAAATATTTTATTCAACACATGATTATTTTATTTTCCATTTCACATCACAGTCACAGTCAATTTCCATAACACAATACAATCAAACAAGTCATCCATGGTCTATGGACGACGGGAAGCAGTTCATGTATGCAGTTATAAAATAAATAACTGTACAGAAATAGTTTTAGTGAGAAGTTCTCACATTCGGTTTCCACTCCGCCAGTTTCATTTCTGAATTTCAAACCGTTAGGATTGAATTTGGCCCAAACTCTAATGAGCTCCAAATTGGACGCGATTAGTCTTGTTGTGAAGCTCTCATCTCCATCATCGCAACGGATCCAGTTTCGCGTGATTTGGACCTCGTATGAGAAAGTTATTGAATTTTTTTCGTTAATGACTTTTATAAGATAATTAATTAATTAAATTATTAACAACCTTCATCGTTTAACACTACAGCAGCCGCCTGTTTCTTCAATCCAAGGTCTTCACTTCGACGTCGCCACGGTCGCCCGGAGGCAGAACAGAGGAACCCACCTTGCTCGCCGTCGAGCCACTTACCAGCGTCCCCCTTGTTGCTCAACTCGAAGTGTCCCTGAGCCCAAAAATCTCTTGCGAACGGAGCTTGTTTAAGCCCTGATTTCGACGTCCATGCTTCACGAAATTGGCAATTCGGGTATGGATTATAAGAGGAGAAGAAGCTCTTCAAAATTCTCTAAAGAAGTGGGGTTTGATTTCGCGTGTAGGAGGAGGAAAATGGGAAAGAAGGAAACAGTGGTTTCCTGCCATTCATGAATTAGGGCCGACGCGGTTTTTTTTTTTTTTTTAGAAAAATCTGATTGGCCCAAGGGTTTTATAATATTTTTAATTTCCGAAAATGCCCACGTATCCATACGAACTCCAAATCAATCCCAATAATTGTATTCCCTAGCTAAATATCCCCATTCTAGAGACAATGGGCTATGTTTCGTAATCCAATTCTATCGTTCCATTCAGTTTTCGTTAAAACTAAAATATAAATCAATACATATTTAATTTGAATGCACATTTTAATTTACCGGGACCACATACTGACTCCAAAAATTCCAAAAAAATAAATCTGGATATGTTTTGATGATACGGTCTTAACAAAACTAATTTCGTCCAATTCAGATACCGTTTAAAAAATGGCCAATTTCTGGTTGATCCAAATTGACTAAAACTGTCAAAACACATTTTCTTTCGCCATGCTCACATATTAATTCCAAATATTATGAAAATTGGAATCTAGCAATAATTTTACATTCCAGATCCAACAAAAGTGGTTTCGTCGAAAAAGGAGGTTATTTACAAAATGGCTATTTTAAGGGCTTTATATATATTAAAATATATATAAATTCCACAACGACTTTTCTGAATTTTAAACTGGGCTTAACTTACAATTTATAAAACGAAATCTCAGCTTCTTATATCCGTTTGAAATATATTGTTAATCAGATTCAAATATTTCTTGTTCCGTCCAATTCTGACTTATATTGAATTCTGTATATTCATTTGAAATTAGAAATCGAATTTTCAAATTGTCGTGCCATTTCAGGCTTGTTTTATAATTAAAATAAAATTATTCATTCTAACTTCGTTTAAAATAAGCTTTTAGTCGTTATTATTTAAAATAAATCATTTTAATTATTCAAAATTCATTAAAATTGCCAAAATAAAAATTTTAAATTGGTTCTGATTTTCCGGGTTGTTACAATCTCCCCACTTAAAATCTTTTCGTCCTCGAAAAGGAACGGAGCTGAAAGTTGTTTAACTAACCAACTCAACTTTCATTCTGGGTTTCATTCTTTAACTTTTCAGTTTCTAAGAATTTTCAAATTCTTCAAAAATTTGGCTAACACTCTAAATTTTTGAAAAATTTCGTCATAACCTCCTTTGTACGGAGAGACATTTAAAACCGCAACTAGCCATGCAGGGCCCTCACCAGTCCAAAAGAAAAAGAAAAACCCAAGCCGCTAGCCAATCGGCTCATAAAATCATCAAAACCCAATAAAATAGTAAACATGTACCTATTTGTCGGACATACAATTTTATTCCTCTGCATAGCTACCCTGTTATGACCTGTTCAATGTATATGCATACAATTCCAATCAATTTTCAATTCAGTTCAATAATTTGATTCAATTTGGCTTAATTTGTCTTACATTTTCCTATTAGTTTGATCATTCTAATATTTTGATTAGTTATACTAATAATCAAACAACACAACCAGCAATCAATTAGTTAATTAAATTTTCAAATTCATAACTTTGATATGTGTATTCAAAATCATGTTTTTGATGCCAATTCAGAACAAATAAACCTTATCTAGTTTTGGTTCTCACACCAGTCAAATGGAAATATATAGATATCTCACCTTCGAAACTCGAACATAAATTCTAATGATGCCTGGGCATCACCAGAATCATCTCTGGGCGACTAGAGTGTGATTTTATATCTATTCAGTATATTTGAGGCTTTGTATACACGTGGATCAGACGTATATTCAAAATCTCCATATACCCGATAACCCAAACTAATTTAAAATAAAATATTCAAATACGCATAATAAGGTTTAAATTTTCAAAACAAAATTTGTTTTCATTTTTATTTTAAAAATAACCCTCTTTGGACTCATTCTAGGATACTACTGATCCAAGCTCTAACGAGTCATCCTCATTGGATATTGCTTATCCAATCTCTGATAAATTCTTTCGTCCAGTTCTAATGTGTCTTATTCTCGAGCTCTGTAAACCAAAGATCTGATACCAAATGAAGCGACCCGAACTTCCTGGCCGGCCTAAACCGAACAAGAAGGTGGACTACTTTGAGAACAAGACTAATCAGAACATAAATAGAAGAACATTTCATTGCTTATTAGAACAATTTACATTAGAGTACAAGAATACAATAGAGTATGAACAAATAATATACATTTGATAAATATTAGAGATGTAAAATTACAATGCAGCGGAAAATTAATACATAACACAACTGTAAGAAATACACAGATACAGAGCATTCCGAATATAGCTCCAGCTTTAAACCATGATGCTTTGAAAATAACTCTGCAAAACCAAAACTACTACCTGCCCGTGTGAAAAATAGGGCACCCAGAGTTTAGGTTAAAACAGTAAACCCCAGGTCAGTCATGTGACTGGTGTGAGAACTAAAACAGTTATTAAAACTTTACTTTAAAATAAGGTAAGTTAAGGGACCACGCCGTATAACACGGAACGGTTTTACCCCCAAGAACACCAGTGCCTAAAACAAACAGCGCAACGCTAAATAAAGAAAAATGAAGCTATTATAAGACTCAGGTCCCATCACACAATGCAACGCAAGCCGAAGGATAGAGTTTTACCTTATAATAGCCAAATATGCTTGGTATGTTTTAAAACAAATCTTTTATTATTACTATAAGTAAAGAAATCAACTTCAAATATAAATGTATCAATCTTAGATGGCATGAGCGCCCCATCCCACTATGTCGCCATATATAGTATATAATCAAAACTGAAAAATGTCATATTGGAAGTTTGGATTTCCATCGTAGTGGCTCCTGATCCGAAAGATCTAACGCATAGCGCAATTCCCAACGGTTTACATCGCAAGCATGTGAAAACGCTGTAATGCACATTCACACTATCCAGGAAACAAGTTATCGCGGATCTCGTCCAAGCATTGGAAAACACCACTAATTCTATCCATCTGGGAATCGGGGAGGTGTGTCCCTATCCCTACTGGTGTGGGGCGACCACACCCAGTATCACCTCGGCTGACTGAATCCATAACACCACTAAGGTGCCTATCTTCATCTCAAAAGCATATTGATCTAACCATCAGTTTACCACCATACCGATGCGTAAGGCTCGCGAATTAATGGTACACAAAGCTGTGCTATATTAAAGCTATCCTTTGATCATCAACCACAAGACTCTGCTTTTCAGCAAAAGCCTTGATAAATTGCCACTCAGGCATGACACACAGGAAATTCATGCCATGCGACTGATGTCTATCGATATATAACCTCTGAGCTCGTACGTCTTAGAGAAGGGTGTCAAGCAAGAGAATAAATTCTCCGCCACCAAACAGATATATATTTAATAGAGATCAATCAACACAGAATAAAATCCAATGTCAGACACATAGTCCATTTACAAGTTCATTCTGGGTCTGAACGAAACCGAAGGCACCTTATTCCTCGTCCCATATGTCCAATACAAGAGAGTGGTCCTCGCACATCCGGTCAATCTCCAAGTACGTCTGGACGATCACCACTTATTACCTCGTCTTGTGTGTACATCCCAATCAAGACATCAGTAATCATCCAAACAATGTGAAGACCTCTGGTCTTCAACCACCGTCTTCATCGTCGACTTATTGTCGTATCAGTTAATCAGAATGGGTATAAACCCGGCCTTTCTGAATAACTCGCGTATTTTATAAACAAGTGTTACATAAACACAACATACGCCTCATTCCAATTTAGAATATTCCTTTATTCAAATATATTTTTCACAAATTAAGGTTTTTCAATCTAGTCGTGATTAGCGAACCTTACCAAAATAATCATTTGTTTTATTTCGCAATCCCAACCTGTTCATCCCATGGAGCAAAACTGGTGGTACTCCATATCTAACACCACTGCGTTATCGGTAAATATTAATTATCATTTCATGTTCAAATGTAATTAAAGATTTAACTATCACTTGGAGCAAAACTGATGATACTCCATTCTCGATCATTTCCTAAATTTGATAAATGTATTTATCTCATTCTCTTTTCAATCTAATTAAAGATTCATTAAAACTCTAATTCAGTTTAAATCTTCCCAAGAATCTATATTAATGATTATTCAACTTCTAGGAAAATAATTCTTGTCTTTAATTGGGTTAAAGAACCAATGTCATTTAAAACACAGTTCACGATAAACCCAAAAACACATTCCATTAATTATGGAATTTTCGCGGAAAACGGATCAATATATAATCGATTTAAATTTACGTATCCGACTAATAATATAAATGGAATAACGAAAAGGCCTTTTAAATTCCATATATATTAACAATCTTCCTCTACCAAAGCTCACTTTGATTATTATCAAATTGAATTCCATTCCATTCCAATATATTAAGTTGGAAAACTTTACTTCGGAAATTTCCATTAAATCTTAATACAAAGATTTATGAATTCCAGATCACATTTCTCTGTTAATCGGGTTAAAGAACGAATGTCGTTAAAAACATAGTTCACAATAAACCCAATTCACATTCCATTTCAATTCCAACTAAATGTTAATTATTTGGTAATTCTTCTCCAAATCTTAATTAAAAGATTTATTACTTTCACAGGGGGTTTAAGAACAGTGTTACTTAAGACATCATTCACGAAAAACCCAAAATCCAATTCCATTGTTAATCGGGTTAAAGAACAAGTGTTATTTAAAACACCATTCACGATAAACCCAAAAATCTAATTTCAATTCAATTCTAATTAAATATTAATTAATTAATTAGTAAACTTAATTAAATCTTAATAAAAATATTTGATCTTTTCTCAACTGGGTTTAAGAACAGTGTTATTTACGACAACATTCACGACAAACCCAAAATCCAATTTGATATCAAACACAAGGCCCTGAATAGAAATTATATCGGCTTATATTCAATATTAAATTCTGAAATCAACACATATCGTATTGGGAATAACGATATATATATATATTTGTATGTATATATATCTTCCAAATTCCTCCACAATATCCATATAATCACGGAATCCAATATCGAAATATTTCGAAGATGATTTCGATTCAAATCCATACGCATTCTTATATTGGGAATTTCTGGTTATATTAAAAACATTTACAGATCCAATTTATTTATTTAAAAATAATTGGATTATAATTCTAGTTAATAACTAGTCTATTTCGATAAAATATATTTTTATCTTTTCAAATATAAATTTTTTCATCCCAATTCTTTCCTAAATCATTTATTATGATTTTACACAAATTGCTAATATTTTTAATAATTTTATCAAGGCTCGTACAGTCAATTTCCATAAACGGTCATCGAACTGCACTTATAGCGACCTTTTCCAAAAATGATTTGGACATAATTCCAAATCTAACTATTAGATTACAAATCTCTTATATTCGTTGGAAAGCCCTTTTCGATACAAACCCAATGGTTCTGGTTTTTGGAGAATCCGACGGTCGGACCTCCCGCAACGTTAATTTGAAGTCAATGATCGAAATTCGCAAACGGTCACTGCGTAGCGCGTTCTATTCAGACCATTTAATATATATATTATATATTTCATCGATTTCCATTTAAACGTATTTTATAAATCGTTTTAAATTCGTTTTAAAAATGATTCGAACTTCATTTTCAATTTAAAATCAAAATTGAATATTCCATGTCATTCATATATAAATGATAATATTTTCAAAATATTATATTTTGAAATTATTTCCCCTTCGATATTCATTATATAAATGAATAAAATCGATATAAATATCATTCACATCCAAATGGCGCATATCTAATCAACACGGCTTCAAATATTTTAATATTTCCGTGTCCATCCAAAATCGGACATCAAAATCAGATTTTGATTCTTTTTTGAATATTATTTTAAAATATTCATTATTTTAAAATATTCGATATTTTAAAATATTCATTCTTCCTGAACTGGAATCAAACACAATCAATTACCATATAATACTATTTATATGGATTTAATACAACACATGTGTATAACAATAATGATACGCAATCAACCATCATCCAAAGTGAAATTTACAACTGTATAAGCGTTAAAAATAAATTACTAACGCTCATCACAGCCTGTCAACTTGTTGTTTGACATACAACTAAATATTGGGATTAGTGTATGCCCAATATCATCCCAATACCCGTGTGGGGTTTCAATCAACAAACACAGATTTTTATTTGTGCAGTTGGACGATGTGTAAAATTTATCGTCCCAATCAATATCAGTCAAATGGGTGTACATATACAAATCGTACGATTTGTAAATGAATATTTATTTTCATTTCAAGAAAATTTTATGTTGTTTATATGTATATATTTTTAACGATAAAATATTTTTATTCAACACATGAATATTTTATACAGTTCATTTATACAATAAAAATGATATTTTTATTATTCAAATATTTTATTCAATACATGAATATTTTATTTTCCATTTCACATCACAATCACCGTCAATTTCCACAACACAATACAATCAAACTAGTTGTCCACGGTCTGTGGACGACGGGGATCAATTCATATATGTAGTTATAAAATAAATAACTGTACAGAAATAATTTTAGTGAGAAGTTGTCAAATTCGGTTTCCACTCCGCTAGTTTCATTTCTGAATTTCTGTACCGTTTGGATTTGAATTTGCCCTAGACTCTAAAAAGCTCCAAATTGGACCCGGTTAGTCTTATTATGAAGCTCTCATCTCCACGATCGCAACGGATCCAATTTCGCGGAATTTGGACCTCGTATGAGAAAGTTATTAAATTTTATTTGTTAATGACTTTTATAAGATAATTAAACAAATAACTAATTAAATTATTAACCACCTTCATCGTTTAACACTATAGCAGCCGCCTGTTTCTTCAATCCTAGGTCTTCACTTCGCCATCGCCACGGTCGCCTAGAGCCAGATTAGAGGACCCCACCTTGCTCATCGTCGAGCCACCTACCAGCGCCGCCCCTTGTTGCTCAACTCGAAGAGCCCCTAAGCCCAAAAATCTCGTGCGAACGGAGCTAGTTTAAGCCCTGATTTCGACGTCTACGCTTCACGAAAATTGGCAAATCAGGTATGGATTAGAAGAGGAGAAGAAACTCTTCAGAATTCTCTAAAGAAGTTGGGTTTTATTTCACATGTAGGAGGAGGAAAATGGGGAAGAAGGAAATAGCGGGTTTCCGCCATTTATGAATTAGGGCTGGCGTGGTTCTTTTGTTCATTTTTATTTTTTTGGAAAAATCTGATTGGCCTAAGGGTTTTATAATATTTTTAATTTCCGAAAATGCCCAATTATCCATATGAACTCCAAATCAATCCCAACGACTGTCATCCCTAGCTAAATACCCCCATTTCGGACATAATGGGATATGTTTTGTAAGACAATTCTATCATTTCATTCAGTTTTCATTAAAATTAAAATTAAAATATAAATCAATATATATTTAATTTGAACGCACATTTTAATTTACCGGGACCACAAACTAACTCCAAAAATTTCAAAAAAATGAATCTGGCTATATTTTGATGATACGGTCTTAACAAAACTAATTTCGTAAAATTCGGAGACAATTTGAAAAATGGCCAATTTCTGTCGATCTGAATTGACTGAAACTGTCAAAACACGTTTTCTTTCGTCACACTCACATATTAATTCCAAAAATTATGAAAATTGGAATTTAGCAAAAATTTTACATTCTAGATCCAACAAAAGTGGTTTCGTCGAAAATGGAGGTCGTTTGCAAAATGTCTTTTTTTAAAGGGCTTTATATATATATTAAAATATATATAAATTCCACGTCGACTTTTCTGAATTTTAAACTAGACATAACTTACAATTTATAAAACGAAATCTCAGCTTCTTATATTCGTTGGAAAGATATTGTTAATCAGATTCAAATATTTCTTGTTTCGTCCAATTCTGACTTATATTGAATTCTGTATATTCATTTGAAATTAGAAATCGAATTTTCAAACTACCACGCCATTTCAGGCTCGTTTTATAATTAAAATAAATTTATTCATTCTAACTTCATTTAAAATAAATTCTTAGTCATTATTATTTAAAATAAATGATTTTAAATATTCAAAATTCATTAAAATTGCCAAAATAAAAAATTTAAATTAGTTCTGATTTTTCGAGTTGTTACAGATTCCAGCTTCCAATACATGCCATTTCGGTTTTAATTGTAGAGCCAAGTATGGCGACATAGTAGGATGCTACACTATGCCATCTATAATTGATACATTTATATTTGAAGTTGATTTCTTTACTTATAGTAATAATAAAAGATTAAATTTCACGTATCAAGCATTATTTTGCTATTATAAGGTAAAACTCAATCCTCCGTCTTGCGTTGCATTGTGTAATGGGACATGAGTCTTATAATAGCTTCATTGTTCTTTCTTTAGCATTGCGTTGTTTGTTTATGCACTGGTATTCTTAGGGGTAAACCCGTTCCGTGGTATACGACATGGTCCCTTGATTTATCTAACTTTAAAAATCAAATTAATAGTTGTTTTAGTTCTCACACCAGTCACATGACTGACCTGGTGTTTATTGTTTTAACCTAAACTTTGGATGCCCCTATTTTCCACATGGGCAGCTAGTAGTTTTGGTTTTGCAGATATTATATTCATAAGATCCTGGTTTACAGCTGAAGCGATATTCGGAAATCTCTGCGTCCGTGTATTTCTTTCAGTTGTGTTTTGTATTATTTTTCCGCTGCTATGTATTTAAATGTAATTTAAATCTCTGATATTTATCAGATGTATATTATTTATTCATACTCTATTATATTCTTGTACTCTGATGTAATTGTTGTAATAAGCAATGAAATGTTCTTCTGCTTACGTTCTGATTTGTCGTGTTCTCAACTCAATCCGGGCTTTCCCGTAAGGGCGAGTTTGGGTCGTTTCACCATTAATGATGCTTGAGAGCTTTAAGAAGCCCAAAATATCAAGCCAAAATGATCCAAAAAGGGTTCCATTTAAATGCCAAGCTATTGGAGAATGGAGTTTCGATGACAATAAACATATTTCAATTGTCATTATTAATTGATTATAAAATGTATCCTAACGTCTTTATATAGAATATATATATATAGATATATATATGCAGGATTTGTATATAGGATTTAATACTGAAGACTATACCATTTTAAAGTTCCAAGAGATTCAAGATCCAGAAGAGATTCAAGACTCATAAGTATCGAAATATTAATATTTCAAGAGCTCAAGCTTATCAAGTAAATAGAGTCTAGTTTATATGTAAAACTCGATTTAGCACTTTCAAATTCTGATTTCAAATTCTGTTTTCAAATTCCTTTTTAAATCCCTTTTCAAATTAATCTAAAAGTTCTTTTCTAAATGATTTCAAATTATTATAAGTATATATAATTATAGTTTATAATGTTTTATAATATATATAAGTTTATAATATATGTTTTATGTTCTAATATTATATAATTTTATAAATATGTTTATATTTTATTCTTATATGTTTTTATACTTTGAAAAACCCATTTTGGAACATTAGTTTTGATTCAAGAATTTCCAGAAAATGTATATTGGTTTAAACATTTAAAATTAGATTTTAAAAATAAGTATAAAAGGCATATGTCGACATACCCATAAAGACATGTCGACATATAACTGTCATTTTTCAATTTTCAAAGGATGTGTCTTTTCACTATATGCAATGTTTCAGAAGCGTGCAACCTTTGGAACACTATAAAAGGGGATGATTTCGAATTTCTAATCATTGTTTCTTCTCCTTCTTCACCCATTTATTTACCACCATTAAAATACTTAAAATCTTGATTTTTACACTTATACTCTGCCGATTTCAACAAAATTTTTATCATTCTTCTTCTCTTTTCATTCTCTATCATCTCCTCTCTGTTTGAAGTGCTAATTGAAGAGTTCTTGAGCTATTGTAATTGATTTAGAATTATTTGGGAAAGGGTGTGTTACATGTAACCTTGAAATCAAGGAAAGGGAGTGGTGTTAACCTTGTAGTTGTGCAATCAAGGGTGGTGGAATCAGTGTTAACCTTGTAGCCATGAAATCAAGATTTTGTACTTGGATATTGATAATAATAAAACTCTACGCAATCCAGCATTACGTGGGACTGGACGTAGGAGTAATCCGAACCAGTATAAAATCCAGTGTGTTCTTTCCTTTTGCTGCATTTTATTTTTACTTATATATGTGTCCGTGATTGTTTCTATGTTTATGATTATTTCTTGTGTGATAATCACTGTGTGAGTCATATGGTTATTCAAGATTGTTTAAATTTTCCATAATCTCTTTAAAACACTATTCACCCCTCTAGCGTTAGTTTTCCCTTAAGATCCGCATTCCGCATCCTTAACAATTGGTATTAGATCATAGTTTTTCAAAAAGTTCATAATCTGATTTTTGGAAATATTAAATGGCAACCAACACTGGTTATAATAGTTCTTTTATAGAAGGTCGGTCTACTGTTAGACCACTACCATTTAATGGCAGTAATTATTTATATTGGGCATGCAGAATGAAAATATTTTTGCAATTAGTAGGATTAGACACATGGAATAACACATAGACTAAATATGTTGAGCCCACTACTAATTTTCCACAATGGACTAATGAACAAAAGGCTGGTAATTCTAAGGCCATGAGTATGTTATTCTGTTATTGGATGGAAATGAATTTAATAGACTATCAGTTTGTAAGTCTGCTTATGAAACATGGAGAACATTGCAAGTTACTCATGAAGGAACCAATGAAGTTAAATAAATAAAGATATCAAGGCTAACTAATCAATTTGAGTTATTTAAAATGAATGATAATGAATCTATCTCCGATATGTATTGCAGATTCCAGGAAATCATGCATTCATTAATGGATCTGGGAAAAACTTATTCGGAAGACTAGAAAAATACTTTGTTCATTAACTTCAGAATGGGATTAGAAAACAATAGCGATTGAAGAAGCCAATAATGTCAGTGAAATGAATATTGAGGAGTTAATAGGGAATTTGATGTCGTTCGAAGTTTAATTACAGAATATAAAGGAAAATAAGCCTATAGAAAAGAAATTTATAACATTCAAAGAGACAACAAATGGTTCTGATTCAAGAGGTGAAGATGATGAAGAAATTTCTTTAATGACAAGGAATTTTAGAAAATTTCTGAGACATAAAAGGAGGAATAATTTTTAGAGTAACAATCAAGGAAGTTTGGGAAGAAATGATGATAGATGTTATAACATCAACAAACTGGATCATATAAATAGAATGTGTCCATATCTGGATAAATCAAATCAACAAACAGACAGTAGTAGTTTATCAAAGAAGATAAAGACGTCATATGCAACAACTTTAGACAATTTAGATTTATCATTAAGTGATGAAGAGCCAGCAACCGAAAATTCAAATATGTGTTTCACAGCGATTCACAATTCAGAAAATATCGAAGAAATGGATCTAAAACTAGGTACACCTTAATTAGCTATATTTTTTTGGTTGATTTAGTTGAATGGATGTTTTATTTGATTGCCTTGTTTGAATTTGAAATTTAAATTTCAAAATTCAAACTCAAAATTTAAAATTCAAGTTAGAAATTTGAATTTTGAAATTCATAATAAAAATAAAAATATAATAAATAATAATTAATTTTTATTAATGATTGTTAGGATTAATATTATTTCAGGAAATAATAAATCTGAAGCGATAATATAGTAAAACTATGTTAAATAGAAACATGTCTTTCCAAAATACACCTGTATATCGATATACCCAAACAGACATGTCGACGTACATGCCAGAAAATGAAATTCAAATTTTGAATTTCAAAAGTTAGAACTTTCAGACTTCCCTCTAACTTTTCACCAACTCCCAAGGTCTGAAAAGGTGCCATTAATTTCAGAAAAGTTGTTCCCATTCAATCTCAATTTATATATCTATTCAATCGTATTCTCTCTACCTCTCATTCAAAATTCAAACTACTTTCTTTATATTTATTCTCTTCAGTACATATCTCCAATGGCTTCCTCTAGCTCACCAAAAACAACGAGATTGACCAAAACCCTCAAAGGTCATCTCTATAATGATAAAGAAGTTATTCAAGCCTATGTTGACTATATGGAAAATGGAAAAGTCAGCACGGGAGCATTCGCTATCTTTGAAGATTTTCCCTCTTATGAACTTCGTTATATTTTTCATCAAAATGAAGTTCTAAGCTTGATTAACGCTCTGGATAATGATGAAGTATGTTACCTGAATCTCGTCAAAATGTTTTATGCAAATTTGGGTCGTGGTTTTACGAAGGAAATGAGAATCAAGTATGGAGTAGCATAAAAGGCACTCAAATCATTTTGGATTGTGAAATTATGGGTACTATTTCAAAACTGTAAGTGTTCGGACTCGAATTTGTCAAAATTCGAAATTGATGAAACAAATTTGGAAACCTTTCATCACATACTCGAAAGCGATGATCATTTGGAATTTAAAAATAGCTTTTTTCCATCAAAAAGCAAGAATCGTCAAACTCCACCTCCAACATACTCTCACACCTCGATCCGGAAATTTCAACAATCCTACCCTCAAAGTACAAAAAGCTCTCTTTGCTATTTATGGTGTTTATAACGTCAATTGGGCCGATGTTATTTTAAAAGAATTTAAGCCAAAGAAATTCCCACCAAAGAAAACACTCTTTGTCATGGAGTTTATCTTACTCGTATCTTTAAATATTTTGGAGTGGATCTCAAAGAAGAGGAATTTGTACCAAGAAGGGTCTTTAACTTGGGAAATATACATCTTATGCAAATTCCAATCGCTTTTAAACCTTATGAAACATTTGAAGATAAACAAGCTCGAATGCAACAACAATAAGAGGAAAATCCAATGGAAATCGATGAAGAAGAATCCTCTTTGGAAAGTGTTGAAAGTCCAACAAATAGTAGATCCATAACTAAAGAAACACTTGTCCAAAACCAAGTTAAGTTAGCCAAGAACCAAAAGAAGATCAAGAAGACTCTTACCCAAATGTCTTCTAAAATGAACAAGTTCTTTGGCAAATTAGTAAGAAAACTTAGTTTATTATCTTCCTCATCATCATCCGCTAAAGCCTATCTAGTCTATGTTATCTTTCATATTTGCTTTCAAATCTCGTATTTAGTATCTTATATCGTTTAAATGTATTTGCTTTCAAGTAGTAATGGACGGTGTTTATTTCAATCAAAACAATCTTTAATTTATTGTAAAAAATTAAATAAATTAATATAATATTATAAGAAATAAATTTAGATTGAGTAAAAATACAAAATACCCAAAAATAACTAGGGTATGTTGACATGTAAGAATGCATATGTCGAGATATAACTGCCAGAAATTCAAATTTGTTCAAAATTTGAAAATTTAATGTAACAACCCGGAAATTCTGAGCCAATTTAAATTTTTTTATTTTGGCAATTTTAATGAATTTTGAATATTTAAAATGAATTATTTTAAATAATAACGACGAGAAATTTATTTTGAATAGAATTAGAACGTGTGTATTTATATAGATCGTCGTTAGAATGTAAATATTTATTTATAATTATAAAAGGAA
This sequence comes from Allium sativum, assembly GCA_030737875.1. Lineage (NCBI taxonomy): Eukaryota > Viridiplantae > Streptophyta > Magnoliopsida > Asparagales > Amaryllidaceae > Allium > Allium sativum. Next base: position 631,204,839 of record CM060909.1, read on the forward strand.
ATGAAAATGGCGCGGTAGTTCGATAATTCGATTTCAAATTTCAATTGAACGTACCAGGTGCAAAACAATCCAGATTTTAGTGAAACCAAAAATAATAGGATATAATTGAGAATATCTTTCCAACGAATTCGAAAGATTGAAATTTCATAGCGGGAATCAAAAGATATGTCCAGTTGAAAATTCTGAATAGTCGCTATGGAATTCAGGCCCTTAAAAATGGAAATTTTGCAAATGACTTCGGATTTCGACGAAACCACTTTTGTTGGATCCGTGATGTCAAATTATTGCTAGGTTTCAAATTTCGTAATTTTTCGAATCAATATGTGAGCGTGGCAAAGGAAAACGTGTTTGACCAGTTTCAGTTGATTTTAATCGACTGGAAAATGACCGTTTTTCTAACGGTCTCAGAATTCGACGAAACTAGTTTTGTTAGGACCGTATCGTCAATACGAAGCTAGAAAATATTTTTCAGGAATTTTTCTAGTTAGTATGTGACCCCGGTAAAATGAAATACGCGTTCAAATTTAATATGTAGAGTTATATTTTGATTTTAATGGAAACTGATTGTAACGGTCGAATCAGCCTACGATACATATCCCATTGTGTTCAGAATGGGGGTAATTAGCTATGGACGACAGGCGGTGGGCCTCGTTTCGAGGTCGAAATAAAAAGTCAACTTTTCTTGAAATTAAATAATATAAAATTAAAATATCTTCCTTCGCCCTATCTCTTTATCTGCCCCCCTTCCAAATCGAATCAGAAGGAAATAAAAAAAAAAAAGCCTCGTTTGCCTCATCGATCCCCCGTCGCGCCTCCCCGATGCGTCGCCGCCCTCATTGCGCCACCCCCTTGTCCACGCAGCCACCTCCGATCCTCCCTCCAACGCCGACGAACCCCCAAAGCCTACAGCACCACCCGCAAGCCCTGCACCCACCGCCACATGCCCCTCCTCCGCCTCTTCTTCTCCTCCTCCAGTCAGAGACCGACGGTGAACCCCCCTTCCTTTTGCAAATGATGTGAGTCTTCTTCCTTTTTTTATTTTATTTTAATTACTATATAATCAGTTATTTAAATTAATAAATAAACTATAAGTAGATTTTTATAAATTAAAAGAGCATGGATTTTGTTTACAGTAAAAATATATTTGATTTTAGTGGCATATTAAAATATGATTTTTACATAGTAGGAATTATAAGAATATAATCTTTATGAGATAGAGAATATAAAAATATCATCTTTGTATATGTAGCGAAATAAAAATCTGATTTTTATTATATATACATTGGAAAAAAAAGGGATTTTTAAAGTGATGAATGTGAAAAGGTGAAATCTTTATATGTGAAAAGGTGAAATCTTTATACGTGAAAAGGTGAAATCTTTATATGTGAAAAGGTGAAATCTTTATATTTAGAAAGGCGAAATCTTTATATTTAGAAAGGCGAAATATTTATTTTTGAAAGGGCAAAAACTTTTTATAAAGAATAGCATGATAAAAATGGAATTTTTATCTATATAGTAGCGTTGTAAAAATAAAATTTTTATCTATATAGTAGCGTTGTAAAAATGGATTTTTTATCTATATAGTACCGTTATAAAAATGGAATTTTTATCTATAATTTTTATCCTATGGAGTAAAAGTAAAAATATGATTTTTATATATTGAATAGCGATATAAAAATATGATTTTTATATATTGAATAGCGATATAAAAATATGATTTTTATATCTTGAATAGCGAAGTAAAAATATGATTTTTATATATTGAATAGCGATATAAAAATATGATTTTCATATATTGAATAGCGAAGTAAAAATATGATTTTTATATATTTAATAGCGATATAAAAATATGATTTATATATATTGAATAGCGAAGTAAAAATATGATTTTTATATATTGAATAACGATATAAAAATATGATTTTTATATATTGAAATGCGAAGTAAAAATATGATTTTTATATATTGAATAGCGATATAAAAATATGATTTTTATATATTGAATAGCGAAGTAAAAATATGATTTTTATATATTGAATAGCAAAGTAAAAATTCGATTTTTATACATTGAATAGCGAAGTAAAAATTCGATTTTTATATATGTAGTGGCTATGGGCAACGAAAGTGACAAAAGGCGAGAACGACGAAGATTTCTACATAGGAAGAGTCGTGGTATTGGGATAGCTACTGGTGAAAACTTTTCACTTTAAATTTCTTTTTCTCGTTATATATATATATATATATATATATATATATATATATATATATATATATATATATATATATACAAGGATGCAGACGGTGCTTAGCAGCACCCGACACCCGTCATCCACAGACCATGGATGGCTTGTTTGTTTGATTGATGTGTTGTGAAAATTGTTTGTGATGTTGATGTGAAATCGATAATAAATGTAGATAGTTGAAAAAAAATATTTTATCGTTAAAAATATAATTTTTAACGTGAAATTGAATAAATAAATATTTATAAACAAATCGGCCGATTTGTTTATACACACTGATTTGACTGATATTGATTGGGATGATAAATTTTACACATCGCCCAACTGCACAAATAAAAATCTGTGTTTGTTGATTTGAAACCCCACACGGGTGTTGGGATGATATTTGAGTACACTAATCCCAATTATTTAATTGTATGTCGATCGATTGGTCGACAGACTGTGTAAGCGTTGATTATTTATATTTGATGCTTATGCAGTTGTGTGGTGCACCTTGGATGATGGTTGATTGTTTATCATTGCTATTATATACATGTGTGTATGGAATCCATATAATTAACATTATATGGTGATTGATTGGGCCACATTCCAATCGGGAAAATAATGAATATTATAAAAGAAAATTCATGTGTTGAAACTATTTATGTGTTGAGTAAAATATTTTAATAATAAAATTTACATCTTCATCATATTTAAAATTAGAACAACTTCACGGTGGAGTCTGATTTAAAAATCAAACGATAGATACCATAATTTTATAAAATATTTTACATAACAAAAATAGTCGTGTGTTGACAATACTCATGTGTTGAGATTAGTTGTGTGTTGAAAGAAATATAGATTCATGTGTTGAATAGAATAAATATTCATTTTTTGAATAGAATAACGAATTTATTGAAATATATAAAGCCGTGTTGATCAGAGATGCGTTATTTTGACGCGAACGATATTTATATCGATTTTATTCGTTTTATAATGAATATTGAAAAGCGATTTCAAAATTTAATATTTTGAAATGAAATTCAAATTAAATTAGATTAAAATTCAAATTTAAATTTTATTGAATCAATTTGAAATGAATTCGAATCGAATAGAAAATGAATTCGATTCGAATTGAATAGAAAGTGAATTTGAATTCGAATTGAATAGAAATGAATTCAAATTGAATTAAATTAGAAATTGAATTGAATTGAAACAAATTAGAAATTGAATTGAATTGAAATGAATTTGAATTGAATTGAAACGAATTAGAAATTGAATTGAACTGAAATGAATTAGAATTTGAAGTGAATTGAAACGAATTTGAATTCGAATTAAGTAAAATTGAAATGAATTCGAATTGAATTGAAATCAAATCGATTTGAAATTTAAGATGAAGTTGTAATTGTTTGTGAAATGAATTTAAAACGATTTATAATATATGTTTTAAAAAGGAAATCAACGAAATATATAATATATATATATATTATATATAATGGCCTGAATAGAACGCGCTGCGCCGCGGCAGTTCGTGAATTTCGACCATTGACTTCGAATTGACGTTGCAGGAGATCCAACCGTCGGATTCTCCTAAAACCGGAATCGTTGGGTTCGTATCAAAAAGAGCTTTCCAATGAATATTAGAAATTAAAAATCTAACGGTTGGATTTGTAATTATGTCCAAATCAAATTTGGAAAAGGTCGCAGTAAGTGCAGTTCGATGGCCATTGTTGGAAATCGACTGTACGGGCCTTGATAAAATTATTAAAAATATTAATAATTTGTGTAAAATCATAATATGTGAATTGGAAAGAACTGGGATGAAAAACTCCACATTTGAAATGATAAAAATATATTTTTGTCGAAATGAACTAGTTTTGAACTAGAATTAAATCAATTTTGAATTTGAAAGTGATTTTAAAAATAATCAATATTCCCAATACGTGGATTGGACTGGAGTTGAATCGAAATTATCTTCGGAATATTTCGATGTTGGATTTCGTTGGCTATTACAGATATTGTTATGGGGATTTGAAAGATATATTTTATATCGTTATTTCCAATACGATATTTGTTGGTTTCAGAATTTGATATTGTATATAAGCCGGTATATTTTCTATTCAGAGCCTTGTAATTAATATCAAATGTGATTTGGGTTTATCGTGAATCGTGTTTTAGATGGCATTGGTTCTTTAACCCAGTTAAAGGCAAGATGTTGATTTTTGAAAGGATTAAAACTAAGTGAAGTTTTAATGAATCTTTAATTAGATCGAAATGTGAATTGATAAGTTAAATTATCAAATCTGAAAGGTGATCGAGAATGGAGTACCACCAGTTTTGCTCCAAAGCGATAGTTAAATCTTTAATTAGATTTGAACGTGGGATGGTAATTAATTTTACCGATAACACCGTGGTGTTAGATATGGAGTATTACCAGTTTTTCTCCATGGGATATATAGGTTGGGATTGGGAAATAAAATAAATAATTACTTCGGTGTGGTTCGCTAATCCCGACTAGTTTGAAAGGATATCCAAAGGAAGATTATAGAATAAATTTAGAAGAATTTATCTTGGATAAAATTAATGGGAACCTTTCCCTAAGAATGTGATTTTGTGAATAAAAGAATATTCTAAATTGGAATGAGGCGTTTGTTGTGTTTGTGTAACATTTGTTTATCATAAACGTGGGTTATTCAGAAAGGCCGGGTTTACACCCATTCTGAATAACCGATTCGACGAGATGTCGAAGATGAAGACGGTGTTTGAAGACCAGAAGTCTTCACATCGTTTGGGTGATTACTGATGATCTCGATTGGGCTGTACACCCAAGATAAGGGAAACAGTTGGTGATCGTCCAGACGTACTTGGAGATGAATGGATATGCGAGGAAAGTGCCTCCGGTTTCGTTCAGACGCAGAGCGAACTTGTAAATGGATTGTGAGTCTGACATTGGATTTTATTCTGTGTTGATTGATCTCCATTAAATATACATCTGTTTGGCGGCGGAGAATTTATTCTCTTGCTTAACGCCCTTCTCTGAGACGTACGAGCTCAGAGGTTGTATATCGATGGACATCAGTCGCATGGAGTGAATTGCCAGTGTGGCACGCGTAAGTGGCAATTGATCAAGGCTTCTGTTGAAAAGCAAAGTCTTGTGGTTGATGATCAAAGCACGGCCTGTGTGGCGCAGCTTTGTTTATAACGTGAATTCGCGAGCCTCACACCTCGGTATGAGTCAAAAACAGGATAGTGACTGCAGGAAGAGCACGACGTTTCTTTCTAGCTAGGATGGTGTCAGCGACCTACCAGCCCTGACATTTATATACTTTTCACCTGTATGGTTGTTGGAATACGAGGCGCCTCGGATATAGGTCCGTAAGGACCGGGAAACGTGTGTTCAGGAATTGCCAATCCTCAAAAGTAAGAGAGGACCGGGGCTGAAGATCCAAGGATCATAGTGGGGTCCTGGGACATTTGCTAGAGTGTCTCGAACGTGGAGAGGAGCTTGCCCCTTGCCTCGGCTCATGACGGAAATCCAATTTCCAATACGTGATATTGCGGTTTTAATTGTAGAACTAGTATGGCGACATGATAGATGGTACCCATGCCGCCTATGATTGATATTTATGATTTGAATTGTTTTGATATTATACACTTATAATAGTATCAAATAATTTGTTTTAAACGTACCAAGCATGTTTAGCTATTATAAGGGAAAACCCTATCCTCCGGCTTGCGTTGCATTGTGTGATGGGACCCGGGTCTTATAATAGCTTCATTTTTCTTTATTTAGCATTGCGCTGTTCGATTTTTATATATGTAGTGGCTATGGGCAACGAAAGTGACAAAAGGCGAGAACGACGAAGATTTCTACATAGGAAGAGTCGTGGTATTGGGATAGCTACTGGTGAAAACTTTTCACTTTAAATTTCTTTTTCTCGTTATATATATATATATATATATATATATATATATATATATATATATACAAGGATGCAGACGGTGCTTAGCTGCACCCGACACCCGTCATCCACAGACCATGGATGGCTTGTTTGTTTGATTGATGTGTTGTGAAAATTGTTTGTGATGTTGATGTGAAATCGATAATAAATGTAGATAGTTGAAAAAAAATATTTTATCGTTAAAAATATAATTTTTAACGTGAAAGTGAATAAATAAATATTTATAAACAAATCGGCCAATTTGTTTATACACACCGATTTGACTGATATTGATTGGGATCATAAATTTTACACATCGCCCAACTGCACAAATGAAAATCTGTGTTTGTTGATTTGAAACCCCACACGGGTGTTGGGATGATATTTGAGTACACTAATCCAAATTATTTAATTGTATGTCGATCGATTGGTCGACAGACTGTGCAAGCGTTGATTATTTATATTTGATGCTTATGTAGTTGTGTGGTGCACCTTGGATGATGGTTGATTATTTATCATTGCTATTATATACATGTGTGTATGGAATCCATATAATTAACATTATAAGGTGATTGATTGGGCCTCATTCCAATCGGGAAAATAATGAATATTATAAAAGAAAATTCATGTGTTGAAATTATTTATGTGTTGAGTAAAATATTTTAATAATAAAATTTACATCTTCATCATATTTAAAATTAGAACTACTTCACGGTGGAGTCTGATTTAAAAATCAAACGATAGATACCATAATTTTATAAAATATTTTACATAACAAAAATAGTCATGTGTTGACAGTACTCATGTGTTGAGATTAGTCATGTGTTGAAAGAAATATAGATTCATGTGTTGAATAGAATAAATATTCATTTGTTGAATAGAATAACGAATTTATTGAAATATATAAAGCCGTGTTGATTAGAGATGCGTTATTTTGACGCGAACGATAATTATATCGATTTTATTCGTTTTATAATGAATATTGAAAAGTGATTTCAAAAATTAATATTTTGAAATGAAATTCAAATTAAATTAGATTAAAATTCAAATTGAAATTTTATTGAATCAATTTGAAATGATTCGAATCGAATAGAAAATGAATTCGATTCGAATTGAATAGAAAGTGAATTTGAATTGAATAGAAATGAATTCAAATTGAATTAAATTAGAAATTGAATTGAATTGAAACAAATTAGAAATTGAATTGAATTGAAACGAATTAGAATTTGAATTGAATTGAAATGAATTAGAAATTGAATTGAACTGAAACGAATTAGAGTTTGAATTGAATTGAAACGAATTTGAATTCGAATTAAGTAAAATTGAAATGAATTCGAATTGAATTGAAATCAAATCGATTTGAAATTGAAGACGAAGTTGAAATTGTTTGTGAAACGAATTTAAAACGATTTATAAAATATGTTTAAAAAAGGAAATCGACGAAATATATAATATATATGTATATATATATATATTATATAATGGCCTGAATAGAACGCGCTGCGCCGCGGCAGTTCGTGAATTTCGACCATTGACTTCGAATTGACGTTGCAGGAGATCCGACCGTCGGATTCTCCTAAAACCGGAACCGTTGGGTTCGTATCGAAAAGAGCTTTCCAATGAATATTAGAAATTTAAAATCTAACGGTTGGATTTGGAATTATGTCCAAATCAAATTTGGAAAAGGTCGCTCTAAGTGCAGTTCGATGGCCATTGTTGGAAATCGACTGTACGGGCCTTGATAAAATTATTAAAAATATTAATAATTTGTGTAAAGTCATAATATGTGAATTGGAAAGAACTGGGATGAAAAACTCCACATTTGAAATGATAAAAAAAATATTTTTGTCGAAATGAACTAGTTTTGAACTAGATTTAAAATCAATTTATTTTTGAAATATATAAATTGAATTTGAAAGTGATTTTAAAAATAATCAATATTCCCAATACGTGGATTGGACTGGAGTTGAATCGAAATTATCTTCGGAATAATTTGATGTTGGATTTCGTTGGCTATTACAGATATTGTTATGGGAATTTGAAAGATATATTTTATATCATTATTTCCAATATGATATTTGTTGGTTTCAGAATTTGATATTGAATATAAGCCGGTATATTTTCTATTCAGAGCCTTGTAATTAATATCAAATGTGATTTGGGTTTATCGTGAATCGTGTTTTAGATGACATTGGTTCTTTAACCCAGTTAAAGGCAAGATGTTGATTTTTGAAAGGATTAAAAATAAGTGAAGTTTTAATGAATCTTTAATTAGATTGAAATGTGAATTGATAAGTTAAATTATCAAATCTGAAAGGTGATCGAGAATGGAGTACCACCAGTTTTGCTCCAAAGCGATAGTTAAATCTTTAATTAGATTTGAACGTGGGATGGTAATAATTTTACCGATAACACCGTGGTGTTAGATATGGAGTATTACCGGTTTTTCTCCATGGGATATATAGGTTGGGATTGGGAAATAAAATAAATAATTACTTCGGTGTGGTTCGCTAATCCCGACTAGTTTGAAAGGATATCCAAAGGAAGATTATAGAATAAATTTAGAAGAATTTATCTTAGATAAAATTAATGGGAACCTTTCCCTAAGAATGTGATTTTGTGAATAAAAGAATATTCTGAATTGGAATGTGGCGTTTGTTGTGTTTGTGTAACATTTGTTTATCATAAACGTGGGTTATTCAGAAAGGCCGGGTTTACACCCATTATGAATAACCGATTCGACGAGATGTCGAAGATGAAGACGGTGGTTGAAGACCAGAAGTCTTCACATCGTTTGGGTGATTACTGATGATCTCGATTGGGATGTACACCCAAGATGAGGGAAACAGTTGGTGATCGTCATAACGTACTTAGAGATGGATGGATATGCGAGGAAAGTGCCTCTGGTTTCGTTCAGACCCAGAGCGAACTTGTAAATGGATTGTGTGTCTGACATTGGATTTTATTCTGTGTTGATTGATCTCCATTAAATAAACATCTGTTTGGCGGCGGAGAATTTATTCTCTTGCTTAACGCCCTTCTCTGAGACGTACGAGCTCAGAGGTTGTATATCGATGGACATCAGTCGCATGGAGTGAATTGCCAGTGTGGCACGCGTAAGTGGCAATTGATCAAGGCTTCTGTTGAAAAGCAAAGTCTCGTGGTTGATGATTAAAGCACGGCCTATGTGGCTCAACTTTGTGTATAACGTGAATTCGCGAGCCTCACACCTCGGTATGAGTCAAAAACGGGATAGTGACTGTAGGGAGAGCACAACGTTTCTTTCTAGCTAGGGTGGTGTCAGTGACCTACCAGCCCTGACATTTATATACTTTTCACCTATGTGGTTGTTGGAATACGAGGTGCCTCGGATATATGTCTGTAAGGATCGGGAAACGTGTGTTCAGGAATTGCCAATCCTCAAAAGTAAGAGAGGACCGGCCCTGAAGATCCAAGGATCATAGTGGGGTCCTGGGACATTTGCTAGAGTGTCTCGAACGCGGAGAGGAGCTTGCCCCTTGCCTCGGCTCATGACGGAAATCCAATTTCCGATACGTGATATTGCGGTTTTAATTGTAGAACTAGTATGGCGACATGATAGATGGTACCCATGCCGCCTATGATTGATATTTATGATTTGAATTCTTTTGATATTATACACTTATAATAGTATCAAATGATTTGTTTTAAACGTACCAAGCATGTTTGGCTATTATAAGGGAAAACCCTATCCTCCGGCTTGCGTTGCATTGTGTGATGGGACCTGGGTCTTATAATATCTTCATTTTTCTTTATTTAGCATTGCGCTGTTTGTTTTATGCACTGGTATTCTTGGGAGGAAACCCGTTCCGTGTTATACGGCGTGGTCCTTTGATTTACCGAACTTTAAAATAAAGAATAATAACTGTTTTAGTTCTCACACCAGTCCCTTGACTGACCTGGAGTTTATTATTTTAACCTAAACTATGGGTGCCCCTATTTTCCACACGGGCAGCTAGTAGTTTTGGTTTTGTAGATTTATATTCACAGGTTCCTGATTTACAGCTGGAACGATGCTCGGAAAGCTCTGTATCCGTGTATCTCTTTCAGTTGTGTTTTGTATTATTTTCCGCGGCTATGTAATTTATTGTAATCTCTGATATTTATCGAATGTAATTTATTCATTTATACTCTGTATATTCTTGTATCTGATGGAATTGTTGTAATAACAATGAAATGTTCTCCCGTCTGCGTTCCGATGTGTGTTTTTCTCATCTCAATCCGGGCTTTCCTTACCGGGGGAGTTCGGGTCGTTATATTTAATAACCAACTAGTGACTCTTTATTATAAACGAATTCCAGACCCTATAAATACTTCTTTCTTCCGGAAAGCTTATTATAAACTTCATCCTTCTTCCTTAATCATTCCTTTTCTGTAATATCCAACTAGGGCAGATCATATTCACAATTTGAGTGAAAATCTTGAAGAAACACTCAATTCATTCAGGAATATCCTATCTATTATACTTGTAATCAACATCATCTCGAATTGAGTCAAATAAAGATGGTTGAACATCAAGAGAAGCACTTTGACGTCGTTCATTGGTTAATATCTTCTCTTTTAAGAGATGAAGACAACAATCTTGCTAAAGCACCACCCACAAAAGAAGATGAAGATTGGGAAGTCATCAAAAAGGATCCAATCTTTGGAGTAGATGAATGGATGGAAGTTCCAAGAGAAATTTGAACTAGTTTGAATTGGTTGGTATGATTTGATTTGTTTGAATTTGTTTGCAAATATTGTTTGATTTGAAACTTGTATATGATTAGATTGAAATACTTGTAAATATTGAATAAAATGTTTGTAAATACTTTATTGATTTGCTTGGATATAACCTTGTTTGCTTTAGTAGTGTCGTAGAGTTAAGGGGAGTTACTTAGATTAAGTCATAGATTTAGTAAAAATATAATCTAGTATAATATATTCTAGTATAGGGTAATATAGGAGTAATATATTTAGAGATTTTTTTGTTGATGACAAATGGGGGATTATGAAATAGGATTAGTTAGGCTTAGTTTAAGGCGAAGTATATAGGATTCATGGCGAAAGGAGGAGTGTTCGAAGAATCGGATCAACATGTATTAAACAGGTAAACAGATAAGAATATTTTATAAATCAAGGTTGTCATCATAAAAAAGGGGGAGATTGTTGAAGAATGGAGTTTTGATGATAACAACCTTATTTCAATTATCATTATTAATTGATTAAAAAATATATACTAATATCTTTATCTAGAATATATATATATATATATATATACACACACACACACACAACTATATATATATGCAGGATTAGTATATTGGATTTAATACTGAAGGCTGTACAATTTTAGTGTTCCAAGAGATTCAGGATTCAAAAGAGATTCAAGACTCATGATTATAAAGATATTAAAATTTCAAGAGCTCAAGATTATCAAGAAAATAGAGTCTAGTTTATATGTAAAACTCGAGTTAGCACTTTCAAATTTTGATTTCAAATTCTATTTTTAAATTCCTTTTTAAATCCCTTATCAAATTATTCTTAAAGTTCTTTTCTAAATAATTTCAAATTATTATAAGTACATACATTTGCAATTTATAAAGTTTTATAATATATATAAGTTTATAATATATGTTTTATATTCTTATATCATATAATTTTATAAATATTTATATCATATTCTTATATGTTTTTACACTTGGAGAACTCATTTTGGAACATTAGTTTTGATTCAAGAATTTCCAAAAAAATATATATTAGTTTTAACACTTGAAATTTGATTTTAAAAATAAATATACAAGGCATATGTTGACATACCCATAGTGACATGTCAACATATAATTGTCATTTTTTCTATTTTCAAAGGAAGTGTCCTTTCACTATTTGTAACGTTTCAGAAGCATTGCAACCTTTGGGAAACTATAAAAAGGGGCTGATTTCGAATTTTAATCATTCTTTCTTTTCCTTCTTCATCCCTTTACGTACCACCACTAAAATACTTAAAATTCTTGATTTCTACACTTGTACTCTGCCGATTTCAACAAAATTTATATCATTCTTCTTCTCTTTTCATTCTCTATCATCTACTCTCTGTTTGAAGTGCTAATTGAAGAGTTCTAGGGTTATTGTAATTGTTTTGGAATTATTTTGGAAAATGTGTGTTCCTTGTAGCCCTAAAATCAAGGAAAGGGAGCGGTGTTAACCTTATAACCTTGAAATAAAGGGTGGTGGAATCAGTGTTAACCTTATAAACGTGAAATCAAGGATTTTGTACTTGGATATTGATAATAATAAAACTCTGCGCAATCTAGCGTTGCGTGGGACTGAATGTAGGAGTAATCCGAACCAGTATAAAACTGATGTGTTCTTTCCTTTTCTGCATTTTATTTTTTACTTATATATGTGTTTGCGATCATTTCTTGTGTGATAATCATTGTGTGATTCATATAGTTATTCAAGATTGTTTAAATTTTCCATAATCTCTTTAAAACACTATTCACCCCCTCTAGTGTTAGTTTTTGCCTTAATATCTGCATTTCGCATCCTTAATACAAGCTTGCGGGTATTTATAGGTAGGAGTAGGTGAGATTTGGGGACCACTGTAACACCCCACATCCATTAATGTCACTCACTAAGGGAATTCATTTACTTAAATGGAGTATTATAAGAGTATAGAACAAAATATCATAATACAGATATATAAAATGCTACTTAAGAAAATTCAAAATTTATTCATTGCAACGGAAAAGAAAAACATGTCTGGTTACAACATCAAAACCATATACTAAACACAAGTACACAAATATCCATCTTGAACAAAATTATTATCAGAGTACATAAAAGTAAAACCATAATCCCACACCAAATAGCCATAATGGAAAAGAGATAAAGCTGAGCATTACTTTCAACACATCCAAGCACTTCAAGAAGAAAAAAATCTGAGTCATGCTCCACTGATCCTACTCTAAGGACCTGGGGGGGGGGGAAGAAAGAAAAGAGGCGAAACAAAAAGGTTCAGACATAAAGTCTGGCGAGTCCAATGACTTTAACAATATAATCAGTAAAGTAAAAGGATAAGAACATAAAATGGATATAAGAGATGACCGTAACATAAGCAGATATAACAAGGTAAGAAAGATAGAACATCGACTGCGCTCCTAACCACTATAAGATATGCTCTACACCGTACCTACATACCAGTTACATAATAAAAGATGGTCCCTCTTAAACAAATATAATGATGGTAGTTTCGTGTACTTCTAGTTACTATCATAGGTGTCTTGTTGCTCCTATCCCCACTAGTTGTACCCACTACCCTTCCCATTCGATCGGCTCCCTAACCACGTAGATACCTGTACTGGTCCCACAATAGAGTGCATCACTCCCTAAGGTAGCAACCCCGATACTATTGAAATGCATAACATATACCTACACGATGCAACAACGTCTTACCTACCAGGCCGGACCCACGCTTGCACATGACTCCGTTTGAAACACCCCACCTCCGTTAAGGTCACTCACAAAGGGAATGCCTTAAATTTGATGGAGCATTTTTTTTAGTACAAGATGCAGAAAAATTACAAGACAGACAAATAAAGCAGCGAGAAATAAATAACCTTTATTGATTAAAACAGCTTGTACAAAGATTGTTTTACAACACCAATACTTATTACAAGATAGCATCTGTCTTGTTTAATATATAAGAAGCACAAACTGACAATGATATTCCCCAATAAAGCATGAGCCAGCCATAACAGTAGAAAATGGAGTTCAAAGCAATTCGCCGAAGAATCTTCAAGCTTGGAAAGAGTAACTGCCCCAAAATAGGCTGAGCTTTTCCCTCCCTGACTACCGGGGGGGAACGGAAGAAAAGAGGAGAAAGCAAACTAGCTCAGACATAAAGTTTGTTAAGTCCAGTGATTCTTAGTATTTAAACGAGAAAAAGGGTCATGACATAAATAAACTAAATATAAGACTAAACCATATTAACAAGATAACATGGGGGTAAGCATGGGATATGGAAAGATAAACTGAATGTACTGATAAACTGAATGTGCTTCTACTCCTTCTCTGCTTCGCAACTACCCTGTTATACTGATTTCTATTTCTCTGCACTACCTACTAGTGCCCAAACTAGTAATCTATGATCATATGATAACGTGATCCCAATCCCCGTATTTGCGGTTGCCTTCAGGTGTACATCTATTATGGGGATTCCATTTATTACCTAGATCTAATCTAGGGTTTACTATCAAGCGCTTCCTAGATTCAACCAAGGTTTACGCTACCCAGGGCCACTGGGGTTTATGCTACCTATTGAACGCTTCTCGGATTCAGGGTTTACGTGACCTAGGTCCAACTAGGGATTATGCTACCTATTTTGTATTAATTTTTCATGTGTCTGTGTCAGTCGGCCCTCTCTTGCATGTAGATACTCTATGCTGGCCCCACCACAAGGTGTATCAAGCCTTATGATAGCGACCCGACATGATTAAAGATGCACAGTATATAACTACTGGTACCCAGTGCCTACTTTTTCCACTCCGGAGTACGTGCACACCTATAAACCATCGGAACCTACACTGACGTACCCCATGCTGCTATTTTGACCACTTATAATCAACCCAGTAATCGTGCCCCACCCTTCCTAGCTCAGGGTACCATGATACATCTATGTGGGTTACTGCTGAAATGGGTCCCCGTTACTAGGGTTTCCTACTGGTTAAGTTTGTGGGCCTATATAAACAATATTACCCACCTACACGTGATGTACTTAACCCTCCCACCGATAAAAGCATGTCTATTTAATGGTTAAGTTTGTGGGCTTATATGTACTAATATTACCCACCGATCCCGATATGTACTTAACCTTTCCACTGGTTCAAGCATGTCTATTTAATGGTTAAGTTTGTGGGCCTATATAACTAATATTACCCACCAACCCGATATGTACTTAACCCTCCCACTGATTCAAGTTGATATATATTGTTGGTTAAGTGTTATCCATTCATTCAAGTTAACATAACCTGACCACTCATCATGTTATATATATATATATATATATATATATATTGGTTAAGTGTTCCCA
The DNA here is from genome assembly GCA_030737875.1 of Allium sativum. Taxonomy (NCBI): domain Eukaryota; kingdom Viridiplantae; phylum Streptophyta; class Magnoliopsida; order Asparagales; family Amaryllidaceae; genus Allium; species Allium sativum. The sequence continues at coordinate 631,220,108 of CM060909.1, forward strand.
TTGTGTTACTTAACCCCTATCACATATCATGTTATATATATATTTTATTTAAGTGTTCCTCTTGTGTTACTTAACCCTATCACACATCATGTTATATATACATACATACATACATACATACATACATACATACATATATATATATATATATATATATATATATATATATATATATATATATAGGTTAAGTGTGTCCTATTAACTTAACCTCACCCACTTGACTAATTAACATGTTATGACGGTTAAGTGTTCTAATTTTACTTAACCTCACCCACTTGCCTAGTTAACATGTTATGATGGTTAAGTGTTCTAAATTTACTTAACCTCACCATCTAGTCTATTTAGCATGTTAAACACTTACTTAACCCTACCCACTTGTCTAGTTAACATGTTATTATGGTTAAGTGTTCCCTTAGTTACTTAACCCCCCACAAATCTTGCCTTGTTAACATATTAAGTTGGTTAAGTGTCCAAATTAACTTCACCCCTATCAATCTTGTCTAGTTACCATGTTGAATTGGCTAAGTGTTTTCTCGATTACTTAACCCCACCCTTCTTGTCTTTGTTAAGATTTTATTATGGTTAACTGTTTCCCTAGTTACTTAACCTCACCATTTCTAACTTAGTTTATTCATGAGCCTTAATTAATTAATTAACTAAAGCACCAACCACTCACATTAGACAGATACTGTTGTGGTTAAGGGATGTGCCGGTCGGTTCTGGGCAGGTTTACACCACAACTCAGTCTAACCTCGGGTCTTTCTGGGCTTGATGCACTAACCACCCACATTAGACAGGTATTGTTGTGGTCACTGGATGTGTCGGTCGGTTCCGGGCAGTTTTACACCACAACATAGTCTAACCTCGGGTTAGGCATATTCGTCTTTTACTAAATTTACATATTTACTATTTATGTAAATTTTCCGTAAATCAATTTCGCCTAGATCATATTCAACTGTCATGCAAATTAACATACTTATATTCTATGCCCAAAACTAGATTTACCAATCAATTAACCCAACTTGCAGTTTATACCAATCTAGATTTAATATTCCCCTTTTACAATTCAGGCCCAATCTAGATTAATATTCCAATTTACGGTTCATGTCAAAACTAAATTTAATATTCTAGTTTCCCGTTTATGTCCAAAACTTGGTTTACACGCCAATTACACAGTTTGTGGCCAATTAAATATATCAATTTATGCCAAGCATAATATACATGTAAATCATTCACTATTATAGCAAATTTAGATTATGCCAACATATTTATTATGCCAAATTAACTTAATTAAGCTACGCCCAATCCCTGCATCATAATCGTACGTATAACATGATTTCACAAGTTTTCTATGCACTCATGTAATGGCACTAATCAAAAGGAATAGGGGACAAGTACGAGAATTGATACAAAAGATTAGGCATGCAAAAATAATGGCTCCAACAGGTTCGATGTACATAATAGTGAATAAGAATAAACTAGCCAAGTTACACTGTAACACCCCACCTCCGCCAGGGTCACTCTTGCAAGTACACTGGCTTTGGAGGGGTGTTGGTCAAGGTAAACATGCATAAAGTATCACAAGACAGAACATATAAGTAAAACAGAGTAAGTAAAGCAGCGGATAAAACTACTATTTCAAAACCATAATCAAGTTACATCAAAGTACTGAGTCGTTATTTTCCAACTACTACAAGCCTAGAAAACATAAACTGAAAATAACATAAAGTAAACTATCCCCAAAGTAGCCATGGTAAAGCCATAGCGAGCTCAAGTCCAAACCGTACATGAGCTATCCAGTAAGCAAGTTAAAGATCCAAGCTAGGTGCTAGTGTTCCCACCCTGAGAACCCGGGGGGGGGGGGGAACGGAAGAAAAGAGGCGAAAGAAAACGGGTCAGTCTAAAAGACTGGTAAGTCCTACCTACTATTAGTATAAAAACTAATAAAGTTAACTGGACATGTAGAACAGAGATGAAACATAGGATGATAACTGGCATGGTGAAAAGTTAACAAGATAGATCAAGTGTGGCATCGCATATACAAGGTTAAGTTGCACCAAGTGTACTAGTATTTCTAATCCATGTCAAGTATAAACAAGAAATGATCCCTTAGCCCAATGTTGGCCCAAACTCATGAGATGACCTAAATTAAGGTACAACTACTCGGTCTAGTCGATCGGCTCCCTATAAGCCTAACTCGTCGTGTATCGGTGTCATACGGCCTAATCATGGAATGTAGTTAACTGTGCAAGGTCCACCCTAGGGTGTATCCAGCCCTAAGGTGTAAACCACAGACACAAATCAAGCACGCACAGTCTAAACCTACCGGTGCCCATGTTCAACTCCGGACTTAATGTGCACGACCATGGTCCGCCTGAACAACCGGTGCACCATTCAGCCATCTATTTTGCTCTCTTACAATCAGTCAGTAATCGTGCCCCACCCTAGCCTAGTCCAGGGTATCCAGATACTCCCAAGTAGGTTACTTCTGAAAAGGACCATGTAACAAGGGTTTTAAATGGGTTAAGTGTGGTTAACCCTATCCTAATCATGTATTGAGTTGGTCAAGTGTATCCAAGCAGTTCATGACTTAACCCTATAAATACATCGTGTTCAACTGGTTAAGTATATTCAAGTAGTCCATGACTTAACCCTACCAATCCATTATGTTTAATTGGTTAAGTATTCAAGCAGTCCATGACTTAACCCTACCATGTGGCATCAATTAACTTAATGCACCCCAACCTCTCACATTAGACTCTGTTGTGGTTACTAGTTAAGCCGGGAGGGTCCGGGTAGCGTTACACCACAACATAGTCTAACCTCGGGTTTTAAGTGCGATGTGACCAACTACTCACATTGGGTCCTATTGTTTGTAGCCACTACTTAAGCCGGTCGGTTCCGGGTAGATTTATGCTACAAACTCATCCCAACCTCGAGTTGGCCACTTTCATGTTTTCTACATGTCATGTCCACGTTCATGTTTTCAAGCATCATCACATGTCATATTTTTCAAGTCATGTTTCATGTCATTTAAGTTTCCCCATAACGTAACCCCATCGCATGTAAGTTCGCATAAACGCAAATAGATCTCAAAGAGGGAACTTAGAAGCATGACATAATTAATAAGGCTTGGCCACAAGTTAAACATGGTGGCACATGAGGCAAATGTGTTCATAAATTTGCATATTACATTATAAGCCTCAAAACATGCATGATATCAAACTTTAGCAAAATAGGTGAAACATGGTCATAAATGACATAGGATGATAGCTAGTGATTCGCATATAACATCATATGCAAGATAACATAAGGGTTATGAGAGTTTCTATGTTGCTTTATGCAACATTTCAAATCAAAGTGTAACACCCCACCTCCGCCAATGCCACTCTTGCAAGGGCACTGGCTTTGGGGGGCGTTAAACGAGGTAAACATGCATGCAGATATCACAAGACAGAACATATAAGCAAAAAAGAGTAGTAAAGCAGCGGATAAAACTAACATTTCAAAACCATAGTCAAGTTACATCAAAGTACTTGGTCATTATTTTCCCACAAAACAAAGTCTAGAACATAAACTGAAAACTGGAAAAACATAAAGTAACTATCCCCAAAGTAGAATAAAGCCATAGCATGCTCAAGTCCAATTCGTACATGAGCTATCCAGAAAAGCAGCTAAAGATCCAGCTAGGTACCAGTGTTCCCACCCTACAAACCTGGGGGGGGGGGAACGGAAGAAAAGAGGCAAAAGAAAACGGGTCAGTCAAAAAGACTGGTAAGTCCTATCTACCATTAGTATAAAAACTAATAAAGTTAACTGGACATGTAAAGCAGAGATGAAACATAGGGTGATAACTGGCATGGTGAAAAGATAGATCAAGTGTGGCATCGTATGTACAAGGTTAAGTTGCACCAAGTGTGTACTAGTAATCCATGTCAAGTATAAACTAGAAATGATCCCTTGGCCCAATCTTGGCGCAACATCCCGAGATGACCTAGATCAAGGACCAACTACACGGTCTAGTCGATCGGCTCCCTAAATGCCTAACTCGTCAAGTATCGGTGTCATACGGCCCAATCACGAAGTGTAGTCAAACTGTGCTAGGTCCACCCTAGGGTATATCAAGCCCTAGGGTGCCAACCACGGACACAAATCAAGGACGCACAGTCTAAACGTACGGGTGCCCGTGTCTGCTTTTTCAACTCCGGACTATGTGCACGACCATAGTCCGCCTGAACCTACACCGGCGCACCTACTCAGCCGTCGTTTTGGTTGCTTACATGTCAACCCAGTAATCATGCCCCACCCTAGCCTAGTCCCTAGGGTATCATGATACAATCAAGAGGGTTACTGGTGAAAAGGACCACATAACTAGGGTTTCTAACGGGTTAAATGTGGTTAACCCTAACCAATCTAGTTGGTTAAGTGTACCCAAGGTTCATGACTTAACCCTATCAACCCATCGTGTTTAATTGGTTAAGTATTCAAGTGGTCCATGACTTAACCCTATCATGTGGCATTAATTAATTTAATGCACCCAACCTCTCACAATAGACCTTGTTGTGGTTACTAGTTAAGCCGGGCAGGTCCGGGTAGCTTTACACCACAACTTGGTCTAACCTCGGGTTTCAAGTGCAACATGACCAACTACTCACATTGGGTCCTATTGCTTGTAGCCACTAGTTAAGCCGGTCGGTTCCGGGTAGATTTATGCTACAAACTCAACCCAACCTCGAGTTGGCCATTCCCATGTTTTCTAGAAGTCATGTCCAAGTTCATGTTCATGTTTCAAGCATAATCACATGTCATATTTCATGTCATCTTTTCAAGTCATGTTTTTATTTTAGTTTACCCATAACGTAACCACATCGCATGTAAGTTCGCATAAACGCAAATAGATCTCAAACGGGGAAACTTAGAAGCATGACATAATTAATAAGGTTTGGGCCACAAGTTAAACATGGTGGCATATGAGGCAAATGTGTTCATAAAATTGCATATTACATTATAGGCATCAAAACATGCATAATATCAACTTTAGCAAAATAGATGAAACATGGTCATAAATGACATAGGATGATAGCAAGTGATTCACATATAAAATCATATGCAAGATAACATAAGGTTTATGAGAGATCATAAACTTGCATATTAGATTATAAGCCTCAAAACATGCATGATATCAAACTTTAGCAAATAGGTGAAACATGATCATAAATGACATAGGATGGTAGCTAGTGATTCGCATATAACATCATATGCAAGATAACACAAGGTTTATGAGAGTTTCTATGTTGCTTTATACAACATTTCCAATCACAGCTCATAGCTTTCTATGCATAAGGTAAAGGTGATAGCTTTACGAACATGCATAGGATAAATCTATGCATAACATGATAGGATCAAAGCACATATCATACTTAGGCCCAAACTCAAACTTGCAACATGTCATATTTAACTTCATAGTTAGAACCTAAGAGTAGTATAGGGCTTACAATGCTATGAAGACTTATAAAATATAAATAAGATTGAGACGAAGCCACTAGCAACTCTAAAGACCCCCAAATAGCAAGCTTCAATGAAAACCCTTGAGAAATAAGAAGAAGATCCTTGCTTTGATGAAGAAAGATTGAACTTTGGCCTTAGAAACTCTCAAACAAGCTTAGGAACTCTCATATGAATGGAGATGGAGGCTATGACAAGAGGGTGGAGGCCATGATTAAACATTTTGGCATAGTTTAGTTGTAGGATTGATTTATGATGATTTAGGCTAGGTATTAGGGTCCTTTTATAGAAGATTAGGTTAGTTTAGGCCATAGGATTAACCCTAATTCAGATCTGGGCCATCAATTCACGTCACTAGCCTCCAAACATGTCTTGAGAAACAAGTCAGGCGGAACCAGGCCAGACTGGCCGACCACCCAAGTCGACAGGGGTGTCGACTGGGCAGTCGACACAGCCTGGGGTGTGTCGACTCCCAAGTCGACTCCCCAGTCGACTTGGGGTGTGGCGGGATCTTTTCCCGCCCATCCTGCCCAGCTGAATTTGAAAACTGTTTTTAAATTTGAATTTTCTGAAAACTTCTATGGGCCTTAACTGGGTCATACGGACTCCGATTTTCGAAAACTCGGACTCTATTTCGCGTATTTTTCCGAGACGAACGCAATGGCACAACCCGTTTCCCTTGATTCAGATTTTATCATTGAATTCTGCCTTGATTTATGTTATAAGTTGTTATTCAAAATATGGGTTGTTACATCCTCCCCACCTTAATGGATTTCGTCCCCGAAATCTCTTAGTTAGGAAGAACGTATCCTACCATCCATCATCCATCTACTCAAAACATCATCCATGTGCAGTCAATGTCCTTAACAAATTCTAAATGCTGTATGATTATATGCAAAGGTGTGTGTATATGTACTTATCTAATGCGAAAATCAGGCGGTTACTGATTCAGTAAACCCCCTTAATGCAAAGTATGTTAGTGAAATGAGTCCATATGTATGCAAAATCCTAACATAATTTATAATCTCTACATGAGTGCACATAACATTCATCCATATGCAACATCCACGTGATAGCGTAACAAGTTTCATCCACGAATAAGTATAAGCACCCATGCATATGCAATATGAAAGCGTGTGAGCCGATCTTAGTTCCTAATGTGTATCATGCATCCACGAGTATCCACTTGCAAACACTTGCAACCACTTGCAAACATCAAGCATAACATGTTTCAAATACATGTTTCATCCAAAGGGTTTCTACCTAAGGTTCTCATGACAAGGTTAACGAGATAACAAGATAAACATGGATAGCAAAAAGGAAGATATGTTAAAAAGGAAAACAGGTTGAGAATGTACCCTCAAAAAGAAATGGATAAAGCCCATGCATCTTCTCCTCGGTTTCCCAAGTTGCATCCTCTTCGGCTTCACTCCACTGAACTTTCACCAATTTGACTTCTCGATTTCTTAGCTTCTTGATCTCTGTTCCCAAGATATGAATCGGAGCCCTCCTCAAGATTGCCTCTTTCCCTACCTCCACGTCTTCAAGAATGCTTGGTTCAACCACCTCAGCGGACTCATGTAGGCACTTTCGGAGATGCGAGACATGAAAGACATTATGCACTCCGGCTAGCTTCTCGGGCAATTCCACCTTATAAGCCATCTTTCCAATTCTCTCTATGATAGGGAAGGGTCCTACGAACCTTGGTGCCAACTTTCCAACTGCTCCAAAACGTACCACATTACGCAAAGGAGAAACCTTCACGAAAACCATATCCCCAATCTCGAATTCCAAATCAGTCCTTTGCTTGTCAGCATTGGATTTCTGTCTGTCTTGGGCTGCTTTCATTCGTCTTCTCACCAATTCAACTTTCTCGGGATGTGTCCCGTATCATATCGGGCCCAAGTATAAGCCTATCCGTTGTCTCCCACCAACAAGATGGTGACCTACACGGCCTCCCATACAGAGCTTCAAATGGTGCCATCCCTATGCTAGCTTGGTAGCTATTATTATAAGCAAACTCTACAAGAGGAAGGTGGTCTTCCCAAGTACCACCAAAGTCAAGAACACAAAGCCTCAAAAGATCTTCTAGCACTCTATTTACCCTTTCGGTTTGGCCATCCGTCTGGGGGTGATAGGCTGTACTCAGATTCAATCGCGTACCCATCGCTTCTTGCAAACTATTCCAGAACTGGCTAGTGAAAATTGGGTCACGATCGCTAACTATGCTAGAAGGAACTCCATGCAACCGCACTATCTCTCGAAGATAAATAGATGCTTGCCATGATGCGGTCCTCTTGCTCTTCACTGGAATGAAATGGGCACTCTTTGTAAGTCTGTCAATTATGACCCATATGCTCGTATTCCCTTTCCTTGACCTAGGCAATCCATCCACAAAATCCATAGAAATACTTTCCCACTTCCATTGCGGGACCTCCAATGGATGTAATAGCCCTCCGGGTTTCTTCGACTCGGCTTTCACTTGTTGGCACACCATGCACTTTGAAACATACTCTGCCACATCTTTCTTCATTCCATCCCAAAAGAAAATGCGCTTCATATCCCTATACATCTTATCTCCTCCAGGATGTATAGTCATCTTCGAGTGATGCGCTTCTTCGAGAACTTTATGCACCAAGTCTCCTACTTGTGGAATGCATAACCTTCCATCACGCCTTAGCCAACCCTTGTCATCAATAGTATATCAAGCAAGGTGACTAGACGCCTCACCACGAATCAACTTGTCCATGACCTCGACAATCTGCGGGTCTCCTTTCTGCGAAGCCCCAACTTGATCAAGAAGTATAGGTCTAAGCTCAAGGGATGCTAACGAACCCGTCATCAACTCAACAGCTATTGTGAAATCAAAGGTTGCCAAGAACTCTAGGCTCCTCATCTCAACAAACAAGGGACTCAAAGTCAACCTACTTCTGCTTAATGCATCTGCCACAACATTACCCTTGCCAGGGGGTATAAGCTATCTCGAAGCCATAAGATGCCAAGAATTCCTTCCACCTTTGCTGCCTTAGATTCAGATCTTTCTACGAGAAGAGGTACTTGAGCGACTTGTGATCCGTATATAACTCAAACCTTTCGCCTAGAAGATAGTGGCGCCAGGATTTGAGTGCAAAGACGATCGCCGCCAACTCCAAATCATGAGTGGGATAATTCTTCTAATAAACTTTAAGTTTCCTACCCCCATAACATATCACTCTTCCTTCCTGCATCAGAACAACACCTAACCCCATGCCACATGCATCGGTGTACACGGTAAACATCTTACCGCCATCGGGTAATGCCAAAACTGGAGTTGTAGTAAGGGCCCTCTAGAGCCTTTGAAAAGCAAGCTCACACTCTAAGTCCCATGCAAAGACTAAGTTCTTCTTCGTCAACTTAGTTAGAGGGGCTGAAATCTTAGCGAAGTCCCTGATGAACTTCCTATAGTAGCCCGCCAGACCGAGAAAGCTTCTTACTTCAGTTGCATTCCTAGGAGTCTTCCAGTCTTGAACTGCAACCACTTTCGCGGGATCCACCGCTATGCCTTGCTTAGAAACTATATGTCCAAGAAACCGAACTTCCCTTCTCCAGAAATGGCATTTGGAGAACTTGGCTTTCAACTGATGAGCTCTAAGCGTATCCATCACTTCCTTGAGATGTCTGGCATGTTCTTCTTCATCCTTTGAGAAGATCAGAATATCATCCACGAAGAGAACCACGAACTTGTTAAGGAACTCCCTGAACACCCTACTCATCAAGTCTACGAAGTAGGCGAGTGCATTAGTCAAACTGAATGGCATGACAAGCCATTCAAAGAATCCATCTGGAGTCCTAAACGCAGTCTTATCAATACTATCCTCAGCCACTCTAAGCTAATGGAATCCGGTGGCTAGATCGAGCTGAGAGAAAACAGAAGCACCAACAAGCTGGTCAAAGAGGTCATCAATCCTCGGTAACGGGTGCCTATTCTTCTTTGTCATCTTGTTCAACTCTCGATAATCAACACATAGACGAAGCGAACCATCCGCCTTAGTTGCGAATACCACAGGAGCACCCCATTCAGAAATGCTTCGCCTAATAAAGTTCTTCTCAAGCAACTCCTTGATTTGCTTACTGAGCTCTCTTCTTTCTCGTGGGGCCATGTGCCTAACGGGCAATGAAACTGGCTTGGCATTATCAACAAGATAAATGCGAAAATCTATCTCTCGTTTAGGGGGTAACCCCTTAACCTCTTCAAAGACATCAGGATATTCTCGGACCACCCTTAAAGATTGCAGATCATCGATGGACGAGTCAAGAGATTCAAGATAACATAACATGACGGGATCTCTAGGGTTACAAGAAATTTCTAGGGTATTACCGAGGCGAGTCATCAGCCTCACCACCCTATGCTCACAATCGAGAATGGCTCCCCATGACTGGACAACCAATCCATGACCAAGATCAACCCGTATCCTGTGAATCCGAGAACATAAGCATTACACGTGAATTCTACGGTCAAGATAGAAATCTTCAAATCCACACAAATCATAGATAGATGGGCAGAACCCCCATTTGGATCTGAAACACTAACGAGATCCTCAACTAGACTAGTACTTACGTGCAAACTTTCAACAAGATCAGAAGAAATAAAACTATGCGATGCGCCAGAATCAAATAAGGTGCGAACAGGATAATCAGAAATATAAACAAGGCTTTCTACAGAAATACTACCTCGGTCCTGAACTGGAGCACTGGTGAGAGCATGCACTTGCCCTCCAGAAGGTCCTGCACGCTGAGTCTGCCCTTGCCCTTGTCCTTGGTTCTTAGGGCAATCCTTGCTAAGGTGTCCAGGCTCTCCACAGTGAAAGCATTCGCCCAAATTCCTCTTCTTCTTTCTGCAATCTTTGGCTATGTGCCCAACAATCCCATTGAAGTTGCATTTTCTTGGTTCTTTTGCCTTGTTGTTGTTAACCTTATTGCCCTTGTTGTTCTTGTTGTTCTGATTGCTCTGATTTCCTCCCCACTTGGAGTCCGTCTTCTTGGTTTGAGTCTCGTTAGTCTTGACTTCTTTCTTGCCATTCTTATCGTCTCCTTGAAGCAATGCCATGTCCACTAGGCCTTCAAAAGTGGCCCCCATGGGTATATGAGATAGGGCTAAACCTTGTAATGGCTCATTCAACCCTCGTGCAAAGCGTAAAGCCTTCTTCTGGGGAGTATTAACCATGTCCAAACCGAATCGAGCAAGCTGGTTAAACTTATTCACGTTCTCCCTCACTGTCATGTCCCCTTGCTTCAAAGATATAAACTTCTCCAATTGCAGATTTGCCTCAGCAGATGATAGAAACTTAAGCCCAAACCTCGTCCTAAAGTCGGCCCAAGTCTCTATAGGCCTAGTAGCATTGGTGACCTCCCACCAATAAGCAACTTCTTCTTTTAATAGCCATGCTGCCAATAAAACCTTTCTATGGTCTTCCACATCAAAGATGGCGAAGAGATCTTCTGTTTCCTTCAACCAATTTCGTGCCTCCACAAAAGTCTCCGTCCTAATAAAATTCTTGCCACCCATCGCCTTAAAGTCCTTGCAAACCTTTGCGAAATCTGCTTGTGGATGCTGAGGAGGAGGAGGAGGAACCTCAGTTACGGTGGGGGTATTTGCTGGGCCCGCATCGTTGGCCCTAGCTTCCAAGTACCTACAGAACCATCCGGGAATGGTTACTCCCTCGGGAAGGTTAAGATCGGCCATGCTGAAAAAGGAAAAGATAGATTAAGAACGAGGAAACAAAGGATAGTGCTAATGGCTTTTGGGGAATAGCCTTTTAAAATAAACTAGACTTTTCTTGGAAAATACTTAATTGGTTTTGAAAATAGTTTTCCAAAAAGGTATGTTTTAAAAACACTTTTGCTCAAATCTTGTAAGCCTTATGCTCTGATACCGAATGTAACACCCCACCTCCGCCAATGCCACTCTTGCAAGGGCACTGGCTTTGGGGTGCGTTAAACGAGGTAAACATGCATGCAGATATCACAAGACAGAACATATAAGCAAAACAGAGTAGTAAAGCAGCGGATAAAACTAACATTTCAAAACCATAGTCAAGTTACATCAAAGTACTAGGTCATTATTTTCCCACAAAACAAAGTATAGAACATAAACTGGAAACTGGAAAAACATAAAGTAACTATCCCCAAAGTAGAATAAATCCATAGCATGCTCAAGTCCAAACTGTACATGAGCTATCCAGAAAAGCAGCTAAAGATCCAGCAAGGTACCAGTGTTCCCACCCTGCAAACCTGGGGGGGGGGGGGAACGGAAGAAAAGAGGCGAAAGAAAACGGGTCAGTCAAAAAGACTGGTAAGTCCTATCTACCATTAGTATAAAAACTAATAAAGTTAACTGGACATGTAAAGCAGAGATGAAACATAGGGTGATAACTGGCATGGTGAAAAGATAGATCAAGTGTGGCATCGCATGTACAAGGTTAAGTTGCACCAAGTGTGTACTAGTAATCCATGTCAAGTATAAACTAGAAATGATCCCTTGGCCCAATCTTGGCCCAACATCCCGAGATGACCTAGATCAAGGTCCAACAACACGGTCTAGTCGATCGGCTCCCTAAAAGCCTAACTCGTCAAGTATCGGTGTCATACGACCCAATCACGAAGTGTATTCAAACTGTTCTAGGTCCACCCTAGGGTGTATCAAGCCTTAGGGTGCCAACCACAGACACAAATCAAGCACGCACATTCTAAACCTAGGGGTGCCCATGTCTGCTTTTTCAACTCCGGACTATGTGCTTGACCATATTCCGCCTGAACCTACACCGGCGCACCTACTCCGCCGTCGTTTTGGTCGCTTACATGTCAGCCCAGTAATCGTGCCCCACCCTAGCCTAGTCCCTAGGGTATCATGATACAATCAAGAGGGTTACTGGTGAAAAGGACCACGTAACTAGGGTTTCTAATGGGTTAAATGTGGTTAACCCTACCCAATCAAGTTGGTTAAGTGTACCCAAGGTTCATGACTTAACCCTATCAACCCATCATGTTTAATTGGTTAAGTATTCAAGTGGTCCATGACTTAACCCTATAATGTGGCATTAATTAATTTGATGCACCCAACCTCTCACATTAGACCTTGTTGTGGTTACTAGTTAAGCCGGGCGGGTCCGGGTAGCTTTACACCACAACTTGGTCTAACCTCGGGTTTCAAGTGCAACATGACCAACTACTCACATTGGGTCCTATTGCTTGTAGCCACTAGTTAAGCCGGTCGGTTCCGGGTAGATTTATGCTACAAACTCAACCCAACCTCGAGTTGGCCATTCTCATGTTTTCTAGAAGTCATGTCCAAGTTCATGTTCATGTTTCAAGCATAATCACATGTCATATTTCATGTCATCTTTTCATGTCATGTTTTTATTTTAATTTACCCATAACGTAACCCCATCGCATGTAAGTTCGCATAAACGCAAATAGATCTCAAAGGGGGAAACTTAGAAGCATGACATAATTAATAAGGTTTGGGCCACAAGTTAAACATGGTGGCATATGAGGAAAATGTGTTCATAAACTTGCATATTACATTATAGGCCTCAAAACATGCATAATATCAACTTTAGCAAAATAGATGAAACATGGTCATAAATGACATAGGATGATAGCAAGTGATTCGCATATAAAATCATATGCAAGATAACATAAGGTTTATGAGAGATCATAAACTTGCATATTAGACTATAAGCCTCAAAACATGCATGATATCAAACTTTAGCAAATAGGTGAAACATGATCATAAATGACATAGGATGGTAGCTAGTGATTCGCATATAACATCATATGCAAGATAACACAAGGTTTATGAGAGTTTCTATGTTGCTTTATGCAACATTTCCAATCAAAGCTCATAACTTTCTATGCATAAGGTAAAGGTGATAGCTTTACGAACATGCATAGGATAAATCTATGCATAACATGATAGGATCAAAGCACATATCATACTTAGGCCCAAACTCAAACTTGCAACATGTCATATTTAACTTCATAGTTAGAACCTAAGAGTAGTATAGGGCTTACAATGCTATGAAGACTTATAAAATATAAATAAGATTTAGACGAAGCCATTAGCAACTCTAAACACCCCCAAATAGCAAGCTTCATTGAAAAACCTTGAGAAATAAGAAGAAGATCCTTGCTTTGATGAATAAAGATTGAACTTTGGCCTTAGAAACTCTCAAACAAGCTTAGGAACTCTCATATGAATCGAGATGGAGGCTATGACAAGAGGGTGGAGGCCATGATTAAACATTTTGGCATAGTTTAGTTGTAGGATTGATTTATGATGATTTAGGCTAGGTATTAGGCTCCTTTTATAGAAGATTAGGTTAGTTTAGGCCATAGGATTAACCCTAATTCAGATCTGGGCCATCAATTCACGTCACCAGCCTCCAAACATGTCTTGAGAAACAAGTCAGGTGCACCCAGGCCAGACTGGCCGACCACCCAAGTCGACAGGGGTGTCGACTGGGCAGTCGACACAGCCTGGGGTGTGTCAACTCCCAAGTCGACTCCCCAGTCGACTTGGGGTGTGGCGGGATCTTTTCCCGCCCATCCTGCCTAGCTGAATTTGAAATCTGTTTTTAAATTTGAATTTTCTGAAAACTTCTATGGGCCTTAACTGGGTCATACGGACTCCGATTTTCGAAAACTCGGACTCTATTTCGCGTATTTTTCCGAGACGAACGCAATGGCCCAGCCCGTTTCCCTTGATTCAGATTTTATCATTGAATTCTGCCTTGATTTATGTTATAACTTGTTATTCAAAATATGGGTTGTTACACAAAGCTCATAGCTTTCTATGCACAAAGTCAAGGTGATAGCTTTACAAACATGCATAGAATAAATCTATGCATAACATGATAGAATCAAAGAACAAATCATACTTAGGCCCAAACTCAAACTTGCAACATGTCATATTTAATTTCATAGTTAGAATCTAAGAGTAGAATAGGGCTTACAATGCTATGAAGACTTATAAAATAAAATAAGATTGAGACGAAGCCACTAGCAACTCTAAAATCCCCAAATAATAAGCTCCAATGAAAACCCTTGAGAAGTAAGAAGAAGATCCTTGCTTTGATGAAGAAAGATTGAACTTTGGCCTTGAATCAAACTTAGAAACTCTCAAACAAGCTTAGGAACTCTCATATGAATGAAGATGGAGACTATGACAAGAGGGTGGAGGCCATGATTAAACATTTTGGCATAACCTAGTTGTAGGATTGATTTATGATGGTTTAGGCTAGGTATTAGGGTCCTTTTATAGAAGTTTAGGTTAGTTTAGGCGATAGGATTAACCCTAATTCAGATCTGAGCCTTTAAAATCTGTCACAAGCCTTAAAACATGTCTTGAGGAACAAGTCAGGTGCACCCAGGCCAAACTGGCTGAACCACCATGTCGACACCCGTGTCGACTGGGCAGTCGACACGGCCCTGGGTGTGTCGACACCCCAGTCGACACCCCAGTCGACATGGGGGTTGGCGGGAATCTTCCCGCCTGGCCTGTCTAGGTTGAAACTTAAACATTCGGATTTGAATTTGAATCTGTTTTTAAACTTGAATTTTTCTGAAAACTTCTATGGGCCATAACTGGGTCATACGGACTCCGATTTTCGAAAAATCGGACTCTATTTCGCATATTTTTCCGAGACGAACGCAATGGCACAGCCCGTTTCCCTTGATTAAGATTTTATCATTTAATTCTGCCTTGATTTATGTTATAACATGTTATTTAAAAATACGGGTTGTTACATTCTCCCCTCCTTAAAGGATTTCGTCCCCGAAATCTCTAAGTTAGGAAGAACGTATCCTACCATCCATCATCCATCTACCCACAACATCATCCACAAGTAACCATTGTCCTTAACAAATTCTAAATGCTGTATGATCACATGCAAAGGTGTGTGTATATGTACTTATCTAATGCGAAAATCAGGCGGTTACTGATTCAATAAATGTAACACCCCACACCCGCTAAGGTCACTCACTAAGGGAATGCCTTAACTTCGGTGGAGTATTTTAAGTGAATATAGAACAGAAAAATTACAACAAGACAGATATAAATAATACTTGTTAACTAAAACATCATTTCATTGCAGCAGAAGGTAAACATATTTGGTTACAATAACAAAACCAGTCAAGTACTAAATATCCATCCTGATAAAAACATAAGTACATAATCCCACTATATAACTAATAGCCATAATAGAAAAGATAAGCTGAGCTTTACATCAACGGTCCAAGCTCCAAAAGATAGAAAAGCAATCTGATCAAAGCCCACTAGTGCTAGGCCCACTCTGAGAACCTGAGGGTTGGGAAAAAGATAAAAAAACAACGGGGTCAGACATAAGTTTGAGCGACTCCTATAACTTTAACAATACAATCATTAAATTAATTAGGGTATGATATAAACTTGGTATGGTAACGACTGGGGATAAATGACTACACTAAGCAGCCAACTAGACATAGGAAGAACGAAGATAACGGTAAAGACGCATCTACCCACCCAAGGATAATTACTACACCGCACCACACCAACCATTCATAACTTAAAGGTTGATCCCACCCAAGGACTTAGAAAATTTAACTAGTAGTTTCGTGTACCCCTAGCTGACCACATAGGTGCCGTCTGCCCCTATCTCCACTAGGTGTACCCACTACTCCCTAAGCGATCGGCTCCCTAACGTAGATATCCGTGCTAGTCCCATAGTGGGTGTATCATTCCCCAAAGTGGCAACACGATACTAACACTGATGCACGGCTTATACCTACACGATGCAATAACGTCTTACCTACCAGCCCGGGTCCACACACGCATAAGAAACCCGTTGGACTTGCATTGCCACCGCTAACCCGTTTTGGCCTCTTATAGTCAAGCCCAGTACGCGTGTCCCGTCCTCGACATGGGTCGAGCCCACAAAGATACATATGGGTTACTGGTTGAAATGGGCCCCCACAAGCTACCCACCTAAGCTTGCTCCCTCTAGTGTATCCCACTTAACCCTTTAATCATGTTTAATTACATGTTTCCACTTTGGTTAAGTATTCTAATCGTATTTTCTATTGCCACCCAAGGCAACCACTAGATTTCCACATGCCACCCAAGGCACCCACTTAACCCCTCATGCCCCAGTACATGCTTATCTGGTTAAGTGTTTCTTAATTGATTAAGACCGTAACCTTTGTAAAAGACCTCTCACATTAGACTGTCTTTTATGGCAGCTGGATTTGTCGGTCGGGTCCGGGCAGCCTTACGCCATAACAGAGTCTAACCTCGTGTCTTTACACTTGTCACGTATTTAGTTTATGCATAAGACCTCTCACATTGGGCCAATCATTTGTAGCCGCTGGATTTGCCGGTCGGGTCTGGGCAGTCTTATGCTACAAAAGGGTCCAACCACGTGTCTTAGTCGATTAATTACACCTAATTAATCACCCCCATATTTTGAATTAATTTTCCCTAATTAATTCCAATTTAATGATGTACATAATTGACTCAATTATGTCCATCTATTTATGGTATGCAACATCATACCAATTTCACCAAAATTTTGTTAACATGAATATTAACCCCATCGTTCCCCACGTAATACGCTAACATGACATACTTGAAAGGGAAGATTCATCACAAATACAATGGGTTCAACTTAGCATAACATTAGCATCAACATGGGTTTTAAAGGTGTCAACTTGCATATATGACCATAGCATCAAACCCAACTAGCATAAATAATCAACCCAAACTTGCAAGAATCACATATGTCATAAAGAGGGTAACTTGCATAGATGTTCATGTCATAGACCTATCATAAAGGGATAAACTTGCATACATGTCATAGGTCTAAAAAGGGATGAACTTGCATATGTTACTCATATCATAAAAAAGGGGTAAACATGCATATATATGCATGACATACAAAGGGGTAAACTTGCATATGTATGCATATCATACAAAGGTGTAAACTTGCACATGTTAATTGCATATAATCAAACACCAAACTTGCATAACATGTCATATATGAACTTGCATATAATCAAACACCAAACTTGCATAACATGTCATATAATGGATCAATCTTTATCATAGTGATTTGCATAACTAGCATCATGAACATATAGCATAAAGCTTGCATAACTAGCACTATGGACATATAGCATAAAACTTGCATAACTAACATCATGAGCACATAGCATATGATAACATAACTTGCATTGATCCACATTCATAACCATAACCTCATTACATCCTATCATAATTAGTTTAGCAATTGCTTGCTAAAGGCATAGAAACTCACAACTTGTTGATTAGCACTCCTATGAAGAAGATTTAGTTGCTAGAGTTGATTAGAAGTTGATTTGAGAAGCTATCTTCCTCTCTAATTTGTGGAGGCTCCTTCTAAGTTGCATTTTGACGGCATGTTGACGTTGTATCTATTTTTAGTATGGATTAGGGTAGTCTTAGGGTGTATTTATAGATTTAGGATGTAGTTTAGGCCCTTAGATTAACCCTACTTTAGGTTAGAGCCGTCAGATTTCGTCACAAGCCCCAAAACACAGCCCAAACCCCAAAATGGTGCACCCAGGCCAATCTGCCTGGCCACCTGTGTCGACTCCCAAGTAGACTGGGCAGTCGACTTGGGTCCTGCTGTGTCGACTCCCAAGTCGACTCCCCAGTCGACTTGGGGTGGATGGCGGGAATTTTCCCGCCCAGCCCGCCTGGCCTGATTTTTGAATTTTGAACCTGAAATTTAAATCTGTTTTGAACTTAGAATTTTCTGAAAACTTACATGGGCCATAACTGGGTCATACGGACTCCGATTTACAAAAACTCGGACTCTATTTCGCGTATTTTTCCGAGACGAACGCAATGGCATAGCCCGTTTCCCCTGATTCAGATCTTAAAATTTAATTCTGCCCAGATTTATATTATAACAATTTATTCAACATACGGGGTGTTATAGTAAACCTCCTTAATGCATATGTATGTTAGTGTAATGAGTCCATATGTATGCAAATTCCTAGCATGATTCATAATATCTACATGAGTGCACATAACATTCATACATATGCAACATCCACGTGATAGAATAACAAGTTTCATCCATGAATAAGTATGAGCACTCATGCCTATGCAACATGAAAGTGCGTGAGCCGATCTTAGTGCCTAACGTGTATCATGCATCCACGAGTATCCACTTGCAAACACTTGCAACCACTTGCAAACATCAAGCATAACATGTTTCAAATACATGTTTCATCCAAATGGTTTCTACCTAAGGTTCTCATGACAAGGTTAACGAGATAACAAGATAAACATGGATAGCGAAAGAAAGATATGCTAACTAGGAAAAGAGATTGAGAATGTACCCTCAAAAAGGAATGGATAAAGCCCACACATCTTATCCTCGGTTTCCCAAGTTGCATCCTCTTCAGCCTCACTCCACTGAACCTTCACCAATTTGACTTCTCGATTCCTTAGCTTCTTGATCTCCGTTCCCAAGATACGAATCGGAGCTCTCCTCAAGGTTGCCTCTTTCTCTACCTCCACGTCTTCAAGAATGCTAGGTTCAACCACCTCAGCGGACTCATGTAGGCACTTTCGGAGATGCGAGGCATGAAAGACATTATGCACTCCGGCAAGCTTCTCGGGCAATTCCACCTTATAAGCCATCTTCCCAATTCTCTCTATGATAGGGAAGGGTCCTACGAACCTTGGTGCCAGCTTCCCAACTGCTCCAAAACGAACCACGCAAAGGAGAAACCTTCACGAAAACCATATCTCCAACTTCGAATTCCAAATCTGTTCTTCGTTTGTCAGCATAGGATTTCTGTCTGTCTTGGGCCGTTTTCATCCGTTTTCTCATCAATTCAACTTTCTCGGATGTGTCTCGTATCATATCGGGCCCAAGTATAAGCCTATCCGTTGTCACCCACCAACAAGATGGTGACCTACACGGCCTCCCATACAAAGCTTTAAATGGTGCCATCCCTATGCTAGCTTGATAGCTATTATTATAAGAAAACTCTACAAGAGGAAGGTGGTCTTCCCAAGTACCACCAAAGTCAAGAACACAAAGCCTCAAAATATCTTCTAGCACTCTATTCACTCTTTTGGTTTGGCCATCGGTCTGGGGGTGATAGGCTGTACTTAGATTCAATCGCGTACCCATCGCTTCTTGCAAACTATTCCAGAACTGGCTAGTGAAGATTGGGTCATGATCGCTAACTATGCTAGAAGGAACTCCATGCAATCGCACTATCTCTTGATGATAAACAGATGCTAGCCATGATGCGGTCCTCTTGCTCTTCACTGGAATGAAATGAGCACTCTTCGTAAGTCTATCAACTATGACCCATATGCTCGTATTCCCTTTCCTTGACCTAGGCAATCCATCCACAAAATCCATAGAGATACTTTCCCACTTCCATTGCGGGACCTCCAATGGATGTAATAGCCCACCGGGTTTCTTCGACTCGGCTTTCACTTATTGGCACACCATGCACTTTGAAACATACTCTGCCACATCCTTCTTCATTCCAGCCCAAAAGAAAATGCGCTTCATATCCCTATACATCTTATCTCCTCCAGGATGTATAGTCATCTTCGAGTGATGCGCTTCTTTGAGAACTTTATGCACCAAGTCTCCCACTTGTGGAACGCATAGCCTTCCATCACGCCTTAGCCAACCCTTTTCATCAATAGTATATCTAGCAAGGTGACTAGATGTCTCACCACGAATCAACTTGTCCATGATCTCGACTATCTGCGGGTCTTCCTTCTGCGAAGTCCCTACTTGATCAAAAAGTGTAGGTCTAAGCTCAAGAGATGCTAACGAACCCGTCATTGACTCAACAGCCGTTGTGAAATCAAAGGTCGCCAAGAACTCTAGGCTCTTCATCTCAACAATCAAGGGACTCAAAGTCAACCTTCTTCTGCTTAGTGCATCTGCCACAACATTACCCTTGCCAGGGGTATAAGCTATCTCGAAGTCATATGATGCCAAGAATTCCATCCACCTTTGCTGCCTTAGATTCAGATCTTTCTGCGAGAAGAGGTACTTGAGCGACTTGTGATCAGTATATATAACTCAAACCTTTCGCCTAGAAGATAGTGGCGCCAGGATTTGAGTGCAAAGACGATCGCCGCCAACTCCAAATCATGAGTGGGATAGTTCTTCTCATGAACTTTAAGTTGCCTACCCCCATAACATATCACTCTTCCTTCTTGCATCAGAACATCACCTAACCCCGTGCCACATGCATTGGTGTAAACGGTAAACATCTTACCGCCATCGGGTAATGCCAAAACTGGAGCTGTGGTAAGGGTCCTCTTGAGCCTTGTAAAAGCAAGCTCACACTCTAAGTCCCATGCAAAGACTAAGTTCTTCTTCGTCAACTTAGTAAGAGGGGCTGAAATCTTAGCGAAGTCCTTAATGAACTTCCTATAGTAGCCTGCCAGACCGAGAAAGCTTCTTACTTCGGTTGCATTCCTAGGAGTCTTCCAGTCTTGGACCGTAACAACTTTCGCGGGATCCACAGCTATGCCTTGCTTAGAAACTATATGTCTAAGAAACCGAACTTCCCTTCTCCAAAAATGGCATTTGGAGAACTTGGCTTTCAACTGATGAGGTCTAAGCTTATCCATCACTTCCTTGAGATGTCTAGCATGTTCTTCCTCATCCTTTGAGAAGATCAGAATATCATCCATGAAGACAACCACAGACTTGTTAAGGAACTCCCTGAACACCCTACTCATCAAATCTACGAAGTAGGCGGGTGCATTAGTCAAACCGAATGGCATGACAAGCCATTCAAAGAATCCATCTGGAGTCCTAAATGCAGTCTTATCAATACTATCCTCAGCCACTCTAAGCTGATGGAATCCGGTGGCTAGATCGAGCTGAGAGAAAACAGAAGCACCAACAAGCTGGTCAAAGAGGTCATCAATCCTCGGTAACGGGTTCCTATTCTTCTTTGTCAGCTTGTTCAGCTCTCGATAATCAACATATAGACGAAGCGAACCATCCGCCTTAGTAGCGAACACCACATGAGCACCCCATTCAGAAATGCTTCGCCTAATAAAATTCTTCTCAAGAAACTCCTTGATTTGCTTACTGATCTCTCTTCTTTCTCGTGGGGCCATGTGCCTAACGGGTAATGAAACTGGCTTGGCATTATCAACAAGATAAATGCGGAAATCTATCTCTCATTTAGGGGTAACCCCTTAACCTCTTCAAAGACATCAGGATATTCTTGGACCACCCTTACAGATTGCAGATCATCGATGGATGAGTCAAGAGATTCAAGATAACATAACATGACGGGATCCAGCGGGTTGCAAGAAATCTCTAGGGTATTACCGAGGCGAGTCATGAGCCTCACCACACTATGCTCACAATCGAGAATGGCTCCATAACTGGACAACCAATCCATGCCCAAAATCAACCCGTATCCCATGAACCCGAGAACATAAGCATTACACGTGAATTCTACGGTCAAGATAGAAAGCCTCAAATCCATACAAACCATAGATAGATGGGCGGAACCCCTAATTGGATTTGAAACACTAACGGGATCCTCAACTAGACTAGTACTTAGGTGCAAACTTTCAACAATGTCAGAAGAAATAAAGGTATGCGATGCGCCAGAATCAAATAAAGTGCGAACAGGAAAATCAGAAATGTAAACAAGGCTTTCTACAGAAATACTACCTCGGTCCTAAACTGGAGCAGTGTTGAGAGCATGCACTTTCCCTCCAGAAGGTCCTGCACGCTGAGTCTGCCCTTGCCCTTGTCCTTGCTTCTTAGGGCAATCCTTGCTAAAGTGTCCAGTCTCTCCACAATGAAAGCATTCGCCCAACTTCCTCTTCTTCTTCCTACAATCTTTGGCTATGTGCCCAACAATCCCACAGAAGTTGCACTTTCTTGTGTCCTTTGCCTTGTTGTTGTTGGCCTTATTACCCTTGTTGTTCTTGTTGTTCTGATTGCTCTGATTTCCTCCCCACTTGGAGTCCGCCTTCTTGGTTTGAATCTCATTAGGCTTGAATTCTTTCTTGCCATTCTTATCGTCTCCCTGAAGCAATGCCATGTCCACTAGGCTTTCAAAAGTGGCCCCCATGGGTATATGAGACATGGCTAAACCTTGTAATGGCTCATTCAACCCTCGTGCAAAGCGTAGAGCCTTCTTCTGGGGAGTATTAACCATGCCCAAACCGAATCGAGCAAGCTGGTTAAACTTATTCACATACTCCCTCACTGTCATGTCCCCTTGCTTCAAAGATATAAACTTCTCCATTTGGAGATTCTCCTCAGCAAATGATAGGAACTTAAGCCCAAACCTCATCCTAAAGTCGGCCCAAGTCTCTATGGGCCTAGTAGCGTTGGTGACCTCCCACCAATAAGCAGCTTCCTCTTTCAATAGCCATACTGCCAACAGAACTTTTCTATGGTCTTCCACATCAAAGATGGCGAAGAGATCTTCAGTTTCTTTTAACCAATTTCTCGCCTCAACAAAAGTCTCCGTCCCAATAAAATTCTTGCCACCCATCGCCTTAAAGTCTTTGCAAACCTTTGCGAAATCTGCTTGTGGATGCTGAGGAGGAGGACGAACCTCAGTTACGGTGGAAGTGTTTGCTGGGCCCACATCGTTGGCCCTAGCTTCCAAGTACCTCCGGAACCATCCGGGAATGGTTACTCCCTCAGGAAGGTTAAGATCGGCCATGCTGAAAAAAGGGAACAGATAGATTTAGAACAAGGAAACAAAGGATAGTGCTAATGGCTTTTAAGGAATAGCCTTTTTAAAATAAACTAGACTTTTCTTGGAAAATACTTAATTGGTTTTGAAAATAGTTTTCCAAAAGGTAAGTTTTAAAAACCTTTTGCTCAAATCTTGTAAACCTTATGCTCTGATACCAAATGTAACACCCCAACTCCGCCAGGGTCACTCTTGCAAGTACACTGGCTTTGGAGGGGTGTTGGTCAAGGTAAACATGCATAAAGATATCACAAGACAAAACATATAAGTAAAACAGAGTAAGTAAAGCAGCGGATAAAACTACTTTTTCAAAACCATAATCAAGTTACATCAAAGTACTGAGTCATTATTTTCCAACTACTACAAGTCTAGAAAACATAAACTGAAAACTGGAAATAACATAAAGTAAACTATCCCCAAAGTAGCCATGGTAAAGCCATAGCGAGCTCAAGTCCAAACCGTACATGAGCTATCACTTACTATTAGTATAAAAACTAATAAAGTTAACTGGACATATAGAACAGAGATGAAACATAGGATGATAACTGGCATGGTGAAAAGTTAACAAGATAGATCAAGTGTGGCATCGCATATACAAGGTTAAGTTGCACCAAGTGTACTAGTATTTCTAATCCATGTCAAGTATAAACAAAAAATGATCCCTTAGCCCAATGTTGGCCCAAACTCATGAGATGACCTAAATCAAGGTCCAACTACTCGGTCTAGTCGATCGGCTCCCTATAAGCCTAACTCGTCGTGTATCGGTGTCATACGGCCTAATCATGGAATGTAGTTAACTGTGCAAGGTCCACCCTAGGGTGTATCCATCCCTAAGGTGTAAACCACAGACACAAATCAAGCACGCACAGTCTAAACCTACCGGTGCCCATTTTCAACTCCGGACTTAATGTGCACGACCATGGTCCGCCTGAACAACCGGTGCACCATTCAGCCGTCTATTTTGGTCTCTTACAATCAGTCAGTAATCGTGCCCCACCCTAGCCTAGTCCAGGGTATCCAGATACTCCCAAGTAGGTTACTGCTGAAAAGGACCACATAACTAGGGTTTTAAATGGGTTAAGTGTGGTTAACCCTATCCTAATCATGTATTGAGTTGGTCAAGTGTATCCAAGCAATTCATGACTTAACCCTATCAATACACCGTGTTCAACTAGTTAAGTATATTCAAGTAGTTCATGACTTAACCCTACCAATCCATTGTGTTTAATTAGTTAAGTATTCAAGCAGTCAATGACTTAACCCTACCATGTGGCATTAATTAACTTAATGCACCCCAACCTCTCACATTAGACTTTGTTGTGGTTACTAGTTAAGCCGGGCGGGTCCGGGTAGCTTTACACCACAACCTAGTCTAACCTCGGGTTTTAAGTGGGATGTGACCAACTACTCACATTGGGTCCTATTGTTTGTAGCCACTAGTTAAGCCGGTCGGTTCCGGGTAGATTTATGCTACAAACTCAACCCAACCTCGAGTTGGCCACTTTCACGTTTTCTACATGTCATGTCCACGTTCATGTTTTCAAGCATCATCACATGTCATATTTTTCAAGTCATGTTTCATGTCATTTAAGTTTCCCCATAACGTAACCCCATCGTATGTAAGTTCGCATAAACGCAATTAGATCTCAAAGAGGGAACTTAGAAGCATGAAATAATTAATAAGGCTTGGCCACAAGTTAAACATGGTGGCACATGAGGCAAATGTGTTCATAAACTTGCATATTACATTATAAGCCTCAAAACATGCATGATATCAAACTTTAGCAAAATAGGTGAAACATGGTCAGAAATGACATAGGATGATAGCAAGTGATTCGCATATAACATCATATGCAAGATAACATAAGGGTTATGAGAGTTTCTATGTTGCTTTATGCAACATTTCAAATCAAAGCTCATAGCTTTCTATGCACAAAGTCAAGGTGATAGCTTTACAAACATGCATAGAATAAATCTATGCATAACATGATAGAATCAAAGCGCAAATCATACTTAGGCCCAAACTCAAACTTGCAACATGTCATATTTAACTTCATAGTTACAATCTAAGAGTAGAATAGGGCTTACAATGCTATGAAGACTTATAAAATAAAATAAGATTGAGACGAAGCCACTAGCAACTCTAAAAACCCCCAAATAATAAGCTCCAATGAAAACCCTTGAGAAGTAAGAAGAAGATCCTTGCTTTGATGAAGAAAGATTGAACTTTGGCCTTGAATCAAACTTAGAAACTCTCAAACAAGCTTAGGAACTCTCATATGAATGAAGATGGAGACTATGACAAGAGGGTGGCGGCCATGATTAAACATTTTGGCATAACCTAGTTGTAGGATTGATTTATGATGGTTTAGGCTAGGTATTAGGGTCCTTTTATAGAAGTTTAGGTTAGTTTAGGCCATAGGATTAACCCTAATTCAGATCTGAGCCTTTAAAATCCGTCACAAGCCTTAAAACATGTCTTGAGGAACAAGTCAGGTGCACCCAGGCCAAACTGAGCCGAACCACCATGTCGACACCCGTGTCGACTGGGCAGTCGACACAACCCTGGATGTGTCGACACCCCAGTCGACACCCCAGTCAACATGGGGGTCGGCGGGAATCTTCCCGCCTGGCCTGTCTGGGTTGAAACTTAAACATTCGGATTTGAATTTGAATCTGTTTTTAAACTTGAATTTTTCTGAAAACTTCTATGGGCCATAACTGGGTCACACGGACTCCAATTTTCGAAAACTCGGACTCTATTTCGCGTATTTTTCCGAGATGAACGCAATGGCACAGCCCGTTTCCCTTGATTCAGATTTTATCATTTAATTCTGCCTTGATTTAAGTTATAACATGTTATTTAAAAATATGGGTTGTTACATACACACTAAATATGAGATCCACATAATCAAGGGAATAGGCGTAGGTGATTTGGTAAAACATAATGCCAGTTCAAGGTACAACATGATCGATTAATTGTAACAATGGGAATAGTCATAAGCAACTAACCACAATAATCATAGGCAATTAACCACAATAGTCATGGGCGACTAATCACAGTAATTTCTTAACCAATGTCATAGGCAATAGTCTCATAGTTATGATTCATAGTCGTAGGCAATAATTTCATAGGCGACAATTCATGGCCATAGTCTTAGACAAAGGTCTCATTTTCATAGTCATAGTCATAGGCAATAGCTTCATAGGCAACAGTTTCATAGTCATATTCTTAGGCAAAATTCTCATAGTCATAGTCATAGGCAATAGCTTCATAGGCAATAGTTTCATAGTCATAGTCTTAGGCAAAAGTCTCATAGTCATATCGTAAATCAGATCCAAAGGCATAGATAACTTTCGATTTGACATAAGCACGAATCAAAAATAATTAACTTGTAAATTGGTATAGTTTTATATTTTGATTCATTACATTCACAATTCCAATTACACGTTCAAATCTAAGAAATAACCAAACTTACAGTGATCGGTTTAGAAAAGGCGATTTGCTATGATTCAAGTGACGTTGCTTGAAGCGGAATGCCTATGGTCCAACTTGAAGCTTTAACTTGATTTGAATCTCCAATTTGAAGAAGAACTATAACTTGTTTTAATGGAGAATAAGATTTATTTTAATGATGGAGGCTAGAGAGAAACAACATTTAGACACTTAAAAGAATTTGTGTGGAGAAAGTGAAGTTTCAGGGCGTTTATATAGCGCAGAACTCATGAATTTGGTCCAGAAATCAGCTCGGATACATAAAAATGAATTCTGCCTTGGATCTGGAAAAACAAGGCAGGTCGACCCCCTGGTCGACCTGTTTGGGGAGGTCGACCCCCTGGTCGAACCCCTGGTCGTCCCCCTGGTCGACCTGGGTCCTAGGCGGGAAATTTCCCGCCCAGCCCGCTTTTGGGTTCTGTTTTGAAATTTGAATTCAGTTTCAAGCTGTTTTCTTTATTTTGAATTTCTGAAACTTCTGAAGGCCATAACTTCTTCATACGAAGTCCGATTTACGCAAAATCAGACTCTATCTCAAGCATAATTCTGAGATGAACGCAATGGCTTAACCCGTATTGCCTAATTCTTCTTTTACAAATTAATTATACTTAGATTTTTTTACTTTTATGTTCACAGAAAATACGGGGTGTTACGTTCTCCCCTCCTTAAAGGATTTCGTCCCCGAAATCTTCAAGTCAAGAAGAATATGTCCTAACATCAAATCACCTATCTACTCAACCATCATCTACAAGCATTCACTATCCTTAAAAGGTTTCTAATGTCGTATGAACATATGCAGAGTGTGTGTATATGTCCCAATACTAATGCAAAAGATCAGGCGGTCCACTGATTCAGTTGACCTCCTTAATGCAAATCATGAAAGTGTCATGCATCCAATATGTATGCAAGCATCCCTAGCCATGTAAATACTATATGTGTGCATACTCATTCATCCATATGCAACATCCATATGATAACACATCTCAAGTTTTAAATCCATATACAAACATATATGCATATGCAAACATGAAAGTGACTGAGCATATCTAGTACCTAATGTGTGTATATGCATCCACGAGCACCCACTAGCAACCACTGGCAACCATCTGCAACCATCAATCATAACATGTTTCAAATACATGTTTACATCCATTGGCTTCTACCTAAGGATCGAAGATACGACCTAACAGATATATTTAAAAGATAAACATTACAGAGAAAGTGGAATCAAGGATATACTCTCAATAAGGGTATGATGCGCGTATCTGGTCTTCGGTCTTTTAAGTTGCATCTTCTTGAGCTTCACTCCACTATACCTTAACTAATTTAACTTCACGATCGCGAAGCTTTTTGGCCTCCATTTCCAAAACCCACTAGTAAAGATAGGACTTCGCTCACTTACTATGCTAGAGGGTATCCAATGTAGTCGAACTATCCTCCCGAGAAAAACATATGTTGATCATGATACCAAGTGTATATACCTAAGATGATTAGAGGTCTCTCCTCTACTTAGCTTATCCATCATGCTACAAATCTGAGGGTCTAAAGCTAATGGTTACTATGTGCTTATTACCTCTCTTAAGGTCAGTCTAACTTAGGGTTCCATCCCCCAACCATTTATTTCTCACGCAAACCATCCTAGTCGAACTCGACATCCCTTAAGTACGAGCCCCAAAGGCCTAAGCGAATATCAGACAAGCACCCAAGGGATACCTCCTTCGAATTTGGATGATCTATGTGAGATGATACTAACAAAACAACCAAACAATTGAGCACTTTACCGACTCCGGCTATCCTCGCCAATCTTGCTCCAGAATTATCGTTGATCGCATAACTGGCTTTGTAGTGTCATTTAGATACATGCGGAAGTCTGTCTTCAGTATTTAGGGGGAAAACCCCTACCCTAGTCAAAACATCTTGCGTACTCATGGACTACCCCAACGGATCGAAAATCGTCGACAAATAAGTAAAGTGATTCTAGGTAGCTAAGACAAACTGATCACTTAGGATCGTACGAAATCTCAAGGGTATTCTCGAAGCAAGTCGAAAGTCTAACTACCCTTGTTTCATAATTACTAGCTAACCAATCAATGCCTAGAATCAACCCATAGCCCAAAAACATAAGCATAAATATAGCTATTCTCAAATCCTCACAAGTCAAAGATAAATGGGTCGAACTAGCAACTGGATTTGAGACTATAATGGGGTCCTCTACTACACAATATCTAGGGTGCAGAGACTCAACTATGCAGCTATATACGGATGTGAAGCGCTAAAATCGGAAGGAGTACTAACAGTATAATCAAAAAGGAAAAACACTTTCAATCGAAATCTTACTGCCTCTCTCTCAGGTATGCTGGCGGTGAGAGCATGCACTCGCCTTCTGGAAAATCATGTCCCTTGTTCTTGCCCTTGCCCTTAATTATACGACCCGTTATACCAAAATAAAGATACTTCCTCTTGTTTTATGTTTTACCATTTTTTCCTCCCCTCCTTTGTAAACCAAGTCCATATCCATGGGTTCTTCATCCTTGTGTTGTGCACCTTAGCCAAACCCCCTCATTCTCAACTTTGCCATCCTTGTGTAACTTGTTGACATGTCTCTCAAAAGCTGCCTCCATCGGACGGAGAATCCTACAAAGCTCGAAAGAAAACTAGCCGCATGTGATACTACTGTAACAACCCGTATTTTCAATAAACTGTTATAACATAAATCGAGGCAAAATTTAATTCAAAAATCAGAATCAGGGGAAACGGGCTATGCCATTGCGTTCGTCTCGGAAAAATACGCGAAATAGAGTCCGAGTTTTCGAAAATCGGAGTCCGTATGACCCGGTTAAGGCCCATTGAAATTTCAGAAATTTCTATGCTAAAAACAGATTTAAATTTCAAGTTAAAAAATAGGGATTAGGGATAATCGGGGTTAGGCGAGAAAATTCCCTCCAGGGGCCCCATGTCGACAGGCATGTCGACAGGGCCCCCAGGGTGTCGACAGCCCTGTCGACAGGGGGTGCCCAGGCAGTTCAGCCTGGTGCACCATTTCTGATTTGGGTTGGGTCTTGTGGCTTGGTTCTAGAGAAATCTGAGATCTGACGGGCCAAACCTAATCTAGGGTTAATCCTAGGGCTAAAAACACTCTAATCTTCTATAAATATACCCCTAATCCTACCCTAAAGCCTCATTAATCAATCTAGCAACTAAACTATGTCAATTTGAAACCTCAAATGGCCTCCACCTAAAATCCCTAGCCTCCACCTTCCTCAAAGTTAAATCCTATGGAAATATGATGATCATACAACCTTTTCTATGTTGTATGAATGCTTAATAACTTGCATTCTTTATTAAGTTGCAAGTTTGATTTGCTAAAGTTTGTGTTTTGGGATTTTGCAAAAGGGTTTTCCTATTTGAGGCTTTGTTTTGGGTTTTAAAAAGGGCTTCTTCATCTTATTTGGTGGATTTGTGACTTGTTTATATTTGTAAGCCCTCTTACCTTCACTTTACAAACTCTAAAGTTAATGTTTGGTGAAAGTTGAGATTTATGTGAGTTTAGTTGATTATGCATGCTTATGCGAACTCACTAGGCCATGTTTTATATGATTCATAAGTTATGCATGCTTATGCGAACTCACTATGTCATGTTTTATATGATTCATAAGTTATGCATGCTTATGCGAACTCACTATACCATGTTTTACATGTTTCATAAGTTATGCATGCATATGCGAGATTTCTATGCCATGTTTTACATGTTTCACAAGTTATGAATGCTTATGCGAGCTTATTATGTCATGTTCTACATGTTTCATGGGTTATGCATGTTTATGCAAGATCACCTTACCATGTTATGCAAGTTTAATGGATTATGCATGCTTATGCAAGATCATCTTACCATGTTATGCAAGTTTAAATGGATTATGCATGTTCACCTTACCATGTTATGCATATTTAATAAGCTATGCATGTTTATGCGAGTTTGCTATGACATGATTTGCAAGTTTAACATGTATGCATGTTTATCAAAAAGTGTGAAGTTCATCATGTATGTTATGCCAAGTTACCTTTTATACCCGTAAGCGTTATGACGAACATGTAAGCGAGATAATGACGTTGGGAGGGTTTGGGTAAACTTAAAAATACATGAAACTAAAAGATTGGGAATTTACCTATTAAGTTAGGTCTACCCCTTGGGAATTTACCTATTAAGTTAGGTCTACCCAAGTATATGTTAACTTGTAAATGGGTTTAAAAGTGGACATGACATTAGATAACATGATATGGCCAACTCGAGGTTAGACCTAGTTGTGGTGTAAATCTTCCCAGGTAACCACAACGTGGGGTCTAATGTGGGTAGTTGGTCATGTTGCACCGTAAGACCCGAGGTTAGACCTAGACGTGGTGTAAATCTTCCCAGGTAACCACGGATGTCTAATGTGAGAGGTTGGGTGCGTTAAGTAATTAATGCCTCATGATTAGGGTTAAGTCATGGCCCACTAATACTTAACCAATAATGGGGATGCGAGGATTAGATGGGGTTAAGTGGTTACACTTAACTAATTTAATCCGGGATTAGTGAGGGGTTAAAACCACACTTAACCCTCTTAGAAACCCTAGCAACGTGGTCTGTTCCAGCAGTAATCCCAGTTTGGTATCATTCACAACCCTAGGGGCTAGGCTAGGGCGGGGCACGATTACTGGACTGATGTAAGCGACCAAAGCGACGGCTGAGTGGTACAGCGGTGCGGGTCCGGCGGGCTACGGACGTGCACGTAGTCCGATGTTGGACAAACTCGAGGCACAGGTACCAGTAGGCTTAGACTGTGCATTATTGCTTAGGTGTCTGGGGTTGACACCCGAGGGCTTGATACACCCGAAGGTGGACCCAGCTTAGTCTGACTACATCCATGTGGGTCGTATGGACACCAACACTTGACGTGTTAGGTTTATAGGGAGCCGATCGACTAGACCGTTGGGCTGGGCCTTATACTAAGGTCACTTCATGTTATTGGACCAAAGTTTGGGCTAAGGGATCAGGATCTATTTTGTGGGTTTGCTAGTACACTGTGGTGCAAAGTTTAATCTCGTCTATGTGATGTCACCCTTATCTATTGCCAGTATGTTCATCTCAGTTCCATCATGCTGTTAACTTTATTAGTTTATAGATTGATCGTAATAGGGCTTACCAGTCTTTCTGACTGACCTGTTTTCTTTCGCTTCTTTTCTTCCGTTTCCCCCCCCCCCCCACAGGTTCTCAAGGAGGGGCTACATCTGCTTAGTGGATCTTTGGCTTGCGTATTGGATAGCTCATGTATGGATCTGAGCTAGCTGTGGCTTATCTTTTATTTCTGGGGATTAGTACTGATGTTTTACCATGTACTTTGTTATCACGTATCTAGACTTATGTTGTATTTTGGATTATGACATTTTGATAGTATGTACTTGACTATGTTGGTTTTCTGAGATGATGATGAGGGGTTTTATCTGCTACCGCTGCTTTACTTATATTTACTTATATTTATTCTGTCTTGCGATATCTCTGTGCATGTTTACCCTCACAATAACGCCCCTCCAAAGCTAGCACATTCTAAGGAGTGATCCTAGTGGAGGTGGGGTGTTACATTTGGTATCAGAGCGAGGTTAACAAGATTGAACAAAACTTTTGAAAAAAAAAACCCTTTTGAAAAAAACTATTTTCAAAAACCTACTAAGTATTTTCCAAAATAAAGTCTAGATTATTTTAAGGCTAATCCCCAAAAAGCCATCAGCATTATCATTCGTTCCCTTGACCTGATCTTATCTTTTGTTTCAGTATGGCTGAGAATCTTGACATCCCAGATGGAGTGAACGTACCACTCTGGTATAGGAGACTCCTAGAAGCTAGGGCGGCAGCCGGTCCCGCCAACCCTACTCCCACTCCTCCTCCTGTAATTGAGAATCCTATCCCTAATATCCCTCCTCCGGTGGTTCCTGCTCCCCCTCCTCCAGCAGCTAATATTCCCCCTCCTGTTGCTAATGTTCCTCCCCCTCCCGTTGCTGAGGCTCCTCTTCCTCCTCCTCCCCCTCAGCATCCTCAGATTGAGTTTACAAAGGTTTGTAAAGACTTCAAGGCAATGGGAGGCAAGAATTTCCTAGGCACGGAATCTTTTGTTGAAGCTAGGAATTGGCTCAAGGACACGGAGGACTTGTTTGCCATCTTTGGGATTGATGACGAGAGGAAGATCTTATTGACGGTATGGCTTTTGAAGGATGAGGCGACCTATTGGTGGGAGGTCACCAATGGGACGAGGCCCGTTGAGACTTGGGCTGATTTGAGGGCTAGATTTGTGACCAAGTTTCTATCTTCAGCTGAGGCGAATTTACAAATGGAGAAGTTCATTGCATTAAAGCAAGGGGATATGTCTGTCAAGGAGTATGTGAACAAGTTTAATCAGCTGGCCCGCTTTGGTTTGGATATAGTAAACACCCCGGAGAAGAAGGCTCTTCGATTTGCCAGAGGATTGAATGAGCCACTACAGGGCTTGGCGATGTCACATATTCCGCATGGAGCCACTTTCGAGAGTTTGGTCAATATGGCTCTGCTTCAGGGAGAGGGAAAGAAAGAAGTCAAGTCGGGCGATACTCAAGCAAAGAAGGCTGATTCTCAAGGCAAGGGCAACCAAGGTCAAAGCAGTCAAGGAAATCAGAATAAGAACAAGAAGGGCAACAACAAAGGCAAGGGGAAGTGTAATTACTGTGGCATAGCTGGGCACTTTGCTAAGGATTGCAGGAAGAAGAAAAGGAAGCTTAGTGGTGGATGCTTTTCTTGTGGGGAGACTGGGCACTTCAGCAAAGAATGCCCAAAGAAGAAAGGACAGGCTGGACCTTCAGGAGGGCAAGTTCATGCTCTCAATGCCGCTTCAGTTCCCGAGAGAGGTAGTGTTTCTGTAGAGAACCTTGTTTATATCTCTGATCTTCCAGTGCGTACCTTGTTTGATTCCGGTGCATCACATAGCTTTATTTCATCTGATCTTGTTGATAGCTTGCACCTTAGTACTAGCATAGTGGATGATCCCGTTTGTGTTTCGAATCCCATTGGGGGTTCTGCTCATCTATCTATGATATGTGAGGATCTAAGGATCTCTATACTCAGCGTAGAGTTCTTGTGTAGTGCGTATGTTCTAGGTTTCAGGGGATACGGATTGATCTTGGGCATGGATTGGCTGTCTAGATATGGAGCCATTCTGGATTGTGAGCATAGGGTTGTAAGGCTTGTGACTCGCCTGGGCAACACCTTAGAGATTTCATGCAATCCGAAGAATCCCGTCATGTTATGCTATCTAGAATCTCTCGACTCATCAGAGGAGGCCCTTCAGTCTGTAAGGGTGGTCCGGGATTATCCAGATGTTTTTGAAGAAGTTAAGGGGTTGCCCCCTAAACGAGAGATTGACTTTCGCATCTATCTGGTAGATAATGCTAAGCCTGTTTCTTTGCCCGTTCGGCATATGGCTCCGCGTGAGAGACGGGAGCTGAGCAAGCAAGTGAAAGAATTGCTTGAGAAGGGCTTCATCAGAAGGAGTATATCCGAATGGGGAGCGCCTGTGGTGTTTGTAACTAAGGCAGATGGCTCTCTTCGACTCTGTGTGGATTATAGAGAATTGAATAAGCTGACTAAGAAGAACAGACACCCGTTACCGAGGATCGATGATCTCTTTGATCAACTTGTTGGTGCTTCTGTTTTCTCTCAGCTTGATCTTGCTACGGGTTTTCATCAGCTCAGAGTGGCTGAAGACAGTATAGACAAAACTGCATTCAGAACTCCAGACGGATTCTTTGAATGGCTTGTTATGCCGTTCGGTTTGACGAATGCACCCGCGTATTTTGTGGATTTGATGAGTAGGGTGTTTCGGGAGTTCTTGAATAAGTTTGTCGTGGTCTTTGTTGATGATATTCTAGTCTTCTCCAAGGATGAGGAAGAGCATGCGAGGCACCTAGTAGAGGTGATGGACACACTCAGAGCACACCAGTTAAAAGCCAAGTTCTCCAAGTGCCACTTTTGGAGAAGGGAAGTCAGATTTCTTGGGCATATCGTATCCAAGCAAGGCTTGGCAGTGGATCCCGCTAAGGTGGTTGCAGTTCAGGATTGGAAGACTCCAAGGAATGCAACCGAGGTGAGGAGCTTTCTGGGTCTTGCGGGTTTCTATCGGAAGTTCATCAAGGACTTCGCGAAGATATCCGCTCCTCTTACTAAGTTGAAGAAGAAGAACTTAGTCTTTGCTTGGGATATGGATTGTGAGCTTGCTTTTCAGAGGCTCAAGAGAGCCCTTACCTCCGCACCAGTTCTAGCCTTACCCAATGGTGGTAAGTTATTTACCGTGTACACTGACGCTTGTGGCACGGGATTGGGTGCCGTTCTGTTGCAAGAGGGCAGAGTTATATGTTTTGGTGGGAGGCAACTTAAGGTGCATGAGAGGAATTATCCCACTCATGATCTAGAGCTGGCAGCGATTGTATATGCGCTCAAAGCATGGCGTCATTATCTTCTGGGAGAGAGATTTGAGCTATATACTGATCATAAGTCTTTGAAGTATCTCTTTTCGCAGAAAGATCTGAACTTAAGACAGCAGAGATGGATGGAATTTTTGGCTTCCTATGATTTTGAGATATCCTATACCCCTGGCAAGGGGAATGTGGTAGCGGATGCGTTGAGTAGGAAAAGGTTGACACTAAGTCCTCTATTTGTTGAGATGAAGAATTTAGAGTTCTTGGCGACCTTTGATTTCTCTTTGGCAATGGAGTCGGAGACCGGTTCCTTGGCATCTTTAGAACTCAGGCCTACCCTTCTAGATCAAGTCGGGGCTTCACAGAAGGAAGACCCTCAGATAATTGAGATCATGGACAAGCTGGTTCGAGGGGAGACATCTAGTCACCTTGCTCGATATTCTATAGACGATAAGGGTTGGCTGAGGAGAGATGGAAGGCTTTGTGTTCCGATGGTAGAAGACTTGGTGAGGAAAGTTCTTGAGGAAGCACATCGCTCCAAGATGACCATACATCCAGGTGGTGATAAGATGTATAAGGACATGAAACGCGTTTTCTTCTGGCCTGGGATGAAGAAGGATGTAGCGGAGTTTGTCTCGAGATGTGTTATTTGTCAGAGAGTAAAAGCTGAGTCAAAGAAGCCCGGTGGGCTATTACATCCGCTAGAGGTCCCGCTATGGAAGTGGGAGAGCATTTCTATGGACTTTATTGATGGGCTTCCAAGGTCCAGGAAGGGGAACACGAGCATATGGGTCATTGTGGATAGGCTCACGAAGAGTGCTCATTTTATCCCAGTAAAGAGCAAAAGAACCGCATCTGGACTAGCATCAGTATATCTTCGTGAGATAGTGCGACTACATGGAGTCCCTTCCAGCATAGTCAGTGACCGAGACCCCATCTTTACTAGTCAGTTCTGGAACAGTTTGCAGGAGGCTATGGGCACAAGGTTGAACCTGAGTACGGCCTATCACCCACAAACAGACGGCCAAACAGAAAGGGTGAATAGGGTACTTGAGGACTTGTTGAGGCTTTGCATTCTGGATTTTGGTGGTGCTTGGGAAGACCATCTTCCTCTTGTCGAGTTTGCATATAACAACAGTTATCAAGCGAGCATAGGGATGGCGCCGTTTGAGGCTTAGTATGGGAGGCCGTGCAAGTCACCTACATGTTGGTGGGAGTCCACGGATAAGCTTATACTTGGACCCGACATGATTAGGGATACGTCCGAGAAGGTCGAGTTGATTAGAAGACGGATGAAAGCGGCCCAAGACCGGCAGAAATCCTATGCTGACAGGCGAAGGTCCGAATTAGAGTTTGAGGTTGGGGACAAGGTTTTCGTGAAGGTCTCTCCTTTACGGAATGTGGTCCGGTTTGGAGCTGTTGGGAAGTTAGCACCGAGATTCGTTGGACCCTTCCCCATCATTGAGAGAATTGGGAAGATGGCTTATAAAGTGCAATTGCCCGAGAAGTTGTCCGGAGTGCATAATGTCTTTCATGTCTCGCATCTCCGAAAGTGCCTGCATGAGTCCGCTGAGGTGGTTGAACCTAGCATGCTTGAAGACGTGGAAGTAGAGAAAGAAGAAACTTTAAGAAGAGCTCCGATTCGTATCTTGGGGTCAGAGACCAAGAAGCTAAGGAATCGTGAGGTCAGATTGGTGAAAGTTCAATGGGGTGAAGCCGAAGAAGACGCAACTTGGGAAACCGAGGAAAAGATGCGTGGGCTTTATCCATTCCTTTTTGAGGGTACACTCTCAATCTCTTTCCTTTATTTAGCGTAACTTTCTCTTTGCTATCCATGTTTATCTAGTTGTCGTGCTAAGCTTGTCATGAGAACCTTAGGTAGAAACCCTTTTGGATGAAACATGTGCTTGAGACATGTTATGTTTGATGGTTGCAAGTGGTTGCAAGTGTTTGCAAGTGGTTACTCGTGGATGCATGATACACATTAGGCACTAGATCGGCTCACACACTCCTCATATTGCATGTGCATGAGTATTTATGCTTATTCTTGGATGAACTTTGTATGCAATCACATGGATGTTGCATATGGGTGTATGGTTGAGCACGCATATAGATATTATACATTATGATAGGGATTTGCATACATATGGATACATTTCACTAACATATTTTGCATTGATCATTGCATTAGATAGGTACATATACACACACTTTTGCATATGTTCATACAGCATTTAGAATCCTTTAAGGACAATGGTTGCTCGTGGATGATGTTTTGAGTAGATGGATGTTGGATGGTAGGATACGTTCTTCCTAACTTGAAGATTTCGGGGACGAAATCCTTTAAGGAGGGGAGAATGTAACAACCCGTATTTTCAATAAACTGTTATCACATAAATCGAGGCAGAATTTAATTCAAAAATCAGAATCAGGGGAAACGGGCTATGCCATTGCGTTCGTCTCGGAAAAATACGCGAAATAGAGTCCGAGTTTTCGAAAATCGGAGTCCGTATGACCCGGTTAAGGCCCATTGAAGTTTCAGAAATTTCTATGCTAAAAACAGATTTAAATTTCAAGTTAAAAAACAGGGATTAGGGCTAATCGGGGTTAGGCGGGAAAATTCCCGCCAGGGGCCCCATGTCGACAGGGCCCCCAGGGTGTCGACAGCCCTGTCGACAGCCCTGTCGACAGGGGGTGCCCAGGCAGTTCAGCCTGGTGCACCATTTCTGATTTGGGTTGGGTCTTGTGGCTTGGTTCTAGAGAAATCTGAGATCTGACGGGCCAAACCTAATCTAGGGTTAATCCTAGGGCTAAAAACACTCTAATCTTCTATAAATATACCCCTAATCCTACCCTAAAGCCTCATTAATCAATCTAGCAACTAAACTATGTCAATTTGAAACCTCAAATGGCCTCCACCTAAAATCCCTAGCCTCCACCTTCCTCAAAGTTAAATCCTATGGAAATATGATGATCATACAACCTTTTCTATGTTGTATGAATGCTTAATAACTTGCATTCTTTATTAAGTTGCAAGTTTGATTTGCTAAAGTTTGTGTTTTGGGATTTTGCAAAAGGGTTTTCCTATTTGAGGCTTTGTTTTGGGTTTTAAAAAGGGCTTCTTCATCTTATTTGGTGGATTTGTGACTTGTTTATATTTGTAAGCCCTCTTACCTTCACTTTACAAACTCTAAAGTTAATGTTTGGTGAAAGTTGAGATTTATGTGAGTTTAGTTGATTATGCATGCTTATGCGAACTCACTAGGCCATGTTTTATATGATTCATAAGTTATGCATGCTTATGCGAACTCACTATGTCATGTTTTATATGATTCATAAGTTATGCATGCTTATGCGAACTCACTATACCATGTTTTACATGTTTCATAAGTTATGCATGCATATGCGAGATTTCTATGCAATGTTTTACATGTTTCACAAGTTATGAATGCTTATGCGAGCTTATTATGTCATGTTCTACATGTTTCATGGGTTATGCATGTTTATGCAAGATCACCTTACCATGTTATGCAAGTTTAATGGATTATGCATGCTTATGCAAGATCATCTTACCATGTTATGCAAGTTTAAATGGATTATGCATGTTCACCTTACCATGTTATGCATATTTAATAAGCTATGCATGTTTATGCGAGTTTGCTATGACATGATTTGCAAGTTTAACATGTATGCATGTTTATCAAAAAGTGTGAAGTTCATCATGTATGTTATGCCAAGTTACCTTTTATACCCTTAAGCGTTGTGACGAACATGTAAGCGAGATAATGACGTTGGGAGGGTTTGGGTAAACTTAAAAATACATGAAACTAAAAGATTGGGAATTTACCTATTAAGTTAGGTCTACCCCTTCGGAATTTACCTATTAAGTTAGGTCTACCCAAGTATATGTTAACTTGTAAATGGGTTTAAAAGTCGACATGACATTAGATAACATGATATGGCCAACTCGAGGTTAGACCTAGTTGTGGTGTAAATCTTCCCAGGTAACCACAACGTGGGGTCTAATGTGGGTAGTTGGTCATGTTGCACCGTAAGACCCGAGGTTAGACCTAGACGTGGTGTAAATCTTCCCAGGTAACCACGGATGTCTAATGTGAGAGGTTGGGTGCGTTAAGTAATTAATGCCTCATGATTAGGGTTAAGTCATGGCCCACTAATACTTAACCAATAATGGGGATGCGAGGATTAGATGGGGTTAAGTGGTTACACTTAACTAATTTAATCCGGGATTAGTGAGGGGTTAAAACCACACTTAACCCTCTTAGAAACCCTAGCAACGTGGTCTGTTCCAGCAGTAATCCCAGTTTGGTATCATTCACAACCCTAGGGGCTAGGCTAGGGCGGGGCACGATTACTGGACTGATGTAAGCGACCAAAGCGACGGCTGAGTGGTACAGCGGTGCGGGTCCGGCGGGCTACGGACGTGCACGTAGTCCGATGTTGGACAAACTCGAGGCACGGGTACCAGTAGGCTTAGACTGTGCATTATTGCTTAGGTGTCTGGGGTTGACACCCGAGGGCTTGATACACCCGAAGGTGGACCCAGCTCAGTCTGACTACATCCATGTGGGCCGTATGGACACCAACACTTGACGTGTTAGGTTTATAGGGAGCCGATCGACTAGACCGTTGGGCTGGGCCTTATACTAAGGTCACTTCATGTTATTGGACCAAAGTTTGGGCTAAGGGATCAGGATCTATTTTGTGGGTTTGCTAGTACACTGTGGTGCAAAGTTTAATCTCGTCTATGTGATGTCACCCTTATCTATTGCCAGTATGTTCATCTCAGTTCCATCATGCTGTTAACTTTATTAGTTTATAGATTGATCGTAGTAGGGCTTACCAGTCTTTCTGACTGACCTGTTTTCTTTCGCTTCTTTTCTTCCGTTTCCCCCCCCCCCCCCCCCACAGGTTCTCAAGGAGGGGCTACATCTGCTTTGTGGATCTTTGGCTTGCGTATTGGATAGCTCATGTATGGATCTGAGCTAGCTGTGGCTTATCTTTTATTTCTGGGGATTAGTACTGATGTTTTACCATGTACTTTGTTATCACGTATCTAGACTTATGTTGTATTTTGGATTATGACATTTTGATAGTATGTACTTGACTATGTTGGTTTTCTGAGATGATGATGAGGGGTTTTATCTGCTACCGCTGCTTTACTTATATTTACTTATATTTATTCTGTCTTGCGATATCTCTGTGCATGTTTACCCTCACAATAACGCCCCTCCAAAGCTAGCACATTCTAAGGAGTGATCCTAGTGGAGGTGGGGTGTTACAACTACTGTGGCTATAGATGGAAGTTGGGCACTTATTTGCCCTTTGACAAGTGTCGTAGTCTTGTCGAGCCTACGAAACCATGTCGCGATGAGGTTACCTCCCAGAAATCCAGGAGCCCCGGAGTCTTAGGAAAGAAGGAAACAAGGATTCAAATAGAGGATCAAAAGATAGTTCATATGGCTTTGGGGAATATGCCTTTAAAACAAAACTTTTCTTTTGAAAATGCTTCTTTTAAAACCATTTTGAAATAATTTTTCAAATCTTTTTATCTGATCCGGTAACCTTCAGCTCTGATAC
The DNA here is from genome assembly GCA_030737875.1 of Allium sativum. Lineage (NCBI taxonomy): Eukaryota > Viridiplantae > Streptophyta > Magnoliopsida > Asparagales > Amaryllidaceae > Allium > Allium sativum. The sequence goes on from CM060909.1 coordinate 631,260,972, forward strand.
CAAGTGAAACACCCCACCTCCGTTAAGGTCACTCACAAAGGGAATGCCTTAACTTCAGTGGAGCATTTTTTTAGTACAAGATGCAGAAAAATTACAAGATAGACAAATAAAGCTGCGAAAAATAAATAACCTTTATTGATTAAAACAGCTTGTACAAAGATTGTTTTACAACACCAATACTTATTACAAGAAAGCATCTGACTTGTTTAATATATAAGAAGCACAAACTGACAATGGTATTCCCCTATAAAGCATGAGCCAACCATAGCAGTAGAAAATGGAGTTCAAAGCAATGCACCAAAGAATCTTCAAGCTCGAAAATAGTAACAGCCCCAAAATGAGCTGAGCTTTTCCCTCCCTGACTACTTTGGGGGGAGGGGGGAAACGGAGGAAAAGCGGCGAAAGCAAACTAGGTTAGACATAATGTCTGGTAAGTCCAGTGATTCTTAGTATTTAAACGAGGAAAAGGGTCATGACATGAATAAACTAAATATAAGACTAAACCATAGTAACAAGATAACATGGGGGTAAGCATGGGATATGGCAAGATAAACTGAACGTAACGATAAACTGAATGCGCTTCTACTCCTTCTCTGCTTTGCAACTACCCTGTTATACTGATTTCTATATCTCTGCACTACCTACTAGTGTCCAAACTAGTAATCTATGATCATATGATAACGTGGTCCCAATCCCCGTATTTGCGGTTGCCTTCAAGTGTACATCTATTATGGGGATTCCATTTATAACCTAGATCTAATTTAGGATTTACTATCGAACGCTTCCTAGATTCAACCAGGGTTTACGCTACCCAAGGCCACTGGGGTTTATGCTACCTATTGAACGCTTCTCGGATCAAGGGTTCACGCGACCTAGGTCCAACTAGGGATTATGCTACCAACTTTATGTTAATTTTCCATGCGTCTATGTCAGTCGGCCCTCTCTTGCGTGTAGATACTCTGTGCTGGCCCCACCATATGGTGTATCAAGCCTTATGATAGTGACCCGACACGATTCAAGATGCACAGTGTATAACTACTGGTACCCAGTGCCTGCTTTTTCCACTCCGAAGTATGTGCACGCCTGTAAACCGTCGGAACCTACACTGACGTACCCCCTGCCGCTATTTTGACCGCTTATAATCAGCCCAGTAATCGTGCCCCACCCTGCCTAGCTCAGGGTACCGTGATACATCTATGTGGGTTACTGCTGAAATGGGTCCCCGTTACTAGGGTTTCCTACTGGTTAAGTTTGTGGGCCTATATATATACAATATTACCCACCTACACGTAATGTACTTAACCCTTCCACTGATTTAAGCATGTCTATTAAATGGTTAAGTTTGTGGGCCTATATGTACTAATATTTCCCACCGATCCCGATATGTACTTAACCTTTCCACTGGTTCAAGCATGTCTATTTAATGGTTAAGTTTGTGGGCCTATATTACTAATAATACCCACCAACCCGATATGTACTTAACCCTCCCACTGATTCAAGTTGATATATATTTTTGGTTAAGTGTTATCCATTCATTCAAGTTAACTTATCCTGCCCACTCATCATGTTATATATATATATATATATATATATATATATATATATATTTGTTAAGTGTTCCCCTTGTGTTACTCAACCCCTATCACATATCATGTTATATGTATATATATTTTGGTTAAGTGTTCCTCTTGTGTTAATTAACCCTATCACACATCATGTTATACATATATATTGTTAAGTGTGTCCTATTAACTTAACCTCACCCACTTGTCTAATTAACATGTTATGACGGTTAAGTGTTTTAATTTTACTTAACCTCACCCACTTGCCTAGTTAACATGTTATGACGGTTAAGTATTCTAAATTTACTTAACCTCACCATCTAGTCTAGTTAGCATGTTAAACACTTAACCCTACCCACTTGTCTTGTTAACATGTTATTATGGTTAAGTGTTCCCTTAGTTACTTAAACCCCACAAATCTTGCCCTGTTAACATATTAGGTTGGTTAAGTGTCCAAATTAACTTGACCCCTATCAATCTTGTCTAGTTAACATGTTGAATTGGCTAAGTGTTTTCTCGATTACTTAACCCCACCCTTCTTGTCTTTGTTAACATATAATTATGGTTAAGTGTTTCCCTAGTTACTTAACCTTACCATTTCTAGCTTGATTTATTCATGAGCCTTAATTAATTAATTAATTAAAGCACCAACCACTCACATTAGACAGATATTGTTGTGGTTACTGGATGTGCTGGTCGGTTCCGGGCATGTTTACACCACAACTCAGTCTAACCTCGGGTCTTTCTGGGCTTGATGCACTAACCACCCACATTATACAGGTATTGTTGTAGTCACTGGATGTGCCAGTCGGTTCCGGGCAGTTTTACACCATAACTCGGTCTAACCTCGGGTTAGGAATATTCGACTTTTACTAAATTTACATATTTTCTATTTATGTAATTTTTCCGTAAATCAATTTCGCCTAGATCATATTCAACTGTCATGCAAATTAACATACTTATATTTTATGCCCAAAACTTGATTTACCAATCAATTAACCCGACTTGCAGTTTATACCAATTTAGATTTAATATTCCCCTTTTACAATTCATGCCTAATGTAGATTAATATTCCAATTTACGGTTCATGTCAAAACTAGATTTAATATTCTAGTTTATCGTTTATGTCAAAAACTTAGTTTAAACGCCAATTATACACTTTCCGGCCAAGTAAATTTATCAATTTATGCCCAAGTCTAATATGCATGTAAATCATTCATTATTATAGCAAATTTAGATTATGCCGACATATTTATTATTCCAAATTAACTTAATTAAGCTACGCCCAATCCCCGCATCATAATCTTACGTATAACATGATTTCACAAGTTTTATATGCACTCATGAAATGGCACTAATCAAAAGGAATAGGGGATAAGCACGAGAATTAATACAAAAGATTAGGCATGCAAAAATAATGGCTCCAACAGGTTCGATGTACGTAATAGTGAGTAGGAATAAACTAGCCAAGTTACACACTAAATATGAGATCCACATAATCAAGGGAATAGGCATAGGTGATTTGGTCCAACATAATGCCAGTTCAAGGTACAACATGATCGATTAATTGTAACAATGGGAATACTCATAAGCAACTAACCACAATATTCATAGGCAATTAATCACAATAGTCATGGGCGACTAATCACTATAATTTCTTTACCAATGCCATAGGCAATAGTCTCATAGTTATGATTCATAGTCGTAGGCAATAATTTCATAGGCGACAATTCATGGCCATAGTCTTAGAAAAAGGTCTCATCTTCATAGTCATAGTCATAGGCAATAGCTTCATAGGCAACAGTTTCATAGTCATAGTCTTAGGCAAAAGTCTCATAGTCATAGTCATAGGCAATAACTTCATAGGCAACAGTTTCATAGTCATTGTCTTAGGCAAAAGTCTCATAGTCATACTCGTAAATAAGATCCAAAGGCATAGATAACTTTCGATTTGACATAAGCACGAATCAAAGATAATTAACTTGTAAATTGGTATAGTTCTAAATTTTGATTCATTACATTCACAGTTTTAATTACACGTTCAAATCTAAGGAATAACCAAACTTACAGTGATCGGTTTAGAAAAGGCGATTTGCTATTATTCGAGCGACGTTGCTTGAAGCGGAATGCCTATGGTCCGACTTCAAGCTTTAACTTGATTTGAATCTCCAATTTGAAGAAGAACTATAACTTGTTTTAATAGAGAATAAGATTTATTTTAATGGTGGAGGCTAGAGAGAAACATCATGTAGACACCTAAAAGAATTTGTGTGGAGAAAGTGAAGTTTGGGGGCGTTTATATAGCGTAGAACTCATGAACTTGGTCCATAAATCAGCTCGGATACATAAAAATGAATTCTGCCTCGGATCTGGAAAAACAAGGTAGGTCGACACCAAGGTCGACCCCCAGGTAGACCTATAGGGGGGAGGTCGACCCCCTGGTCGACCTGTCTGGGGAGGTCGACCTGCGTCCTAGGTGGGAAATTTCCCGCCCAGCCCGCATCTGGGTTCTGTTTTGAATTTTAAATTCTGTTTCGAGCTGTTTTCTTTATTTTGAATTTCTGAAACTTCTGAAGGCCATAACTTCTTCATACGAAGTCCGATTTACGCAAACTCGGACTCTATCTCAAGCAGAATTCCGAGATGAACGCAATGGCCCAACGTGTTTTACCTAATTCTTCTTTTACAAATTAATTATACTTAGATTTGTTAATTTTATGTTAATAGAAAATACAAGGAGTTAAACCGTTGGACTTGCACTACCATCGCTAACTCTTTCTTGACCTCTTACAATCAACCCTAGTAAGCGTGTCCCTGTGCTTGACCTAGTTTGAGCTCATATAGATACTAAAATGGGTTACTGGTTGAACAGGGTCCGCACACTTGACACAAGCTTCCCTTCTAAGCTTGGTGCCCACTAGGAATTCCCACTTAACCCCCTTTTATTCCCATGTCTTAACACATGCCTCATTTTGGTTAAGTGCTTTTATTATGTTTCACATGCGACCCATGTTACCCACATAACCCTTTATTATTCCCATGTCTTACCACATGTCTTATCTTGGTTAATTGTTCATTAATTCATTATAACTGTAAGCTTGCAAGACCTCCCACATTAGATTACCGTTTGCGGTTGCTGGATATGCTGAGCGGTCCTGGGCAGGCTTGTGCCGCAATCCGAATCTAACCTCGTGTCTTTGCATTATTACGCATCTAGTTTTTTCCTTTGACCTCTCATATTAGATTACCAAATTGCGGTTGTTGGATATGCCGGGCGGTTCCGGGCATGCTTATGCCGTAATTCGAACCCAACCTCGTGTCTTAGGCGTTTATTATTACTTTCTTGATTCAAGTCCCAATTTCAAATATTAGATTATAATATATTCCAATTACCCATAATTTCCAATCTAAATTATGTTTATAATTTTAGATCCAAATTATGCCTATAATCTCATGTGTACAAGTTATGACAAATTATGCCCAAACCAATTTTCATAGTTATTAACAGTCTATGCCAAATCTCATGTATACAAGTTATACCCAATTATGCCCAAACCAATTTATGCCAAATCTCATGTACCCAATTACGCCCAAACCAATTTCCATCAATAATTTATGCCAATCTCATGTATACAAGTTATACCCAATTATGCCCAAATCAATTTCCATGGTTACCAACAATTTATGCCAATAATCTCATTTTATTACATATTTCCCAACTTTTCCCAATCATTCCAATGTTATTTGTAAGCAAATCTCAACGCAATATGTTAGGCTCGGAGTTAGCCTAATCTCATAAGAAAAAAAGGAAAAGAAGAAGGGAATATAATCCAAAACATCAAAACTGGCATAAACACATAAATAGGCATGTGAAATGAATAACGACAAAATAGACCAGACAAGCATATGATAATAGCAAATGAGTATGAATTTAAAAGATAACAAATTACAAAACTTTATATAACTTGATATGATTCATCTTATTTATAGGCATACACATTAGATCCAATTTACAATCCTATCACAATTAATTTTTAATTTAATTATATGTGAAAGTGACATAAACTCACAGCGATAGGATTCTTAGAAAAGAGAATTAGGTGTTGTTGTAGCAATTCTAATCTTGAATATTCTCTACTTTGATTGTTTGTTGAACTGATCTTCTAATTGGAATACTCTTATTCTAATTTGTTTTGGTGGAGAAAAAAGGCTAGTTTAGATTAGAGCAGCATGGAGGCGCCATGGATGAAGACAATGAGATTAGGGTTAGGTTTAGGTGTTTATTTATAGGTGTATTGGGACCCTTAGATCTGATTAGGAACCATCTGAACCATCCAGACCAGAAAAACACGTCATCCAGCCAATCCCAAAAAAAACACCTCATGAAATCTAGACCACAACACGTCATCGGCCAGATCTGGACCGATGGAGGTCGAACCCTATAGGGGGTCGGCTCCCCAGTCGACTCCCCTTGGGGGGTCGACACCCACGAGCGGGAAATTTCTCTCTCAGCTATTTTGGGTTGGATTTCGAATTTTGAACTGCTCTGGTTATTCAATTATTATTTAATTAAATTCTGCTTTAAACTGACATCTTCTAAGCCTCATAACTTCTTCATACTGTATCTGTTATACGCAAACTCGGACTCTATCCCAAGCAGAATTCCGAGACGAATGCAATGGCGTAGTCTGTTTCCCTTAATTCTTCTCCTAAAAGTTAAGTATTCTTTAATTTGTCATTTTAATATTTTGAAATTACGGTACAAAAAATTGCATCCCTTAAAACCACATGCAAAAAATCGCATCACTTTCCTATGAGAATCTCGCATCACTGTAAATCAAAGAGAAAACACATGCGGATCAACTAAATTAATCTACGGCTCCACATGACAGATCCATTGTGCTAAAAAGACTTGGCATTTGCCAAGTTGCCAAGTCGTTCTAGAAAAATCGCATCGCATCCCTGTGTGTGACACGGTGAAAATGCCAAATCGTCCAATGCGATCACAAGAAATCGCACTGCATCCATCCTTAGCCAAAAATCTGCTCCACTTCCTGTGCTAAGAATTCACATCGTTTCCTTGTGTGGGCACCGGAGATTTTATCGCTTCACTTGATATGGTCAAGGAAAAATCGCGTCCCCTGAAGTGATGCTATTTTTGCCAGATCAAGCCGATTTTGCCAAGTCCAAAATCCCTGCGTTGCGCACGTGTAAATAGGTGATTGGGTCATTCTGATCCACTATTTTAAGCATGCCAAATCCAGGTCTTACGCTTATCACATTTGCCAGAGTGATCTGCCAATGTTTTCACCATGGCTTTTTGTAATTTTCATGTGCTGATCAGGTAGTTTTGATGTGCCAATCGGCTATTTTTCACGTTCCTGCCATGCCAATCGGCTATTTTTGAGTGTGCGAGACTGCTTTTCACCAAAACCATATATTTTTTGCACGACAAGTTTTGCCACATGATCGGACCAACACGCTTAAGTATTTTGAGCTGATCCGACTGTGTTGATCACGTATTTTTACTACGCCAGTTTTTCTAAGTCCATCAATGACGATTTTATGAAGCAATGCCATTTCGAATCCTTTTCCGAACACATCACGACTTCAACCAAATCGCTTCGTGTTTTCTGACAACATTATCGATGGTTGAGCGTGTCGCTAACCAAAATATTGATGTATGACAGCTTTAACCAAAAAGCGTGTCAACAATATGCTTTAAAAGTAATACGAAGTTTAATTCATGGTAGATATATTATATCAATTTTTTTAACAAAACATAATGTATGAACACTATGCTTTTACAATATTATATATGTAATGCATGGATTATGCTTTAGTGTACCGAATGGTACATTGAGGTAGTTTATGGGTTTGAATTTTCATGATATTAAAGTAAGTGTACTACTTGAACAAAGTATCACTTTTTGGTTCTGTATAGTGGTTTTATAGTATCTCCTATAAGAGATCTTGAGAATATTAGTTTTGACTATTAATGATCATAGAAATTTTGACTGGTTCATATAAAATGTTGTAATTATCAATTAATACATGCTTGAAAGACATAGGTTCAAATATTTTAAGATTTTCCATGATTTGTAGTGATATAATTAGAAGAATAATTAAAACCCTTCAAAACATGCAATTTGACTAGCTAAAAATTATCGTCAAAATTATACTTTATCAGTTTAAAAACTAACAAAAAATGACTTACAAATAATGGTTATGACACTATGCAAGAAAGTGGATCTGAAAACAATTATTCCCCATTGTCTCATCATGTACCTATCTATCGCTAAATCCGATGTTGTCTCATTGCACATCAAAACATAGATATGACCGGTCGTCTGATATGCAGTAACATAATATTGTTTGATGTAATAGTATCATATCTAGTATTTCCTATTCAACAATATACAAATATCGATTGATATGAATAATTATTTACATAATGAAATAAACATTTGCAAAATGAAATAAATGGATCGCAATTTTATTTAAGCAAGTGTTACATTACAAATCAAATTCAAATACAATATAACTTTTAGTATCATTCCACTTACATTTTCAAATATAATACAACCTTCACTATCACTCTCTTGTATATGAGATATATCTACACTCTCATATGTAACAATTTTTTACTCACACTCACTTGAGTTTGTTTTTGATGTTGATCTTGATTTGGTTACTCGAACGTATGTTCAACCATTTCTTGTACCTGACATGTAACAAACGCAGTAGAATGGACAAAGAAACAAATCTGCACTGCAAAAATAAATTTTAATTTGAATATTGACATTACCTTTGTTTATGGCTTTGTTTTCTCTTCATGTTTTAAATAAGGACAAATATATTTGAGCTTGGACAATCTATGATATGCACAATGTATCACTTTGAATATCAAAAGACCGGTCATCGATTGAATCTCTCGAACTATTAATATACAATCAACAACATAAATTTGAATAAGGCACTACCAAAAATTTGAACAAGATGCCAATCGACAATATGAACATGGCAATGCCACAAATTTGAATAAAGCACTAACATAAATTTGAACAAGACAGTGCCTTATAATGATCAAACAACGAAACAATATGCCAATAGACAATATAAGCATGTCAAAGCCACAAATTTGAATAAGACACTTCCATATATTTGAACAAGACTGTGTCATAAAAAGTTAACCAAACAAGATACAAATCGACAATGTGAATAAGGCAATGCCACAAATTTGAACAACAAGTGTCATAAGTTAAAATAGAAAGTGCCATAATTTAAAATAGTAAGTTGAAATCTTCTATAACAATAACAAAATGCAATTTTAACCAACCATCGCAAATTGAATTTTAAATTAAGCTGCAACTGGAATCATCAATTTTGAACAAGTCAAGATAGAAACACAAGAAGACAAGATGCAATACAACAACAACCCATTAGTTATAGTAAGCATTTCAAGTAAAATATGGAATCAAGCTAGCATAAACAAGAGACGATGAATATATATATATATATATAGGAAAAATAAATGACTAGTGCACAAGCAAGGTGAAGCACCTATAAGACATGGCATGATCAATTGTCAAATGTTTACAAAAGTTCATGGAAAAATAATAGATTACCAAAACGAACAAATCAAGGCAGTAATAAAAAATTTAGACAATGTCAAGTTTGTATGGAAAGTGTAATATATTAGAATAAATACCATACCACAAAAGAAAAAAAATTCAAGTCTAATATCATCATCCATCAGAAAGTCCATGGCAATAAGATTCAATATCGGTGAATTCAAACTAAAAGTATATGCGAACATATAGGAAATCAATTCCTATGTAAAATTCAAGTTCATCATCAGAAATATTTACGATCTAAGTCAGAAAAATAAAGAGATGTGTTATATCCAAAATTGGGTCTAACACCTGAATTGTTCTAATTTGGGGGAGATTAGTATCATAAAAAATGCAAGAAAAAGCAGAAAAGACACAAGGTTTATAGTGGTTCGGCGTTAACCAGCCTACTTCCACTTTATATCAATGATTATACTTAAGATTCGAGTACAACCAATGAGTCATCTCTCAACCTCACTTTTACAATATTGATTCACTCGTAAATTCAAGATAACTGTAAGTAGAAATAATGGAGATATGATAATGGTGGAATTAGAGCTCCGAATTGCCAAAAAGATCCTGAAAAATGCTAAGTCTGGGCTATCTATAGGTGATATTTGCAGACGGATCGTGGTCACATGTGGCACAAATCCCAATGATCTCGGACGTGGTTTGTAGTCTAATGAAGAAATGGTCAAAATGACAGTTATGGATAGGTGGCATAAGATCCTTCATCTTCGGGTCGTGGATGACTTGGTCGTGGCCTTCATCTCTCAGCTTCAAGGATCAAATCGTGGAAATGACTCAGGTGTGGATGGATCGGATCGCTGTAGGGAACCGCGATCGAGGTGGCATAGTAATAGTGTCACGATTCGGCAAGGGCTTGGTGACCACGATCGGGGTTTCATAGCTTTTATGAGTAAAACTCCATATGTGTGAATCTTGGTGGCTTGATCCAAAAGCTGGCCAACATTTTTCCACCTCGAAGTATGTTTTATCAAGGATGGAACATGCTTTGAAATTTCAGACTTATCTTTTCATGAAGCGATGCAAATCAGAAGTCGTATCTGTCTGAAATGTCATACAGCTTCAGAAAATCGTGTTCTTTAACTGATATAAATATTGGGTTCATCAGTCATTTCTCTGTTCATCGAGCAATTTTTATCTCTCGAACTTCGGAAGGACATCACGATCAAATCGTCATGTATGCTCTTAATGTTTTTGCACGGAATGACGCTAAATAGCTTTCACATTTCTATAAACATGGAATTCTGCCTTTCCAACTCATTGATCAAGTTATGGCTCGGATCGCCACTCCAGATCATGGATCGCGGTGGACTACTTTGCACCCTCGAGTAGAGCCATCTTGTGGGATTCAGATCATGGTCCAGGGGGCCCATTTACGAACCTTGGTGGGCTTTTTGCCTTCCCGTGGCCTATCTGCTTTTCAAAAACCCGAAAAAAAGGGAAGACCAAGGGTCGTTCTTATTCCTTTATAAGTCGAGCTTCCCCTTCCAATCTTCTTCTTCTTCCTTTTGCAGCTGCCACCCACTTCCATTCGAAACCCTAATTTGATTTTTCCCAAAAAACTAAAAATTCTCTACGATTAAAAAGGTAATGGCATGAGGCTCCTTTCCTATTTTGTTTTGTTTTTCTTTTGCTCCTCTTTATTCCTTGTGAATCTTCTCCAATGGCGATGGAGATAGTGACGACACTGGGTTTAGCTATGGTGGTAGATGGGTTAGATTTCATGCATTTAAGAACAACAATGAAGGAGAAGGAGTAGGCCAGGTTGGATCGTAGATGAGGGTCAAGCTCGGGTCGTGGCGACAGCAAAAAATGGAAGAAAGCGAGATGGAGTTGGTGTCTAACGCGGCAACGGGTTGGATCATAATATATTGGGGAAGTACTAACTAGTGGAGTCGTGGAGTAGAGCGGATCGGGAGTCCCTTTCACGATCTGTTCGGGTAATGGAGAGTTATCATGGACTGGATCGTGCTACGATCCGTGGCCTACATCACGAGGCGATGCTGCTTTGCTGGCATAACTTGCTAGGGATCGGACACCCACGATCTAATCCATGTTCTACCCATTGACATTTATGCCGCGATCTGATCCACAAAACTCCAATGAACCATCTTTGTTGATGATCTCAGATATGTATTAACTTAAGCAATGTAATATATGACAATGGACAGTTGGGCTAGAACCTTCGAGATGAACTATCTAGACTGAGTGACTTAACTTGATGGCATATCACGACCAATATCATGTTAATTTAACTAACTTCTTGCTTTTCTTATATGTACGCACATACACACACTTGCACTTACACACACGGGGGATTGGGTAACTGTGTTCTAATTTTTACTCGCCAACACAGCTATGTCTGATAAACAAGTGACTGAGACACCAAATAAGGTACCGAATCAGAGACATCAGTACATCACGGCCCTGATGTGCTTCCCTCATATTCAGATGGGGAAAAATCCGACCCTGATTACGAGACAGATATCGATATAGAGTCAATTACTTCTGAGAGCACATCCCTTGAAGATGAGGATGATCGAGCTCCTAACGAGATTCTTGGTGTTAAGGAAATTGAGAAGCTCACCGATTCTCTACCTTCCAAGTTAGATGATATAAAACTTAAGAAGATATGCTTAAGACACAGAATGTCCTGGGACAATGTGGAAACTCCAGAAAGCGGAGATAGACCTCATTCTGCCCCGTAGGGGTACATGACTGTTAGTCGACTCATGTGCTGGGTAGGAGCTATTCCTCCCTTCCCTCCACTTGTTGTCGATCTCTTAAGACAATTACACATTACCCCTACGCAACTCCATCCGAATGCCTACGCAGCTCTGTATACTCTGTATATTTCTTATACGGAGATTCTACAGACCGAACTTACCTTTAAAGATCTGAAATTCTATTACCATTTCAAGCATCATTCCGCAGGGGCTCCCAATTTTTCTTTCTTCGAATCCGTTGCCAACAGAAAAGTTGTGACGGATGGTTATAGTAATATAGGGGATATCAAATCTGACTGGTTCTATATAAAACATCAAGCTGGATGTGCGAGGAAGTGGCTACAAGCAAGTATGTTTTCAACTTTCCCGCATTTACTTCGAATGCATAATTTCAGTGCTAATAAGTCATTTTGTTCCATAAAGATCACAACTTTGAAAGAATGGAAGGATCGATATACGAAGACTGAATGTCCCGTCTTCTCAAAAGTAACTCAGATTTCTTAAGGATTAAGAAATGTATTACCGACGAAAACCTTCACAAACATCGTCTTCTAGATATAATATTTGGACTTGGAGCCGGTGGCAAACCTAACAAGTATATACCTCCGACTGAGGGAGAAGGAACTTCTCAAGCCGTAGAGACAACCAACCTTCGCAAGAGTCCTTCGCCGATGATCAATCAGGACAATGAAGATTTAAACGTATACAAAGGAGACGAGGGGCAAGCTGACAAGCCAAAGGAGATCCCGACCTCAAAGTGGCAGTCTCCCTTAAAAACTTCATCACCGGTTGAGTCTGTCGCTCAGGATGAGTTAACGGAGGAACATATAGTCAGGGAATTTAATAAGATTCCTTTACCAGACGATATCTATACTCAAGAAGACTTCGGAGGGGAACCAATTTTTCCTATCTCTAAGGAGACGAATGCCCCAGTTGGAGAAAAAGGAGTCACACAAACGAGCCTAACTCTGGGCCCTGGTCCGTTAAAAAGGGATTTCACGGGATGCACAAATCACATGCACCATTTATCATAACATCTTATACCACTGACATTCATAGTTTTAACATGCACCTGTTTCTTTTGTAGGGGAAATGTCTCGTAAACGATCTTATTCTTATCGTTCCCTTCGTGAGGGCACACCAAGCCTCCTTCCAAATCCCGAGCATGTTAGTAGTGACAGTCGAGGAAGAGATAGTCATCGGCCCCGGGATTCTCATCAATCTTATTCTACATGATCTCGATCTCCATCAAAGCAAGGTTCTGGAAAGCTTCACAGTTGTCCATCTCTACCGGCTGAGGGTAAGAAACTTCCTAAAGATTTGGCCCCTCCAAACAGTACTCCTTCTCATATCCACTCTTCTAAAAAACACCACGAGCCAAAGGAAAAAAACAAAGACGAGGGCAAGATCGTGGAGAAGAGAAAGGAATCTCATGTTTCCTAGAGTGAGCACGACTTGGATACCACCGCTGCACAGGATATTGCTCCCAATTCTGAAATTTAGGCCAAGCTGGAGCACTTCCGAAAGCAATTCCCTGAAATTTACTTTGAGAGGAGGATGATCGTCCCAGATCTTGAACCGATCCCCGAGGATTGGGACACAGAGGTGATAGGGTAAGTATGCCATGTAGCTAAACAATACGGGGTAATGAAGAAGCATGCTGTTGTTGTATATAACAGTGTTGTATACACAATTATATACAATTATATGATTTTTGTTTGATGATAACAACCAAATATATTTTATTATTGAATGTGTTGATTTACTACACAACAAACAGAAATATAGTATTTCTATTTAAATAAAAATAACTGTATAGAAACTTGAACAATCACACAGTATTTTATTTAAATAAAAATATTTTATTTCAATATCAAAAAGTACATCTTTTACTCCACTATTTGACATACTACATTTCATTTATACAACTACTTTTATATTCACATATACAGACAATTATACATTGACACAGTTATTTTTATTGTCTTCCATCTTATGTCTTCACAAGCTCCAATCAAGTCCTGTCTTCATACCTGTTACAAGAAACGCACACACACGGTAGACTACAACAAAAATAAATTCAAATACAACCAAATAAAAATTTAGTTTTAAATTTTATTTGCCTCAGAATTACGGTGTGTTTCTCATCACTTTTCTATACTTGGTCTGATATGCAGGGACAGAAAAACTCGTCTGGATGGCTGCATATACACACGTGTATACACGTGTGCACTGCCAGCACTGCCCGCCAATCCAGTGTCGCGACTGAGGAATAGCCACTTGGACCATCTCGACTCAGCGCAATATACTCATGAACATGAACAAAGTCAAAAGCAAATGGCCGAGGACATAGTCAAAGTAAAATGGTCGACAAGTCAACACACAAGAGAGTCATAAGCAAGTCAAACATGAATGAAACATAGTGCAAATGAAAAGACAGCAACGAGATGAATCATAGCACAAGCCAAATGGAGCAAGTCAGGTTTACATTGCATGCTGAACACAAACTCACTCAAGCAACTCAGCAGCATGAAGGTTAACACAACACAGCAAGTCAAAGTCAAGAAACAAGTAAGCATCTCAGGCAGCACACAACTCAGAATGCAGTGTAAAAGTGGTCGGGCTAGTGTACAACAACATGGTACAGCACATGCTCGAGCATGATCAAGCAAGAGTGGCAATACCCAATCTCAGGTGCAAACAAGGTCAAGGCTACAGCAGCAAAAATAGTTAAAAATGCAAAGATGCAAATTTGAATAAGCTTGACATAAGGCAGTGCAGTATGATTGATTTTTGAACAAGCCTGCAATCTATCAGTGAAGCCAGTTAAGGAATAATCTTAAATGTTTTGAGAATTCAAAACATTACTCTTCCAGAACAAATTCAAATTGTTTCAGAAATGAACATATAAGTGGAGTTAACAAAGAATGCAGACAAGCTCTCAATAGTTGCATGTATGAATGGACAAATGTGCACAGCGTTATGAAAATGGGTCGAGGCAGTTTGACATATCAAAGCAATAAGTAAAATGCAACAGGGGGCCGAGCACAATTCAAAACAATTACACATGAGTATAGTACAACAGTTTTAACAAGGCATCAGGCCAGTTTTTTTTTAAGTTCATGGCAACATACCAAAGTCAAAGCATCAATCCAAGGCCGAGGCAATTCAAGAGTAGTATTAGTACGAGACAGATTTTCTTTAAGGAGAAATCATGTTTGATGGAGTCGAAAGTATTAACTTAAAATTCCAAGCAGAAATCATAAAGACATTATCTTGAGGAAGAGAAATTCGCATTTTTTTTAGAAGCCACCAATGTTCTCTTTTGAGATAAAGTTCTATATTTTTTGGCAAAAGATCAAAGCAGTAAATTTGGGAAAGTTTTTAATCAGAAAGAGGAGTCACGAATTCACTCCTTATTTTTCTCAAGATATTTCGAGAAACTCATGAATCAGTTAGTCAAATATGGCAAGCAAATATTCTCGTTTTTAAACCGATGAAAATTAGCACAAATCCATCCACGAAGACTCCAGAATCAGAAGAAATCAAGCCCAAAATTCTCGTATATATCATGACAAAGTCAAAGCAAAATATCATCTAGAATCGAGCCCAAAATCCACGAGTATATTCAAGACCAAATCAACAAACGAAATCAGAGAATCAGTATCCTAGAGAGTTCGTAATACTCTATAAATAACACACGTCTTCCTCATTTGCAGATATAGAAAAAAAAACATCGAGCATAAATAAACGAAATCAAGGGAAAAATCACATACAATTTTCCAGAGCGAACGAAGTTGAATCGAAGAATCCTGAAGCATCAATTTGATCACGCTACCCATTAGAGGAAGATCGATTTTTGAAGAACCCTAGGAGGAAGTCGCCGCCATTATTTAACAATAAGGGAAAAGCTTCAGTACTGAGTAAAAAGAATGGACGGCCAAGTCAAAACAAGGGGCTAACCCACTTTAGTTATTTCTAGGGTTTTATTTTTTGGTTGTTTTAAGTTTTTTTATTTAAATCAAAAGGAGTAAATAAACTACTAATGTTTGTAGTTGGAAAAATCACAGCTTGAGAAGTACGAGTTGTGTCAAGGTCTTGAGCGTAGGGTTTAAACAGTCGGGAGCGAAGGTCGCGAGTTACAAGAGTGCGTAGCGTAGAGATTGTTTATAATTCCTAGTAGAAACCTTGAATGCAGCAGTAGGCACAGTTTTGCCGAAGCTGGGTATCCTCTGTGTGTGATTTTCTTTCTTCAATTTTTTTATTTTGTCATTCTGTGATATTTTGATTTTAATTCACTTAATTTGCAATAAACCCTATTCACCCCCCCCCCTCTAGGGTTAATTTAGATCCTACAAGTGGTATTAGAGCGGGTATTTTTAACTCTAGAGTCATGAATTTGTCAAACAACGCTTTTTCTGAGGGTCAGTCCATAGCTAGGCCACCAATGTTTAATGGAACCGATTATGCCTATTGGAAAGCTAGGATGAAAATTTACTTAAGTTCTATCGATTATGATGTAAGGGATATTGTTGAGACATGGTACAAACCTCCCTTTACGATTATTAATGATATTGAAATTTCTAAGCCAAAAGATAAGTGGGATGCTAATGATAAAAAATTATTCTCAACTGATGCCAAAGCAATGAACGCTTTAATTTGTGCTCTTGATAAAACTGAGTTTAACCGTATATCTCACTGTTCAACTGCGCAGGAAATTTGGCATACTTTGGAAGTTACACATGAAGGAACATCTCAAGTCAAGGAATCTCGTCTCGCACTACTCTGCAACGAATATGAAAATTTCACGATGCGGAAAGACGAAGATATAAAAGATATGTATGGTCGATTTTCCACACTGATTTATAATACAAGGGCTCTTGGTAAAGTCTACACTGAAGTAGAATTAATACGCAAGATACTGAGAGTACTGCCAATGAATTTCGAAGCCAAAGTAACTACCATTTAAGAATCAAAAGATCTAAATAAGTTGAAAATAGAAGAATTGATTGGAAACTTGATTGCTTATGAAATGGAGTTAAAAGCCAAAGAAGGACGCGATGATTTAGAATCAAAGAAAAAGACAATTTCTCTAAGCAACACTGTTGAAAGTAACGATGAAGCCGAGAATCCTATCAAAGAATTGGCCATGGTTCTTAAAAAGTGGTCTAACAAAAAATACAAGTCACGAAAGAAGAGTTCAAAACCCAACAAATCCAAGAATTCAGACTACTCAGACGATGAAGTCATATGCTACAACTGCAATAAACCAGGCCATATCAAACCAAACTGTCCATTACTTCAGAAAGACAGAAAGAAGAAGAAGAAAAAGAAAGCTTTTGCAGCTACATGGGACGATGAAGAAGGAGAAGAAGAAGAAGAAGACTCTGACAGTGATAAAGAGGAAGCCAATTTGTGTCTTATGGCACAGTCAGATTCAGAAAGTAGCGAAGATGATTCCACTGAGGTACCAAATTACTCTTACAAAGATTTAATTTTAATATGTCATGATCTTACCAAAACCGTTGATTCTCTTGAACTAAAAGTCAAGAAATTAAAATCTGATAGGTTAAAATTGGTCCACGAAAATAATAGGTTAGAAACTGAGCTTGAAAAAGTGACAAACCTTGATTGTTAAAACTGCAAGCTTTTAAAACAAGAGCAAACAGAATTTAAGGAAAATTTTGAAAAATTGAAACAAGAACACTTGGCTTTAAAAGAAAGTGATTACACAAAAAGAAAGAACTTCATTAACAGATGCACTTCTCTTGTAAATGAAAATGAAGCACTTAAAACCAAAGTAAAAAATCTTGAAATAACATTGAGTAAGTTTTCAAAAGGGGAAAAGACATTTAGAATGCTGCTTGGAAATCAATTATATGCTAATAATAGAAAAGGATTAGGATTTGGAAAAACACACATTAATATAAATGATAATGCGAAGGGTGGAAGTGTTTTTCCTAAATGTATAAAATGTGGAAAAATTGGACATAGCTATGAGAAATGTGAAAGTAGAAACAACAATAAAAAATTCATACAAATTTGGGTTCCAAAAGGGTCGACAAGCAATTGTTATAGATCTGGATTTGGTAAGAACAAACAAATTTGGATTCCAAAAGGATCTGTTGTTCAGAATCAAAAATTTTCAGTTACTAATTTTGTTAGACCTATGAGTCTCTCTAGGTCAATCTCTTTTTCTCGTGTGTAGGTATGTTGGCGGGCTAAAGAATGGTACTTGGATTCAGGTTGTTACAAACATATGGCAGGAGATAAATCAAAGTTCCTTAGCCTTGAAAAATATAAAGGAGGAAGTGTGATAATGGGCGATAACAGAAAATGCAAAATTATCGGTAAAGGTAAAGTAGGTAATAGTACTTTCTCCTTAACTGATGTTTTATATGTTGAAAACTTGCATCATAATCTCATTTCCATAAGTCAACTATGTGACAAAGGAATGAGTGTGATATTTGATAATGAATCTTGCAAAATTATTGAAAAATCCACAAACAGTATTGTGTTCACGGGAAAAAGAAAAGGAAATATTTATACGATTTCTTTTGATGATTTGACTCTCTCACGATGTTTAGTAGCTACGGATGAATAATTTTTCTTATGCATAGGAGATTGGGTCACGCTTGTATGAGTCTCTTAGAAAAACTTGAATCAAAAGAATTGGTAAGAGGACTACCACATCAGAAATATAAAAATAATAAAGTGTGTAAATCATGTGCTATGGGAAAATTCAGTCGTTCATCATTTCGTCCCAAAAATGTTGTTAGTACTAATAGGGTACTTGAATTGATTCACATGGATTTATTTGGACCAAATGAAATTGCTAGCTTGAATGGAAAACGGTTTTGTTATGTGTTGGTTGATGATTATTCTAGATTTACATGGGTTTATTTTCTAGCCAAAAAATCCGAAACTTTTGATTACTTTTCAAAGTTTGCAAAACTCGTTCAAAATGAAAAAGGTGTTTCAATAAAAACTTTAAGAAGTGATCACGGTGGTGAATTTGAAAATTTTTGTGAAGAAAATGGTTTTAAACACGAATTTTCTGCTCCTCGAACACCCCAACAAAATGAGGTAGTCGAAAGGAAAAATCGTACATTACAGGAATTGGCTAGATCTATGTTAAGTGAATATAATTTGCCATTGACTTTTTGGGCAGAGGCAGTTAATACATCCTGCCATGTAATGAATAGAGTAATGATAAGACCAATACTCAACAAAACATCCTATGAATTGTGGTTTGACAGAAAGCCTAACATTTCATATTTTAGAGTTTTTGGATGCCCTTGTTATCTTCTTAATACAGGTGATCATCTTGGTAAGTTTGAATCAAAGGCCGACGAGGGAATTTTCATGGGTTACTCTTCAAGAAGCAAGGCTTACCGAATCTTCAACAAACGATCAAAAACTATTGTTGAAACCATAAACGTGAAATTTAATTAATCAGATCTGGATACGGTGGACAAAGAGAAAAACGATGTGGGAATTACATATGAAGGTGAAAAAGAAAATAGCAAAGAGAAGATTGGCAGTGATGATCCAACAAAACAAACATTTGAAGTTGAGAAGTTGAAATTCAAAGCCAACCATCCTCCAGAATTGGTAATAGGAAATCCAACAGCAGGTATATGAACTCGTTCATCATTTAATAAAGATATCTGTACTTTTTGTATTCACAGTTGTTTTATCTCTGAAATCGAACCTAAAAATGTTGAAATTGCACTTAATGATGAAAGTTGGATTTTAGCGATGCAAGAAGAACTTAATCAATTTGAGCGGAATAAAGTTTGGAAATTAGTTCCTAGACCGAATGACTATCCAATAGTAGGAACTAAATGGGTGTTCAAAAATAAACTTGATGAATCCGGAAATGTAATTAGAAACAAAGCTAGGTTGGTTGCAAAAGGATATAATCAAATTGAAGGCATTGATTTTGATGAGACATTTGCAGCAGTAGCTAGGTTAGAAGCCATTAGAATTTTGCTCAGTTTTGCATGTTATAAAGGTTTCAAACTTAAACAAATGGACGTAAAAAGTGCGTTTTTAAATGGAGAATTAAAAGAAGAAGTTTTTGTGGAACAACCCCCTGGTTTTGAAAATCATGAATTTCCAAATCATGTATTTAAACTTGAAAAAGCATTATATGGTTTTAAACAAGCTCCTAGAGCTTGGTACGATTGTTTAAGTGCATATCTTTTGGAAAATGGTTTTAAAAAAGGCAGTGCTGACACTACATTATTTCTATTACATGAAGGTGATAATTTTTTAATAGTCCAAATTTATGTTGATGATATTATATATGGTGCTACTAATGATTGTTTGTGTGAGAAATTTGAAAAAGTCATGCAGGATAAATTCGAAATGAGCTTAGTAGGTGAATTAAAGTACTTCCTTGGATTTCAAATCAAACAAAGCAACAAGGGTATTTTCATATCACAAACAAAATACATTGCTGAATTACTGAAAAGATTTGGACTAGAAAACGCAAAACCACTCAGAACACCGATGAGTCTGTAATAACCCGGAAAATTTCGGCCAGGTTAAAATTTTTATTTTGGCAATTTTAATGAATTTTGAATATGTAAAATAGATTATTTTGAATAATATCGTCGAGAAATTTATTTTGAATATAATTAGAACGTATATATTTATACGCGTCGTCGTTAGAATATAAATAATTATATATAATTATAAAAGGAATTGAAAATGGCACAACAGTTCGATAATTCAATTTCAAAAATGAATTGATTATAAAACGATTTCGAAATGAATTGAATATAAAACGATTTCGAAATGAATTGAATATAAACGATTTCGAAATGAATTGAATATAAAACGATTTCGAAACGAATTGAATATAAAACGATTTCGAAATGAATTGAATATAAAACGATTTCGAAATGAATTGAATATAAAACGATTTCGAAATGAATTGAATATAAAACGATTTCGAAATGAATTGAATATAAAACGATTTCGAAATGAATTGAATATAAAACGATTTCGAAATGAATTGAATATAAAACGATTTCGAAATGAATGTAATATAAAATGATTTCGAAATGAATTGAATATAAAACGAATTCGAATAGAATTGAATAGAAAACGAATTTGATTTGAATTGAATAGAAAACGAATTTGAATTGAATTGAATAGAAAACGAATTCAAATTGAATTGAAATTTGAATTGAATTGAAATGAATTTTAAAACGAATTTATAAGGAAAAATTCAATTTTGATTTGAATTGAAATGGAAGTTGAAATTGTTTTTGAAACGAATTCTAAACTATTTATAAAATTCGTTTTAAATAGTAATCGAAGAAATATAATATATATATATATATATATATATATATATATATATATTATATAATGGCCTGAATAGAACGCGCCGCGCCGCGACAGTTCGTGAATTTCGACCATTTATTTCAAACGGGCATTACGGGAGATCCGACCGTCGGATTCTCCTAAAACCGGAACTGTTGGGTTCGTATCGAAAAGAGCTTTCTAACGAATATTAGAAATTTGAAATCTAACAGTTGGATTTGGAGGTACGTCCAAATCAAATTTGAAAAAGGTCGCTGTAAGTGCAGTTCGATGGCCGTTGATGGAAATCGACTGTACGGCCTTGATAAAATTACTAAAAATAGTAATAATTTGTGTAAAATCATAAGAAATGATTTGGGAAAAATTGGGATGAAAAACTCCGTATTTGAAAAGATAAAAATAGATTTTTTTATCGAAATGAACTAATTTTGAACTAAAATTAAAACCCATTTATTTTTAAATAAATAAATTGGATTTGAAATGGGTTGTAAATAGAATTGATTCATGGGTTTATCGTGAACTGTGTTTTAGATGACATTAGTTCTTTAACCCTGTAAAAGGAGTTTTAATGAATCTGCAATTAAATTAAAATGTGAATGGATAATCTAAATTATTAAATTTAGGAAATAAGTGAGAATGGAGTAACACCAGTTTTGCTCCAAAGCGATAGTTAAATCTTTAATTAGATTTGAACGTGAAATGGTAATTAATTTTACCGACAACACTGAGGTGTTAGATATGGAGTATTACCAGTTATGCTTCATGGGATGAATAAGTTGGGATTGGGAAATAAAATAAATAATTACTTCGGTGTGGTTCGCTAATCTCGACTAGTTTAGAAATCCATAATTTGGTTTTGAAACGACATCCAAAGGAAGATTAAAGGATAAGTTTTAAAGAATTTATCTTGGATAAAATTAATGGGAACCTTTCCCTAAGAATGTGATTTCGTGAATAAAAGGATATTCTGCATTGGAATGAGGCGTATGTTGTGTTTGTGTAACATTCGTTTTTAATATACGCGGGTTGTTCGGAAAGGCCGGGTTTACACCCATTCTGAATAACCGATTCGACGATATGTCGAAGATGAGGACGGTGGTTGAAGACCAGAAGTCTTCACATCGTTTGGATTATTACTGACGATCCTGATTGGGCTGTACACCCAAGAGGATGGAAATAGTTGGTGGTCGTCCAGACGTACTTGGAGATGGATGGATATGCGAGGAAAGTGCCTCCGGTTTCGTTCAGACCCAGAACGGACTTGTAAATGGATTGTGTGTCTGACATTGGATTTTATTCTGTGTTGATTGATTTCTATTAAATATACATCTGTTTGGCGGCGAAGAATTTATTCTCTTGCTTAACGCCCTTCTTTGAGATGTACGAGCTTAGAGGTTGTATATCGATGGACATCAGTCGCATGGCATGAATTGCCCGTGTGGCACGCTAAGATGCAATGATCAAGGCTTCTGTTGAAAAGCAAAGTCTTGTGGTTGATGATCAAATCACGTCTACGTGGCAGCTTTGTGTATATCGTGAATTCGCGAGCCTCACACCTCGGTATGAGTTAAAAACGGGATACGGACTGCAGGGAGAGCACGACGTTTCTTTCTAGCTTTGGTGGTGTCAGTGACTTAACAGCCCTGACATTTATATACTTTTCACCTATGTGGTTGTTGGATGAGGCGCCTCGATTACAGGTCTGTAAGGACCGGGAAACGTGTGTTCAGGAATTGCCAATCCTCTAACGTAAGTGAGGACCGGCCCTGAAGCATCCAGGGGTTACCCAGAGTGTGTAGTCCCGAGGCATTTGCTAGAGTGTCTCGAAGCGGAGAGGAGCTTGTCCCTTGCCTCGACTCATGACGGAAATCCAATTTCCAATACATGTATTTCGGCTTTATTTGTAGAGCCTAGTATGGCGACATAGTGGTATGGGGCACTTATGCCGTCTATGATTTATATTTATGATTGAAATTGTTTTGACACTATACACTTATTATAGTATCAAATGATTTTTTTTAAACGTACCAAGCATGTTTGGCTGTTATAAGGTAAAACCCTATCCTCCGGCTTGCGTTGCATTGTGTGATGGGACCTGGGTCTTATAATAGCTTCATTTTTAGAAAAAGCATTGCGCTGTTTATTTATATGCACTGGTATTCTTGGGAGAAAACCCGTTCCGTGTTATACGGCGTGGTCCCTTGAATTACTCTCTTTTAAAATTGAATTAATAACTGTTTTAGTTCTCACACCAGTCACATGACTGACCTAGAGTTTATTGTTTTAACCTAAACTCTGGGTGCCCCTATTTTCGACACGGGCAGCTAGTAGTTTTGGTTTTGCAGATTTATATTCACAGGATCCTGGTTTACAGCTGGAATGATATCCGGAAAGCTTTGTATCCGTATATCACCTTCAGTTGTGCTTTGTATTATTTTCCACTGCTATGTAATTTATTGTAATCTCTGATATTTATCGAATGAAATTTATTCATTTATACTCTGTATATTCTTGTATTCTGATGGAATTGTTGTAATAACAATGAAATGTTCTTCCGTCTGTGTTCTGATTTGTCCTGTTCTCAAATGATCAGGGGTTTCGAACGGTCTAGATCGGTTTAACGACTGATTCAGATCGAGAGAAATTCCTTGTCGTCACATTTGGTATCGGAGCTTTGGTTTACAGAGCTCGAGAACAAGACACATTAGAACCATGCGAAAGAATTCATCAGATATTGGATTAGTAATATCCAATTAGAATGACTCGTTAGAGATGGGATCAGTAGTATCCTAGAACGAGTGTGAAGAGTATATTTTTCAAATGAAAACAATTTTGTTTTGAAATTTAAACCATTTTAAACGTATTTATTTATTTATTTATTTTGAATATGGAAATCTAGTATATAAAGGTTTTTCATATACGCGTCATGAACGTATATTCGAAGTTTTAATATATTATATAGATATAGAATCACACTCTAGTCGCACGGGCCTGATTCTGATGATTGACGCGTCATCATCAGTAATTATTTTCGTTTTTCGAAGGTATGATATCTATATATTTCCATTAGACTGGTGTGAGGATCAAAACTAATATAGCTAGAACACATTGTTGTGAAGTGGCACCAAAACATGATTTTTTGTATATGTATCAAAATTATGAATTTGAAACTCTAATCCACTAATTGATTGATGGTTGTGTTGTTTGTTTATTTGTTTGGTAATTTTGAACCAATTAGCCTAATTGAATCAAATATTGAATATTATTGAAAATTGGTCGCATTTGCTTGCATATACATATACTTACATTGAACAGGTCATAGCAAGGAGGCTAGACCCGAAGAATAAAATTTGTTTGCCCGACAAATAGGTACATGTTTACTATGATTTACTGATTTTGTTTGGGTGATGATGATTTTATGAGCCGATTGGCTTTTTCTTTTTCTTTTTCTTTTTGGGATCAGAAGGCCTGTATGGCCATTTCGGGATTTTTCCGTGGCTCCTGGTGCAGGGGAGGTTATGGCGAAATTTTTCGAAAATTTAGGGTGTTAGCCAAATTTCTGAAAATTTGAAAATTCTCAGAAACTGAAAAGTTGGAGAATGGAAGCCGGATCGAACGTAGAGTTGATTAATCAAACCACTTTCGACTTTTGTTCCTTTTCGGGGACGAAAAGTTTTAAGTGGGGGAGATTGTAATAACCCGGAAAATCTGGGCCAGTTTAAATTTTTTATTTTGGCAATTTTAATGAATTTTGAATATGTAAAATAGATTATTTTAAATAATATCGTCGAGAAATTTATTTTGAATATAATTAGAACATATATATTTATACGCGTCGTCATTAGAATATAAATAATTATATATAATTATAAAAGGAATTGAAAATGGCACGGCAGTTCGATAATTTGATTTCAAAAATGAATTGAATATAAAACGATTTCGGAATGAATTGAATATAAAACGATTTCGAAATGAATTGAATATAAAACGATTTCGAAATGAATTGAATATAAAACGATTTCGAAATGAATTGAATATAAAACGATTTCGAAATGAATTGAATATAAAACGATTTCGAAATGAATTGAATATAAAACGAATTCGAATAGAATTGAATAGAAAACGAATTTGATTTGAATTGAATAGAAAACGAATTTTAATTGAATTGAATAGAAAACGAATTCAAATTGAATTGAAATTTGAATTGAATTGAAATGAATTTTAAAACGAATTTATAAAGAAAAATTCAATTTTGATTTGAATTGAAATGGAAGTTGAAATTGTTTTTGAAACGAATTCAAAACTATTTATAAAATTCGTTTTAAATAGTAATCGAAGAAATATATATAATATATATATATATATATTATATATAATGGCCTGAATAGAACGCGCCGCGCCGCGATAGTTCGTGAATTTCGACCATTTATTTCAAACGGGCATTACGGGAGATCCGACCGTCGGATTCTCCTAAAACCGGAATTGTTGGGTTCGTATCGAAAAGAGCTTTCTAACGAATATTAAAAATTTGAAATCTAACGGTTGGATTTGGAGGTACGTCCAAATCAAATTTGAAAAAGGTCGCTGTAAGTGCAGTTCAATGGCCGTTGACGGAAATCGACTGTACGGCCTTGATAAAATTACTAAAAATAGTATTAATTTGTGTAAAATCATAAGAAATGATTTGGGAAAAATTGGGATGAAAAACTCCATATTTGAAAAGATAAAAATAGATTTTTTTTATCGAAATGAACTAATTTTGAACTAAAATTAAAACCCATTTATTTTTAAATAAATAAATTGGATTTGAAATGGGTTGTAAATAGAATTGATTCATGGGTTTATCGTGAACTGTGTTTTAGATGACATTAGTTCTTTAACCCTGTAAAAGGAGTTTTAATGAATCTGCAATTAAATTGAAATGTGAATGGATAATCTAAATTATCAAATTTAGGAAATAAGCGAGAATGGAGTAACACCAGTTTTGCTCCAAAGCGATAGTTAAATCTTTAATTAGATTTGAACGTGAAATGGTAATTAATTTTACCGACAACACTGAGGTGTTAGATATGGAGTATTACCAGTTTTGCTTCATGGGATGAATAAGTTGGGATTGGGAAATAAAATAAATAATTACTTCGGTGTGGTTCGCTAATCTTGACTAGTTTAGAAAACCATAATTTGGTTTTGAAACGACATCCAAAGGAAGATTAAAGGATAAGTTTTAAAGAATTTATCTTGGATAAAATTAATGGGAACCTTTCCCTAAGAATGTGATTTCGTGAATAAAAGGATATTCTGCATTGGAATGAGGCGTATGTTGTGTTTGTGTAACATTCGTTTTTAATATACGCGGGTTGTTCGGAAAGGCCGGGTTTACACCCATTCTGAATAACCGATTCGACGATATGTCGAAGATGAGGATGGTGGTTGAAGACCGGAAGTCTTCACATCGTTTGGATTATTACTAACGATCCTGATTGGGCTGTACACCCAAGAGGATGGAAATAGTTGGTGGTCGTCCAGACGTACTTGGAGATGGATGGATATGCGAGGAAAGTGCCTCCGGTTTCGTTCAGACCCAGAACGGACTTGTAAATGGATTGTGTGTCTGACATTGGATTTTATTCTGTGTTGATTGATTTCTATTAAATATACATCTGTTTGGCGGCGGAGAATTTATTCTTTTGCTTAACGCCCTTCTCTGAGACGTACGAGCTCAACGGTTGTATATCGATGGACATCAGTCGCATGGCATGAATTGCCCGTGTGGCACGCTAAGATGCAATGATCAAGGCTTCTGTTGAAAAGCAAAGTCTTGTGGTTGATGATCAAAGCACGCCTACGTGGCAGGTTTGTGTATATCGTGAATTCGCGAGCCTCACACCTTAGTATGAGTTAAAAACGGGATACGGACTACAGGGAGAGCACGACGTTTCTTTCTAGCTTTGGTGGTGTCAGTGACTTACCAGCCCTGACATTTATATACTTTTCACTATGTGGTTGTTGGATGAGGCGCCTCGATTATAGGTCTGTAAGGACCGGGAAACGTGTGTTCAGGATTTGCCAATCCTCTAACGTAAGTGAGGACCGGCCCTGAAGCATCCAGGGGTTACCCAGAGTGTGTAGTCCCGAGGCATTTGCTAGAGTGTCTCGAAGCGGAGAGGAGCTTGCCCCTTGCCTCGACTCATGACGGAAATCCAATTTCCAATACGTGTATTTCGGCTTTATTTGTAGAGCCTAGTATGGCGACATAGTGGTATGGGGCACTTATGCCGTCTATGATTTATATTTATGATTGAAATTGTTTTGACACTATAAACTTATTATAGTATCAAATGATTTGTTTTAAACGTACCAAACATGTTTGGCTGTTATAAGGTAAAACCCTATCCTCCGGCTTGCGTTGCATTGTGTGATGGGACCTGGGTCTTATAATAGCTTCATTTTTAGAAAAAGCATTGCGCTGTTTATTTATATGCACAGGTATTCTTGGGAGAAAACCCGTTCCGTGTTACACGGCGTGGTCCCTTGAATTACTCTCTTTTAAAATTGAATTAATAACTGTTTTAGTTCTCACACCAGTCACATGACTGACCTGGAGTTTATTGTTTTAACCTAAACTCTGGGTGCCCCTATTTTCGACACGGCCAGCTAGTAGTTTTGGTTTTGCAGATTTATATTCACAGGATCCTGGTTTACAGCTGGAATGATATCCGGAAAGCTTTGTATCCGTATATCACCTTCAGTTGTGCTTTGTATTATTTTCTGCTGCTATGTAATTTATTGTAATCTCTGATATTTATCGAATGTAATTTATTCATTTATACTCTGTATATTCTTGTATTCTAATGGAATTGTTGTAATAACAATGAAATGTTCTTCCGTCTGTGTTCTGATTTGTCCTGTTCTCAAACGATCAGGGGTTTCGAACGGTCTAGATCGGTTTAACGACTGATTCAGATCGAGCGAAATTCCTTGTCGTCACAGAGTCCTTCAACCAAGCTTGACAAAGACGAGAAAGGAGTTGCAGTTGATCAGAAAAAATACCGTGGAATAATTGGTTCACTTCTTTATCTCACTGCATCTAGGCCTGATATTATGTTTGCTGTTTGTTTATGTGCACGCTTTCAATCTAATCCAAAAGAATCTCACTTAAAAGCCACAAAAAGAATATTAAGATATCTTTTGCACACACACAAATTTGGTTTATGGTACCCCGCATGCAATAATTTTGAATTAATTGGACATTCTGATCCTGATTATGCTGGATCCCTTGTTGATAGAAAAAGCACTAGTGGGACTTGTTTTATGCTAGGACACTCGTTAGTCTCATGGTCAAGTCGAAAACAAAATTGTGTTGCTTTGTCCACAACCGAGGCTGAATACATTGCTTTAGGAAGTTGTTGTGCACAAATACTATGGATGATGCAAACTCTTTCAGACTTTGGTCTAATTTATAAAAAAGTACCACTAAAATGTGACAGTAAAAGTGCTATAGACTTGTCTAATAATCCTGTTCACCATTCACGCACTAAACACATAGATGTGAGACATCATTTTATTAGAGATCACATTTCACGAGAAGATATTTGTATTGAGTTTATTTCAACTGACTGTCAACTTGCTGATATCTTTACAAAACCTCTTCCCGAAGATAGATTTTCACGATTACGCTTAGAATTGATCATTTGAAATGACTGTTAAAAGATTGATCATTTGAACTATTTTGGAACTCGTTGAAATTATATCAGATCTTGGAATTGTGATGAATATTGACTATAATATTTTTTATCATGAGGAAATATTTTTATATCTCATGATGATTGGACAGATTTTATAATACTTTTGAATTAGAGCTTATTTTACGACCATCTTCTATATCTACCATACTTCTGTCACTCATCATGGTTTTATTTAATTTGGGGAGTTCTAATTATTCTTGGAATTTAGAAATAAATAATAATTTATCCTTGGTACTCACTCCCATTTAAAAGTCCTCGCGGTTATGCGTGGGTGAATTACCTTAATCTCTATGTCCTTCCATTCTCACTTAAAAGACCTTTGGGCTGTGCATGGATGGAACTCATCAGAGAGGATAAAGTTAAGTTACTACTAACCCCATTTAAGAGACCTTTGGGCTATGCGTGTTTAGGAAGTGCTTAACACATATTTTAAGCATATTTAAATTCTTTAAATTTTATATTCAAATATTCAATTTTTATTGAACTCTCCTAATTCTATAAAATCCATAGTAAATCCATTCATTTTGAAAGTGAAATTTGTCTCTGACTCGAAGAATATTATGATTTCTGTTTGATTCAATGAGATTTACGATATACTATCCTCTTGATCTGAATTTATATTTCTAGTTTATATTCATCACTGTTTTAATTTCTGTTATTCTTTTGATGATAACAAAAGGGGGAAAATGGTCAAGATTTTGATGGATGAGTAAGCATTTATAAAATATTTTGAAATTGGGTGTTTGATTAATTTATTTCAAAATTTTCAAATCTATGCATCAATAAGGGAAGCTTAGTTGTAGGGGGAGCATACAAATAGCGGGAGTAATATACTTCACGTTTCAAACACATTCAAAATCTTTTATTTGTTTGTCATCATCAAAAGGGGGAGATTGTTGTATATAACAGTGTTGTATACACAATTATATACAATTATATGATTTTTGTTTGATGATAACAACCAAATATATTTTATTATTGAATGTGTTGATTTACTACACAACAAACAGAAATATAGTATTTCTATTTAAATAAAAATAACTGTACAGAAATTTGAACAATCACACAGTATTTTATTTAAATAAAAATATTTTATTTCAATATCAAAAAGTACATCTTTTACTCCACTATTTGACATACTACATTTCATTCATACAACTACTTTTATATTCACATATACAGACAATTATACATTGACACTGTTATTTTTACTGTCTTCCATCTTATGTCTTCACAAGCTCCAGTCAAGTCCTGTCTTCATACCTGTCACAAGAAACGCACACACATAGTAGACTACAACAAAAATAAATTCAAATACAACCAAATAAAAATTTAGTTTTAAATTTTATTTGCCTCAGAATTACGGTGTGTTTCTCATCACTTTTCTAGACTTGGTCTGATATGCAGGGACAGAAAAACTCGTCTGGATGGCTACGTATACACGTGTGCACTTCCACGTCAATCCAGTGTCGCGACTGAGGAATAGCCACTTGGACCATCTCGACTCAGCGCAATATACTCATGAACATGAACAAAGTCAAAAGCAAATGGCCGAGGACATAGTCAAAGTAAAATGGTCGACAAGTCAACACACAAGAGAGTCATAAGCAAGTCAAACATGAATGAAACATAGTGCAAATGAAAAGATAGCAATGAGATGAATCATAGCACAAGCCAAATGGAGCAAGTCAGGTTTACATTGCATGCTGAATACAAACTCACTAAAGCAACTCAGCAGCATGAAGGTTAACACAACACAGCAAGTCAAAGTCAAGAAACAAGTAAGCATCTCAGGCAGCACACAACTCAGAATACAGTGTAAAAGTGGTCGGGCTAGTGTACAACAACATGGTACAGCACATGCTCGAGCATGATCAAGCAAGAGTGGCAATACCCAATCTCAGGTGCAAACAAGGTCAAGGCTACAGCAGCAAAAATAGTTAAAAATGCAAAGAAGCAAATTTGAATAAGCATGACATAAGGCAGTGCAGTATGATTGATTTTTGAATAAGCCTGCAATCTATCAGTGAAGCCAGTTAAGGAATAATCTTAAATGTTTTGAGAATTCAAAACATTACTCTTCCAGAACAAATTCAAATTTTTTCAGAAATGAACATATAAGTGGAGTTAACAAAGAATGCAGACAAGCTCTCAATAGTTGCATGTATGAATGGACAAATGTGCACAGCGTTATGAAAATGGGTCGAGGCAGTTTGACATATCAAAGCAATAAGTAAAATGCAACAGGGTGCCGAGCACAATTCAAAACAATTACACATGAGTATAGTACAACAGTTTTAACAAGGCATCAGGCCAGTTTTTTTTAAGTTCATGGCGACATACCAAAGTCAAAGCATCAATCCAAGGCCGAGGCAATTCAAGAGTAGAATTAGTACGAGACATATTTTCTTTAAGGAGAAATCATGTTTGATGGAGTCGAAAGTATTAACTTAAAATTCCAAGCAGAAATCATAAAGACATTATCTTGAGGAAGAGAAATTCGCATTTTTTATAGAAGCCACCAATGTTCTCTTTTGATATAAAGTTCTAAATTTTTTGGCAAAAGATCAAAGCAGCAAATTTGGGAAAGTTTTTAATCAGAAAGAGGAGTCACGAATTCACTCCTTATTTTTCTCAGGATATTTCGAGAAATTCATGAATCAGTTCAAAATCATTTAGTCAAATATGGCAAGCAAATATTCTCGTTTTTAAACCGACGAAAATTAGCACAAATCCATCCACGAAGACTCCAGAATCAGAAGAAATCAAGCCCAAAATTCTCGTATATATCATGACAAAATCAAAGCAAAATATCATCTAGAATCGAGACCAAATCAACAAACGAAATCAGAGAATCAGTATTCTAGAGAGTTCGTAATAAATAACACACGTCTTCCTCATTAACAGATATAGAAAAAAAAAACATCGAGCATAAATAAACGAAATCAAGGGAAAAATCACATACAATTTTCCAGAGCGAACGAAGTTGAATCGAAGAATCCTGAAGCATCAATTTGATCATGCTACCCATTGGAGGAAGATCGATTCTTGAAGAACCCTAGGAGGAAGCCGCCGCCATTATTTAACAATAAGGGAAAAGCTTCAGTACTGAGTAAAAAGAACTGCCGGCCAAGTCAAAACAAGGGCTAACCCACTTTAGTTATTTCTAGGGTTTTATTTTTTGGTTGTTTTAAGTTTTTTTATTTAAATCAAAAGGAGTAAATAAACTACTAATGTTTGTAGTTGGAAAAATCACAGCTTGAGAAGTACGAGTTGTGTCAAGGTCTTGAGCGTAGGATTTAAACAGTCGGGAGCGAAGGTCGCGAGTTACAAGAGTGTGTAGCGTAGAGATTGTTTATAATTCCTAGTAGAAACCTTGAATGCAGCAGTAGGCACAGTTTTGCCGAAGCTGGGTGTCCTCTATGTTTGATTTTCTTTTTTTATTTTTTTATTT
Organism: Allium sativum; assembly: GCA_030737875.1. Lineage (NCBI taxonomy): Eukaryota > Viridiplantae > Streptophyta > Magnoliopsida > Asparagales > Amaryllidaceae > Allium > Allium sativum. Next base: position 631,293,438 of record CM060909.1, read on the forward strand.
TGTCATTCTGTGATATTTTGATTTTAATTCACTTAATTTGCAATAAACCCTATTCACCCCCTCTCTAGGTTTAATTTAGATCCTACAGCTGCCACACTTTCTACTGCCATCCGCCATCTGGAGACGGAAGCATCCAGAGCCAGAGTGAAGATTGATAATGATGCTAGAGCTAGGAGCAAAATGGAAAAAGAACTTGAGGATGCACAGGCCCAACTGGCTTTAGCTCGGCGAGATGCAGAGAATTACAGGTCTGAGCTAGAAAGTGCTTGGGAGCGTTTTCGCAGTGAGCTTGATTCAAATAGCCAGGAACGGGTGGCTCTGAGGAAGGAAGTGGAAGATCTTAGGGCAATTAACGATGAACTGAAAAAAGCACAGGAATGCTTTGCTGTTGAGAAAGTTGCCCGGGAGAAAGAGAGGGAAAGCTTAAAAGATGACCTCGCTGTTGCCAAAAAAGAAAAATAAGTTTTAAGTGATCAACTTATCCAAGCCGAGGAGCGTGTAACTCTCGCTAAAAGTAATGCCAATAATTCTCTTGAATCGGCCACTGCTGCTGCTGATAAGCTCGCTGAAAAAGAGAAAGAGATAGCCAGTTTTGAGGAACTGTTATTTCACTTCTTTGGTCAAGTCATCAAGACTCGAGACATCTCTTGGATTCCAGACTATCATGTTACTCTGGCCAATGTATGGGATGCAATTGTCGAAGGCGAGAAGCGGCGATTGATGGTTGATGAGATTGATGAAAACCAGCTGATGCAGACCTTTCTCAGAGGTAAAGAACCTGAGGCTTTGGAGAAAGTCAGACGCCTAATTCATGAAGAGATCGAGAGGGACAAGGTTAAGCTCAAGGGAAAGGATAAGATATATGAAGGCTCGAGCTCGGTGGTGGAGTCCAAAACCCCTGAAGTTAAGGAATATAACCCTGATGATCCGTTGATTCCCTTTGCTCCAACCCCTCCAGTTGTCGGAGCCACCATTACAAATCCGGGCGATGAATCGGCTAAAGGTATCTCCATATTCTCTCCACAGTTCATCAAAGCAGTCGTAGCTTGTCGTCATCTCATGGGACAAACAACTAATATGGCCACATCTTCTCCCGATTCACTAACATTTGCTTCTCATGGTGTAGGTTTCAAACTGGTCGAGAAAGATGCAAAGGAGAAGGTAGTTGTAGAGAAAATTGATGTCCCCTCGAGCACTGATGTTGATTTTTCTGAGATTCCAAAGTAAACCGAGGGTACAAGTGAGAAGATCACTGCAGCACCCGCGGAATCCGGCACCGGTGCTCCTGCGAACGCTGAGGTTATTGTGGCCTTGCAAGACACAAATGGTGGTCACGGAGATGAGGACGAGGAAGTTGTCTTCACAGATGAGGCTAAGGATGGTGATAGTGAAACCTTGGCTGACATGCAGGCTAGGAAAGAAAAGCAGTTGCTTCATAAGAAGGGGGAACATGACCCTGTATACGTGCCCCATATCTCTGAAATCGACCCCAAAACTGGGTTGGTTATAAGATTCTCTTCCAAATCAATAACTACTCATCTTGGCTCCCAACCTTCTAGCTCTCCCCCGAAGTCTTTTGTTGATAAGAGAAGAGGAAGAAGAGTGATTCTCTTCCAAATCAATAACTACTCATCTTGGCTCCCAGCCTTCCAGCTCTCCCCCGAAGTCTCTTGTTGATAAGAGAAGAGGAAGAAGAGTGACCGCTCTGATGTTGGAAAAGAGGAGTTGGAGAAACAGAAGAAGGAAAAGAAGTCAAAGTCATCTCCCAAGCGTAAATAGACTGGACTTATTGGCTCATATTTTTTGCTTTTAGGCTTTCCACTGGCCAAAAAATGTAGTCGTGAGAGTGGCCCTCACTTTTGTTTAGCTTCTCATTCTTGTAAACCTACTTTTAGTGAATGAAAATCTATTTCTTTTACACCATTATGTACCTGCAAGTTTACCATGTTTGCAGAGTTTATTATCCTTAATCACAAAATTTAAAAATAATCGTAACCGAAATAATCGTAACTAAATACTGAAGTCATGAATGATAATCATTGAAAAGTTTGTGCACTAAGTAAATGTGTAGTGTTCATGAATGCAAAGTATCATATGCACATGCCCTCAATCAATCATTAATATGGTGCCTGGCCAGGGCTTATTGAGGATTGATTAGAGTCATATATGTGCTGCCCCCCATTCCCAGAAATGAGGGGTTCGGGCCCCCTTTTTCATTCTCATCCCCACTCGTGTGGTGGGATGGGAGCCCTTGAGTGGCATATGTCACTATGCCTTTATATTCTCCCGATCCTTCAGCGGGGTAAGATTTCTTATGGCGCTAAGTCTCTAGTACCTTTATACCTTCTGCGGGTTAGAGTTTGAGTGGTGCTAAGCCTCTAGCACCTTTATACTCTCCCGATCCTTTAACAGGTTAGATTTCGAGCTCGATTCTTGGTCTGCTCACCGATCCATTAGCGGGGCAGAAGTTATGGGGGCGCTTAGTCTGTAGCGCCTTTATACTCTCCCGATCCTTCAGCGTGTTAGAGTGTTATCAAGGCGGTTTTATGGTGGTGCACCTGAATGCCTTGGGGACGTTATTTTTTCATCCTTTATACTCTCTCCCTAATCTTGAGAGTTAAAGTGCAAGCAATAGTGTGATTTACCTCGCCGCACCTTTTGGAACTTTAGTTACCATTAGTCTTCCGATCTGATAGATGACGTTTTGAATTAGGTAAATTGTGGTCGCCATCTGGCTTAAAATAAATCTCAAAATGGTAATGATATATTTTAATTAAAATAAAACGATCAAGCAAGAAATAGTGCAGAAAAGGTAAATGACACGCGATATTTTTATAGTGGTTCGGTCGAATCATGACCTACGTCCACTTTATAATCTTTTGTTTAAGTAACCAGACTGTTCTAGGAAAGTTGAGCCTTCTTACATGGTCCTAAAAACAAGAGTAAAACTGACAATTTCATATCAGATAAGGCCGCAAATGCTGGGCATTCCACACTCTAGGGATTTCATCTCCATCCATGGTTGCTAGCTTGAAGGTTCCATTATCAAGCCTTCGTAAAATGGAGTGCGGTCCTTCCCATTTCGGGCCCATTTGTACAGGGGGTGGAAAGACGTGCTTCAGAACCAAGTCTCCGGGTTCCAAGGTTCGAGCTCGGACTTTCTTGTTGTAATACCGAGCAACTTGTTGCTTGTGCCTCAAGGTGCGTAGATCTGCTTCATCCCACTTTTCTTCAACCATGTCTAAAGACTCAAGGAGTAGCTCATTGTTAGTCATCGGATCATAATAAGTGGTTCGAGGAGTTGGTACTTCCAAATCGACCGAAATGATCACTTTAGCTCCAAAAGAAAGGGAAAACGGGGTGTGACCCATCGCCAATTTGTACGTTGTCCTATAGGCCCATAGTGCCAAGGGTAATTCATCAACCCACATGGCTCTGGCCCTCTTCAATCTTTTCTTTAGAATGGATTTAATCACCTTGTTTGCTGCTTTGACTTGTCCGTTCGATTGCGGATGTGCAGGTGTATCTTTTCTCGATATGATACTTTAGACAGAAATCTCGAAACTCGGTACTGTTGAATTGGGTTCCATTATCGGTTATGATGACTTTTGGAATCCCAAACCGACATATAATGTTCTTAACAACAAAATTGATCACTCGCTTGGTTGTGATCGTGGTCAAAGGCTCTGCTTCTACCCATTTAGTGAAATAATCCACGGCCACAATAGCGAACTTTTCTCCGCCCTTTGCTATGGGAAGGATCCCAATAATGTCAATCCCCTACATAGAAAAAGGCCATGGGCTTGTCATTGTCTTCAACTGGCAAGGTGGCGCCCTAGGTATCTTGGAGAATTTCTGACAAGCGTCACAACGTCGTGCATACTTGGCTGCATCCTTGTTTATGGTAGGCCAGAAATAGCCATACCGCAATATCTTCTTTGCCCGAGTTTGCCCTCCAGTTTGATCAGCACATTCGCCTTCGTGGACCTCTTTCAGCACATGCTTGATGTCATCATGGGCGATGCACCGGAGGAGGGGCATCTAGAAACCTTTTCTGTATAGGAAATTGCCTTGCAACACATATCGGGAAGCTTTTCGTATAACTGAATGCCTCTCACTTTTCTTCGTTGGAAGCATTACGTTTATCAAAAACTTCTTTAGAGGAGTCATCCATGACTCCCTCTCAGTTTCAATCTCTAGTAGCAGATCAACTTCCATCTGATCTATGCTAGGAGACTGTAATACTTCAATTAGGACCAGCTCCGTATCCTGAGGATTATCTGAACTAGCCATTTTCGCTAACTTGTCTGCCTTTTGATTCTCCGTTGGGGGAATATGAGATATGCTGTGGTGGTGAAAACTATCCAGCAATTTCTTCACTTTTTCCAAGTATGATATCAGCCTTGGACTCTTGGCCTGGAACTTTCCAGTGACCTGGTTTACGACTAACTTGGAATTGCAAAAGATGTCTAGCTTTGTGATATCCATTTCCTTTGTGAGTTCTAACCCGACAATTAGAGCTTCGTACTCGGAGTCGTTATCAGTGGTGTGGAACTCTAGTCTAAGAGCGTAATATATTAACCATTTCTCTGGAGTTTCGAGAACCACTCCGGTGCCAGATCATCTGTCATTTTTAGCTCCATCAGTGTGTAGTTTCCAGGCATTAGGGTCGAGGAGTAGCTTTGGCGGATCATCCTCTTCGGTTACTACATCATCTTCTCGGATGGTGAACTCTGCTATAAAATCTACAAGTGCATGCCCTCTTATCGACCTTCGGGGTTGGAAGTTCAGGTCGAATTGACTCAACTCGATGTTCCATTTGAACAGTCTTCCTGATGCTTCTAGCCTTTGCAGAACTTGCCATAGTGGGTGATCGGTGTACACAGTAATGGGATGAGCCTGGAAGTAGTGGAAAAGTTTTCTAGATGCAATTATAAGCTATACGCCAGTTTTTCTATTTTTGGATAATTCTGTTCTGCGGCCGCCAATTTTTTACTCCCAAAGTACACCAATCTTTGTACCTTATCCTCTTCTCTTACCAAAGTCGAACTGATTGCGTGAAATAACACTGCCAAGTACACAAATAAATCTTCATGATCCACAGGCTTAGACAGTATCGGGGGTCTTTCCAGATGGTTTAACAGATTCTGGAATGCTTCTATTTAATCGGGAGTCCATTCAAAGTTGCGCTTGCCTCGCTTTATCAGCTCGAAAAACGGGATGCATTTATCTGTAGCTTTGGAGATGAACGTACTCAGTGCCGCCACCTTTCTAGCGAGGCTTTGGACATCCTTAGTCCGCTTCGGTTCTTGGATATTTCGGATTTCTGTAATTTATTCTGGATTGATTTCGATTCCACACGAGCTGACGATGAATCCTAGAAATTTTCCAGATGCTACCCCAAATGAACATTTCAAAGGATTCAGTTTCATCCCATATTTCCGGAGAATCCCAAACATCTTTGCTAAATCGGTAGTATGATCAGACAATTGTCCGGACTTTACCAACATGTCGTCAACGTATACTTCCATCGTTTTCCCGATTTGGTTGTAGAACATTCTATTCACCAATCGCTGATATGTAGCGCCGGCATTTTTTCAAACCGAAAGGCATCACCACATAGCAATATAATCCCAAATCTGTAATGAAACTGGTATGCTCTTGGTCTGGGACATGCATGGGGATTTGATTGTACCCTGAATATGCATCCATAAAAGAAAGAAGTTCATGACCCACAATTGAATCTACCAACTGATCGAATCGAGGTAACAGAAAGTTGTCCTTTGGACAAGCTTTGTTTAGATCTGAGAAGTCGATGCATGTACGCCACTTTCCATTGGCCTTTTTTTTACCAAAACCGGGCTTGAAATCCAGTCAGGGTATGTTGAATCTTTAATTAATCCATTACTTCTTAGCTTTTCGACTTCTTCCTTCAAGGCAGCAGAGCTCTCTGGGCCAAGTATTCGCCTTTTCTGTTTGACAGGAGGATGTTTTGGGTCGATGCTTAACCAATGACTCATAATCGAGGGAGATATTCCACACATGTCTGCATGGGTCTAGGCAAATGCGTCCAAGTTAGCTTTCAGGAAATTTGTTAATTCTTTAGTTCGAACAGAATCCAACTGGGATCCAATCTTAGGACCTTCTCTAGGTCACTGTCATCGATTGGTACATCCACAGTGGCTTCATTGCAAGTCGCCATTCTGCCCCCAGGCTCTTCATCCTCTCTGGGATCTATGTCCTTGGAAAATTCTCTGGCCGACCCTCCCGAAGGTATTTTCTTTAGTTGCTACGACGATTCCTCCCTCGAAGGAGAAGAAGAAACTTATGTTTCTACATCTTTCTCTTTGCAGAGCAATTTTAACTCTGCAATGTAGCATGCTCGTGCAACAACTTGATCTCCTCTAACTATGCCTATACCGGCATCCGTCGGGAACTTCAACAACAGACACCAGGGTGCAATGCAGGCCCTGAATTTTGGCTAGGGCTGGCTGGCCCAAAAAGCATTGTATGGCGACTTAATGTCCAGGAGTACAAAGGGGAGGATTCTGACTCTCTGGCGTTCTCCTTCCCCTAGGGTTACTGACAATTCCATGTATCCCATTGGAGCGGTCGAGGCTCCATTAAATCCGCGTATCCAACCCTCGCATGGTTTCAAATCCTTTGGCTCGAGTTTCATTTGGTCGAATGTTTTCTTGAACATAATGTTGACCGAACTCCCATTATCCACTTAAACTTTATGAACTATAGCTGGACCGATGGTGACGGTGATCACTAATGGGTCTTCAGTTGGGGAGTGAACCCCAATACTCTCTCGCTTGCGAAATATGACGTCATCAGACATCGACTTTTGTTGCTTAACCGTAGCGTTATCCTCAGGGTTGCTACATTCCCCTAATTCAAAATGTTGTTTAGTTGCATTCACGTGCTGATCCATAGCTCTGAAACTGTGCCCAGCCAGATGAAGCCCACCAACTATGGTATTGATAACGATATTTTTTCCTTTTTGCTGAGCCATTGGTTTGGCAGCAGGTTGGCTTTGGTTCGAGGCTTGTACGGATTGCCCCCTGTCCCTTGGAGTCACCTTATATTCATCAAGCTTTCCTTCTCGGAGCAGTTTTTCAATCACATCTCTCAAATGATGACATTTGTTTGTAGAATGACCATGAACCTGATGAAAAAGACAGAATTTCCCAGTTTCACACTCTTTTTCTGTAGAATCTCTCGGAGGAGGTCTTTTGTATTGGAGGACATTATATGTATCTAGGAAGATGTTTTCCAACGTATCATTTATCGGTGTGAAGATCTCAAACGGTCTGGGCCGGGATCTTCTTTGAGAGTCGTTTCCTCGATTTCTCTTTCGATTATTGTTATTCCTATTTCCCGATTGGTGACCATTGCCTTGATTCTTGTTCCCGATATTAACTTCAACTTTTCCCGAGGTATCTACCGTTTGCTTAAAGACCACATTACTTAAGATATCCTCCTTATCAGTAGCCTTCCTCTTTCGGTTGGCGTAAATTTCCTCTCGACGCATGCGGATGTTGGCCTTTTCGTAAAATATCTCTCTGGTTAACGGTGGTTTATCGGCCAGGTATCTTCCAAACTCAGTATCCTTATCCACTCCGTCAATCAGAGCCATCAAAACAGTTTGTTCATGGGGATCTCTAACCTTCGCGTCCGCGAAATTGAAGCGATCTAAATAGGACCTCAAAGATTCGTCTGCACGTTGCTTAATGAGGGACAACTCAGTGACATTCTTAGATCTCTAGGTATGTAATCAGAACTGATTTACAAACTGTTCACTTAATTCCCTGAAACTGGAGATCAATCGCGCTAACAAACGAGTGAACCACATTAACGCCGTATCCCCCAGGAATATTGGGAACGCCTTACACTTCACGGCATCTAAGCGGCAGCTGCATTCATGTACCATGAATATCTCATCAGGTGATGAACTGGATCAGCCTTTCCCGCATAACGGTTCATGGGTGGTATGTTAAAATTCCTCGGGAATTGAACCTCTAAAATATCATTTGTAAAAGGCGAATGACTATGGCCTATACCCCAATCTTTGATTCTTTTTCCGCGACTTTCCACCATCATTTTCCTGATCATGGCTTCGACATCTGCATGGGTCAATGTGGATTCAGGATCAGCTCTTCTTACACGGTGAGCCCCTCCAGCATTTCTTTGACGTGCTGCCGCAAGGTTTGGGTCGTAGACGGAAATCCCTTGCCCACTATTGCCGCGATCAGTTGCACGACGAGCAGAAGGAAAAAACGATTCTGAGCAAGATCAATAACACCTCCATTCCTAGGTGGCAGGATGGGCTCATTTAAATTACGGTTATTGGTTTCTTGATTAAGCACATCTATATTCTCAGCCTTTTCCAATGGAGGCCATCGCCGGTTTTTCCTAGGTTCTTCAGACGAGGATGTATGTTCCGGGGATAAAGGGTAAGCGGGAGGTGGCGAAACCTGGCTTTGAATATCGTCAATTCATCGCCTAAGGCATGATATTCTGATGCAACAACGAGCTCTCTTGCCTTTGAGAGACCAATTCATTAGTTTGCCTGTCCAATGCTTCAAGTATTCGAGTTAGATGTCCTTCGGTAATTGGAGCAGAAGGGTCGAACTGATCATCTTCATCTTCTCTTATACGCAAAGAACTTGAACCGGGTTGAGCAGAAGTACCATCACGAGTGGAACGAGCCATAATTTCCTTCCCAGGTCGAGTAGTAGTCTAATTGTCAGTTCAGATCGTGGTCCTCCTAGGATGGTGGCTCGTGGTACCCCCTTGACGTCAGTTCGTGGTGATAGGTGCAGGAGGGATCGCTGCGTGGTCCTGCGATCGGGTAGTAACCCCTTCAACTGTCTAGTTCGTTACACCATCACCGTATCAGATCGCCCCTTCATTGACACAATCCGAGAGCTCTTCTTCGACCTGCTCTTGCGTGCTTTCTTCAATTGCTTCGTTTGCAGCTTCATTCTCCTGCGAAGCTCGTACTTCCTTAGACTTCTTTCCAGTCACGATATCTGAGCTTTACTGAAATCTTCAAAAATCGAAACAGTGGAGTTTTTGATTATTTTCTTCGGACCTGACTATCCAAACAAAAGAACTACAATCCAATATGCTGAGACTCAGGTTCTCAGTGAAAGCACCAAAATGATAGATCCAAAATTGGGTCTAACACCCGAATTATTCTAATTTGGGGGAGATAATATCAGAAAAAATGCAAGAAAAAGCAGAAAAGACACAAGGTTTATAGTGGTTCGGCGTTAACGAGCCTACGTCCACTTTATATCAATGATTATACTTAAGATTCGAGTACAACCAATGAGTCATCTCTCAACCTCACTTTTTACAATATTGATTCACTCAGTAAATTCAAGATAACTCTGAGTAGAAATAATGGAGATATAATGGTGGAATCAGAGCTCCGAATTGCCAAAAAGATCCTAAAAAATACCATGTCTGGGGCTATTTGTAGGTGATATTTGCAGACAGATCGTGGTCACATGTGACACAAATCCCGATGATCTCAGACGGGTTTGTAGCCTGATGGAGAAATGGTAAAAATGACAGTTATAGACAGGTGGCATAGGATCCTTCATCTTCGGGTCGTGGATGACTTGGTCGTGGCCTTCATTTTTTAGCTTCAGGGATCGGATCGTGGAAATGACTCAGGTGTGGATGGATCAGATAGCTGTAGGGGACTGCGATCGAGGTGGCGTAGTAGTAATGTCACGATCCATCAAGGGCTTGGTGACCACGATCGGGGTTTCATGGCTTTTATGAGTAAAACTCCATATGTGTGAATCTTGGTGGCTTGATCCAAAAGCTAGCCAACAAGATGTTTTTTTATATATAAATCATCCGCCTTGTTGATTCATAAGGAGTCGAGTTCAAACATAAAATTGAAAAGGTGTAGAAATTATACCAATTTCAAGAGCTTCATTTAGGAGTCCCTAATTATAGAAGCAATCAGAGCTTATATCAAAGTTCCAGTCGAAGATTGAATAATAAGCAGTCAAAGAGCTTTGAATAGGAAACCCTAATTCTAGAGCTTCAATTAGAAAAACCTCATTCTTGAATATGCGAGAGAACCCCGATTGAGAAAGAAAGTATCAAGGGAGATGTTCTCGCTTGCAAAATCAGATAGAGAAGAGGGAAACAAAATGGAAATAAAGAGGGAAATAATTCGATGAAAGGGAGAACCGGTTTTGAGAGCGGAAAATGATTTTGATTGGAATGGTAGGGTGAAATGATTACAGAATATGTGTAACAACCCGGAAAATCTGGGCCAGTTTGAAATTTTTATTTTGGCCATTTTAGCGAATTTTGATTATTTAAAATGAATTATTTTAAATAATATCGACGAGAAATTTATTTTGAATAGAATTCGAACGTATATATTATACGCGTCGTCGTTAGAATATAAATATTTATATATAATTATAAATAGAATTAAAAATGGCGCGGTAGTTCGATAATTCGATTTCAAACTTCAATTGAATGTACCGGGTGCAAAACAATCCGGATTTTTGTGAAACCAAAAACATTAGGATCTAATTGATGATATCTTTCCAACGAAGTTAACAAACTGAGATTTCATCTTAGAAATGATAAGATATGTCCAGTTGAAAATTCTGAATAGTCGCTATGGAATTCAGGCCCTTAAAAATAGCCATTTTGCAAACGACCTCGGATTTCGACGAAACCAGTTTTGTTGGATTCGCAGTGTAAAGTTATTGTTAGATTCCAAATTTCATAATTTTTCGAATCAATATGTGAGCGTGGCAAAGGAAAACGCGTTTGACCGGTTTCAGTTGATTTTAATCGACTGGAAATTGGCCATTTTTCAAACGGTCTCAGAATTCGACGAAACTAGTTTTGTTAGGACCGTATCGTCAATACGAAGCTAGAAAATATTTTTCTGCAATTTATAGAGTTATTATGTGACCCCGATAATTTGAAATGTACGTTTAAAATTCGGTATAATGATTTAAATGTAAATTCAACGGAAACTGATTCAAATGATCGAACCAGCTTGCGATACATATCCCATTGTGTTCGGAATGGGGGTGAAACGCTAGGGACGTCAGTCGGTGGGTCTCGTTTCGAGATCGTATGTAAAAGTCAACCCTTTTGCAAAACTTAATAATTAAATAATAATAAAAAAAAAAAAATTTACCTTTTCCCCTTTTCTTCTTCGTTGGCCCCCCCCCCCCGTTTCATTATACAGAAAAGTTAACAAATAAAAAAAAAAAAAAAAAAGAAAACCCTAACCCTAAGTTCATCGCGCCGCCGACAATCGAAGCAACCCCCGAAGCCTCGCGACCACCTCCCTCCAGACGACGCTACCCTCGACGCAAATCGAAGCAGCTCCAATCGGAACCTCCACCTCGAACTCCAGACATCGCGACACCACCGAGCGCCTCCACCCACGAGCCACCGTCGACTCCCCCTCCTCCCTCACGAACCCGCGACAGAGAAAACCCCCCCCGTAAGTGTTTCTGAATTTTATTTAATTTATAAACTAACTGTTTTTTTTTATATAATGTTAAAACTAATTTTATTTACTGTTAAAACCGAATTTTTAAAAAGGTGAAAACTGCATTTTTTAAAATGTTAAAACTGCATTTTTTTTTAAAAGATGAATACTGCATTTTTAAAAAAAAGATGAAACTGCATTTTTTAAAAAGATGAAACTGCATTTTTTAAAAAGATGAATACTGCATTTTTAAAAAAAAGATGAATACTGCATTTTTTAAAAAAGATGAAAACTGATTTGATTTTAAAACTGGTTTGTTTTTCTTAGATTTAAAAACTGGGTTTTTAAGATGAAAAAGAATTTTAAAACAGAATTTTTTTAAAAGAAAATAAAACTGAATTTTTATTTTAAGTTATAAAAACTGTTTTTTTTATATAAAGTTTTAAAACTGTTTTTTTTATATAAAAGAGTTTTAAAAACAGAAATTTAAAAAGAGAAACTGATTATTATAAAAGAAAATAAAAACAGAATTTTTAAAGAGTTGAAACTGATTTTTTTTTTTCCTAAAAAGGCAAAACTGTTTTTTTAAGTTGCATAAACTGATTTTTATGAATTTTTAAAACTGATTTTTAGGAGTTTTAAAACTGGATTTAAAAAGAAAGTTAAAAACTGATTTCTTTAAAAAGTAAAAATCATATTTTTATTTATTGAAAGTCGAAGTAAAAATCATATTTTTATTTATTGAAAGTCGAAGTAAAAATCATATTTTTATTTATGGAAAGTCGAAGTAAAAATCAGATTTTTATATATTGAATAACATAGTAAAAATTCGATTTTTACATATGTAGAGAATACGGGTGAAAGCGACAAAAGGCGAAGATTTCTATTAAGGAAGAATCGTGTGAGTGGATAGCTATTGGTGAGGATTTCTCACTCTTCAATTTCTTTTTATAATTTTATATGTGTTGAAAGTGGAAGTGAATTGCTATATATAAATATCTATACATATATATATATACGCCCCTCGTCCACAAACCATGGACGATATTTATTGGTTGAAATTGTTGTGAAAATTGATTGATAGCGAAGTGAAAATATTATATATATGAAAAGTGAAATTTATATATATAGCGAAGTGAAAATATCGAATATATCGAAAGTGAAAATATCGAATATATTGAAAGTGAATATATCATATATATCGAAAGTGAAAATATTATATATATTGAAAGTGAAAATATTATATATAGTGAAAGTGAAAATATCGAATATATTGAAAGTGAAAATATCGAATATATTGAAAGTGAAAATATTTTATATAGTGAAAGTGAAAATATCGAATATAGTGAAAGTGAAAATATCGAATATATTGAAAGTGAAAATATCGTATATATGAAAAGTGAAAACGATATATATATGAATTGAAAACGATATATATATGAATTGAAAACGATGTATATGAAATATTTGAATTGAAAACGATGTATATGAAATATTCGATTTTGATAGAAAATTGAAAACGAATACGAATTGAATTGAATAGAAAATGAATTCGAATTGAATTGAAATAGAAAATGAATTCGAATTGAATTGAAATAGAAAATGAATTCGAATTGAATTGAATAGAAAACGAATTCGAATTGAATTGAATAGAAAACGAATTCGAATTGAATTGAATAGAAAACGAATTCGAATTGAATTGAATAGAAAACGAATTCGAATTGAATAGAAAACAAATTCGAATTGAATTGAATAGAAAACGAATTCGAATTGAATTGAATAGAAAATGAATTCGAATTGAATTGAAATAGAAAATGAATTCGAATTGAATTGAAATAGAAAATGAATTCGAATTGAATTGAATAGAAAACGAATTCGAATTGAATTGAATAGAAAACGAATTCGAATTGAATTGAATAGAAAACGAATTCGAATTGAATTGAATAGAAAACGAATTCGAATTGAATAGAAAACGAATTCGAATTGAATTGAATAGAAAACGAATTCGAATTGAATTGAATAGAAAACGAATTCGAATTGAATTGAATAGAAAACGAATTCGAATTGAATTGAATAGAAAACGAATTCGAATTGAATAGAAAACGAATTCGAATTGAATTGAATAGAAAACGAATTCGAATTGAATTGAATAGAAAACGAATTCGAATTGAATTGAATAGAAAACGAATTCGAATTGAATTGAATAGAAAACGAATTCGAATTGAACTGAATTGAAAACGAATTCGAATTGAATTGAATTGAAAACGAATTCGAATTGAATTGAATAGAAAACGAATTCGAATTGAACTGAATAGAAAACGAATTCGAATTGAACTGAATAGAAAACGAATTCGAATTGAACTGAATAGAAAACGAATTCGAATTGAACTGAATAGAAAACGAATTCGAATTGAACTGAATAGAAAACGAATTCGAATTGAACTGAATAGAAAACGAATTCGAATTGAATTGAATAGAAAACGAATTCGAATTGAATTGAAAACGAATTCAAATTGAATTGAAATTTGAATTGAATAGAAATGAATTTTAAAACGAATCTATAAAGAAGAATTCAATTGTGATTTGAATTGAAAAGGAAGTTGAAAATGTTTTTGAAACGAATTCAAAACTATTTATATAATTCGTTTTAAATAGAAATCGACGAAATATATATTATATATATTATATATATAATAAATGGCCTGAATAGAACGCGCCGCGCTGCGGCAGTTCGCGAATTTCGACCATTGACTTCGAACGGACCTTACGGGAGATCCGACCGTCGGATTCTCCTGAAATCAGAACCGTTGGGTTCGTATCGAAAAGAGCTTTCTAAGGAATATTAGAAATTTGAAATCTAACGGTTGGATTTGGAATTACGTCCAAATCAAATTTGAAAAAGGTCGCTGTAAGTGCAGTTCGATGGCCATTGATGGAAATCGACCGTACAGGCCTTGATAAAATTATTAAAAATAGTAATAATTTGTGTAAAATCATAAGAAATGATTTGGGAAGAATTGGGATGAAAAACTCCATATTTGAAAAGATAAAAATAGATTTTTATCGAAATGAACTAGTTATTAACTAGAAAAATAATCCAATGGTTAAAAATAAATAAATTGGATTAGATTTGAATTGAAATTATCAATGGATATTTTCGATATTGGATTCCGTGATTATACAGATATCGTGATGGGAATTTGGAAGATATCGATATCGTTATTCCCGATATGATATCTGTTGGTTTCAGGATTTGATGTTAAATATAAGTCAATACTCTCTCTATTTAAAACCTTATATTTAATGTCAAATTTGATTGATTGATGGTTTGTGCTCGACCAGTTTATGAGCAGAATATGCTTTTGCATTTAGCATTGGGTTGGGTTGAAAATATCTGTGTGCTAACGCCTTGTGAAACACTTCACGATTTGACGATAAGGTGTTTAGCGATGTTGTGTTCATTTCAAATTTAACGAATGATTGTGAAATGATATTTTCCTTAAGTGAAAAGAAATGTATTCCCGATTTTGGACAGGGAATGTTTTATAAAAGTGTTTTATAAAACAGAAAGGATTTCGAGGCCCAAAACCCGATGATTTCTAAAGTGATTTAGAAATGTATTATATGTTACATTGTGATTATTATGTTGTGAAATGATTTTCCCTACTTCGGGATATGAAATGATTTAGTATGTGGCTAAAGATTCGGGTAACCCTGAGACTAAAAGTATGGGTGAGAGGGCGGTGTATGCTCTCCTGAGTGGGAGGTGCATCGTCGGTGTAGCCTACTCCTATGTGGGGTAGGTGCACATATATATATCGAGTTGCGAGGTGCGTACCCTTTGCCTTGTCGATGGGGAGCACGATATTTGGTTGCATACTTGTTTGTATGCATTGTTATGTTTTGGAATTCACATTTCCAAATGATTTGATTTGAGATCCCGAAGTGAAATCTACTTTGATATAGAAAGTTAGATATGTATTTCAAATGATTTGAAATAAGAAATCGGGAATAAAATCCAAAGGAATAATTTCTGTAAATTGAATTGGATTTGGAAAATCTAAGTGTTGTGATTAATCTAAGTGGGTAGATTGGGATATTGCATGTTGTGTGATGCATAGTAGATCCATATATCTATATTGATTGTTGCTTATACACTGGCTTTCATGGGGGTAAACCCGTTCCGCGAAAGTGGCGAGGTCCCGTGATTTGCCTTATTTTTAAACAAGTTTAACAACTGTTTTTGAGTTCTCACACCAGTCCCATGACTGACCTGTAGTTTGCTTTTCCCTTGCGAACTCGGGTGCCCCTATTTTCCACACGGGCAGTCGAGTAGTTTTATTTTGCAGATGTATTGAGCAGGATTCTGGATTGAAGCTTTAAGCTGTGTCCAGGCATTTACAGTCTTCCGCTGTGTAGTTTATATTTCCGCTGTGCACTGTTTTACATTTATGTAAATTTATCTTCCGCTGTGTATTATATTTCGATATACTCTGATATTCTGTACTCTGATGTAACATTATTATGATGTTTATTGAAGTCTTCTGTTATTTGTTCTGATGTGTTGTATACCCAAAGTTAGCGTATGCGGGATTCGAACGGTCTTGGTCGGTTTAGCGATCGATTAGGTCCGGGCGAAATCCGGTGTCGTTACAACGTGGTATCAGAGCTTTGGTTAAACTCAAATCTTTGGGGTACAACTCGTTAGAACTGAACAAAAGACTCATCAGAGGTAGGATTAGTAATGTCCTATAAAAGAATCCTCATTAGAGATAGAATCAGTAGCATTCTAGAATGAGTGTCTCGTTAGAGATGGGGTTAGAAATGCCCCAGAATGAGTCGAGAGTTATTTGTTTATAAATAACGTATTTGTGATTATATATATAATCTGATTTTAGAAAATATGATTTTAAATATATAAAATTATATATTTGAAAATATAATCAATTAATTGATTGATGTTTGTGTTGTTTGTTTACTTGTTTGATAATTTTTAACCATTTAGCCAATTGAACCAAATAGTAAACTGTATTGAAATTTGGTTGCAAATGCATGCATATACTTGCACTTACATTGAACAGGTCATAGCAAGGAGGCTAGAGCAGAGAATAAAATTTGTTTGCCCGACAAATAGGTACATGTTTACTACATAATTTCCTGTTTTGTTTGGGTGATGATGATTTTGTGAGCCTATTGGCTAGCCGCTTGGCTTTTTCTTTTTCTTTTTGAGATCTGAAGGACCGGGAACGCTATTTGCAATTTCCCGATGCTCCCATTGCAGGGGAGGTTATGGCGAAATTTTTCAAAAATTTAGGGTGTTAGCCAAATTTTTGAAATTTTGAAAATTCTCAGAAACTAAAGAGTTGGAGAATGGAAGCCTGATCGATCGTAGAGCTGAATAATCAAACCACTTTCGACTTTGTTCCTTTTCGGGGACGAAAAGTTTTAAGTGGGGGAGATTGTAACAACCCGGAAAATCTGGGCCAGTTTGAAATTTTTATTTTGGCCATTTTAGCGAATTTTGATTATTTAAAATGAATTATTTTAAATAATATCGACGAGAAATTTATTTTGAATAGAATTCGAACGTATATATTATACGCGTCGTCGTTAGAATATAAATATTTATATATAATTATAAATAGAATTAAAAATGGCGCGGTAGTTCGATAATTCGATTTCAAACTTCAATTGAATGTACCGGGTGCAAAACAATCCGGATTTTTGTGAAACCAAAAACATTAGGATCTAATTGATGATATCTTTCCAACGAAGTTAACAAACTGAGATTTCATCTTAGAAATGATAAGATATGTCCAGTTGAAAATTCTGAATAGTCGCTATGGAATTCAGGCCCTTAAAAATAGCCATTTTGCAAACGACCTCGGATTTCGACGAAACCAGTTTTGTTGGATTCGCAGTGTAAAGTTATTGTTAGATTCCAAATTTCATAATTTTTCGAATCAATATGTGAGCGTGGCAAAGGAAAACGCGTTTGACCGGTTTCAGTTGATTTTAATCGACTGGAAATTGGCCATTTTTCAAACGGTCTCAGAATTCGACGAAACTAGTTTTGTTAGGACCGTATCGTCAATACAAAGCTAGAAAATATTTTTCTGCAATTTATAGAGTTATTATGTGACCCCGATAATTTGAAATGTACGTTTAAAATTCGGTATAATGATTTAAATGTAAATTCAACGGAAACTGATTCAAATGATCGAACCAGCCTGCGATACATATCCCATTGTGTTCGGAATGGGGGTGAAACGCTAGGGACGTCAGTCGGTGGGTCTCGTTTCGAGATCGTATGTAAAAGTCAACCCTTTTGCAAAACTTAATAATTAAATAATAATAATAAAAAAAAAATTTACCTTTTCCCCTTTTCTTCTTCGTTGGCCCCCCCCCCCCGTTTCATTATACAGAAAAGTTAACAAATAAAAAAAAAAAAAAAAGAAAACCCTAACCCTAAGTTCATCGCGCCGCCGACAATCGAAGCAACCCCCGAAGCCTCGCGACCACCTCCCTCCAGACGACGCTACCCTCGACGCAAATCGAAGCAGCTCCAATCGGAACCTCCACCTCGAACTCCAGACATCGCGACACCACCGAGCGCCTCCACCCACGAGCCACCGTCGACTCCCCCTCCTCCCTCACGAACCCGCGACAGAGAAAACCCCCCCCCGTAAGTGTTTCTGAATTTTATTTAATTTATAAACTAACTGTTTTTTTTTATATAATGTTAAAACTAATTTTATTTACTGTTAAAACCGAATTTTTAAAAAGGTGAAAACTGCATTTTTTAAAATGTTAAAACTGCATTTTTTTTTAAAAGATGAATACTGCATTTTTTAAAAAAAGATGAAACTGCATTTTTTAAAAAGATGAAACTGCATTTTTTAAAAAGATGAATACTGCATTTTTAAAAAAAAGATGAATACTGCATTTTTTAAAAAAGATGAAAACTGATTTGATTTTAAAACTGGTTTGTTTTTCTTAGATTTAAAAACTGGGTTTTTAAGATGAAAAAGAATTTTAAAACAGAATTTTTTTAAAAGAAAATAAAACTGAATTTTTATTTTAAGTTATAAAAACTGTTTTTTTTATATAAAGTTTTAAAACTGTTTTTTTTATATAAAAGAGTTTTAAAAACAGAAATTTAAAAAGAGAAACTGATTATTATAAAAGAAAATAAAAACAGAATTTTTAAAGAGTTAAAACTGATTTTTTTTTTTCCTAAAAAGGCAAAACTGTTTTTTTAAGTTGCATAAACTGATTTTTATGAATTTTTAAAACTGATTTTTAGGAGTTTTAAAACTGGATTTAAAAAGAAAGTTAAAAACTGATTTCTTTAAAAAGTAAAAATCATATTTTTATTTATTGAAAGTCGAAGTAAAAATCATATTTTTATTTATTGAAAGTCGAAGTAAAAATCATATTTTTATTTATGGAAAGTCGAAGTAAAAATCAGATTTTTATATATTGAATAACATAGTAAAAATTCGATTTTTACATATGTAGAGAATACGGGTGAAAGCGACAAAAGGCGAAGATTTCTATTAAGGAAGAATCGTGTGAGTGGATAGCTATTGGTGAGGATTTCTCACTCTTCAATTTCTTTTTATAATTTTATATGTGTTGAAAGTGGAAGTGAATTGCTATATATAAATATCTATACATATATATATATACGCCCCTCGTCCACAAACCATGGACGATATTTATTGGTTGAAATTGTTGTGAAAATTGATTGATAGCGAAGTGAAAATATTATATATATGAAAAGTGAAATTTATATATATAGCGAAGTGAAAATATCGAATATATCGAAAGTGAAAATATCGAATATATTGAAAGTGAATATATCATATATATCGAAAGTGAAAATATTATATATATTGAAAGTGAAAATATTATATATAGTGAAAGTGAAAATATCGAATATATTGAAAGTGAAAATATCGAATATATTGAAAGTGAAAATATTTTATATAGTGAAAGTGAAAATATCGAATATAGTGAAAGTGAAAATATCGAATATATTGAAAGTGAAAATATCGTATATATGAAAAGTGAAAACGATATATATATGAATTGAAAACGATATATATATGAATTGAAAACGATGTATATGAAATATTTGAATTGAAAACGATGTATATGAAATATTCGATTTTGATAGAAAATTGAAAACGAATACGAATTGAATTGAATAGAAAATGAATTCGAATTGAATTGAAATAGAAAATGAATTCGAATTGAATTGAAATAGAAAATGAATTCGAATTGAATTGAATAGAAAACGAATTCGAATTGAATTGAATAGAAAACGAATTCGAATTGAATTGAATAGAAAACGAATTCGAATTGAATTGAATAGAAAACGAATTCGAATTGAATAGAAAACGAATTCGAATTGAATTGAATAGAAAACGAATTCGAATTGAATTGAATAGAAAATGAATTCGAATTGAATTGAAATAGAAAATGAATTCGAATTGAATTGAAATAGAAAATGAATTCGAATTGAATTGAATAGAAAACGAATTCGAATTGAATTGAATAGAAAACGAATTCGAATTGAATTGAATAGAAAACGAATTCGAATTGAATTGAATAGAAAACGAATTCGAATTGAATAGAAAACGAATTCGAATTGAATTGAATAGAAAACGAATTCGAATTGAATTGAATAGAAAACGAATTCGAATTGAATTGAATAGAAAACGAATTCGAATTGAATTGAATAGAAAACGAATTCGAATTGAATAGAAAACGAATTCGAATTGAATTGAATAGAAAACGAATTCGAATTGAATTGAATAGAAAACGAATTCGAATTGAATTGAATAGAAAACGAATTCGAATTGAATTGAATAGAAAACGAATTCGAATTGAACTGAATTGAAAACGAATTCGAATTGAATTGAATTGAAAACGAATTCGAATTGAATTGAATAGAAAACGAATTCGAATTGAACTGAATAGAAAACGAATTCGAATTGAACTGAATAGAAAACGAATTCGAATTGAACTGAATAGAAAACGAATTCGAATTGAACTGAATAGAAAACGAATTCGAATTGAATTGAATAGAAAACGAATTCGAATTGAATTGAAAACGAATTCAAATTGAATTGAAATTTGAATTGAATAGAAATGAATTTTAAAACGAATCTATAAAGAAGAATTCAATTGTGATTTGAATTGAAAAGGAAGTTGAAAATGTTTTTGAAACGAATTCAAAACTATTTATATAATTCGTTTTAAATAGAAATCGACGAAATATATATTATATATATTATATATATAATAAATGGCCTGAATAGAACGCGCCGCGCTGCGGCAGTTCGCGAATTTCGACCATTGACTTCGAACGGACCTTACGGGAGATCCGACCGTCGGATTCTCCTGAAATCAGAACCGTTGGGTTCGTATCGAAAAGAGCTTTCTAAGGAATATTAGAAATTTGAAATCTAATGGTTGGATTTGGAATTACGTCCAAATCAAATTTGAAAAAGGTCGCTGTAAGTGCAGTTCGATGGCCATTGATGGAAATCGACCGTACAGGCCTTGATAAAATTATTAAAAATAGTAATAATTTGTGTAAAATCATAAGAAATGATTTGGGAAGAATTGGGATGAAAAACTCCATATTTGAAAAGATAAAAATAGATTTTTATCGAAATGAACTAGTTATTAACTAGAAAAATAATCCAATGGTTAAAAATAAATAAATTGGATTAGATTTGAATTGAAATTATCAATGGATATTTTCGATATTGGATTCCGTGATTATACAGATATCGTGATGGGAATTTGAAAGATATCGATATCGTTATTCCCGATATGATATCTGTTGGTTTCAGGATTTGATGTTAAATATAAGTCAATACTCTCTCTATTTAAAACCTTATATTTAATGTCAAATTTGATTGATTGATGGTTTGTGCTCGACCAGTTTATGAGCAGAATATGCTTTTGCATTTAGCATTGGGTTGGGTTGAAAATATCTGTGTGCTAACGCCTTGTGAAACACTTCACGATTTGACGATAAGGTGTTTAGCGATGTTGTGTTCATTTCAAATTTAACGAATGATTGTGAAATGATATTTTCCTTAAGTGAAAAGAAATGTATTCCCGATTTTGGACAGGGAATGTTTTATAAAAGTGTTTTATAAAACAGAAAGGATTTCGAGGCCCAAAACCCGATGATTTCTAAAGTGATTTAGAAATGTATTATATGTTACATTGTGATTATTATGTTGTGAAATGATTTTCCCTACTTCGGGATATGAAATGATTTAGTATGTGGCTAAAGATTCGGGTAACCCTGAGACTAAAAGTATGGGTGAGAGGGCGGTGTATGCTCTCCTGAGTGGGAGGTGCATCGTCGGTGTAGCCTACTCCTATGTGGGGTAGGTGCACATATATATATCGAGTTGCGAGGTGCGTACCCTTTGCCTTGTCGATGGGGAGCACGATATTTGGTTGCATACTTGTTTGTATGCATTGTTATGTTTTGGAATTCACATTTCCAAATGATTTGATTTGAGATCCCGAAGTGAAATCTACTTTGATATAGAAAGTTAGATATGTATTTCAAATGATTTGAAATAAGAAATCGGGAATAAAATCCAAAGGAATAATTTCTGTAAATTGAATTGGATTTGGAAAATCTAAGTGTTGTGATTAATCTAAGTGGGTAGATTGGGATATTGCATGTTGTGTGATGCATAGTAGATCCATATATCTATATTGATTGTTGCTTATACACTGGCTTTCATGGGGGTAAACCCGTTCCGCGAAAGTGGCGAGGTCCCGTGATTTGCCTTATTTTTAAACAAGTTTAACAACTGTTTTTGAGTTCTCACACCAGTCCCATGACTGACCTGTAGTTTGCTTTTCCCTTGCGAACTCGGGTGCCCCTATTTTCCACACGGGCAGTCGAGTAGTTTTATTTTGCAGATGTATTGAGCAGGATTCTGGATTGAAGCTTTAAGCTGTGTCCAGGCATTTACAGTCTTCCGCTGTGTAGTTTATATTTCCGCTGTGCACTGTTTTACATTTATGTAAATTTATCTTCCGCTGTGTATTATATTTCGATATACTCTGATATTCTGTACTCTGATGTAACATTATTATGATGTTTATTGAAGTCTTCTGTTATTTGTTCTGATGTGTTGTATACCCAAAGTTAGCGTATGCGGGATTCGAACGGTCTTGGTCGGTTTAGCGATCGATTAGGTCCGGGCGAAATCCGTGTCGTTACAATATGCCATTATGAAATTTATTAAGAGGGAAACCAAAATATAAACACTGAATAAAAGTAAAATTTAATAACTTAAATCCGACAAAAAATAAAATATTGTATAAATGACAAGCATGAACATTAAGATTTTAGGGCTACTCAGACAGTAGATGAAGATATAATGAGCTCTCCAGACAATATCTGATTTTCCCTTACGTAGCGTGGAAAAGTGAGATAATAGAAAATCTATTTTAGATTGTATAATCACTATTGTCTGGTTCACGTCGTGGTATAGTGTGAAAATACATGAAATACAAAGATGTTAAAAACTAGTTGAAGGAACTACTAAGTGGACCATTATTATCAAGGGAAAAGGAACTCAAATACGAATTAAACTACCTTGTTCACTTGTTCGATCAATAAAGTGACTCGGTTGAATAAACAAAATCTTACCTCTAATTATGTTAGAATCGAGCTAAAATTTAAGTTACTTATTCATGCCATATAATAAATCAAAGAAAAACATGGAACCATAAGATCTAACCACAAAAATAAGGTTTTGATAGAGGAGAAAACAAACTAAATGAAATTCCCAACTATGGTTTCAAGCACATCACTAAGGCGTCGCTAAGTCCGTTTAAACGCTGTTTTGCATTTTTAACGCTTAATATTTTTTCTTTGGCCTTTATCTTGCCACTTGTGTGAGAAGTCATCTGAACCCTAAATTTTCTTAGGACTCCAAGTACATAAATGTTTTTGGTATAGCTTTTTCAACTTGACTAAGTTGCCCATATCACACTAAAAAACTTCAGCATTCTTTTTGCTAGAGCTCTTCATCATAGAATATAGTTTAAAAATTTACATACACTTTATATATTTTATTCCAAAATATATAAAAAATAATTCAATTATTGTTGCTTATAGAAATTCAAAATAGCCGTAAAATTTACTTGTTCCTCAGTGCTTATTGTTCTTTGGTTTAAATAAATAAATATTGATTCTTTTCATACACTATAAGTTCCTATTATTACAATATAAAAATGTAATAAAATTAAAGGCAAAATCCCCTTATTAGAAAAGAATTGAAATAAAGTAAAAAAAATAGAAATCTCATATGTCCAAATCATATATAATTGGTATAATTTCTTTTATAAATTAACTAAAAATTCTACCGATGAAGCATTAAAATTTATTTATATATTTTACGTTTACATTCAAGTGTGATAAATTTTAATAATTTTCATTTTGAATCAGTCATAGAAACTAAATTTTCAAATTAAGTACTGAAATGAATATGGCTCGTTAAGTACTAGACTCTTCTCACCACTATATTTAAATCAATTTTGCGTTTATTAGCAAATTATTAATCCTTTAATATTCAGAATTAAATTCAAATTCCTATGTTTGAATAAGTAAATAAATGTAAATCCAAATAAGCGCTTAAATTTGAATTTGAATTGCAAAAGTGAATTCGTTCATTTTAGAAATCAAGGTTCCATGGCTTGATCAACACATGAGAGAAAGTTAACTAAAATAATATAATTATTTCATTTTATTCAAACTTGAGGATTAGGTTTGTGTTGACCTAAATTTGTACAAACAGCCACGTTGTGGATTTCTGGCTATCGAAATGCTCACGTAACGTCCCATATTTTTATGGCAAATAATTAATTAATTTAACTATTTAAATAATGATTTAGATATTTAAATGGTTGTTTAATTAAATAATGTTGAATATTTAATTAATATAAATAATAGAATAATATATTTGTTTCCGAAATAGTCGGAAATAGTGGAATTCGCAATATTGTGCGAATTGGATTATTTATAAGATTTAATTCAGTTTAGAATTAAACTATAAAAACGAATTTATTATTTAAATGAAGTTTGAACGTATAGTTATAATATAATTTAAATCGAGCTCGTAATGGCGCGATAGTTCGTAATATGAAGTTTTGAACTTCAACCGAATATACAGAATCCGTTTGAAGTCGGATTACTGTGAAACAAGAAACGTTCAAATATATTGTGTAGTGACCCGAAAATCCGGTCCAATTTGAGCTGACTAAATAACACAAGTCCAACCCCAAATTTCACTAGAAATTCAAGAAACTAATAGAAAGAAGATAGAGGATGAGGATAGATAAGATAGAACTAGTAGAATAGAAGAAGAAGAACATCATCATCAGAGTAACACGAATTTCACAGCGGAACGAATAAAATATAACATAACTTTTGAAATACAAAGTTATAACTGTTTATACATACCATTTTCAGAGTACAACATATAATATCACAGCAGAATAAATAATAGCTATCGACTGCTGAAGCCTCCTGCTCCAAGCTCTCCAAGTGCATCTGTAAATCCCGACTACTTGACTGCCCGTACAAATTTAGGCACCCAAGAGTTTAGGGAAAACAAAACAAATAAACTCCGGGTCAGTAATGTGACTGGTGTGAGTAAACTCAAATCATTTAAACAGGTATATGATATCTCATAAGACCACGCCGTGAATACGGAACGGGTTTTTCCCTTATGAGAATCCAAACGTCTTTGAAAAGCAATATCATTCTGATATTATAATAATGTCTAAATACAAATAGATATCAATCTAGTAGAAACGCTTGCATCTCACGTCCTACATATATAGTATACAATCAAAACCGCCGGTGCGTATTGGATGATTGGGTTTCCAACTATGACAAGGTATGGATCCACCTTCCGATCAGTGTACTCTAGGAACGATACACTGGAGTTCAACAAGAACATCTTGCAACTCAGCCACACATGACCGACCACTCATTTCGCTTGAGTGTATCGAATGTACATCACCAACGGTCGGGATCAGCAACCGTTTCCCGTATATATATGGGACAGCATTGATAGATTAAAGAAGCAAATGAATATTCTCTAGATAGGTGATTATACACCCTACTTCGGTGCGACCGACTTAGCCATGCTGCCTGCCCGATTTTTGTCATTTACCGGATGTGAGGCTAGAAACTACGCTTATCTATCTTTCATTTATAGCACGATTACTTTGAATGCCACATTATCAGATCCGTTAATCATTTGTTGGATCTGCACAAATAGATTCTGGATATTATGCGAAGGGAATAAATCCGTTGGCCACCATATATATTTGTACAGTCCAACTCTTTCGATCATTGGAACTATTCCGTCAGACATTCGTCCATTTACGTTCGTTTTGGGATTGAACGAAACCGAAGGCACTATTCTGTAAACAGGACAGCCCTTGCGCTTTACTCCGTCTTCAATTATCTTCATCGTATTTGATCACAACGCTTATGTCGATACGGAGTGGTTCTTCGGATAATAATCCAACCGGTCTCTCCATATTAACAACGTAAAATGGTCAAAACTTCGATAGTCTGTGATTTAACTATCAAATGAAAATATGTCCGTGTACAAACAACGATCTTAATTCCAAATGGAATTATCGATCCAATCATCAATCATATATATATATATATATACATATATTTCCTTATTTTCTAAAACTAGAAAATATACATTTTCAACATTGGAAAACATTTCCAATCCTCATTTATGCATCACTATCATTCCACAACTATTAGTCCCTAACTGTAAACTAGTAAGAGAACAATTCTCTAAGTATAAACCCCGAAGGCCGAAACCAACATCAGATCAACACTCAGAAAACTATTCAACTTACCAATCTCTAGTCAGTTTCTAATATTGTTTAACTTCACTTCTTAATTTCTATATTCGATTAACCCCTTTTGATAAACTACGTTTGATTAACTCCTTTTGATAAACTACGTTTGATTAACCCCTTTTGATAAACTACGTTTTCCGTTACAACTATTTCCTTTTTATAACGTTTACTTACCGTTACAAATATTTCCTATTTACAACTTCTATTTACCGTTACAAATATTTCCTATTTACAACTTCTATTTACTGTTACAAATATTTCCTATTTACAACTTCTATTTACCGTTACAAATATTTCCTATTTACAACTTCTATTTACCGTTACAAATATTTCCTATTTATAACTTCTATTTACCGTTACAAATATTTCCTATTTATAACTTCTATTTGTTTTATAAATACTCTATTTTCAAATTGTTTCCTTTTTATAAAATCGGTTGATTTTATAAAATTCCTTTATTTCAAAATACATTGAAATATTCCTTTTTACAACTCAGGGTTTCTTATGATATTCAAAATATCAAACAACGATGATCAATATCGTTCTAACATCCATAATCAATAACAGATTATAAATCACAACATATATCACAATATATGAAAACAGTAAAATAATTGTTGAGGAACCCAGTCGGATTCCTCCAACCTGTCTCCCTGCATCCACAGATGTTACACAATATATCATATTTCATTTTGAAATGAAATATCCTGCTGTACAGAACCATATTTGATTAACAGTACATAGATTAACTATAACTACGTTTTTCAATCAAATCTATTTAACAGTCCAGTTTAACAATCAATATACAGCAATCAATAAATAACGTACAATTTATATAAAAATATAAATTGAGGAGAGTTAGTGAGTTTTACTCACATTGGCGCGTTAACCGTTAAATAACGATTTGCGTCTGCTGATTCAGACTGACAATTTATTTTGCCATAAATTGTAACGAGCTCCATTCCACTCCCGGTCAGCTTCATTGGGTAGTGTCCGTCCATATGATCCTAGCGAATCTTGTTTTCGTCTGATTTCAATAAATCCGGCCTGGCTCCTTTCAACAAACCCACACCTTACTTAGCTTCTAAACCTTCCGCTCATACCCATTTGTTTTCCACTTATAATCCACTCCTTAGTTCATATTAAAACTATACAGGCCGGAACCATTCTCCAAAATAGAACAAGTTAATTACTTCTTTTATACCCTAACATCTTTTCTTTAACACAAATTAGCCGAACAGTTGAGTTGAAACAAAACGCGGGTCAACATTGCTCCAGATATAAAGTATTACCTTTGACTCCTCCTTTGAAAATATGCGCCCAGACTTTGTTCCCCATATTGTTCGTTTTACTCACGGATTACACCTTGTTTCACTTCGTGCACCTTCATTTTGCCTTTAATTACTGCTTCCCAATGCCTGCTAACCTCTTCGTGTCCGTTCTTTGTTCCAGAAAATGGTCCATGCAAACCACCGAGTCACACAGCTGTTCGAACTCCAGAACGTACGTCGCCTTCAAACCTTGCTGGTCCATGTCTTCTGCTACTCCATGAAAACAGCAGTGTACCCCAAATGAATAGTTCTTCAAACGTATACCCTCCCCTTCGTGAAACTTCCGAACCCAAACACATCCACTCCCACACCCAAACTCACTTGCTCCAGCTACGCCGAGTGCCGCCCGTTCATCAATGACCGCCGACCTCTCACCGGAGTCTCCTCGTTAGCCTGCAGTCTTCCACGAAGCGCCATGAAAATCAGCGAGCTAAAGAGAAATGGGTACGTTTGAGGTTGTATGGAAAGAGAACGAGAGAAAAGAAAGACGTGCGCCATTAATTTCAGAGAGAAGCGCAAATGAATGAAGGCTTTTTTCGAAGATCCAGAAAGAAGAGGAACCAAATGAAGTGTATTGCTCAGTACCGTATATATAGACTTCTATTCCTTCCTCGCTAAGGAATATCAATATTATATAGTATATAGGACATAACAGGTTTTGCAGATATTATTTAGTTTTGATGTTGACAGTATAGGCTGTCGGTTTGAGTATACAATAGTTAAATACTTGGTCATGAAGCTATTTAGGGGACATAGGTCTGTTGCGATGGTGTCAATTCGATGCTTCTCAGACACGTTTCGCGATGGTGACAATTCATACTCGTATGTCGGTTGTCAGCGCGTTGAAGAAAACTTAACTCTGAAGCATATTATAGGCACTCAGTAGGGTCTGTCGGCTGTGAAGTTTCATTTCAAAGTTAAGAAAAGTGTAGAGGATTTCTATACGTTTGGTTGACGGTAACACGTTGATTTGATTTTTATTTTGTCATTAAAACTCACGGCAATGTTATTTATTCAAGGACGTGCACTGTATTTGGCTTTGGAGCTAGGTTACCCCTGAAGGCTTGTATTACTTCATTCTTTTTATTTATATACTGCATACATTACTTACATATGAAGTAATGTGCAACGCTACCACATACGAGCTGCTAGGAACAGAAATAAAAATATTGTTGTGACCAGCAATGTGTCACCGTCCCAAAAATATAATAATACCGGTAGATGGACTCATATTGTGAAACCCCGAAATGTCGATATAGGGTGCCAAATACTTCAAATAAAAAGTTGCTTATTAAATTAATTAAAAATTTCTATAAAATTCTAAAAATTAAATTATCGCTATTTCCCAAAAGAACCTTGTTTAAATTCTAACCCGATCTCTAGTTATATCAAATAATCTGTTACGGTCGATAAACGATTTTATAGCGACTATTTTAAAATTTGATTTGGACATATCTCAAAATCTACACAACGAAATCCCGATTTTTCTCTTCCACTAGAAAGATATACTCCACCAGCTCTGTACGTTTTTTTGTTTCACAGAAATCCGATTTAAAACGAGTCATGTACACTCAGTTGAAGTTTGAATCGCCAAATAACGAACTGCAGCGCCATTTCAAGCTCGATTTTAATTATAATATAATTATACGTTCTAACGTCGTCGATTAAATAATATATTCGTTATTTAAATAATTAAATAAGTTAATTATTACACCGTCAAATATCCGGGTCATTACATATTGAACGGTATTTTTCTAATGATCATTGTGTAGATTTTGAGTTATGTCCAAATAAAATTTTAAAATAGTCGCTATGGAATTCGTTTATAATTTATAATGTTTTATTTATATTATAAAAGGATTTTTAAAATAAATTGAATATCGATTTAACCTAGGTTTGAAATATCGAGTTATAAATCCAGATATATTTATTTTGGTGCTAGATAATATTTTATGTGGAAACATATGATAATATTAATTTATTAGTATTAAATTGAATTATTTTTAAATATATTAATATTTAATTGGTTTATTTAGACCTTAGAAAATAGCCATTTTTTGCAAACGAGCTCCGTTTTGGATGAAATTAATTTTATTGGATCTGGAATATTAAATTATTGTTAGATTCAAATTTTCATGATTTTTGAAGTTAGTATGTGGCCGTATGGAATTTAAATGTGAAAAATAATCAATAATTTAACTTTAAAAATAGGATGTGTGAGCAAACAGACTAGGAATTCGACAAAACAAGTTTCGTTGGCTCCGTAATGTCGAGTTGTAGCTGTATGTCCATCTCCATCGAATTTGGGTATTGAATGTGATCATAGGATTTTTAACTATAAAAATAAATAGCGTTGAAATATAAATTAATATAATAATGAATATAAAAATAATACTGTTGTCCTACAAATACCCTACCACCAATACCTAAACCCTAAGACTTCATTTCTCTTGTCAAAAAAAATCCGCCACTATCGTTCTTCATTTTCCAATGGAACCATGAGTTATAAATAATTATAAATTCATATGAAAATCATAAAATCATGAAAGTTGTATATTCGAAATCACAGTGAGTTTATGTTTAGGTCTATACCCATTTGAAGTGGTTCGACGTCCATTCTATATGTAGGGTTTTTAACAGCGACACTAGGGTTTTGATTCTCGTTGAACTAAGGGATTTTGTGCCCGATCGAAGTGTGTTTCTTGGTTAAGAGCAGGATTTAGCATGTCGTATACTTTTTTTGAGGAGATTTCGCACTGAAAAATGTCAATGTTATTACCGACCGTGTGAAAAAGGCTGCAGCGAATGCAAATTGAAAAGGGGGATAGAGTTCTACAAAAATGGTGCGGTTCTGATGTGAATTTGATGGAGAGTTTGATAGTGTGTTCAATTTGAGGATTAGTGGTAAAATAAAGAAGCGGTGGTGATTTAAAGAAGGAGAATGGACATTGGTATGAAGAGGAAACAAGATTATCTGGAGCGGGAAGAAGTAGTTAGAGGGCGCATGTTTTGGTTGTGCTGGGTAAAAGAGTTGAGGCCCAAGTAAAATAATTAAATGAAGTTTTATTTTAAATAAAAATATACACAACTTGTAATATTCTTATCTTGTGTGTACGTTATTCGAATTTGACAAAACATGATCTGTTGGGATCATATGGACGAGGGCTACACAATGGAAGTCATTTGGAGTGAATTGGAGCTCGTTACAATTTATAGTGAAATAAATTGCCTATTTCAATCAACGGTCGCTTATCGTTATTTAATGATAACTGACCAAAGTGAGTAAATCTCACTAACTCTTCACAGTTTATATTTTTATAACATATTTTTTAGAATTGATATGTGATGGTTTATTGTTGTATGTTTACTGTTTGGATGAACTGCTAATTAATTGGTTGAAATTATAAGATCTATTTATATATATTTCCTTAATCAAATATTAATTCTGTTTATAAGAATATTTCATATTGAAATGAAATTGATGTTAATTATATTGTTTAACTTCTGTGGATGTAGGGAAATAGGTTGGAGGTATCCAGCTAGATTCCTCAATATTTATAATAATGTTTATTTTCATATATTGTGATATATGATGTGATATATAATCAGAGATTGATTATGATGACACTGGTCTTTTTAATTGGTATTCTAAATACCATAAGTGAAACAGGAATGTATAAAGGGAATTTTCGAAATATATGTTGAAATAGAATAATTATATGAAATCAATGGATTTTATAAAAGGAATTATTTGGGAAACAAATAGAATTATAAAAGTAATTATTTGGGAAATAAATAAAATTATTAAAGGAATTATTTAGGAAATAAGTAGAATTAAAAAAGGAATTAATTGGAAACAAATAGAATTATAAAAGCAATTATTTGGGAAATAAATAGAATTATAAAATGAATTATTTGGGAAATAAATAGAATTAATAAAGGGAAATTGGCGAGATATAAAAGAATTACGAGAAGATGGATTTAAAGTAGATTTTAAATAGAGTCTATTTTAATAGATAAATTCAGAAGATTAATTTATAGATAATGTCTTATAAATTAAATAAATATTTATCATCTGATAAATGGAATATATAAGTATGAGATTATATAGAGAAGTAAAATCGGTTTCAATACCGATTTTTGAAATCAAATGTGAATGTAGCAGTTGTAAAGGGAGTTATAAATAAGATTTTTATGAATATTCTGTAAAAAGAAGTGTAAATAGAATTTGGATTTGGCATATTGTTTTTAAATACGAAATCAAACTGTTTGGTCTGTATAAAAGGAATATTTTTCACATTTGATGTGAATAAGGGATTTAAGTAAATATTTTGCGAAATGAAAATACTATAAAGGAAACTGGGTTTTGAAATATGAATTAAAATTGGAGTTAATGAAATTAGAAACTGACTGGAGATTAGTTATGTTGAACAGCTGTTTAGGTATTGATCTGATGTTGGTTTCGGCCTTCGGGGTTATTACATAGGGAGTTGTTCTCTTACTAGTTTACAGTTAGAGATTGATAGATGTGGGAAGATTATGATGTGTGAATCAGGAATGGAAACGTTTTCCGAAGTTAACAGATCATATTTTCTAAAACTAGAAAATAAGGATTGATGAATATATGGAAACGGGTAATGGGGAAATGAATAAATTAATGATAAATTAATTTAAAAGGGAAAATGTTGATTGATGATTGATCGATAGAATTTCCATTTGGAAATAAGATTGCTATGTGTATGGATGTTTTCCTTTGATAGTTAAATAACCGACTATCAAAGATTTGACCATTTTTCCATCGTTAATACGGAGAGATGGGGATCAGATTTATTATCTAGAAACCACTCTGTATGGGCATTATCGTTGCAGATCAAATATGATGAAGACAACTGAAGACGGAGTTTATGCAAGGGTTGTTCTGGAAAATCCTAGGTAGAAACTGCCAAAGATGGGTTTATAGAATAGTAACTTCGGTTTGTCTAGTCCCAAGACAACCTGTATGAGAGAATGTCTGACAGAGTATATTTAATAGATCTCGTAAGTTGATCTCTTCAAATGTATTTGCGTTTGGTGGCGGAGGAATTTGTCTCTCTTAGCTATATACCTGTGGTATTTTTGGGGAAATAAATTTGTGATTTGGCGGGTATGACAATGTGACATTCAAAGTGAATAAATGGGTGATCTGTCAGAGATAAGCATGGCCTCAAGCCTCACAACCATGAAACGGTAAAAATTGGGTAGGCTGCATGGCTAAGTGAGTAGCTCCCAATTAAGGTGTAGTGTCACCTGATCTAGAGAAATTCCAGTTACTTCTTTAAACTATGTCAATGATGTCCCTTTCGGGAAACGGTTATTGATCCCAACCATTGGTGATAATACATTCGGTACACTCAAGCAAAATGAGTGATCGGTCATGTTTAGCCTAGGTTACAAGATGTTCTTGTTGAACCTGGTGTATTCCTCTCTAGAGATGCACTGTCGGAAGGTGGTCCCATACCTTGCCAGTTGGAATCCATTACCCAATAAGCGCCCATGGTTTTTGATTATATATTATATATTTGAACGTGATATGAAATGCTCCACTAGATTGCTATTTATTTGATTTAGACATTATTATACTATCAGAAGAGTACGGATTTTAAAAGAATGTTTTGGGATATCGTAAGGTAAAAACCATCCGTGTTTATGTGTGGATTGGTCTTATGATTATTCTTTCTTTTAATAGGATTTTAAAGTTTAAACAAAAGATTGGAGTTTACTCACATCAGTCACATACTGACCCAGAGTTTATTTTGTTTTGTTTTCCCTAAACTCTTGGATGTTGAAATTTGTACGGGCAATCAAGTAGTCGGGATTTTATAGATATACTTGGAGAGCTTGGAGCAAGAGGCTTCAGGATTATATAACTATTTTTTATTTCCACTGTGTTGTAAGTGTTGTGCCCTGATAATGGTATTGTATACTGATATTGATTTTATTTCAAAGTTATGTTATATAATATATTTATTCGTTCCGTTGTGAGATTCGTATTTACTCTGATTCTGTTGTTATGTTCTTGTCCTTCTTCTATTCTACTTTTCTATCTTATCTATTCTCACCCTCTAACTTCTTTCTATTAATGATCTGGTATGTTCGATGCCTGAATAATCGACATGGATTTTATGTTGATTTCTGGGTTGAAAATTCCAGTTCGTTACAGTGGTATTAGAGCTAAAGGTCAAGTGATTACCTTGGCTCTGTGGCGTGACTTAGTAGAGATGGGTTTAGTAATACCCTAAATTGAGTTTGAGTGTATATATACAAGGGAGCGTATTTGTAAATTTTATAAAAATCACTTTTGTATTATGGAGATTTATTGGTTGAATTGTTTATGACTTCTGGTTGAACAGTTTGATCCATTGTATCGGTAGGAGCTTCTAAACACTAGAATCCGATGAACCAACAAAGTATGTTTTGAAAGAGGGTAAATGAAATAATTTTACCTAAAATTATATTTTGATATAAAAGAATGTTCAATATTGGAATTGTTAAGTATAGTAGGTCTGTTGGTTGTTATTATAGTTGAATGAGATTATAAAAGTGAAACGGTTATAAATAACCAATTGGAATTCGTGTAATATAAAATCGGATGAATTAAATCTGATTTTAAATCAAAATTGGAATTAACATTCCTAAAAGTCGGAGAAGTATTGTAAATGGATTTGGATTAAATATATGAGAATTTTAAAATCCTACAAATTTTAAATTGTTTTACAAAAATTAAGAAAGATATTTTGAAATAAACTCAAAATGGAAATGATTAAGAAATGGTTTTGAAAAGTGATATGGTGTTGAACTCACTTTGATCACAGGGAAATAACCCTGATGATGCTGGCCACATCGTCAGTGTTCATTTTTGAGTTCTAAGTAATGGATTACTACCAAAGATTTTGTTTTAGAATTTTTTTCCGGAAAACGAGTTGTTTTGATATCCCGAAATGGAATAATTGATTATAGAAAAACCTAAGCTGTCTAAAAAAACTTCCAGGAGAGATTGTTTGAATTAAAAGAATCTAAATTAGAATTTGTGAAAGTAGTTTGGAATTAAATTGAAGTCATTAAGCGGAAATTGAATTGAGATATAAGATATAGAATAAGATTGGATCAGTATAATATCGAGAAAATTTGATTTGTGAGATTGGAATATGGAATGGTAGTGGATTGGTGAGTTTAGACCTTGGAATCGCGGATGGAACTCGAGTTTGAAATGGGATTGTGGTTTGGATATAAGCGAATAGCTGTGTTGAAGATAAACTGATTGGAATTTGATTGGGGTGGCATTGGTATCTGCTATAGAAGATGCAAAGGATATAATGATATGCCCGACGAAAATGTACAAATTTATATTTTATATTGGGTATGAGATTTTTGTGAGCCGATTTGGCAAGTCGCTTGGTGTTTTGATTTTCTTTTGGATTGGATAAGGCAGAGAGAGGCGAGTTGTAGTTGTACCGATTGAGCCGTACAAACGAGATGGTGGCGAAATTTTTCGAAATTTTTCAATTTTTTTGGAAATTTTAGTTATTTGGAATGAATTAATATTAAACTGAAATTATTTGGTACCACGAAACTGAAATGTAAGAAGTAAACAATAATTTTTAACCCAGTTAATAGGGTTTGTTTTCTTCCTTAGAAATGTCGAGGACAAAATTATTTTAAGGGGGAATGAATGTAATGTCCCATATTTTTATAGTAAATAATTAATTTATTTAATTATTTAAATAGTGATTTATAGATTTAAATGGTTGTTTAATTAAATAATGTTGAATATTTAATTAGTATAAATAATAGAATAATATACTTATTTCCTAAATAGTCGAAAATAGTGGAATTGGCAATATTTTGTGAATTGGATTATTTATAAGATTTAATTCAGTTTAGAATTAAATTATGATAACAAATT
Source organism: Allium sativum (assembly GCA_030737875.1). Lineage (NCBI taxonomy): Eukaryota > Viridiplantae > Streptophyta > Magnoliopsida > Asparagales > Amaryllidaceae > Allium > Allium sativum. The sequence goes on from CM060909.1 coordinate 631,329,160, forward strand.
TATTATTTAAACGAGGTTTGAATGTATAATTATAATATAATTTAAATCGAGCTCGTAATGGCGCGGTAGTTCGTAATATGGAGTATATGGAGTTTTGAACTTCAATTGAATAGACAGAATCCGTTTGAAGTCGGATTTCTGTTAAATAAGAAACGTTCCAATCTATTGAAAGATAGTTTTCTAACGAAAGAGGAAAATCGAGATCTCGTTGTGTAGATTTTGAGTTATGTCCAAATCAAATTTTAAAATAGTCGCTATGGAATTTATTTATAATTTATAACGATTTATTTATATTATAAAAGGGTTTTTAATATAAATTGAATATCAATTTAACATGGGTTTGAAATATCGAGTTATAAATCCAGATATATTTGTTTTGGAGCTAGATGATATTCTATGTGGATATATACGATAATATTAATTTATTAATATTAAATTGAATTGTTTTTAAATATATTAAAATTTAATTGGTTTTTTTAGACCTTAGAAAATAGCCATTTTTGCAAATGAGATCTGTTTTCAATGAAATTAATTATGTTGGATCCAGAATATTGAATTATTGTTAGATTTCAATTTTCGTAATTTTTGGAGTCAGCATGTAGTCGTACGGAATTTAAATGTGAAAAATAGTCAATAAATTGACTTTAAAAATACGCGGTGTGAGCAAACGGAATCAGAACTCGACGAAACTAGTTTCGTTGGGTCCGTAAAGTCGAGCTATAGTTATATGTCCATTTTCATAGAATTTGGATATTGAATGTGATCATAAGGATTTTTAACGACAACAATAAACAGCGTTGAAATATAAATTAATATAATAATGAATATAAACATAATATAACTATCCTATAGATACCCTACCACCAATACCCTAACCCTAAGACCTCATTTCTCTGATCAAACAAAATCCGCCTCTATCGTTCTTCACTTTCCAATGAAACTATGAGTTCTAAATTATTATAAACTCATATGAAAATCACAAAATCTTGAAAGTTATATATTCGAAATCCTAGTGAGTTTATCTTCAGGTCTATACACATTTGAAGTGGTTTGATGTTCGTTCTGTACGTTGGATTTTTAAAGCAACATTAGGGTTTTGATTCTCGTCGAACTAAGGGATTTTTTGCTCGATTGAAGTGTGTTTCCAGGTTAAGTGTAACAACCCGTATTTTTCGATAACATGTTAAAACGAGAATCAAGGCAGAATTTAATTTTAAATTCTGAATCAAGTAAAACGGGCTACGCCATTGCGTTCGTCTCGGAAAAATACGCGAAATAGAGTCCGAGTTTTCGAAAATCGGAGTCCGTATGACCCGGTTAAGGCCCAAAGAAGTTTTCGGAAAATTTGAATTTCGAAACGTGCAGAAATGGGGCCAGGCGGGAAAATTCCCGCACAGACAAGTCGACAGGCATGTCGACAGGCATGTCGACATGCATGTCGACAGGGCTGTCGACTTGCCCTGTCGGCTGATTTTGATCTGGTGCACCTATTTGCTATCTTGGCTAGGTTTTTGGGCCTGGTTTGAAATCTGACGGTTCTGGTTGGTCCTAGGGTTAATCTAAGGGCCTAAAACTATCCTAATCTCTATAAAAAGACCCTAAATCTACCCCTAAACCCTCATTATTCACTCATGTAACTAAACTATGGCCAAATTTCTACTCTCATGGCCTCCATCTCAAATCCCTAGAGCCTATGCACTCAAATCAAGTTCAAATCAAAAGGTGCAAGCTTGCTACACCAAATCAAGGCCAAATCAACGTTGCTATGCGAGTTTCATGACGGATCTTCATCAAAAGAACCACCTTTCTTCATCAAAATGATGCATGATCCCTTTCCTAAGCCTTGCCTATGTAAGTTCTAGCTACTTGTAGATTTAAACGATGATCTTGATGTGACATGGGATAAAATGCAAAGTAACATGAGTATGTTAGCTTATGGGAACCTAGTTTGCCCCTTTTGCATGAACATATGACTTTGGGTTATGTTGTAGCGACTAAACCATGCTATTCATGTTACATTGGACCTAATTTGCCATGAAAGATTGGACCTTTGCTTGTGGTATGTTAGCATGCACACTTGAAAACCACTTTGACTCATGAAACACGTGCATGAATGTGACTTTGAGGCTATGCAAGTATATGAACCCGAAATCCCTTATGATAATATGCAAGTTTACCTTTTTATCACATGAGTAACATGGGCATGTTCATCCCTTCATGATAGGTTTATGACATGAACACTTATGCAAGTGATCCCCTTTTTATGCTATGCATGTTTTGTGGCCAAATCCCCTTGAGATACTATGCATGTTTGTGGCCAAATCACCTTATGACACTATGCATGTTTTTGGCCAAGGTTGTGCATGTGGAAGCCAATCCCTTTTTGGCATCATGCATGTTTTGAGCCCAATATGTGACATAGTATTCTTACTATGTTGACTCGCTTTGCTCGCGTTGGGAAAACACGATTTTGGGTAGTTAGATAAACATGAACATGTCGCAAAATCTTAACTTGAATATGACATGTACTTATACTTGAAAATATGGCTTGGAAGATAACATGGAAGTTGGCATGTAAGTATGCATAAAAACATGAGCTTGGGAATTTACCTATTAAGTTAGGTCTACCCTTTGGGAATTTACCTATTAAGTTAGGTCTACCCAAATGCTCGAAAACCTGTAACATGTTTTGGAAACATGATGAACTTAGATAATATGAGTATGGCCAACTCGAGGTTGGGTTGAGTTTGCAACGTAAAACTACCCGGAACCGACCGGCCTAACTAGTAGTTGCAAACAATAGGACCCAATGTGAGAAGTTGGTCATGTCGCGCTTAAGACCCGAGGTTAGACTAAGTTGTGGTGTAAATCTACCCGGACCCGCCCGGCTTAACTAGTAACCACAACAAGGTCTAATGTGAGAGGTTGAGGGTGCATTAATTAAATTAATGCCACATAATAGGGTTAAGTTAATTTGATTAATGAGGCTTAACCAAATATGATATGGGCAAATGGGTTAAGTAATTTGATTAGGCTAATGATACTTAACAAAACATGATAAGCTTGGGTAGGTTAAGTAACTTGATTTGCCTAATGACACTTGACCATTTTTATACGACTAGTGGACGGGATTGAGTTAACCAACACTTAATCAATCCAACACGATAACGTGATAAGGTTAAGTAAATTTTCTTAATGACACTTAACCGTATAATACAGTTGATGGATGGGGTTAAGATTAGGCTTAACTAATCTAAACATGGAAATCGGTTAGGGTTAAGTTAGCCTAGACTTAATTAATCCAACTTGGTAATTTAATGGGGTTAAGTTAAACACTTAACTAATTTAACACGATGATTTGATGAGGTTAAGTGACCTATACTTAACCAATCTAACTCGTTAATTTGATGAGGTTAAGTTAATCTATACTTAACCAATCTAACGTGAAAACATGATAAGGCTAAGTCACGAATCACTTGAATACGCTTGACCGATTTGATGACAAGGTCAAGTTAATTTATATAATTAACCAATCTAAAATGATAATTAGACGAGGTTAAGGCATGGATTCCTTGATATACTTACATGGTTTGTAGGGTTAAGTCTTGGACTTGTATACTTAGCCAATTTTGACATGGTTTGTAGACGGGCTAAGTTATGAACTTAAGTGACACTTATAACCCATTAGATAAGCCCTAATTCGGAGGATTAGGTAAATAACCATAGTTAACAAGGATTATGGAAATAAGGCTAAGTGGTAAACCTTAGTTAAGGGAAACTAAGTAATAATTCTTAGTCAAGGAAATTCGGACCATTTCTTAGATAAGATTAGTAACCCGATACGTTAGGTCAACGTTTAAGTATGCGTGAAGGAGCAGGCTATCTGATTTAGATAAAGGCTTCAACGAATTGGGTAACGAAGCAGCGGCTTCGGGGAACGTGAGGATATTCTTGGGATCCCTCTGTGAGCTGCCAGGTCATTATACTAGGCTCACGAGAGGTTGAGGTCTGCGGTAGAAGAACCAAGAATATGCCTTGGTTGCTATGCGAGCGACCTAAAGACTGGGGTGGATAGCAGTGAGTCGACGAATACATAAGGTGCCCGAGATAGCAAGTTCGTCGATCATCTACCATCTTGAGTCAAGCGTGTACGTACGGAAAGGCAGGGAACACCCAACAGACCATAATTGCTATCTAATTATGGGTGAGGTAGGCCGTAAGATGTGGGCTGGCCGGAGTGTAGTTCTCATGCAAGATTTTCTCTTGTGTTGCCTTTCACTAGTTGAGGGAGGGGTCTCGTGGGACCATAGCCACGTGTAGAAAAGCAGACCTTAGTATCTGCATCGGCAGATAAATCTAAAGCTCCCGACCGAGTCCTGTATTTCTTGGTTTGCCCTGTGACAGGACTCGGGTGGCACGATGTGATACATGTGCATGCAGTAATAGAAAAACGATTCATGATGAATGCGTGGGAAAAAGGGCGCGGTTGAGGGTTAGCGTAATCCCTAGTGGCCTAGGTGGTTTAACCCAAATCCGAAATACGAAAGCGTGCAATAGGTAAGCGTAATCCCTAGTGGTGCTAGGTGGCGTAAGTCCTAGTAGTTCAAACGATGATTCATATGGAAGAGCCTAGCTAGAACAAGGGTGACAGTCCAAACGATTTCAAGGATAATACGACATGCGGAAGCCCGTACGAGGTACGGCAAAGGACTGAACTTATATATACATGGGAAGAAACATATGATTTGAGTAACCTATATATGCGATATGTTAGGTCGACATGGACCATTACACGACTTTGAGCAAGGGACATTCATGGTTAACACATGACGCGGGTAGGGATACTAGTACGAGAGGTGCAGAACAAATATACATGTCAGAACTAGGAAGAATATACATAATTGATACCGTGGGATGTTAGACGGGGTAGATACCTTGGGATAAGGTACTCGATAAAAATCTGACGATGTGATACCTTGACTTACCATAACACCGTAGTTTATCATGATACCTTAGTTTACCTTGCCGCAGTAGTTCAACCGGCTACCCTGGTTTATCTATCTTGTAGTTATCCTTATGTTTACTTTCAGTTTATGCATGTCATGTTACCTTTACCTGTTTTTATACTGGAAGTAGATAGGACTTACTCAGTCTTTTTGACTGACCCGTTTTGTTTCGCCTCTTTTCTTCCGTTTCCCCCCCCCCCAAGGTTTCAGGGAGGAAACAATGTTGTTTAGCTCGGACTTCTTCTGCTTGAAGGTCATCATGGATGGCTTGGGCTTCTCTTGGCTATGGCTACTTTGCGGTTTTACTTGGGGAATAATTTATTAAAAAGTCTTTATGCTTCTTTACTATTGCAAGACAGGTTTTGATGTACTCTGATGTAAAAGGCTTTAGACCTTATGTATTCATGTTTATGAAAGTTTGATTTTACTTCCGCTATTTATTTATATATGTTCTGTCTTGTGATATTTCTGTGCATGTTTACCAATAATGCCCCTCTAAAGCTAGTGCATTCCTTTGCGAGTGACCCTAGCGGAGGCGGGGTGTTACATTTGGTATCAGAGCAGAAGGTTACCAGACTGGGCAAAAGTTTTTAAAGACCTTCTGAAAACTATTTGAAAATCGTTTATAAAGAAGCATTTTTCAAGAAAGTTTTCTTTTAAAAGAAAAAGGCTATTCCCCAAAGGCCATTAGCACTATCCTTGTTTCCTTAATTGAATCTCTTTTCCTTTCTTTCCTCCATCTGTAGTCACAGTGGTTTTAACTGCGACTAGTCTTTTCTATCTACGAAAGTGCTTTCCATGCGATGGAGGTGGTTCTCGGGAGACCAGTGGCCGCGTTATAAGAAAGGATAGTGAGGAAGAGGATAAAGGATACGAGCTTAAGGATGAGCAACTTGTTGGTATGGCTTAGTCCTCAAAGGAGGGAGAAAGATGAACAATGAAACCCATGACGATAGGTTACCTTTGGCATGGTGAAACGGGATGGATAGTTAAGTATCATGGAACAGGGACAAGATCATTCGGAGGGCAATAGTATGCTCTCATTGCTAGGGTACCTCGGAAGGAGGGTAACGATCTTGTTAAAGGTTTAGTTTTTCTTCTCTATCATCCCGTCGGGACTTTGTTTTGATCACCGCATCTTTTAAGTCCGCTTCGATAGTTGAGTCTCTGCACCTTAGTACTAGCGTAGTAGAGAATCCCGCTTTTGTCTCAAGTCCTATTAGAAGATCGGTCCATTTATTCATAGCTTATTTGGATTTGAGAATGTCTATATCAATTGTTGAGCTTGGAAATAATGCTTATGTTTATAAGTTGTGGATGGATTCTAGGGATGAAGTGGTTATCCAGTAAGGGGTGCCACTCTCGGTTTTAAAAGGAGGGTAGTTAGACTCTTGGCTTGCTGTGGTAATACCCTCGAAGTCTCGTGTAACCTTTTGGGTTCTGTTATGGCTAGTTACCTAGAATCCCAGGATGCAGTTGTTGGTAATCCGTTTGAATAGAATTCGCCGCTAAGGCGGATGGTTCGTTTCGATTATGTATGAGTTATGGGAATCACCCTAGTAAGGACTCTTGGCAATTAGGATTGGCATCGGAAAACGAGATCCAGAATTCACTAGTGAATTTAGGAGAGCTGGCTTGAGTACGTAGATAGGGTTGAGCCAAGTATACTAGGGAAAGAATAAGTGCAAGTGGAACGAGAGACCACGAGGAAATGAGTTCCAACTCATGATATGGAAACAGGAAATAAGAAGCTGCGAAATCGTGAAGTTAAAGGACGGTCAAGGCACGATGGAACTAAGCTCAAGGTAATGCGACGCAGGAGACTGAAGACCAAATACGTGCATGATATCTCTTTTGGGAATATATCCTCGATCCTTGTTTTTCCATTGAGCTTGCTTGTAGGCTATCTTTTATGGATATCCTCTCGGTCCTGTCTCTGTTACAAACCCCGTACGGAGTTTGTTTTGTTTATCTTCTCGACCCTGTTTCAGGGAATCTTAGGTAGAACCCTATGGATGTAAACATGTGTTTGAAACATGTTATGGTTGATATGGTTGTAGATGGTTGCAAGTGGTTGCTCGTGGATGCGCGAATTTACACTAGATATTAGCTCGACTCGGTCATATTTCATATTGCATATGCACGAGTATTTATACTTGTTTATGGATGAAATTGAATGTGTTATCATGCGGATGTTGCATATGGTTGAATGATTGTGCACGCATATAGTATCTATATGACTAGGACTATTTGCATACATGTTGGATTCATGGCACTATACATATTTTTGCATTAGAAAGATTATTCAGGCCTGATCATTAGCATTAGCTAAGGAACATGTACACACACGTTTTGCATACATTCATAAAGCATTAGAAATCATCTAAGGACAATGGTTGCTTGTGGATGATGTTTTGAGTAGATGGATGATGGATGGTAGGATATGTTCTTCCTAACTTGGAGATTTCGGGGACGAAATCCTAAAAGGTGGGGAGAATGTAACAACCCGTATTTTTCGATAACATGTTAAAACGAGAATCAAGGCAGAATTTAATTTTAAATTCTGAATCAAGTAAAACGGGCTACGCCATTGCGTTCGTCTCGGAAAAATACGCGAAATAGAGTCCGAGTTTTCGAAAATCGGAGTCCGTATGACCCGGTTAAGGCCCAAAGAAGTTTTCGGAAAATTTGAATTTCGAAACGTGCAGAAATGGGGCCAGGCGGGAAAATTCCCACCCAGACAAGTCGACAGGCATGTCGACAGGCATGTCGACAGGCATGTCGACATGCATGTCGACAGGGCTGTCGACTTGCCCTGTCGGCTGATTTTGATCTGGTGCACCTATTTGCTATCTTGGCTAGGTTTTTGGGCCTGGTTTGAAATCTGACGGTTCTGGTTGGTCCTAGGGTTAATCTAAGGGCCTAAAACTATGCTAATCTCTATAAAAAGACCCTAAATCTACCCCTAAACCCTCATTATTCACTCATGTGACTAAACTATGGCCAAATTTCTACTCTCATGGCCTCCATCTCAAATCCCTAGAGCCTATGCACTCAAATCAAGTTCAAATCAAAAGGTGCAAGCTTGCTACACCAAATCAAGGCCAAATCAACGTTGCTATGCGAGTTTCATGACGGATCTTCATCAAAGGAACCACCTTTCTTCGTCAAAATGATGCATGATCCCTTTCCTAAGCCTTGCCTATGTAAGTTCTAGCTACTTGTAGATTTAAACGATGATCTTGATGTGACATGGGATAAAATGCAAAGTAACATGAGTATGTTAGCTTATGGGAACCTAGTTTGCCCCTTTTGCATGAACATATGACTTTGGGTTATGTTGTAGCGACTAAACCATGCTATTCATGTTACATTGGACCTAATTTGCCATGAAAGATTGGACCTTTGCTTGTGGTATGTTAGCATGCACACTTGAAAACCACTTTGACTCATGAAACACGTGCATGAATGTGACTTTGAGGCTATGCAAGTATATGAACCCGAAATCCCTTATGATAATATGCAAGTTTACCTTTTTATCACATGAGTAACATGGGCATGTTCATCCCTTCATGATAGGTTTATGACATGAACACTTATGCAAGTGATCCCCTTTTTATGCTATGCATGTTTTGTGGCCAAATCCCCTTGAGATACTATGCATGTTTGTGGCCAAATCACCTTATGACACTATGCATGTTTTTGGCCAAGGTTGTGCATGTGGAAGCCAATCCCTTTTTGGCATCATGCATGTTTTGAGCCCAATATGTGACATAGTATTCTTACTATGTTGACTCGCTTTGCTCGCGTTGGGAAAACACGATTTTGGGTAGTTAGATAAACATGAACATGTCGCAAAATCTTAACTTGAATATGACATGTACTTATACTTGAAAATATGGCTTGGAAGATAACATGGAAGTTGGCATGTAAGTATGCATAAAAACATGAGCTTGGGAATTTACCTATTAAGTTAGGTCTACCCTTTGGGAATTTACCTATTAAGTTAGGTCTACCCAAATGCTCGAAAACCTGTAACATGTTTTGGAAACATGATGAACTTAGATAATATGAGTATGGCCAACTCGAGGTTGGGTTGAGTTTGCAACGTAAAACTACCCGGAACCGACCGGTCTAACTAGTAGTTGCAAACAATAGGACCCAATGTGAGAAGTTGGTCATGTCGCGCTTAAGACCCGAGGTTAGACTAAGTTGTGGTGTAAATCTACCCGGACCCGCCCGGCTTAACTAGTAACCACAACAAGGTCTAATGTGAGAGGTTGAGGGTGCATTAATTAAATTAATGCCACATAATAGGGTTAAGTTAATTTGATTAATGAGGCTTAACCAAATATGATATGGGCAAATGGGTTAAGTAATTTGATTAGGCTAATGATACTTAACAAAACATGATAAGCTTGGGTAGGTTAAGTAACTTGATTTGCCTAATGACACTTGACCATTTTTATACGACTAGTGGACGGGATTAAGTTAACCAACACTTAATCAATCCAACACGATAACGTGATAAGGTTAAGTAAATTTTCTTAATGACACTTAACCGTATAATACAGTTGATGGATGGGGTTAAGATTAGGCTTAACTAATCTAAACATGGAAATCGGTTAGGGTTAAGTTAGCCTAGACTTAATTAATCCAACTTGGTAATTTAATGGGGTTAAGTTAAACACTTAACTAATTTAACACGATGATTTGATGAGGTTAAGTGACCTATACTTAACCAATCTAACTCGTTAATTTGATGAGGTTAAGTTAATCTATACTTAACCAATCTAACGTGAAAACATGATAAGGCTAAGTCACGAATCACTTGAATACGCTTGACCGATTTGATGACAAGGTCAAGTTAATTTATATAATTAACCAATCTAAAATGATAATTAGACGAGGTTAAGGCATGGATTCCTTGATATACTTACATGGTTTGTAGGGTTAAGTCTTGGACTTGTATACTTAGCCAATTTTGACATGGTTTGTAGACGGGCTAAGTTATGAACTTAAGTGACACTTATAACCCATTAGATAAGCCCTAATTCGGAGGATTAGGTAAATAACCATAGTTAACAAGGATTATGGAAATAAGGCTAAGTGGTAAACCTTAGTTAAGGGAAACTAAGTAATAATTCTTAGTCAAGGAAATTCAGACCATTTCTTAGATAAGATTAGTAACCCGATACGTTAGGTCAACGTTTAAGTATGCGTGAAGGAGCAGGCTATCTGATTTAGATAAAGGCTTCAACGAATTGGGTAACGAAGCAGCGGCTTCGGGGAACGTGAGGATATTCTTGGGATCCCTCTGTGAGCTGCCAGGTCATTATACTAGGCTCACGAGAGGTTGAGGTCTGCGGTAGAAGAACCAAGAATATGCCTTGGTTGCTATGCGAGCGACCTAAAGACTGGGGTGGATAGCAGTGAGTCGACGAATACATAAGGTGCCCGAGATAGCAAGTTCGTCGATCATCTACCATCTTGAGTCAAGCGTGTACGTACGGAAAGGCAGGGAACACCCAACAGACCATAATTGCTATCTAATTATGGGTGAGGTAGGCCGTAGGATGTGGGCTGGCCGGAGTGTAGTTCTCATGCAAGATTTTCTCTTGTGTTGCCTTTCACTAGTTGAGGGAGGGGTCTCGTGGGACCATAGCCACGTGTAGAAAAGCAGACCTTAGTATCTGCATCGGCAGATAAATCTAAAGCTCCCGACCGAGTCCTGTATTTCTTGGTTTGCCCTATGACAGGACTCGGGTGGCACGATGTGATACATGTGCATGCAGTACTAGAAAAACGATTCACGATGAATGCGTGGGAAAAAGGGCGCGGTTGAGGGTTAGCGTAATCCCTAGTGGCCTAGGTGGTTTAACCCAAATCCGAAATACGAAAGCGTGCAATAGGTAAGCGTAATCCCTAGTGGTGCTAGGTGGCGTAAGTCCTAGTAGTTCAAACGATGATTCATATGGAAGAGCCTAGCTAGAACAAGGGTGACAGTCCAAACGATTTCAAGGATAATACGACATGCGGAAGCCCGTACGAGGTACGGCAAAGGACTGAACTTATATATACATGGGAAGAAACATATGATTTGAGTAACCTATATATGCGATATGTTAGGTCGACATGGACCATTACACGACTTTGAGCAAGGGACATTCATGGTTAACACATGACGCGGGTAGGGATACTAGTACGAGAGGTGCAGAGCAAATATACATGTCAGAACTAGGAAGAATATACATAATAGATACCGTGGGATGTTAGACGGGGTAGATACCTTGGGATAAGGTACTCGATAAAAATCTGACGATGTGATACCTTGACTTACCATAACACCGTAGTTTATCATGATACCTTAGTTTACCTTGCCGCAGTAGTTCAACCGGCAACCCTGGTTTATCTATCTTGTAGTTATCCTTATGTTTACTTTCAGTTTATGCATGTCATGTTACCTTTACCTGTTTTTATACTGGAAGTAGATAGGACTTACTCAGTCTTTTTGACTGACCCGTTTTGTTTCGCCTCTTTTCTTCCGTTTCCCCCCCCCCCCAGGTTTCAGGGAGGAAACAATGCTGTTTAGCTCGGACTTCTTCTGCTTGAAGGTCATCATGGATGGCTTGGGCTTCTCTTGGCTATGGCTACTTTGCGGTTTTACTTGGGAATAATTTATTAAAAAGTCTTTATGCTTCTTTACTATTGCAAGACAGGTTTTGATGTACTCTGATGTAAAAGGCTTTAGACCTTATGTATTCATGTTTATGAAAGTTTGATTTTACTTCCGCTATTTATTTATATATGTTCTGTCTTGTGATATTTCTGTGTATGTTTACCAATAATGCCCCTCTAAAGCTAGTGCATTCCTTTGCGAGTGACCCTAGCGGAGGCGGGGTGTTACATTAAGAGCAGGATTTAGCATGTTATATACTTTTTTTGAGGATATTAAATGTCGATGGTATTACTGACCATGCGAAAAGGGCAGCAGCGAACTCAAATTGAAAAGGGGGATCGAGTTCTTCAAAAATGGTGCGGTTCTGATGTGAATTTGATGGAGAGTTTGATAGTGTGTTCGGTTTGGGGATTAGTGGTAAGATAGAGAAGCGGTGGTGATTTAAACAAGGAGAATAGCCATTGGTATGAAGGGGAAACAGGATTATCTGGAGCATGAAGAAGAAGTTAGAGGGCGCAGGTTTGGTTAGGCCGGGTGTAAGAGGTGAGGCCCAAGTAGAATAATTAAATGAAGTTTTATTTTAAATAAAATTATAAACAACTTGTAATATTCATATCTTGTGCTTATGTTATCCGAATTTGACGAAACAGGATCCGTTGGGATCATATGGACGAAGGCTACACAAGGGAAGTGATTTGGAGTGAATTGGAGCTCGTTACAATTTATAGCGAAATAAATTGCCTCTCGGAATCAATGATTGCTTATCATTATTTAACGATAACTGACCAAAGTGAGTAAATCTCACTAACTCTACACAATTTACATTTATATAACGTATCTTTTAGAATTGATATATGATGGTTGATTGTTGTGTGTTGACTGTTTGGATGTACTACTAATTAATTGGTTGAAATTATAAGATCTTGTTACATCGTTAATTAAATATTGATTCTATTTATCATAATATTTCGTATTGAAATGAAATTGATGTTAATTATATTGTTTAACATCTGTGGATGCAGGAAAACAGGTTGGAGGGAACCAATTGGATTCCTCAATACTTATAATAATGTTTGTTTTCATATATTGTGATATGTGATGTATAATATGTGATTGATTATAATGACATTGGTCATTTTATTGGTATTTTAAATACCATAAGTGATATTGGCATGTATAAAGGGAATTTTCGAAGTATATATTGAAATAAAATATTTACATAAAGTCAATGGATTTTATAAAAGGAATTATTTGGGAAACAAATAGAATTATAAAAGGAATTATTTGGGAAATAAATAGAATTATAAAAGGAATTATTTGGAAAATAAATAGAATTATAAAAGGAATTATTTGGAAAACAAATAGAATAATAAAAGGAATTATTTGGGAAATAAATAGAATTATAAAAGGAATTATTTGGGAAATAAATAGAATTAATAAAGGGAAATTGGCAAGATATAAAGAACTATGAGAAGATGGATTTAAAGTAGATTTTAAATAGAATTCGTTTTAACAGATAAATTGAGAAGATAAATTTATAAATAATGTCTTATAAATTAAATAATATATTTATCATTTGATAAATGGAATATATAAGTCTGAAATTATATAGAGAAGTAAAATCGGTTTCAACACGATATTTGAAATCGAATGTGAATGTAGCAGATGTAAAGGGAGTTATAAATAAGATTTATACGAATAGTCTATAAATAGAATTTGGAATTGGGATATTGTTTTTAAATGTGAAATCAAACTGTTTGGCTTGTATAAAAGGAATATTTTTCACATTTGATGTGAATAAGGGATTTAAGTAAATATTTTGCAAAATGTAAATATTATAAAGGAAACTTGGTTTTGAAATATGAATTTGAATTGGAGTTAATGAAATTAGAAACTGACTAGAGATTAGTTATTTTAAATAGCTGTCTGGGTATTGATCTAATGTTGGTTTGGGCCTTCAGGGTTAATAGTGGGGAGCTGTTCTCTTACTAGTTTACAGTTAGAGACTGATAGATGTGGGAAGATAGTGATGCGTGAATGAGAAATGGAAATGTTTTCCAAAGCTAATAACGTATATTTTCTAAAATTAGAAAATAAGGATTGATGAATATATGGAAACGGAAAAATGAGGAAATGAATAAATTAACGATAAATTTATTTAAAAGCGAAAATGTTGATTGATCGATGGAATTTCCATTTGGAAATAAGATCGTTGTGTGTATGGATGTTTTCCTTTGATAGTTACATAACCGACTATCAAACATTTGACCCTTTTTCCATCGTTAATACGGAGAGATCGGGATCAGATTCATTATCTGGTAACCACTCCGTATGGGCATTAGCATTGCAGATTAAATATGATGCAGATAATTGAAGATGGAGTTTATGCAAGGGTTGTTCTAGAAAATCCTAAGTAGAATTGCCTAAGATGGGTTTACAGAATAGTACCAACGGTTTGTCTAGTCCCAGGACAACCTGTATAGGAGAATGTCTAATAGAGTATATTTAGTAGATCACGTAAGTTGATCTCTTCAAACGTATTTACGTTTGGTGGCGGAGGAATTCATTTCTCTTAGCTGTATACCCATGGTATTTTGGGGGAAATCAATTTGTGATTTGGCGGGTATGACGATGTGACATTAAAAGTGAATAAATGGGTGATCTGTTAGAGATAAGCACGGCCTCAAGCCTCACAACTAGGAAATGGTAAAAATCGGGTAGGTCGCGTGGCTAAGTGGGTAGCTCCCAATTAGGGTGTATTGTCACCTGATCTAGATAAATTCCATTTACTTCTTTAAACTATTTCACTGCTGTCCCTTTCAGGAAACGATTGCTGATCCCAACCGTTGGTGATAATAAATTCGCTACACTTAAGCGAAATGAGTGACTAGTCATGTTTAGCATGGGTTACACGATGTTCTTGTTGAACCCGGTGTATTCCTTTCTAGAGATACAATGTAGGAAGGTGGTCCCATGCCTTGCCAGTTGGAATCCATTACCCAATAAGCGCCCGTAGTTTTTTTATTATATATTATATATGTGGAACGTGAGTTGAAAGCGCTCCACTAGATTGTTATTTATTTGATTTAAACATTGTTATAATATTAGAAGAGTGTGGATTTTAAAAGAATGTTTTGGTTTATCATAAGGTGAAAACCATCCGTGTTTATGTGTGGATTGGTCTTATGATTATTCTTTCTTTTAAAAGGATTTTAAAGGTTAAACAAATGATTGGAGTTTACTCACACCAGTCACATGATGAGCCAGAGTTTATTTTGTTTTTTTTTCCCTAAACTCTTGGGTGCCCAAATTTGTACGGGCAGTCAAGTAGTCAGGATTTTACAGATATACTTGGAGAGCTTGGAGCAAGAGGCTTCAGGATTATATAGCTATTGTTTATTTGCGCTGTGTTGTAAGTGTTGTGCTCCGATAATGGTACTGTATATAATACTGATTTTATTTCAAAGTTATGTTATATAATATATTTATTTGTTCCACTGTGAGATTCGTGTTTACTCTGATTTTGTTGTTATGTTCTTCTCCTTCTTCCATTCTAATTTTCTAACTTATCTATTCTCACCCTCTAACTTCTTTCTATTGATGATCTGGTATGTTCGATGCCTGAATAATCGACATGGGTTTTATGTTGATTTTCTGGGACGAAAATCCCTGTTCGTTACAGCTTAGAACTTGAGCATGAACTTAGATGAACTCGGAAAATCTTGATTGGTGTCACAGAGTTCAAGAAAACTCGGATTTTGGAAGGCATCATTTGGGATCGATATGACTACCTACACTAGGGTCTTTATTACTCCTACCAATTGGATCAGCTCTCCCTTTTCCCCATCAGGTCGGTACAACTCCATACCAAGTGAGGTTGGTGTCACTCTATTCTACTTCCCTACTTCAGATAGGTAAGAGGAAGATACATCATGTGTCGATATAAGAGGAAGCGAGTGGGTTGGTACTACTTCGTGCATTGTACAACTCAAGAAATTTAGGACTTGGAAAATTGGTTAAGGCCCCAGATTTATATGTTGGGTCGGTGCCGATCTTATTTCGGATCAGTACCAATCTGAAACATAATGAATTAGACCGATATGAGCTTCCCCACTTTGAATTTGGTCTCATCAAGATCTTATTTTCATATATAATATTCTAGACAACTTGGGCTTCACTATAGCTATAAATAAAGGAGGATTTGGACATTTTAGGGATCTTTTTATCTCTTGGACACTCATAAGAAGGGATCCTTCCATTTCCAAAAATAATTATCTTACTCTCGTCGTTTATATAATTCAAACGTACAGTATTTATAATCGTTCAATATAATCAATAAAGATTACCTCATAGCGGATGTAGACCCAATTTTTCGAACCACTATAAAAGTATAAATATTGTATTCATTTTACTTTATCATATTATGTGTTTGTATTGTCATTGTTCTTCTGTGATTATTAATCAAAACTTGGATGTTGGTGTTTGATTGACCAAATCAAGCATCAACATTTTGGCATGTAAGAAAGTGGCATGACAACCATCTTTCTGGCTTAAAGCTATTGGATTGATCAAGGAATCAAAGATGGTGAAATGAAATAATAGAAATGCTAGAATACAAGCTAAAGGCGCAAAAATGGAAAGAAGTCAGGAGGTTTCCTCTATTGGAAACCCCTCTGTTTATCTGACTTGGAAAGAGGTGAATGGATTACTCAAGGAATTAGAATCACGCATGGAGCGGCAAGTAGACTCCTCCAAAGACCGAAGGAGATGATGAACACCTTTCTATTAAGGATGGAACAACTCGAAGTGCCAGTAGGTCAAGGAGAAACTTCTAAAGCAAGACTCAGTGGCGTGCAATGACTCGGTCTAGGCTAGAGCGCACCCACACAAATTCAACATGCATCGATATTGATCTATGATTCAATGCTCTAGCCGGATACAATGAAGGGATACTCATGACTTCCTAGTCGGTCGTGCTTTGGATATTGTTTTAGATGACTTGGATCAAATGCAAGCACGTGCAAATGTGGATGGTGATGGAACAACTACGGCTCATGGACTTCAGATTAGACCCCATCCTATTCCTAGGGTCATGGTCCATCCAAACATAAACATTATGGATAGGCTTACAACTTCGGTTAGACTGAACATCGGGGGAGCTGGTGTATGAATGGATGATTGGAGACAACTTCTCGCAACACAGAAACCAACACGTAGAAGTGATTCGATGGTTTACCCGAGGTGAAGCATCTCAAACAGACATGGAATGTGTTAATCGCTGCCCCTTCACATGGGATATCAACATTTCTCAGAATCTGTCTGATTTCAAACTACCGACGTTGGAAGCTTACAATGGTATGGAAGATCCTATTGTACACCTCATGCGCTACATATGAGATATATGTGTGCTAGCGGCATTGGATAACGTCATAGCTAAGTGATTTTAGCTTTGCCCTACGGATACTGTTCCCTTGTGGTTTAGGTAATTGGAATCAAAAACAATAAACAACTGGAATGTGTTAGTTGCAAGGTTTATAGAACAGTCCAGGGTCCATATCCCACAACCCAAGAATGCCATGACTCTCACAACGATAAAGTAGAGAACAGGAGAAACTATGCACTCTTTTTTGGACAGGTTTAATGCGGTGGGGGCATCCGTGGATCAACCAGAATCGTCTATGTTTATTATGGCTACTATCTCTGAAATATTAGATAAGATGGGCTTTAAAATCTCACTGCAAAAGTATCCACCGAAGGTCCTTGAGGAATTCTACTTTGAAGCTTACAGATTGCTGCGAGAAGAAGATGCGAGGACTGATAAGGAAGTTCTCGAGGTTAACATAGCTATGGATGGAGGACTGTCCTGTTTGGTAAAGGAAATGACAAAGGAAAGGAAAATATTTCGCTATAAATGATCGGATGTGCAACAACGAAGAGGGCCTAAATTCTCTTCGTATACGGATCCTATTTCCTTTTTGGATATCATTTATCTGAATATTCACCAAACGTCACTGTTCAGAATGACTCCCATGAAGGAGCCAACACAAAAGAGAGCGGAAGTGTAGAAAACCCTTTTTGTATCATGATGTGGATAGCCATAATACAAACGAGTGTAGGCATTTGTGGGATATGATTGAGGAGCATGTCAGAGGCGGAGAGTTGACACAATATGTTAGGAATCGAACTACAGTAACCAAGTGGGTGCAACCACCTACTATCCCCCGGAATAGAAATGAACTAGGACCCAGTTCGCGTAAATTAGACATGAACTGATTTGGATATCTTTTGGCATTGAATTTTATGAATATTTGGTTTTTAGGATTTGGAATTTTTGGATGATTAGTTCTTTGGATTTTGGTTTTGGATGTTTGCGTCGGCTCACCCATGTATGAGAGTGGATATAATCTCTAGACATGCTCTATGTCCAACAATAAACCATCCACCATCTTAGACAATAAACTTGTAATAAAAAGCAGCTAATTTGGCCTCTAGGTGTGCTTTGTCCCCAACGATAAATAGTTATGTTTCTTTCAGCTTTGTTATAACATAGAACTTTTGGAACTTTAATAAAATTACTTTGCTTGTATGGATTATGCTTGTAAAGTATGGAAATAAGAAATTGAAGTTTAAAACTTTGATAAGTTAGTCCCTAGGTACGGATTATGCTTGGGAAGTGTCAAGTCATCTTGTTATGAATTGGCAAGATCACTCGATCATAGCCTGATTTCGGACTATACTTGATTGGATTCGAGTTATTTTTCAGGACTTGCAAAAATAGTTCATTAGTTTTTTGCAGGTATGGACTACCCGCATTGGATATTATAAATTTTGGATTTCTTGAATTATTGGGTTTCTATAGTTTTTGGGATACTTGTACCTCTTGGATCTGGATTTCGGATGTCTCAGTTTCGGCCTTCTCTTATAATATGATCCGAGAGATTATGGGATTCTAGGCTTTCAAATTTGCGTTTCTTGTTATTTTTGGATTCTGGTTTCTATTAATATGATTTGGCATGATCGTGGCTTTTTGGGTTTCTGGTCTTCAGTCATAGGACTTCTCTTGGATTACGACTTTTGGATTCCGAATTACCCAAAACCCATCTTTCACCAAAAGACATGTTTTTGAGGGAAAGTGTTAACCCACCTTTTTACAAGGCTGTTGTTGGCCTACTTTGTGACTAGACCACACATAGTATAGATGATTATTTATGAGAAAAGGAGATGGTTCGGGTTTATAGAGGGATCTTAAGTTGAGGAGAAAGCTCATGCATCAAAAGTAGCTGGAAGAGCCTGATCGGGTCAAAGGAGCCACGACTCGACTCACTCGCATGTAAGAAAGTTGGCCCCAGAATGAAGGCACTGGATCATATCGGAGGAACTAAGATCCGATCATCTCAACACACAGAGACTACATGGCATGTTTACGTCTTTAAGTCGGATCGGAGGACTCCCATATCCGATCCACTTTGTACCTGCTGCTTTGAAGGGGTTATGCCATGTCATCCATGGACCGATTCTTGTGCCTTTAAATGCGGATCGAAGACCACCTACCATGACCCACTGCCGAAACGTGTCTCCACTTCAGCTACTTTGATACCGAGACTTCCTCATGGCGTGCCATGTCAACATCCGACCCACTTCAGCCACTTCGGTACCAAGATTCCCTCGTGACAAATTAAGGGATATTTTGGCACTCTACACACCTGAGCTCCACTATTATCAATATTTCTCCTGTTTATTCAGATTATGTTCTAGATTATTGAGTATAATTCTACATATTCTGAGAGATTACTAACTGTATTTGTGAGATTAAGTGATTATCAACATTGTATTTGTAATCTATTACTCAATCAAAGAACTATAAAGTGGACTTAGGCTCGTTAACGCCGAACCACTACAAATTCTGTGTATTGATTTCTTTTTCTCTGTTTTTAGATTATTATTCATCATTATTCTCTATGAATTCTAGTCAATTGGGTGTTGGTTCCATTTTTTGTGTCTAACATTTTGATGCTTTCACTAAGAACGTCAAATTCTCAACTTTTTGAATTGTCATTTTACTATTTGAATTCTCAATTCCGAAGAGACAGTCCACATTTCTACCATTTTTGAAGTTTTCATTGATTTCAATGGGTCAGATTCCATATCTCCAAAAAAAAAAGATCAGCAAACTTCCCCTAGAATGAAACTCCACTAGATGGCGCACGAGCCGTGACTAAAGAGCAGGCCAATGTCCCAAAGGGGATCGGATCAGGTCCTACCTGACCTGAGCAGGAACATCCAACCCGAACCGGAGGGGGAGCTCCAAACCGAGCGCCTGTTGATGAAACACCCACGATCTGACCCATTGATACCCTCCTGACCCGACCTGATGTTGGAGCTGCAACCCGATTCGAGAACCCAACTCCAGCTATTATTGATGCCTGACCCAAGCCGACCCAAATGCTCCAACAACCAGCCATCAACCTCGTACATATGCACCTATTTCGCAGATCGATTTTTCACGCTTTCTCGCCATGATGGAGTAAACTAACGAGGGTTTAGAAGCTCAAAAACGTGATAGTGCCACAATCTAAGAAAACATGAATGCAATGAACATGCAGGTGGAAGAACTTTGCAGGCAGAGAATGCCTTCTCCAACTCACCGCCTTGTAGTAGATTACTCATCTTCTTCGGAAGAAAATGAATGGCACCCACGTCAAAGTAGACCTCTCGAGAGACCTGAGAATCTCGAACAATTCAAAATTGGCTCGCTAGGTTCTCGTGAAGATGCAGCTCCTCACATGGGCCCTAATGACCCTAGGTTGGCAAAGCCTGTGTTGCTGCCGATGTGTGGATCTCGTGACCTTCCAAGGGATACAATCATTACCAATCCTACTCAAGGCCAACTCCTTCAGCTTACTCGTCTTGTGAATGATCGGGATAGCATAGGACAAGGGAACTCTGCTCCCGCAAGAAACTGAAGGACACCACCTGATGTAGGAGTTGGAACTGCTATAAGAGCGAGAAGTGCAGAACCTAAGCCTATTTTAACCAACGTTGAAGTGGAAGCTGTGGTACATCAAATTATGGCTGATAGCAAAGGCTACACTAACGAAGATTGGGGTATTGATCGCATCCATATACCTTCCACTGATGACATATTCGTTGTCCAGTTCCCTAGGCGATTCAACTTGCCAACCACGAACCGTTATGGAGGAAGAACTGATCCAAGGCAACATTTGATAAGATAATCCTGGTACATGAATGCAGCAGCAGCTTCAGACGCCACCAAGTGCAAGTCTTTCACAATATACCTGGAGGACTTTGCTATGGTGTGGGTTACCCAGCTACCGCCGTGATTAATTTCTAGCTTTAAAGGGTTAAGCAAGAGGTTCCTTAATTAGTTCCGACTTCATGCCCAAAAGTCAAAGAACTTCATCGAGCTTTCTGTAGTCAAGCAAGCACTAGGGGAGTCCTTGAAATCATAATTGGATCACTTCAATCTAGCAGTTACAGAAGTAAGTGATCCCCATGAACATACTATTTTGACGACGATAATAGATGGAGCAGATGAGGATATAGGATTCGGAAAATGCCTAGTTGGAAAGCCTCCGTTAACTCGGGAATTATTTTATAAAAAATATAATATCCACCTATGGTAGGAAGTGGTGTAGTCGAGCAGGAAGAGGAAATCAAATGATGTTGCAAGAGGGGATACCCAGAGCAATGTCGCCATTAAGAAGTCTGGCGACGACACGGGAAAAGTTGAAGTCAATGTAGGCAACCAAAGTGGAGGAAACAACCGCCAAGGTGGGAATGACAATAAGAGAAGTAGAAATCAAAGAAACGACCCAAAGAAAAGACCTCGATTCCAACCCTTCGAGAATTACACGCCACTGAACGACACCTTGGAGAACATTTATCTGGACACCTTCAATGTTATCCAATAGAAGAAGCTTCCACCGAGAGACGCAACTAAAAAGGAGCGTGAGACCAAGAAGTTATGTTTATTCCATGAAACTTATGGTCATTCCATGAACGAATGTCATCACCTAATAGATGTTGTGGAAAAGTTGCTTCGAGCAGGGAAGTTGGATGAATATAAGGTTTCCCCTAGAGATAGGGGAAAGGAGGATCCACTCCAAAGCAAAACCAACCTGCCTCTAGAGTTACTGTCCAGTAGAAAGTAAAGGGGATAATCATCAATACCATGGTCGGAGGAACGCATCCAGTTGGATTCAGCAACAGAGCCATGGAACAATATGTCAATGCCACTAAGAATCAAAATTTGGGGGAATGTAGTTCAATTGAGGATACCACTCTAGCAAAGCAGCAAAGTATAATTACTACGATATTATTTTTCAAGATAGAGAGAGTATAGGACTAGAAACTCTAAGTATCGACCCATTGGTAATAACTACTATTATTGGTCCAGCCCTTGTACGGAAAGTCCTTGTTGATTGCGGAAGTTTCTTGAATATTTTGTTCAAGAAAGCATTCGACCAGATGAAATTAGAAGCTAAAGATTTGAAGTCATGCACTAGAAGGATACGTGGCTTTAACGGCTCAACAATAACTTCGATGGGCATAGTGGATTTGTCTATGGAACTTGTTGAAGGAGATCACAGGAGAGTACGAATCCTCCTGTTTGTCGTTATGAATATTGACTCGCCGTATAATGCCTTTTTAGGCCGACGAGCTCTCACAGAATTCAGAGCCTACGTCGCACCCTGGTGTCTATTATTGAAATTCCCGATCGAGACTGAGTAGGAATGGTCGATGGTGACCAATTTAATGGAATAGCTTGCTACATGGCCGAATGGAAAATGCTACGCAATGGAGATAGCGTGGAAACAAAGAATACCTCCCCTCCTACAAAGGAGGCATCGACATAACAAGTAAAGGGAAGATCGCAGAAGGGTTCGCCAGGACCGGTCCAAAGACATAAATCCTAGAGAGGATGAGGATTCGGGATAAAGAAGGGTGACAACTAATGAAGCAACTATGGATATTCTGATCAGTGATGACGACCCGACCATGGTCTTGAAGATCGGATCTTATTTGGACCCCCTACGGATGATGGAATTGACTTATTATCTACAAGTGAATCTGGATGTATTCGCTTGGACACACGCCGATATGTGTGGAATTTCATCATTTATTATGAGTCGCGTGCTAAGAGTAAACCTGAAGTATCCTCCTGTAAAGCAAAAGAGAAGTATGTTAGCCCCGATGTAACACCCCGTAGTTTCTGTGAATATTAAAATTAACAAATCTAAGAACACTTAATTTTTAGAAGAAGAATTGGGTGAAACGGGTATGCCATTGCGTTCGCCTCGGAATTCTGCTTGAGATAGAGTCCGAGTTTGCGTGAATCAGACTCCGTATGAAGAAGTTATGGAGTTCGGAACATTTCAAGTGTAATCAGAAAATAATAATTAATATTAAATTCAGTTTAAAATTCGAAATTCGGGCAGAACAGCTGGGCAGGAAATTTTCCACCCAGGGATGTCGACCCCCCCAAGGGGAGTTGACATAGGTGTTGACCCCCCCTGTAGGGAGTCGACCCCTTTGAGATCCACTTCCTGTGATGATTTTTTATAGCCCTGAGTTGATGTGGCCTTCCCTGATTGGTTGATGACTAATATCTGAGGTATTAGGGCTTATGTGTCGTGCTATGGTTGGTTGGATGACACATCTCTTTGGTTTGATGGCTCTGATTTCTCCTAGACTATTCTAAAAGCTAGAATTAATCCTAGACTTCTATATAATCACTCCAAACTTCAACCCTAGACCTCACAATCTCATTCTATGAAGCCGTCATGATGTCCGTCCCTAAGCTAGCATAGCTTCCATCTTCTCCAAATTAGAAATCAAGTTAGAAAGCTCCAAAACAAAATCAGAGAATCAAACGTCTACATCAAAGGATTTGCTTAATAAATTTAGAAATCAGATCCAAGAATACAAGATCCGTCCTTTTTCTGTAGGTTCAGTTATTATTTAGATTTAAACACCTAATAGAAATCATGACTGTAATAATCGAATCTAGAACATTGCCTAATTCTGATTCATGCCTATCCTTTTGTCAAATCTGAATTGCTTATGCCTATGAGACTATTATGATTAATGTAATGACGCCTATCATGCCTATGACTATTGTGACTGACATAATGAAACCCATCATGCCTGTGAGACTGTTGGATTGACATAATGGAACCTATCATGCCTATGAGATTGTTGTGATTGATATGATGGAGCCTATCATGTTGTACATCCTATGGCTATGAGACTAATGTGATTTATATAATGGGACTTATCATGTTGTACATCCTATACCTATGAGACTATTGTGATTGATATAATGGGACTTATCATGTTAGTGATTCTCTTAAGTCCTATTCTATCTAATATTTATACCTTTGGTGTAAATTGCTTAGCTTGCCCACACTTATTATTAATGTACAACATGCCTATTGAAACATGATTCTTGAATTGGGTACACCTTTACATGCCTATTTTTCGTTATGTCTATCCTTATGATCCTTCTCTATTTTTCCCTTTTTACTTGCTTTTGTGAATACTAAGTTCATTCGGAACTTAGATTGAATCTCGTTGTGCATGCGATTATAACATAGGGAAAATTGGGTATAATTTAATTAAGTAAATTTTGGGCATAGCATGTGAATGTGGCATAAAAATTGTACTGACTACACTTGGGAAATATTGGCATAAAAAGACATGAACTTTGACACATATGACAAATATGTAAATTGGCAAAAGATGAACATGCCTAACCCGAGGTTAGATTGAGTTGCGGTGTAAGACTGCTCGGAACCGCCCGGCACATCCAGCGACCACAACAATATAGATCTAATGTGAGAGGTTGGCGCATTAAGCCAAAAAACCCGAGGTTAGATTGAGTTACGGTGTAAGGATGCTCGGAACTTCCCGGCACATCCAGCGACCGCAAAAATATAGATCTAATGTGAGAGGTTGGTGCTTTAATGAATGAATTAAAGCTAAGGAACAGACAGGCTAAGAACGGTAGGGTTAAGTTAATTAAGGCAACACTTAACCAATACAACATGTAAGTTAAACAAATGGGTGGGTTAGGTTAATTTGAGAACACTTAACTATTATAACATGTTGATTAGGAAACCCTAGTAACAGGGACCCATTTCAATAGTAACCCACATAGATGTATCACGGTAGCCTGAACTAGGCAGAGTGTGGCACGATTAGTGGGCTGATTATAAGCGGTCAAAATAGCGGCATATGGTGCAGCAGTGTAGGTTCCGACGGAGTATGGGCGTGCACGTACTCCGGAGTATGGCGGGACCAGCACAGGTATCTACAATCAAGCGGGGCCGAATGACACAAGTAATAAATGCATGTGAGTAGATGCCGATCGAAAAAGGAATCACTTTGTTATGAACACATGATGGTAGTCGAAACATTCGCTAGTAGGTGCAGAGAAATGGAAATGAGTGCGATAGTATATTCAGTTTATCTTATCTTATCTTATGTTGTCTTATTTCTACGGTATTGTCCTATGTTCAGTTTATTCATGTCATGATCCTTTTACCTGTTTACATGCTGAATAGTCACTGGACTTACCAGGCTTATGTCTGACCCGTTTTCTTTCGCCTTCTTTTCTTCTGTTTCCCCCTCTCCCCCAGGTCCGCAGGGAGGGAATACTTCAGCTTAGTGCAAACTTTTTCTAGCTTAAAGAGAGTAGACGTATTGCTTGGATTTTCTTTTCTTGGGCTATAGCTGTGGTTACACTTTTATTGGGGATTCATGTTGCTTTACTATTGTTTTATGCTTCTTTATGTACTTGGAGTTTTAAATCAAGACATATGTTTTATTGTAATAATTTAGAAGTTGGGTTTTGAGACAATGCATGCAACATTTTGATTGAACCACATTATTTATGAAATGATTTCATTTTTCCGCTGTTTATATGTCTGTCTTGTAAATTATCTGTGTCTTTTACCTAAAATGCTTCACCAAAGTTAATGCATTCCCTTTTTGAGTGACCTTAACGGAGGTGGGGTGTTTAACTTGGTATCAGAGCGATGGTTTACAAGATTAGATAAAAGTTTTTGAAAACTATTTTTCAAAAAGAAATTTAATGAAGCATTTTCAAGAAAAGTGTTTTTTCATTTTAAAGGCATAATCCACAATTCCATATGCACTATCTTTCTATCTTTTGTTTTGAACCTTTTCTTTTCGTTTCATCATGTCTAGGGATCTTAATCTTCCCGAGGGCATACTGGTACCTGGCTGGTTCAGAAGGTATCTAAAGGCTAGGGCTAATATCGCCGACCCAACAGACGTTCCTCCTCCCCTAGCTGCAGCCGTTCCTCCTCCTCTGCGTGTGAATGCTTTCTCGAAGATATGTAGAGACTTTCGAGCTAAGGGTGGAAAGAACTTTAATGGGACTGATTCATTTGTAGAAGAAATAAACTGGGTCAAGGAAACAGAAGGTTTGTTTGTTATCTTTGATATGGACGATAGGCAGAAGACACAATTGACTGTATGGTTACTTAAGGACGAAGCCTCTTACTGGTGGGAAGTTATTAATGCTGAGAGACCAGCTGAAACTTGGGAGGATTTCAGAAGGAGATTTGAAATATAGTTCCTCTCGCAAGCTGAACGAAGCCTACAGATGGAGAAGTTCTTAACACTCAAACAAGGAAGCCTATCGGTTAAGGAATACGTCAACCAATTCAACCAGCTGGCTAGATTCATACTGGAGTTAGTAAATACTCCACATAAAAAGGCTCTCCTTTTCGTTAAAGGGTTGAATGAGCCACTACACAGCCTAGCTATGTCCCATATACCTATGGGCGCGACTTTAGAGAAACTGGTGGACATGGCACTGTTACAGGAGGAAGACAAGGATTGCAAGAAAGAGGCAAAGGTGGAAGAACCTCTAGACAAGAAAGTGGAGGGATCGCAGAATAAGAAGATGGATTCCAAGATAGGCGGGAAGAATAACAAATCCCGTGACAAGAGGAAGTGTAAATTTTGTGGCATACCTAGACATCTAATTAAAGACTACAGGAAGAAAAAGAGGAAGATGGGTAGTTGCTTTCAATGCGGCGAGACAGGACATATGGCTATGGATTGCCCAAAAAGGCAAGGGCAAGGGCAGAGGACTGGATCTACTTTAGGAGGGCAGATTCATGCTCCCATTGCATCTCTACAAAAAGAGGTAGAAATATTTCTGTTGAGAGTTTGGTTTATCTTTCTGATCATCCAGTTCGTACTCTTTTTGATTCTGGAGCATCGTACTCTTTTATATCTACTGCTTTAGTTGAATCTCTGCACCTAGATACTAGTATAGTAGTTGATCCATTGGTTGTTTCAAATCCAATGGGGGGCTCGGCCTATTTGTCCATGATTTGTTTGGATTTGGAAATTTCTATAATAAGCATTGGGTTTAGATGTAATGCTTATGTTTTGGGTCTCATGGGCTATGGGTTGATTATAGGCATGGATTGGTTATCCAGTAATTGTGCCATCCTTGATTGTGAAAGGAGAGTGGTTAGACTTATGACTCGCCTCAGTAACACTCTGGAAATCTCCTGTAATCTCGTCAATTCTGTTATGCTTAGCTACCTAGAATCTCTTGATATGTCTGTTGAAAACTTGCAATCTGTTAGAGTAGTCCGTGAATACTTGAATGTCTTTGAAGAGGTGAAGGGTTTACCTCTGAAGCGAGAGATAGACTTCCGCATATACCTTGTTGATAATGCAAAACCTATCGCTTTACCCATTAGACACATGGATATAAGGGAAAGGAAAGAGCTCAGTAAGCAAGTTAAAGAGTTGCTTGAAAAGGGGTTCATAAGGCGGAGTATCTCTGAATAGGGTGCTCCAGTGGTGTTTGCAACCAAAGCGGATGGTTCACGTCGCCTGTGCGTGGACTATAGGGAGGTAAACAAGCTGACCAAAAAGAATAAGCACCCACTTCCTAGAATATACGACTTATTCGACCACCTCGTAGGTACCTCGGTTTTCTCCCAACTAGATCTGGCCAGTGGATTTCATCAGCTAAGAGTGGCTGAAGACAACATAGATAAGACCGCGTTTAGGACCTCGGATGGTTTCTTCAAATGGCTTGTCTTGCCTTTTGGCTTGACAAACGCACCCACCTACTTCGTAGACTTGATGAGTAGGGTGTTCAAAGAAATTCTTAATAAATTTGTAGTGGTCTTCGTGGACATCAGCCGAAAGAAAAATTCTCAAAAAGCGAGGAAGAACATGCTTTGCATTTAAGGGAAGTCATGGTTACTCTTCGTGCACATCAGCTGAAAGAAAAATTCTCCAACTGCCATTTTTGGAGAGATGAAGTACGGTTTCTTGGACATGTGGTGTCCAAAGAGGGAATGGCTGTGGATCCTGCAAAAGTAGTTATGGTGCAAGATTGGAAGATTCCGCAGAATGCAGCCGAAGTACGAAGTTTTCTCGGGCCAGTGGAATTTTGAAGAAAGTTCATTAAGGACTTTGCGAAGATCTCAGCCCCACTTACTAGGTTGACGAAGAAGAACCTAACTTTTGCTTGGGATTTGGATTGCAACATTGCTTTCCAACGAATGAAAAGGGCTCTGACAACAGCCCTAGTTCTGACATTGCCTGACGGGAGTAACATGTTTACTGTATACACAGACGCATGCAGTACAGGATTGGGCATTGTCTTGATACAAGAGGGCAGAGTAGTTTGTTATGGGGGAAGGCGGTTGAAGGTACATGACAAAAACCACCGAACTCATGATTTAGAGCTAGCTGCCATTGTTTTTGCTCTTAAGTCATGACATCATTACCTGCTAGGAGAAAGGTTTGGATTGTTTACTGACCATAAATCATTGAAGTACCTTTTCTCACAAAAAGATCTTAACTTAAGACAACAAAGGTGGATGGAATTTCTTGCCTCATACGATTTTGAGATTGCTTATACCCCTGGCAAGGGCAATGTGGCAGCAGACGCCTTAAGTAGGAAAAAGCTGACCTTAAGTCCTCTCTTTGTAGAAGGACAAAGCTTGGAGTACATAGCAAACTATGACTTTAGACCCTCCTTTGAATTTGTACCTGGTTTATTAGCATCGCTAGAGGTGCGACCTACTTTTTTGGACTCAATAGGCACCGCGCAGCGTGAAGACCCTCAACTAGTTGATGTGATGGATAAGCTGATTAGAGGTGAGACTTGTAGTCACCTCAATAGATACTCTATCGATGACAGGGGTTGGTTGAGATGGGATGGAAGACTATGCGTCCCACAAGTAAGGGATTTGGTGAAAACCATTTTCGAAGAAGCACACCATTCCAAGTTGACCATACACCCAGGTGGGGACAAGATGTATAAAGACATAAAAAGGGTTTTCGTCTGGAATGGCATGAAGAAGGATGTAGTTGAGTTTGTCTCTAAATGCTTGATATGCCAGCAAGTCAAGGCATAGCAGAAGAAGCCTGGTGGTCTGCTTCATCCTCTAGAGGTCCCACAGTGGAAATGGGATAGCATTTCGATGGACTTTATTGATTGGTTTCCTAGGTCAATAAGGGGCAATACTAGTATTTGGATAATAGTGGACAGGCTCACTAAAAGCGCTCACTTTATACCTGTTAAGAGCAGAAAGACTGCCTCATCGTTAGCATCCATTTATCTTAAAGAGGTAGTTTGACTTCATGGAATACCCTCTAGCATAGTAAGTGATCAAGATCCTATCTTTACGAGTGAGTTTTGGAAGAGTTTGCAAGAGGTTATAGGCACACAGTTATGCTTAAGCACTGCCTATCACCCTCAAACCGATGGTCAGGTGGAAAGGGTGAACAGAGTATTAGAAAATCTCTTGAGATTGAGCATTCTTGATTTTGGGGGAACATGGGAGGATCACCTTCCTTTGGTGGATTTCGCCTACAACAATAGCTACCAAGCCACCATAGGCATGACACCCTTTGAGGCCTTGTATGGGAGACCATGCTGATCACCAACTTGTTGGTGGGAGTCTACAGACAAGCTAGTACTTGGGCCTGACATGATTAGATAAATTTCAAAGAAACTGGACTTGATACGAAGACGAATGAAGACCGCACAAGATAGACAGAAGTCCTACGCTGATAAAAGAAGGACCGACCTTGAGTTTGAGGTTGGAAACAGAGTTTTCCTTAAAGTATCTCCTTTGAAGAATGTTGTTCACTTTGGGTCCGTAGGAAAATTGGCACCACGATTTGTAGGGCCATTTCCTATCATTGAGAGGATTGTGAAGATGGCTTATAGAGTAGAGCTGCTCGAAAGATTGGCTGGAGTACATAATGTCTTTCGTGTCTCTCATCTACGAAAGTGCTTACATGAGTCAGTAGAAGTTGTGGAGCCAAGCATACTAGAGGAATTAGAATGGAACGAGAAGCGATGGTGAGAAGAGTTCCAACTCGTATCTTGGGTACATAAGTTAAAAAGCTACGCAATCGTCAGGTCAAGCTAGTTAAAGTAAAGTGGAGTGATACTGAGGAAGACGCGACTTGGGAGACTGAGGACAAGAAACGCGCAGCCTACCCTTATCTTTTTGAGGGTACATCCTTGATCTCTTTTTCCATAAGTTTATGCATGCCTGTATATATCTCTTAAGTATATCTCCTCGTTCCCATTCTGAAGATAGAAACCAATGGATGTAAACATGTATTTGAAAACATGTTATGATTGATGGCTGCAAGTGGTTGCTAGTGGTTGCTCGTGGATGCATATACATATACACTAGGTACTAGATCGGCTCAGTCACTTTTATATTGCATATGCATATATGTATTTATATATGGATTGAAACTTGATGTGTTATCATTTGGACGTTGCACCAGTATGAATTATTATGCACTCATGTAGAAAGTATGATTAGGAATAATTGCATACATAATGGACTCATGGCACTAACATGATTCGCATCAAGGAGGTCAACTGAATCAGTAGACCGCCTGATTTTGCATTAGATAAGGACATATACACACACTATGCATATGATCATGAAAGCATTAGAAATCTTTTTAAGGATAATGGATGCCTATGATTGATGGTTGAGTCGATGGATGTTGGATGTTAGGATACATCCTTCTTAACTTAGAGATTTCGGGGATGAAATCCTTTAAGAAGGGGAGAATGTAACACCCTGTATTTTCTGTGAATATTAAAATTAACAAATCTAAGAATGCTTAATTTTTAGAAGAAGAATTGGGTTAAACGGGTTATGCCATTGCGCTGGTCTCGGAATTCTGCTTGAGATAGGGTCCGAGTTTACGTGAATCGAACTCCGTATGAAGAAGTTATGGAGTTCGGAAGATTTCAAGTTTAATCAGAAAATAATAATTAAATAATGAATTCAGTTTAAAATTCGAAATTTGGTCAGAACAGCTAGGCGGGAAATTTCCCGCCCAGGGGTGTCGACCCCCCAAAGGGAGTCGTCATAGGTGTCCACCCCCTGTAGGGAGTCGACCCCTTTGAGATCCACTTCCTGTGATGAATTTTTATAGCCTTGAGCTGATGTGGCCTTTCCTGATTGGCCGATGACTAATTTCTAATGTATTAGGGCTTATGTGTCATGCTATGGTTGGTTGGATGACACATCTCTTTGGTTTGATGACTCTAATTTCTCCTAGACTAATCCAAAGGTTAGAATTAATCCTAGACTTCTATATAATCACCCCCAACCTCAACCCTAGACCTCACAATCTCATTCTATGAAGCCGTCATGCTGTCCATCCCTAAGCTAGCATAGCCTCCATCTTCTCCAAATTAGAAATCAAGTTAGAAATCTCAAAACAAAATCCAAACTAGAGAATCAAACGTCTACATCAAAGGATTAGCTTAACAAATTCAGAAATCAGATCCCATAATACAAGATCCGTCCTTTTTCTCTAAGTTCAGTGATTATTTAAATTTAAACACCTAATAAAATCATGACTGTAATAATCGGATCTATAACGATGCCTAATTCTGATTCATGCCTATCCTTTTGTCAAATCTTAATTGCTTATGCCCATGAGACTATTATGATTGATGTAATGACACCTATCATGCTTATGAGACTGTTGTGACTGACATAATGAAAGTTATCATGCTATGAGACTGTTGGATTGACATAATGGAACATATCATGCCTATGAGATGTTGTGATTGATGTTGACCCTCTTTTTAGTCAAAGCAGTCATACATGGAATCTCTTCTCAACAATACGCTCAAGTGTTGGAAATATCGTCAGAAGACATGAAGTGATTTGGTTGAAATCGCATCATAAACAAAGAATGGCCCGAAACTCCTACAAGATGACCTTTTCTGGGCCCGAAAACAGCGATTACGGAGCTGAGCTTGATAACTCTTGTAGCTCTCTGAATTAGCTTCAATTTGAGCTTTGGTTCAGCTCAATCGGACTTAAGGTTTGAAAGTTATGCCCGTTTCCATGAACACGTGCAGAACCGGGAACTTGAAATCTGGCATTGGCACAACCCTTACGGATCGGATCGGAGCACAGAAGACCCGACCCGCCTGAAGTGTTTCGCACTGAAGTATCTCCAGCCTTCGGATCGGAGACATCACCACGCATCGGTTCGGATCGGATCACCCCTGGAAGGGTTGGTTCGGATGAGATAAAGTGGCATTGGAAACTTGGCACACATCAGTTCGGATCGGGATAGGAAGACCCGATCCGATTTGGACATCTGAACAGAAGTGCACACACGCATTCAGCCAGGAAGCTGGTTCGGTTCGGATCCGATCCGAACTGACCTGACCTGCTTTTGCACCTGAAATTCTGGCATGCATCTCTTTCGGTTCGGATCAGGGTAGGACGATCTGATCCGCCTAGTTTCTTCTGCACCAGAGTGCTGTTCATCTTCGGTTTGAGGACACCAATCCGGTTCGGGTTGGACCCAAACCGACCTCTTGCACCTGCTCAGACGCAGCAGCTTTGACCGATTCTAAGGGATAACCGCTCCTACAAATATGGATCGAGCTCCACCTGTCTGCATACGACCTAGAGACCACGTTCTCCATTAACTCCGGGATAGCCTCGCCACGCGCCACGTGTCCACCCGATCCGAACTGGTTCAGAGCACCTACCAGCTTCTCTACGCCTATAAATACACCACGAGATGGTCATTTCAAGGGACTTTTCCGGCACTAACACCTCTCGACCTCCATTACCAAGTATTCAAGGACTTTGGGTACTCCTCAACTCAATCAAACACGAGGCTATCGTGCATGAATTCAATCTCTTTTCTCCTCTTCTTCATTACAACACAAGGCTATGGTGTATAATCGAATCTCACGGATTGTGAGACACCATTGTAATTGTAATTCCTCAGGATTTGAGAAACTATAAAGTGGACGTAAGCTTGGATTGAGCCGAACCACTATAAAAATCTCGTGTTTTCCCTGTTTTTACTGCTTTTTATCTGTAATCTGTGATTTGTGAGGATTTCACATAGAGTTTGGGTGTTAGGCCCAAATTTCGGTCTAACAATTGATATGATGGAACCTATCATGTTGTACATCCTATGCCTATGAGATTATTGTGATTTATATAATGGGACTTATCATGTTGTACATCCTATGCCTATGAGACTATTGTGATTGATATAAGGGGACTTATCATGTTAGTGATTCTCTTAAGTCCAATTCTATATAATATTTATACCTATGGTGTAAATTGCGTAGCTTGCCCACACTTATTATTAATGTACAACTTGCCTATTGAAACATGATTCTTGAATTGGGTACACTTTTACATGCCTATTTTTATGTCAATCCTTATGCTCCTTCTCTATTTTTTATTTTTTTACTTGCTTTTAGGAATACTAAGTTCATTCGGAACTTAGATTGAATCTCGTTGTACATGTGATTATAACGCAGGGAAAATTGGGTATAATTTAATTGAGTAAATTTTGGGCATAGCATGTGAATGTGGCATAAAACTTGTACTGACTACACTTGGGAAATATTGGCATAAAAAGACATGAACTTTGACACATATGCCAAATATGTAAATTGGCAAAAGATGAACATGCCTAACCTGAGGTTAGATTGAGTTGCGGTGTAAGACGGCCTGGAACCGCCCGGCACATCCAGCGACCGCAACAATATAGATCTAATGTGAGAGGTTAGTGCATTAACCTCAAAAACCCGAGGTTAGATGGAGTTGCGGTGTAAGGATTCCTGGAACTGCCCGGCACATCCAGCGACCGCAACAGTATAGATCTAATGTGAGAGGTTGGTGCTTTAATGAATGAATTAAAGCTAAGGAACAGACAGGCTAAGAATGGTAGGGTTAAGCTAATTGAGGCAACATTTAACCAATACAACATGTTAGTTAAACATATGGGTGGGTTAGGTTAATTTGAGAACACTTACCGTTATAACATGTTGATTAGGAAACCCTAGTAACGGGGACCCATTTCAGCAATAACCGACATAGATGTATCACGGTACCCTAAACTAGGCATTGTGGGACATGATTACTGGGTTGATTATAAGCGGTCAAAATAGCGGCGGGTGGTGCAGCAGAATAGGTTCCGATGGAGTATGGGCGTGCACGTACTCCGGAGTGGATAAAGCAGGCATTGGGCATCAGTAGTATACACTGTGCATCTAGAATTTGTGTCGGGTTGCTACCATAGGAATTGATACACCCTATGGTGGGACCAACACAGGTATCTACAATCAAGCAGGGCCGAATGACACAAGTAATAAATGCATGCGAGCAGAAGCCGATCGAAAAAGGGATCACTTTGCTATGAACACATGATGATATTCGAAACATTCGTTAGTAGGTGCAGAGAAATGGAAATGAGTGCGATAGTATATTCAGTTTATCTTATCTTATGTTATGTTATCTTATTTCTATGGTATTGTCCTATGTTTAGTTTATTCATGTCATGATCCTTTTACCTGTTTACATGCTGAATAGTCACTGTACTTACCAAGCTTATTTCTGAACCGTTTTCTTTCGCCTTCTTTTCTTCCGTCCCACCCCCCCAAGGTCCGCAGGGAGGGAATACTTCTGCTTAGTTCAGACCTTTTCCAACTTGAAGAGAGTAGACGTATTGCTTAGATTTTCTTTTCTGGGGTTTGGCTATGGTTACACTTTTATTGGGGATTCATGCTGCTTTACTACTATTTTATGCTTCTTTATGTACTTGGAGTTTTAAATCAAGACAGATGTTTTATTGTAATAATTTAGAAGTTGGTTTTGAGACAATGCTTGTAACGTTTTCACTGAACCACGTTATTTATGAAATGATTTCATTTTTCCGCTGTTTATATGTCTGTCTTGTAAATTATTTGTGTCTTTTACCTAAAATGCTTCACCAAAGTTAATGCATTCCCTTTGTAAGTGACCTTAACGGAGGTGGGGTGTTTCACTCGGAGAAGTCAAAAACTTTAAAGGAAGATGTGGAGAAGCTAAGAGGCAATGGTTTCATACGTGATGCTATGTACCCCGATTGGATATCAAATTCTGTCCTCATCAAAAAGTTTAACGAAAAGTGGCATACATGCATTGATTTTTCAAATTTGAATAAAGCTTTCCCAAAACACATCTTCCCTTTACGCAGAATCGATAAGTTAGTGGATTCAACAGTAGGGCACGAACTTCTTTCTTTCATGGATGCGTACTTGGGTTACAACCAGATCCCCATGCATGTGCCTAATCAAGAACATACCTGTTTTATTACCGACCTTGGATTGTACTGCTACGTGGTAATGCCATTCGGATTAAAGAACGCCGGGGAAACATACCAGCACCTAGTGAATCATATGTTCTACAACCAAATTGGGAAATCTGTGGAAGTGTATGTAGATGATATGCTTTCGAAGTCCAAGCGATCATTCGATCACATGGAGGATCTAACAGATATGTTTGGTAACCTCCGATGCTATGAAATGAAGCTTAACCCATTGAAATGTTTTTTTTTTTGGAGTCTCGTTGGGAAAATTCCTTGGCTTCATTGCCAGCTCATGTGGAAATGAAATCAACACTGATCAGATTGCAACAATCAGGAACATTAGTGAGCCACGGAATATCAGAGATGTTCAAAGCTTAGCAGGAAAGGTGGCAGCTCTGAGCATATTCATTTCCAAGGCCATCGACAAATGCATTCCATTCTTCGATCTGATAAAGCAGGGGAAACACAACTTCAAGTGGCCCCTGATTGCATGAATGCCTTTCAAAACCTTTGGAATCATTTAGAGAGGCCTTCGATATTGTCGAAGCCACCGGATCATGAATATTAATTTGTATACTTAGCAGTATCATCACATGCAACTAGTTCAACGCTTGTCCGTGAGGAGGATAAGATTCAGACACCGGTTTATTAAGTGAGCAAGAAGTTGACAGCAATAGAGTGCAACTACACAAAGATCGAAAATCTCGCTTATAGCTTATCGATTGCCTCGAGAAAGCTTCGCCATTACTTCCAGGCTCACTTGATCATTATATACACCGATCAACCCCTTCGACAGGTCCTGCAACATCCTAAAGCATCTGGAAGACTGCTTAAATGGAACATCAAGCTAAGCCATTTTGACCTTAGCATCCTCTCTAGATAGGCAATACGGAGACAATCACTAGCCGACTTCATTCTTGAATTCATGAATCCTGACGAGGATGTATTAGAAAAAGAAGATGGCCTCTCAGGACATGATTTAGAACCAAGCTCCTGGAAGTTATACACTGGTGGAGCTAAGAATGATCGACAATCTGGCGTCGGAGTTGTAATAATAACTTCTGAAGGACAGTCAATTTACTACGGCATAAGATTGGAATTTTTCGCTAATAACAACTATTCCGAATATGAGGCCCGGATAGCTGGGTTGAAACTCGCTAAGGAGTTGGAAGTAGCTACACTGGACATTTTCTATGACACTCAAATCGTTGTTTGTGAGGTTCGGAGGGAGTTCCAGGCGAAAGGACCACAATTGGCCTTGTATTTGAAGAATATGGAAGATCTGCTAGATGGCCTAGAGCACTACAAAATATCCAATATCCCGCGAGTAAAGAACCAAAAGGCGGATAAGATGGTCAAGTTAGCAAGCTCTGATAATCTAGAGGAGAAGAAAATGGTTCAAATTAAAACACTAGAGACTCCAAGCGTTGATCAGATGGAAGTTGATCCGTGTTGAAGATCAAACTAGAAAGTGTCATAGATGACCTCGATAAAAAATTTCCTACAGAATGGAATGCACCCATTAAAAAAGAGTGAGAGGCATACCATCATTCATAAAGCTTCAAGGTATATTATGCAAGGTGAGGTTCTCTATCGACATGGATTTTCAGTCTTGTTACTTTGATGTATAACACATGACGATGTTAAGCGTGTGTTGAGAAAAGTGCACGAAGGAAAATGTGGAGATTACACCAGAGGACAGACATTGACAAAGAAAATATTGTGGTACATCAACTTCAAGCTTAGCGTGAACCGGGATGCAGCTGATTATTCAAGATGTTGCGATTGATGCCAGAAATTTGCAAAGATCCCTAGGGCACCTCCCAACCAACTTATCTCGATAGGTAGCCTGTGATCATTCGCTATATGGGGGATTGACATTATCGAAAGCCTTCCAATCGCTAGAGGTGGAGCAAATCATGCGATCATGACCGTAGATTACTTTACGAGATGGGTAGAGGCTGAGCCAGTGAACACAATCACGACGAAGCGAGTAATCAATTTCATTGTCAGAATTATCATTTGTCAATTCAAGATTCCCAAAATTATGATAATTGGTAACGGAACCTAGTTCGATAGCGCAGAGTTCAGAGATTTCTGCCAGAAATATCGCATCAAGAAAAGATTCACCACTGTGGCGCATCCGCATCCAAATGGACAAGTAGAAGCGATCAATAAGATAATCAAGTCCATTTCAAAGAAGCGATTGGAAGGATAAAAAGCTATGTGGGTCAATGAGTTACCCTTAGTTCTATGGGCCAATTGAATGACCTATAAGTCGGCAATTGGCCATACCCTTTCTCACTCTCATTCAGATTAGAAGTCGTCATTCCAGTAGAATTGGAAGTACCTTCTCATAGAACGACTTACTATGATCTGATGACAAACAAAGCGCTTCTCCTTGAATCCTTGGACATGAATGAGGAAAAGAGAGATGAAGAGGACTTGCATGACTTGAGGCGCGGATATCAAATTGCTCGATGCTACAACAGAAAGGTTCCACCTTGAACCTTCGAACATGGAAACTTGGTTCTGAAACGTGTCTTCTCGACCCCGTCTTCCAGGACCCAAAATGGGAAGGACCCTACGTCATCCAACAGAAGTTTGGTAAGGGAGCTTTCAAGAAAACAAGCATCGATGCAGATGATATCCCTAGGTCATGGAATGCCGAGCATTTGTGACACTATCTGACTTGTGATTGTCTAGACTCTTTTGTTTTGTAAACTATGTAAAAAGGCACGACTTGCCAAGATACAGTTTAGTTGATATAAATAAAAGATTATAAAGTGGACGTAGGTTATGATTTAGCCAAACCACTATAAAAATATCGTGTTTCATTTACCCTTCTTTCATTTATTTTTCCATGTTTTATGATTGTTAAGGCTCGCTCACTCCCGCTTGGACAAGCGAACTTAATATATGGCCGACATAAGATTGATTAGCTAATTTCGAGCTTGATATCAACACCCGAAGTGGTTATTTTTGCTTTATGAACCAAAGTGTGGACACAACACCCAAACATCGCTACCTCTCCATCCTATGGTTCGACGGGATGAGAGAGACTTGGTTAAGAAAAAAAGGGGCACCTCTACCCTTGAATCGAGATTAAGAGGTAGCGCCTTAGCAAGTGTGATATGACCGCTTGACGGACAAGCTCCATACGCCAAAGTAAAGCATGAAGTACATATTAAAATTGATTTCGAGAACGACACTCGAGCCGGCAAAATCCCACTCTTGGAAATTGAGTAGAGAAGGAAAGCCGGGGAGAATGACATGATAGTTCGCCTGATCGACTCAAACTCTCCCGATTCGAGATTGAGTATAAAGGTAGGTGTGACTAGTGCACCGCTATGAAAGACCGCCTTAACCACACTCTGACCTGGGCATACGACATGAGAGTATAAGGTCATGGGGACCGAGTGCCGTAGGAAATGGGTTCCTACCCCTCTAATGGATTGGACGTAAGATTGAAAGATGAACCCACACTCCCCACAGAAGGATTGGTGACAATAGAATATCACTTCTAATCAATCTCGAACATGCCCTGACCTGGAACTTTATCCAGGATTGATTAAGGGAATACAAATACACATCACACCCTTATGATGAAAGCGATATGATATGTTATTTACTACTTGGTTTATTGTAGAAATTTTAGTTTGCAGGGATGCTGGATGGAAATCCTGGTTCGATATTTGATGTGATTTATTGTTTATTACTTAGCATAAGTAATGTTTTGATTACAAACATTTGTGATTGAAATGGATAACAAGCTTGCAAACATATGATATTGCAGGAATACTACGTTATTTAAAAAAATGCAGATTTATACAAAGAAACTGGTCAAAAATGTGAGGGCCGCACTCGCAACAACTATAGGATGCCAGTGGAAAACAAAACGAGATCAAAATGACCCATTACTTAGGCTTGGGAGAAGGCTTGGATTTCTTGATTTTTTGTTCGTCTTCCTTCTCAGCGTCATTAAGAATACATCTTTTCCTTTTCTTCTCAGAGGGAGAATCTATCGGATCAACGTGGGACTTGGAAGCTAATTCCCCGGTAATCGATCAAGACAGAGTCTTGATGGTCATTTTGCCTCTAGGAGGAACTACTTGGAGAGGATCAACTGAAATAGGCTCTTCTTCTTTCTTGGCCTTCAAGAGTGCCTCAGTTCTTTCTTTCATTTGAGAAAGCACCAAGTTTTCAGTCTCATCGGTTGCTCCAGTGATTGTGACATCCACATCCTCTTTGCCATCGATATCCTTTAAGGCATCAATCATTTCTCTGCCTTGGAGAGCTTTAGCACTGGAGGTTACTATAGCCTTGTTAGCGGCTTATTTCTGTTTC
Source organism: Allium sativum (assembly GCA_030737875.1). Classification (NCBI taxonomy): domain Eukaryota; kingdom Viridiplantae; phylum Streptophyta; class Magnoliopsida; order Asparagales; family Amaryllidaceae; genus Allium; species Allium sativum. The sequence goes on from CM060909.1 coordinate 631,368,886, forward strand.
TCTTCAGTCTCCTCAGTAGGCTTTGTACCTAAAGAACGGGAAGCGACAGTTATTAATTCTCGGGAAACCGATGGTCTTTCAATTGTTTGCTCCACAATATGACAACATGCTTGAATGGCTTTGACAAATTGAGGAGAAAAGGTCGAGATAACTTCCACGGATTTGTCCCAAGGAATAGTAGTTGCTATTTCAGTGATAGAAGGTAGAAGAGAAGCCTTGGGAATCTCTGGGGTTCGGGATCATATCCCTTGGTCAGGCATGACAAATGAGGAACTGGAGCCACCTTCAATTGTATCCTTCCCCTTGGCTAGGCGCTTCTCCTCTTCCATAACTTCCAGGATTAATTTCCAGCCTTCATCCAGGCGCTCTGCTTCATCAACTCTTAAGTATGTTTTCATCAGCTTCTCCTCATTACAGTCTCAAACTTTAGCCATTTTATTCGTCCTCAACAATTTGATCCCATACTTTGACCACGGTCATTAGATAATGGTGGATCCAAGAAATATCCGGAGCCCGAATCACTTGGGCGAAAATAGATATCATGAGATCCCCATATTCATCTAACTCTTTTTGGGTTTCAGCGAGCTGGGCATTAGACTCAAAGGTGGATTTAAGAGCGATTTTGGCATTTCCTTCAACTAACACCGTCCTCTCTTTAGACTCCACTAGCTTAGCTTTAAGATTGGCAACTTCCTTTTCTAAATCTGCTTTACTTGTTCAATGCAAGTGCAAGATCGCTTCAGCCCAGTGCTCTCAGGTTTAACATCCTCGACTTGCTTTTTCAAAGCCACCCGCTCTTGATTATGGGAGTCCAACTCGATATTGTAACATTTTTGCAATTCCTCATGCTGTTTCTTGAAATTTTCATCATCCCGTTGTATCAGAGCAAGCTTGGCTTGTGTATCCTCGAGCTCATTCTCCGTGGTATCTTTAGCTTTCAAGTCATACGCGGCTATTTTCTTCATGCTATCTACATCCGCCAATAGATCGTTGATAATCTTGGAAAGCTTTCGGGCGAATTTGCATGTTTCCTGGTAATGTTTATCCACAATGTTTATTTGAGCTTTGACTTCTGTCAGCCAATCTGAAGGTACCGGCTTAAGCTTAGGGACAAAGTGCATATTCCCGAAGTGATAGTCTGGATATTATTTCTTCAAAACCTTTATCCTCGCCTATGTTTCAGAGTTGGGTATAACAGGCCTTGTTGTTGTGATATCAATATTCCTATGTTTAGCAAGCACGAGAGCCGCTTTGCTCTTTTCTTGCTCCTTACTCAAGTCCTTGGCCTTGTCCTTTGGGTCTGAATGCTTCCATAGAGGCTACTCTTGAGAATTAGTCTTTAGGAGGAACTGGAGCTTTGGGAGGATACTTATCTCCCCCACGTTCGCTGTATAGCCCTCGTACTTATCCGAATCTGAGTGGGCTGGAGTGCAAGAGCGGAAAGATCGATGGTGATGAGACTGATAAGGCCTCCTCTCATCTCTCCGATGGCTTTCTCATCGATCGTGTTCAGTATCGGGGTCACATCGGGAATGCTCACATAGACTTCCCTGAGATTGTAGCGTCGGTGGTGCATAATACCTGTATAATCATATGGTCAAGTATTAGATTTCAGAATTAACATAGTGCATGGGTGCCGTGACGTGCGATGCTAGTGCAGTGTGTGTTATAAGTGATCCCCACGCTGGACCAGAGCCCGGAGTAAGGGTTGTTTGTGTAGTCTTCTCGGCTTTTTCAGGAGTAACTTACTCCTCATAGGTTGGAAAAAGAACCCATGTTAATATCTTTGGAAGTATAAATCTTGTCAGGCATGGGAAGCTTAGCCAAGTCCCCGAATAGGGAATCATCCAACTGGGTGTCGTCGACGAGAGACCTGACTGGAGACGAAGTCTTCGGAGAAGACTGCCTTTCAGTAAGAGAGGCATCTTTTGGATCAACATCCTGGAGTTTATCACAAACCTTCCTATTCAGAACATCTTCATCTTGGATTTTCATCAGAGATGGGCTCTTTAGAAAGGTGCATGTATCTTGTACGAGAGTCGTCTCTTTATTTCCCGAATGTGGTACTTCCCTAGAACTCGAAAGTCCTTGTCCTTTAGAGCTCTCTCCTTCTCAATTGAAGTTATATATTGCCCCTCTACTGGGGGCACATTGTTGGTTTCTGTGGGAACATGAAGAACTGGAGCTGGGGGCACATGTGTGTGAGAATGACCTTCATGTCAAGTACTTCGACTTCCATCTAGAAGATGATGTTATAAAGCTAGTCAACAAGACACTTCCTAACATTCAAGAAGTCTGAATTTCCATTCAGTAAACGGTTTATTTGGCCTTCATATTTCCTTATATTCTTTAATGAGCAAGAAAAGCTAATGCGCTCAATAAAATGGTTAAAATGAAAGCATCAGAATTTGAAGCTTACTTGATTGAAGCCATCTTCTGGCACATCCTGGTTAGTGTTTAATGAAGAACCACTCGAGTTTAACATCGCTCAGATTGTTATACCCTTCATTAAGAATCTTTCTCTTGGGCACTGACTCAAAGTAGAAAAATACAGTTTTTCTTTCGAGCGATGCTTGAAGTGGTAGTAAAAGTTTACATCCTCAAAAGTGGCTTAATGCCCAAAATCTCAATGTATGCTATATACAAAGTGTATAGATAAGAGTATGCGGTAGGATGAAGTTGCATGGGGCCAATCCGCATTCTTCTTAGAAAATCAACGACGAATGGCAGAAATGGAGGAATAGCTCCTATAAAGCAAATCAATCGACTAATCGCCATTATCCCTCCAGAGGATTATGGGGTCTATTTGTACTACTTGCAACTCTGACCTCCTCCCAGAGAATCCTGTGCCTCAGACATATCCGCCTATGTCTGGTTTCATCGGTTGTCGAAGCGACAGAATCACTGGGGTTTCTAGAACAATAGCACTCTCAAACTAGTCGGGAGCCAGATCGTCTCCTACCCCTTTCCTCTTCCTCATCTACTGAGACCTCGCATATAGTTGATTCTGCATTCTCGTGAATTTCAACCTCAAAGTCTTAGCCAGTGCTATTCCACTCTGGATCTGAGTTTGACGAGAGAACCTCAAGATTGGGGTTGCTAGATGATTCTGGAGCTGTACTCTTTTCTAATAGTCTTGTCGAGCGCTTAACAACATGTTGGTTGTACTATTTAAGAGATATCAAGGATTAGAGTGTAGTTCCTCGTGCCCCTAGTGTGTGAGCGCTAATGTGTGCTAGTGTGTGCATTGCTGATATGAAAAAAACATAAGGAAAGCAGAAAAGGCAAGCTACTGATTGATATGCATTGGGTTGTTGAGTAATCTTCTGATTCGTCAAGCACTGAATATTCAATTTGAGGGCTATATACTAACTATCTGCAAGTTCATAAGATGTAATTATCTTCGGTTGATCTATATGCAAGCATACTCCATGGATTTGTGTCATTAAAGTCATTGTATTAATCAAGTTCAATGCTATACAGAGATAAACAAACACTAGGCATGCATATGGGAAACCGGGTCGGGGTTTCCTAAACAAACATAGCGGTTTGGGTCTTGGAACCCGATCGGGTCGGATCAATTCGACCCGACCCAACCTTAGTGAAGTTGCCACTTCCTCCCCGGTCATACATCCCCGAATCCTCTCACTTCCTCGACTGTCCAATGCCATCTCCTTCTAGTCCACCATCTTTTGTCTTTTTCTACTCCAACGAAGACCATATCCATAACTTCTCCGTTTTTTTTAAATAAAACGCAAACCCATGCGCCAAAGTCCTCAACGCCGAGTATAGATCACCAAATCCGCCATTTTGAGGTGACGGTGACATCACCAATAATAGTGGCGGACCAGAAAGCATTAATACAAACATCAACACCGATGTGAGCAAAGAAACACATATTAAGAAGAGACTCGGGCGTTATTTAATCAAAATCAAAGGAAAAAGGATTTCACTCCCACTTTTGAATCGGATTTGAAGATTGAAAAGGATTATGAAGTTTGGGAATTACGGTTTTTAACCTAAATGTGAATGGTGTGATTCAGTAAAAGAAGTAGAGTAAAAGAGAAATAGAAAGGTATCAGTTAATATACTAAAACCAGGAGGTCACTCGTATTCCATTGATTTGATGGCCCAGCCCGATCCGGCGCGTAATGCATGTGAAAAGGGCTAACCAGGTCCTCACAGGTCGAATATGATAACAATTCGAAGCACTCTGACCCGACAACAAAGCAGCAAAAGAAACAACTCAAAGCCGACCGGATTGAATGCAGGAATGGGTCGAAGAAGCTCGACCCGACCCCCTACCGAATTCTCATCCCAATCGCGAAACTACGCAATATAAAAGCAAAAGAAATTGAACGGAACTGGTAAAGTTCATATACTCATGCACTCATGCAAAATAAATACAACAAATCTATTGGAGTTCGATCAGACAATTTTAACTTTATGATTCTGTAAAAAACAAAGAATTAACCTAAAGGTTTGTTTATGTCCCAATTGAAAGCTCAGAATTGTTCAACATGACAAAGATAATTATGGAATAGAAATCATATTTATAAGCAGAAAGCAGAATCCAAGAGACATGCCTTCACAAAGCGCCGCGACTTCACAAATAGACATGACTGTTGGTTGTCACTAATTCAAGGACAGACAGATTGACAGTTTCAAAGCATGTCTCATCTCCGATAAAATGTACTTCGAGGAGGAAAATGTTGGCCTCCTTTATGACTATATCACACAAAGTCTAGACAATTATTTATCAGTAAAGGAGATGGTTTGGGTTGATAGAGGGATCTTAAGTCGAGGATAAATCTCATGCATCAACTGTAGCTGGACGATCCAGATCGGGTTGAGGAAGACAGGTCAAGTTCAACCCGCTCACACACAAGCAAGAATCATCCTTAGAGCATCAACGCTGGTTCAGATCAGAGGAGCCACGACTCGACCCACTCATGCATAAGAAAGTTGGCCCTAAAATGAAGGCACCAGATCAGATTGGGAGAACTAAGAACCGATCCTCTCAGCACGCAGAGACAATAGGGGATGTTTACGTCATTGAGTCGGATTGGAGGACTTCCATTCCTGATCCTCCTTGTACTTGCTTCTCTGAAGCAGTTAAGCCACATCATCCATGAACCGGTTCTTGTGCCTTTTAACGCGAATCGGAGACCACTTACCTTGACCCACTACCGAAACATGTCTCCCACTTCAGCAACTTTGATATCGAGATTCCCTCATGGTGTGCCACATCAACATCCGACCCTCTTCCCTTCTCTGCCTATAAATACACCAAAACATGACAAATTGAGGGATCTTTTGGCACTCCACACCCTTGAGCTCCACCATTATCAATTTTCTCCTGTTTATTTAGATTATGCTTTAGATTACTGAGTATAATTCTACAAATTCCGAGAGATTATTGATTGTATTTGTGAGATTGAATGATTATCAACATTGTATTTGTAATCTATTACTCAATCAATGAACTATAAAATGGATGTAGACTCGTTCACATCGAACCACTATAAATTATGTGTGTTGATTGCTTTTTCTTTTTGTTAGATCATTAGATTATTATTCTTCATTATTCTTTTTGAATTTCAATCAATTGGGTGTTGTGCCATTTTTTGGTCTAACAACAGTAACGATGTGTTTGGAGTCACGGGGTTCACGATAACTCATAGCTTGGAAGGCATCATTTGGGTTCAGAATGACTCCCTACATTGAGATCGGTATGACTCACTACTCTAGGGTCAGTATTACTCCTGCTAGTTGGATCAGCTCTCCCTTCTCCCCATTAGTTCGTTACAACTCCGCACTAAGTGAGTTTGGTGTCACTATATTCCATTTTGCTACCTTAGACTGGTAGGAGGAAGTTACTTCATGGGTTGGTACAAGAGGAAGCAAGTGGGTCGATACTACTTTGCACGTTCGATAACTCAGGAAATTCAAGACTTGGAAAATTATTTAAGTCCCCGGATCATATGCTGGTTTGGTACTAATCCAGTTTCAGATCGATACTGATATGACACATAATGGATTGAGCTGACATGGGCTTTCCCATTTTGGACTTGGTCTCTTCGAGATCTAATTTTCATGGTTATTATTCTGGATGGCCTGGACTTCACGAAGTTACAAATAGAGGAGCATTTGAAAATTTTAAGGGACTCTTTTTCGGCTCTTAAGGATTCACTTTGGCTCTAGGACACTTGTAAACATGGATTCTGCCATTACAAACACTAATTCTCTTACCCTCTACATTTTTGTAATTCTAAAGTAGTGTATTTGCAATCGTACAGTATAGTTAGTAAATATCACTTCATAATGGACGTAGACACGATTTGTCGAACCATCATAAATATTGTGTTCATTTTACTTTATTGTAAATCATATCTGAATTATCATTGTTCTTTGTGATTATTAACACAAAATTGGGTGTTGGTGTTTGAGTGTCCAACATCAAGTGTCAACCTTTTATATTATGTGTGACATATACTAAGCAAAAAGTGGTGTATATGATTTATGCAAAGCAATTTACAGTGGACAAATAGAATTCGCCAAAAATAAAAGAATGATAATAGTTATTCATTAACTTTTCACTTATTCAAAGTTTGGTTTTAGTGGATCTTCATTTTACTAGTTTTTTTATTTATTTTAAAATTCAAAATATTTATGAAATATAACATAAAGTAATCTACTATTCAACTAGATTGTTTACAATTATTGTGCTTCTTTACGAAGTTAGTCATTATACAATACATAAATATTTTGTTATAGTTAGCATACATTATATATAAACTTTACCGCTATTATAAGCTATAATGGTTTTATACTTCGTTTTATAAGGACAAATTTTCAAAAGAGGTACTTTTTCAAACTAATAACACAAATAGGATGGTTTCAAAACTATTTGCAGATATGAGCTAGTTTTGGTTAGCTCACTGATCAGCTGGCTTTGTTTTCACTTTAGAAGTGGCCACTATTAATTTACACTGGCACACCTACGAAGTGCGCCAGTGTAAATTTCAGACCTATACCCTAACTTACATGCAACCTTCTGTCATCTGTTTGTCATTTCTTATTCGAGATAAAAAGTTCAAACCCAAAACGCCCTTCGATTCACCTCAAAATCTTTATAAAATATCATAGTAAATAAGGAATATCCATCGAATTACTTTTATCAGCTATTGGATATCGTTTTGAAGGTACTAACTTAGTTTAAAAATCAAACCTTAGCATAATTTTTATGTTTCACAAATCTACCCGTTCAATTTTGTGCTTTATTATATTAGTAGTATTTTTTTAGCAATTGATTGTGCTAATATTAATCACATTTTCCATAGTAGAACTATGTTGGATTTCATCCTAATTATTTGCTACTTTGATGGAAAGTTGAGTGAGAAAGAAAACAATACATCGGTATATATGTTGCAGGCAAACAAAAGGGTTCAAAGGTAAAAAAATTGCTCATATAATGAACTAAAAGAAACGATGCATAACATTACAAAACTGAATCACAAAAGTGTGATGTAAAAGTAGTAAGTAAGTAGGTGATGAATTCTAGATCTTCTATTATCGACGTAAATGATGATGAAGAGGTTGATACGATGTTTTCCATTAATATGAAAGTTATTGAGTTATTTTTAATAAAAGATGAGTTGATGCATTTTGAAGAGGCAATGGGTACTAATTTATACCAAGGTTATACTCAAATTCTTGGTACTACTCCGAGTTGTCTTGATCAGAGCAATCCAAGTCCAATATTTCCTACATGTGTGAATACAAAGTAAGTTAGTAAATTATTTACCCTTGAGTAGTTGAAATTCATAGTGTTCCGATCTCATACTCTTTTTTAACATTTATATGGCGCATCCGGATGGTTCAAGCTTTAGACTGGAAAATGATGACGTAGGTTGTAGTTCACCACATATAGATATCGTGCAAATTTCTTTGATGGATAATGTATGTCATGGATGGAAAATATAAAGGTTAACAATGATCCTTTAGGGTTTGAAATTGATCATTAGAATGGAAAGGAACATAATGAAGCATCGTTAGGGGCAAGGAGATGAAGAAGATAACAACGAGCATATGGAATTTGAGGTTCCTTTGACAGATGATTTATGTATTGCGAAAATTATTGTGGCATCTTTGATTGAAAATGTTGCTCGTATTAGACGTATTTACCGCACATTGTGCTGATTCAGGGTTTCAAGTGGGAATATAGTTTTAAACAAAGAAAATACTTATTCATCAGCTAAGTGGGTGGTCCATCGAGAATTTTCTTTATTTTAAGCCCATAAAATCCTGCAAAAAAAACGATATGATTTGTAATGTTAATAAAAATTGTCATTAGATAATACATGCAATTGTCCCTAAAAATCATTGATGGGATGGTGGGAACTTAGAAAATATGATGTCAATCATACTTGTGTTAATCTGATTATTAATTCTAATCATAAGCAAGCAACAAATATATTAGTTCTAATAAAATACTTCCTTTTGTGAGATCGAATTTGAATAACACTCCTTCTATTATTCAAGTTCTAATGTCCAAAACATTTTTCATCAAATTAAGCTACATCAAGGCGTGTAGAGCATTGTAGAAAGCACTTGAGAGAGTTTTTGGAGATTGGAAAACATCATATGTTGAGTTAATACAATATTTGGCCACTATTAAAAAACATAATACAGGAATAGGTTTTGAAGTCGGAATCGAAAGAATTACGAATGAAAAAGTTCTTTTCAAAAGTGCATTTTGGGCATTCAGTGCATCCATTGATGGTTTTGCTCATTGTCGAATTTTAGGTTGCATTGATGGAATTCATTTATATGGCCAATATCAAGGTACCTTGCTAGCCGCAACGGGAGTTGATGCAAAGGAATGGTATATTTCCACTAGCGTATGCAATTATAGACTTCGAATCAAAAGAAAGTTAGGACTGGTTTCTTAGATGAATGTATTACTACATATATAATGTTTGCAATAGGTGTTTGACTTTTGTATCCGATCGAATGAAAGGTATCCCGAAAGCATTAGACAGTTGGCCTCAAGAACACAATCACTGCTTTTGTGCTAGACATCTCAAAGCTAACTTCCAAGTTGATGGATTTACTCAATAAAATTGGTAGACATTTTTTATTCATGTGCTAGTGCTATAGATGAGCTACAATACAAATAACTAGGGGAATACTTGAAAACTATTGCTTCATAAGCACATGCTTGGGTTGAAAAGAGTTTTTGAGCTGCGTAGGAAAATTGGGCTTTATGCAGGGATAACAGCGGAAGATTTATGATGATGAAACAAATGTGTTAGAAAGTTTTGATGGAGTTCTACAAGGTGTTCGAGCTTTACTAGTCTAGTTATTAGTAGCAAGAACGTTTTATCATTTAAACGACAATTTCATGAAACGTCATTCCGATGCCAAGGGAATTGAAATGCAAATGAGTCCAAAAGTTGAAACCCTTTTAGCCAAAAGAGCAAAAGAAGCAAGACGTTGTGGAATTGTTAGGTTCAATCAAACCGAATGGCAAGTGAAAGATCAATTTGGAAAAGAATTTACATTGACCGTACAAGATAATGTATGTACTTGCACTTGCAGTGTTCCTTAAATGCAAAAGTTTCCATGTTTCCATGTGATGGCCGCTTGTGCTCATACCATTTGAAGAGTGAATAGATCCTATTATGATTTTTGTTCAATGCAGTTTTCTGTCGACAAATATAAAGGAAGTTACTCTCCAAGCTTTCATCCTATTCCGGATAGTAGATCCGAGTTGATAGATTATCTGGTGGTAGTATAAGAAAATAAAAAAGAATCTTAAAATGGTGGGACAATATATAATTATGAACAATATTTTTACAGTGGAATTTTTTTAAAATACATACCAGAGTCTAACCTAGATTTAGCTTTGACAATTATAATATTTGTCCTTACAATTGTTGATAAACAACATAAATAAATATAGCATACATGCATAGTGGATAAATAAATATGTCCATATGTCTGATGAAGATCTCCAACTCTTCTTCTGGAAAACTTCAACTAACTTCAAAAGTATTGAAAACAACTCAGATCTGACCCGTTGATTAAAAACATCCGGATCAATCTTGGATAAACTACTGTGAGAAATTCTCAATAATAAATGACAATGTCATGTATATCTGTTTTGGAGTGAATGAAAATTCTTTTAAAAGAAAGAGTACCTCATAAGACCATGTCCACAAATAAACACAGATGGGTTTTTCCCTTATGATAATTAAAACATTTTATAAAAAAATTGATACTATTATTAATGTCTATTTTTGAAATCATTTTCGAATTTAAATATTCAAGTACCCAATTTTTTTACCATTATTAAATTCCGAGGCTACAGTGTCGTATAATCTAAAATGTTGGTTCTTACTAGATAATTGGTTTTCCATTAAATGACCAGACTAAAGATTTCCTTTTCCTTGGTTGGGAACATCTCTAGAGGGATGCCCGGAGAACCCGATGATCCTCTTCCAACACAAGACCGACCAACCTCTACACATGCCCCTTTCGGACATTTAACTTGGATAGTACCAAATATTTCATTCCCTGGTCGTAACTGAGTGCTCAGAATTTGAATACACAACATTTAATATATATCAAGGCCCCATACTTTAGTAATTTTATCTAGAAGGAAATGATAATACCCTTTTGCCAGGAGCGACGCGGATAGCCTTGCTACATCTATCTTGATTTGGTCATTTCCTATGTATGAGGCTCAATAAATGTAACACCCCGTAATTTTAACAACATTAAAGATGATAAATTAAAGAATAATTAATTTAATATTCAGAATTAAGTGAAACAGATTGCGTCATTGCGTTCGTCTCGAAATCCTGCTCAAAATAGACACTTGGTTTGCGTAAAACTGACACCGTATGAAGAAGTTATTAAGGTTAGAAGTTTGTATAAGCATAAGATAAATGTATATGAATAAAATAAGTCAAAAGATTAAAAACATTTTAAAATCGCTGAAAATAGGGAGCGGGAGAATTACCGCCCAAGGATGTCGACCCCTCAAGGGGGTGTCGACCCCCCTGCGTCAGATTTGGGCAGAATTCTTCGTTCTGAATCTGGACTCCTTTCTGGACCTGGTTTGGTGGCTCTAGGCTATAAATAAGACCCCATTTCTATTGTTTCTTCATTCTAAAATCAATGGAGAACTAGATGCTACCTCTGTCCAGAATGAATCAAGCCTTTTCTTCTTCAACAGCTAATTAGAGTGATTTAGATATGTGATTCAACGTCTACAATCTTTCTTCTATTTTCAAGATCCTAAATCACTGTGAGTCCATGTTAATTTTGGATCTAAATAATTAAAAAGTAAAACTTGACATGGCTGTAACTTGGATCTATGCCTGTGACTATGTGAATCATATCAGATTTGTTATAACCTGTTTGACTATGTTATTCTTACATGACTATTGTACTAGATATGAACCTATACCTATTTATCATGTCAGATCTTCCATTGTTAAATGATCTAATTCCCTGTTTAGGTCACCTTATGCTTGTTTATGAGGTTCCTATTATGTTAGAATCAATTCTATTATCACATGTTTATAATATATTTTCCTATATGCCTATTTATCACCATGCCACTATATGTTTTTGCCATTGTATGTCAATTTTGATATTATGTTCATTTCTGCCCTCTTCCCTCATTCTTATCCCTTTTTATTTTATAGCCAGGCTATCCTCGAGCCTAAGCATGCAACTGAAATATGCGAACGCGCTAAATTGGGAACGAGGGGAAAAAGTTAATTTGGGCATAACTTGTTGTTTGAATTTGTGCATAATTTGAATGTAATGCATGAATTTGGGGCATAAGTCAACTTGTGATTAAAAACCTTAATTTCAGGTATAATTTTCATTATGAACATAACTTGGAAAAAATGGGCATGAAACCTATAATGACATAGGAATAATTGGTTAAATTGGAAATACCTAGAGTAACTGTAATTAGAAACTGTAACCGCGCTTAGACACAAGGTTAGATTACACTTGCGGTGGAAGTATGCCTGGAACCGCCGGGCATATCCAACGACCACAAGTGGTGAATCCAATGCGAGAGGTCTAAGTGCATGAACATGAGATGTGTTAAGACATGAGGTTAAGTCCGACTTGTTGAAGAAGCCTACCCAGAACCGACCGGCATATCCAGTATCCACAAGTTGTAGGCTTAATGTGGGAGGTCTAGCGTATTATAACCATAAATGAGTATATGGTAATAAACTTGAATAGTTAACCTAGTTCAATCCATAGGGATTGTGTGAACATGACAATTTGAATAGGGGTTAAGTGAACTTGGTAGGAACAGTGGGAAGGTTAAGTATATCTAGGTTGGGTAGGTAATACATATATATATATATATATAGAGAGAGAGAGAGAGAGGCCCACAAACTTACCCGGTTGGGGTTATGTAATTAAAGACGCCGTTAGGTATGCATAACATGTGGAAATCCAAGTGGTGATGCAAGTCAAAGAATAGAGCTTGCATTATCATGTTGTGGGACCCGTTCCAATCAGTAATCCATATAACGGTATCAAACGAGTACTCTGTCCTAGGTCGGAGTGGGGGCACGCTTACTGGGCTGAATATAAAAGATCAAAATGTGGGGGACGTTGTGGGCGGTGTGTACCGACTAGGTCATGTGCATGCATGGTCCGGACAGAGGAAAATAAGACGCCGTGAGACCTGTAGATATGGTTGTGCATCCTGAAAACTAAAGGTTGCCACTTTAGGGAGTGATATACCCTACTGTGGGGCCAGCACATGGTATTTACGGAGTAGGGAGCCGATCGATTAGGGTAGTAGTTAGGGTACATCCGGACTTATGCCTAATTCTACCATCTTGTAGTTATTGGGGATCATCTTGTTCATGTGATACTAGTATTGGTGCAGAGAAATCATTAGAGAAGTGTAGTATACTCTATCATGTTATCCTGTTTACCTTATCACACCTGCCTTTTATGATGTTATCTCTTTCTTATCCACTTTATATGCCTGTCATGATACTTTTACTTATTTATTTGCTAAAAGCAACTGGACTCGGCAGACTTTATGCCTGACTTATTTTGTTTCCTCTTCCTTTTCTTATGTTTCCACCCCTCCTTCCTCCCAAGGTTCTCGGAGTGGGAATACTTAAGCTTAATCAGGATTCTGCTTAGCTTTGCTTGGAGTTTCTTAGATGTATTGCCCGAGCTCTTAACTTTTCTACTATGGCTATGTTTTTATTTGTGGAATTATGCTTCTTTTATTGTACTTTGATGTTTTAAGTACTAGATAGAAATTTTAATGATGTACTGGGTTTATGTTTTCCAGACATATGATGTAACCATGTTTTGAACCACGATGCTTTATGATAATTAAAAGTTTGTTTTAAAATTCCGCTGTCATTTTATATCTGTCTTGTAATGTTTCTTTTTCTGTTCACCTACAATGCTTTACGAAACTTAATGCATTCTCTTAATGAGTGACATTAACAGTCCTGGGATGTCACACTTGGTATCAGAGCTGAAGGTTACCAGACTGGATAAAAGCTTTTGAAAATTATTTCCAAAAAGGTTTTAAAAGAAAGCATTTTCAAAAAGAAAAGTCTATTTTGAAAAACATATTCCCCAAAGCCATATGTAACATCTTTCGATCCTTTGTCTGAATCTCTTTCCTTTTCTTTTCAGCATGTCTGGGGAACTTAATATTCCTGAGGGCATTCTGATAGCAGGCTGGTTCTGTAGGTATCCTGAGGCTACGACGCCTATCGATGGCCAAGGAAACGCTCCTCCCCCAGCGGCACCAGTCGTTCCTTCTCCGCCGCGTTCCAATAATTTCTTTATGATCTGCAACAACTTTTGTGCTATGGGCGGAAAGCCATTCAATGGAACTGAAACATTCGTGGAGACAAGAAATTGGCTCAAAGAGATGGTGGATTTGTTTGGAATCTTCGAAGTTGATGATCATAGGAAGATTCATTTAACTGCTTGGCTACTGAAAGATGATGCATTATTTTGGTGGGAAGTGACGCAAGTAGGGCGCCCAGTGGAAACTTGGGATGATTTTTGGCAAAGGTTTGAAATGAAGTTTCTATCTCAAGCCGAGCAAAGCATGCAAATGGAGAGGTTTCTAGCACTCAAGAAGAAAGCATGACTGTCAAAGAATATGTTAAAAATTCAACCAATTAGCAAGGTTTGGGTTGGAGTTGGTAGATACTCCACACAAGAAGGCTTTGCGGTTTGCTAAAGAACTGAATGAACCCCTTCATGGATTAGCTATGTCTCACGGGGCAACTTTTGAAAGGCTTGTTGATATGGCCTTGATGCATGAGGAAGATAAAACTGAAAAGAAAGAAGTTATAGTTGAGGAAACACAAAACAAGAAAGTATGGCCCAAGAAGGGACAACAGCAACAACAACAAAAGAAAGGCGGAAAGAATGACAAGGACAAGGATAAGAGGATGTGCCATAATTGTGGATGTGATGGTCATTTGATCAAGGACTGCAAAGGAAGGAAGAATGGTTGCTTCAGTTGTGGAGAGGTCAGACACTTTTCTAAGGAGTACCTGAAAAAGCAATGACAAGTTCAAAGGGTAGAAGCTTCTGGAGGGCAAGTGCATGCTCTCGCGATCAGTGCTCCGGATTGAGGTAGGAAAGTTTCCGTGGAAGGTTTGATTTCTCTTTCCAATCATCCTATTAGAACTCTTTTTGATTCTGGCGCTTTGCATTCATTTATATCCGATTCTATGGTTGAGTCTCTGCACCTTAGTACTAGTATGGTAGTGGATCTCATTGTTGTCTCAAACCCCATTGGTGGTTCGGCTCATTTGTCTAAGATTTGTCGGGTTTTGAGAATATCTGTGTTAGATGTCGAGTTTGAGTGCGATGCATATGTGCTCCATTTTATGGGCTATGGTTTGATTCTAGGGATGCATTGGCTAGCCAAGTATGGTGTCATTCTGGACTATGAGAGGAGGGTCGTTAGACTTTTGAATTTCCATGGGAGGACCATCGAGATTTCTTGTGACCCTATGGGGTTTGTCATGCTTAGTTTCCTGGAGTCTCTTGACACATATATTAGTGATCTGCAATCTGTGCTAGTAGTCTGAGAATATTCGGATGTTTTTGAGGAGGTTTGGGGCTAACCTCCGAGGTGCAAGATCGATTTTCGTATAAACTTGGTGGACAATGCAAAGCCAGTTGCATTGCTCGTGCGCCACATAGCTCCAAGGGAAAGGAGGGAACTGAGCAAGTAAGTAGGGGAGCTACTTGAAAAAGGGTTTATTAGGCGAAGCACTGAATGGGTGCTTTGGTTGTATTTTCAACTAAGGCGGATGGTTTGCTTCGCTTATTTGTAGACTATAGAGAGTTGAATAAACTCACAAAGAAGAACAGGCACCCACTCCCGAGAATATATGATCTTTTTGACCAGCTTGTTGGTGCATCAGTATTTTCTCAGTTAGACTTGGCCATGGTGTTTCATCAGTTGAGGGTGGCCGAGGACAGTATAGACAAGACCGATTTTAGAACTTCAGATGGTTTCTTTGGATGGCTCGTTATGCCTTTTGGGCTGACGAATGCACTCGCCTATTTTGTTGATCTGATGAGTAGGGTGTTTCAGGAGTTTCTTAATAAACTTGTCGTGGTCTTTGTTGATGATATCTTGGTCTTCTCAAAGAGCGAGGAAGAGCATGTCCAACATTTAAGAGAGGTTTTGAAAACTCTGCGTGCGCATCAGCTTAAGGCGAAATTCTCCAAATGCCATTTTTGGGGAAAAGAGGTGAGATATCTAGGGTAATGTGGTGGCAGGTGCACCGAGTAAGCAGAGGATGGCCTTAAGTCCTCTATTTGTGGAAAGGAAAAACTTGGAGTTTATATCAACATTTGATTTTAGGCCCACCATCGAGTTTTTGTCTAGCTTATTTGCATTATTGGAAGTATGACCTACTCTTATGGATCAGATAGGAGTTTCGCAGCAGGAGGATCCATAGATTTTAGACATCATGGATAGGCTCAGTAAAGGGGAGACTTCTAGTCACCTCAATAGATATTCCATAGACGACAAAGGGTGGTTTCGACGAGATGGAAGGCTCTGTGTTCCCCAAGTTGAGAGTTTACTAAAGACAGTCCTAGAGGAAGCTCATCATTCTAAGATGACTAATCATCCAGGTGGTGGTAATATGTACAGAGATATGAAGAGGGTTTTCTTTTCGGCTGGGATGAAGAAAGATGTGGCAGAGTTTGTTTCTCAATGTTTGATTTTCCAACAAGTCAAAGATGAGCAAAAGAAGCTCGGTGGTTTACTTCATCTTTTAGAGGTTCCGCAGTGGAAGTGGGAGAGCGTCTCTATGGATTTCATAGATGGTTTGCCAAGATCAAATAAAGGCAATACCGGTATTTGGGTTATAGTAGACAGACTTACCAAGAGCGCTCATTTCATTCCAGTTAAGAGTAAGAGGACGACATCATGGTTAGCAGTAGTTTATGTTCGTGAGATAGTCCGTCTGCATGGAGTACCTTCTAGTATCGTAAGTGATCGTGACCCCATTTTCACCAGTTAATTTTGGAGTAGCTTGCAAGAAGCATTAGGTACATAGTTGTGTTTGATCAACGCTTATCACCCCAGACTGATGGACAGATGGAAAGGGTAAACAGTGTTCTTGAGGATCTTTTAAGGCTGTAGACTTCGGAGGGACCTGGGAAGAGCATCTTCCTTTAGTAGGGTTCGCCTACAACAACATTTATAAAGCTAGTATTGGCATGGCACCCTTCGAAGCATTGTACGGACGACCCTGTTGATCACCAACATTTTGGTGGGAATCTACAGAAAGGCTACTACTTGGACCAGATATGGTTAGAGAAACATCCGAGAAGTTCGATCTCATTGGACGGCGAACGAAGACAGCTCAGGATAGGAAGAAGTCATATGTTGACAAGAGAAGGACAGACATTGAATTTGAGGTGGGAGACAAGGTTTTCATTAAGGTGTCACCTTTGTGGAATGCGGTTCGCATTGGATCTGTAGGGAAATTGGCACCAAGACTTGTAAGGCCATTTCCCTTAACAGAAAGAATTGGACAAATGGCCTATAGACTAAAGGTACCAGAGGGATTATCCAGTGTTCATGATGTTTTCCATATTTCTCATTTGCGGAAGTGCTTGCATGATACCGAAGAAGTTGTTGAGCCGAGTATGTTGGAGGGAGTAGAAGTAGAACTGGAGCCGACGGTCAGACGAGTTCCTACCCGTATTCTTGGATCCGAAGTTAAGAAGCTATGCAACCGAGAGGTCAAGTTAATAAAGGTTCAGTGGGGAGATAAACCAGAGGATGCAACTTGGGAGACCGAAGACAAGATTCGTGCTTCGTACCCTTTTCTTTTCGAGGGTATGTTCTTAACTTCCTTTCCAAAGCTTTTATTTATGCTTGTTTCTATCATTTTAGTACATCCTATCGATTGAATCTTTGACCTTAGGTAGGAAATCCCGTGGATGTAAACATGTGATTGAGACATATTATGTTTGATGGATACAAGTGGATGCAAGTGTTTGCTAGTGGTTGCTTGTGGATGCATATACACACACTAGGGACTAGATCGGCTCAATCACTCTTATACCGCATATGGATGTGTATGCATTTTTCTTCTTTTTATGGATGAATATGAGCGTATCATTATATGATGTTGCATTTAGACGGATGATTGTGCACACATATAGAACTTACAAGTTATAATAGGATTGTTTGCATACATGTTGGATTCATGGCACTAACATAAATTGCATTAAGGAGGTCGACTGAATCAGTAGACTGCCTAATCTTTTGCATTATCGTAGGGACATACATACACACCTTTGCATATGTTCATATAAGCAATATAAATCCTTTAAGGACAATGGATGCCTGTGATTGGTGGATGAGTAGATGGATGTGGATGTTAGGATATGCATTCTTCTTGGCTTAGAGATTTCGGGGGCGAAATTCTTTAAGTTGTGGAGAATGTAACACCTAGTAATTTTAAAAACACTAAAAATGATAAAATAAAGAATAATTAATTTAATATTCAAGATTAAGTGAAATGGACAGCATCGTTGCGTTCGTCTCGAAACTTTGCTGAAAATAGACACTTGGTTTGTGTAAAACAGACACTATATGAAGAAGTTATTAAGATTTGAAGTTTGTATACGCATAAGAGAAATATATGTTAATAAAATAAGTCAGAAAATTCAAAACAGTTCGAAATCGCTGAAAATAAGGAAGTAGGAAAATTCCTACCCAGGGGTGTCAACCCCTCAAGGGGCTGTCGACCCCTGGGTTGACGCCTTAAGGAGGGGTCGACCCCCCTACGTCAGATCTGGGCAGAATTCTTCGTTCTAAATCTGGACTCCTTTCTGGACCTGGTTCGTTGGCTCTAGGCTATAAATAAGACCCCATTTCTCTTGTTTTTTCATTCCAAAATCAATGGAGAATTAGATGCTGCCTCTGTCCAGATTGAATCAACCCTTTTCTTTTTCAACAGCTGATTAGAGTGATTTAGATCTGTGATTCAACATCTACAATCTTTCTTCTATTTTCTAGGTCCTAAATCACTGCGAGTCCATGTTAATTTTATAGCTAAATAAATAAAAAGTAAAACTTGACATGACTGTAACTTGGATCTATGCATGTGACTATGTGAATCATATCAGATCTGTTATAACCTGTTTGACTATGTTATTCTGACATGACCATTGTACTAGATCTGAACCTATACCTATTTATCATGCCAGATCTTCCATTGTTAGATGATCTAATTTACTGTTTAGGTCACCTTATGCATGTTTATGATGTCCCTATTATGTTAGAATCAATTCTATTGTCACATGTTCATCAGATTTGTTCTTATATGCCTATTTGTCAACATGCCACTATATGTTTGTGCCTATTTCTGCCATCATATGTCAATTTTGATATGATGTTCATTTCTGTCCTCTTCCCTCCTTCTTTTCCCTTTTTATTTTATAGCCAGACTATCTTCGAGCCTAGGCATGCCGCTGAAATATGCGAACGCGTTAAATTGGGAATGAGGAAAACGTTAATTTGGTCAGTACTTGTAAATTAAATTTGGGCATAATTTGAATGTAATACATGAATTTGGGGCATACGTCAACTTTTGATTAAAAACCTTAATTTGAGGTATATTGTTCAGTATGAACATAACTTGGAAAAAAGGGCATGAAACCTATAACGAAATAGGAATAATTCGTTAAATTGGAAAAGCCTAGAATTACTGTAATTAAAAACTGTAACCACGCTTAGACACGAGGTTGGAATACACTTGCGGTGGAAGTCTACCTGAAACCTCCTGGCATATCCAGCGACCACAAGTGGTGAGTCTAATGTGAGAGTTCTAAGTGCATGAACTCGAGACGTGCTAAGACACGAGGTTAAGTTCGACTTGTGGAAGAAGCCTGCCCAGAACCGACCGGCATATCCAACATCCACAAGTGGTAGGCTTAATTTGGGAGGTCTAGCATATTATAACCATAAACTAATATATGGTAATAAATTTGAATACTTAACCTAGTTGAATCCATAGGGATTGTGTGAACATGACAATTTGAATAGGGGTTAAGTAAACTTGGTTGAAACAGTGGGAGGGTTAAGTATATCTGGGTTGGGTGGGTAATATTTATATATATAGGCCCACAAACTGAACCAGTTGGGGTTATATAATTAAATACACCGTTAGGTAAGCATAACCTATGCAAATCTTAGTAGGGATGCAAGACAAAGGGGAAAGCTTACATTATCTTCTGTGTGGGACCCGTTTCAGTCAGTAACCCATATAACGGTATCAAACGAGTACTCCGTCCTAGGTTGGAGTCGGGGCACGCTTACTAGGCATAATATAAGATCCAAACGTGAGGGACGGTGTGTACCGACTGTGTCATATGTGCGCATGGTCCGGACAGAGGAAAATAAGACGTTGTGACACCTGCAGATATGGTTGTGCATCCTGAAAACTAAGGGTTGCCACTTCAAGGAGTGATACACCGTACTGTGGGGCCAGCACAGGGTATCTACGGAGTACGGAGCCGATCGATTAGGTTACCAGTTAGGGTACATCCGGACGTATGCCTAAGTCTACCATCTTGTAGTTGTTGGGGATTATCTTGTTCATATGATACTAGTATTGGTGCAGAGAAATCATTAGAGAAGTGTAGTATACTCTATCATGTTATCATGTTTACCTTATCACGCCTGCCTTTTATAATGTTATCTCTTTCTTATCCACTTTATATGCATGTCATGATACTTTTACTTATTTATTTGCTAAAAGCAACTGGACTCGCCAGACTTTATGTCTAACCCATTTTGTTTCCTCTTCTTCTTCCTCTGTTTCCACCCCCTCCTCCCAAGGTTCTCAGGGTGGGAATACTCAAGTTTGATAAGGATTCTGTTTAGCCTTGCTTGGAGCTGCTTAGATGTATTACTCGAGCTGTTATCTTTTCTACTATGGCTAAGTTTTTATTTGGGGAATTACGCTTCTTTTACTGTACTCTGATGTTCTAAGTATAAGACAGAAAATTTTAATGATGTATTGGGTTTATGTTTTTCAGACATATGATGTAACCATGTTTTGAACCACGGTACTTTATGAAAATTAAAAGTTTCTTTTAAAATTCCGCTGCTATTTTATATCTATCTTGCAATGGTTCTATTTCTGTTTACCTACAACGCTTTACGAAACTTAATGCATTCTCTTAATGAGTGACATTAACGGACGTAGGGTGTCACAATAGAGGTAACAATTTACCTTTCACAAATCATCTTCATTTTCCTTGATTTCCACATTGCCATATTATAATGACTACTAGCCAACTTTGTCATAAAGTGTACTACCGCTTAAGCTCACACGTCTCAGGAAATAGTGTTAAGTTAAGAGAAGTTTACTTCTCCGCCACCGTGATGTACAATCATTGTTTCAAATATTGCAAATATCGCCTGAGATCTCCTCCGATATCTCGTTTTGGGCTTCTTTCGAAACGAAACAACAAATATCACTCTAAATCTCCTTTAGAACCTATCGCCCGAGATATTGCAATATCGAATGATATATCGACCAAGATGAAATACTGGAATATCGTCCGAGATCTTAGTATTTTTGGTTAAAATTTAAATTTGTGCCTGAACTAGAACTATAATTAAAAAACTCAAATCTAGCCATATCAATTTTTTGTTATTTCATATTTTGCATGTTAAAAGACTATATTGTATGTTCGTAAATGTTTTACAATGCTTATGATTTTCATATTCGTCTCTTTACATACATGTTACTTATCAAATTATATATTTTATGGTTTATTTATGCTAATTTTTTTTAATATTTTGGATCCTTTCAATGTTTCCTGTCTAACAATATTCCTATTTTAAGCATATTACGATTTAGAGTATGATTGGTCTTTCGCAAAATAAAGAATAATGAAGTTATTTTGCATTTTAAATTTAAGTTACTATGTTTTTGATAGCATTCACAAAAATCATTTTGTTAAAATATCATTTTTAACGTATCATGTAACCCGAGATTGTTCCGATATGAACTTTCAGACCCGAGACGAAAATCTGAGACGAACTCCCGAGTTAGACTCATCTCATCCGAGATCTCCCCGATACGACACCGAGTCAATAAAATCCCCAAGACGAAGCGCGACCGATATCCGAGATTTAAAACCTTGTGTACAATTGTTAAAAGTTAAAGCACAAGGTCTAGAAATGCAATCGTCAGAAAATCATCCCTAAAAGTTCATTCTGGGACTGAACGAAACTGATGGCGCTTTTCCTCGGCTATTATCTGACGAAAAGCCCTTGCAATATGAAGATTTCCAAATATGTTTGGACCACTACTATAAGTAATCTCATAATGGGATACCTCTCAAGACATCAACAAGAAGTCCTTCCAATGTGAAGACCTCGGTCTTCAATAATCACCTTTTTCATAAGTCTTCATTTCATCATTCATTACTTTGGAATGCAAATTGGTTCGAAGTGGTTTTCAGATACATACATACAAACATACACACACACACACACACACACACACACACACATATATATATATATATATATATATATGTACATACAGCCAAATCTGATTCCGGTTCCTTCGAATCCAATTATCGATTAAAATAAAAGAATATGGATTATAACCAGATTTCGAATAACCCTTTTCTTAATTTAAAAGATGTTTCTCTTTATATTTTTTGTAAAATCTAAATTTTACCTATATTGATAAATCTTTCATTTAAGAAACTGTTTAATAAATCCAATTCAATCGGTCTTATTCAACTAATTCCATTCATAAACAGTTTGCTTTTAACAGTATTTTTGTTTTATATTCATTGTCTAAAATCTTTAATAATATTACCTTACCAAATTCCTTATTTTGAATTGTTTAAATCTAAAGGGTAATCCACTGTACAAAATCGTGAATAAATCCCTTAATGTTATTGTATAATTACAAAAACTCATCTTTTCAACTTAGAGTAATTCTAAATAAATTAATGTTTTTGCAGTGGTTAATTTAAAACTAATTTCATTGCTTATTTCATGATCTGAATTCTTTAACTTCTTAATGGGTTAAAAACAATACTATTTAAGACATCGTTTACTACAAACCAAAAACAAATCTTAATTAATTTTATTAAGTATATAGGATCCAAAGACTATCTAGTTTTACTTAATCTCAAATTTTTTATTCAACTAGTGCTATGAGAGAAATAACGGCGAGATCATCTTTTAAATTCCACGAATATGACGTGTTCCTTCTACAGATTTTAACACCAAGTATAAGAAGAGTGTCTTTGTGAAATCCATATTAGTTTCATTTCAAATTGTGAAACTTTTATACTAAACACGTTTCCAATATTTAAAAATTCATTTCTTTATTCGGTTAATTATTCTGAGTTTAAATTTATAGATTTTCTTGATCCAAATTAATCAAATTCAAAATTCCCTCCGTCAGGACAGTTCAGATAGCTAGGGAGAGCAGGAAATTGATTTTCCAAACCCAATCCTAGACAATACCATTCAGTCGCCCTAAGGTGGTCAAGTTATTTGATCGATTCTCACTATAAGAAAAAGCACAAATAGCTATAGATTTTAGCAGCGGAATATTCCATCGCAAATTAGCAACGGATTTTTGTGTAATTTTTAAGGGATATTATCTTGGATTTTTTATTTCATCTTGTTTTGAAATATTACCGTTGAGTTCTGATTTCCGTCGCTAAATCGTAGCAAATTGCATCGCTTTAACGTCATCATTTTTTTATCACTGAATTCCATTGCAATTTGAGACAGTTTACCATCATGTATTTTTTGAAGCTATTTTGCAGCAGATTTTCAAGGGATTTGCAAGGGACTCATATGATTATTACATAACTGTAACACCCCACCTCCGTTAAGGTCACTCACAAAGGGAATGCATTAACTTCAGTGGAGCATCATAAGTGTATAGAACAGATAAATTACAAAACAGACAAATTTTTAAACAGCGGAAAATAAATAAAACTTTACTTCATTGATAAAACAGCAGCTTTGTAAAACAGCTTGTACAAAGATTATTTTCCAACACCAAAACTTCCTTATCCATTACAACAAAGCATCTGTCTTGTATAACAAAATAAAGAAGCATAAAATGACAATGATATTCCTCAATAAACCATGAGCCAGCCATAGCGGTGGAAAAGAGAGTCCAAAGCAATACATCGACTACCTTCGAGCTTGGAAAGAAAATTGAGCTAAGTGGTGATATTCCCTCCCTGTGAACCGGGGGGGCGAACAGAAGAAAAGAAGGCGAAAGAAAACGGTCAGACATAAGTCTGGTAAATCCAGTGATTATTCAGCATGTAAACAGGTGAAAGGATCATGACATGAATAAACTGAATACTAGACATAACCATGATAATAAGCATAGCAAGACAACAAATGATGATCGTTAGATATGACAAGGTAAGACACACTGAATGCGCTTTGGTTCTTTCTCTGATTTCCCATTTTCTCTACACAATCCAACTATTATCCTAACTAGTGTCTTTTATAGAACGATTTGTATTCCCTACTAGTGTCCCAACTTGTATCTTGTGAAAAAGGATCTGTATCCCCTACACCAATATCCTATGTTATAAAATAAGGTGATCCCAACCTCGCAATTGTGGTAGCCTTCAGGTGTACATCTAGTATGAGGATCTTACCTCAATCAGCCTAATTGCAATGAAGATGTTAGATGTACCCTTACTACCCTATCGATCGGCTCCCTACTTGTATTAATTTTCCTTGTGTCTTTGTCAATCGGCCCTCTCTTGTGTGTAGATACCCTCTACTAGTCTCACCATAAGGTGTATCAATCACTATAATAGCAACCAGACACAAATTCTAGATGCACAGTGTATACTACTGATGCCCAGTGTCTGCTTTTGCACTCCGGAGCACGTGCACATCCATACTCCGTCGGAACTACACTACTGCACCCCTTGCTGCTATTTTCACTTCTTATAATCAACTCAGTAATCGTGCCCCACCCTGCCGAGCTCAGATTACCGTGATACATCCATGAGGGTTACTACTAAAATGGGTCCCCTTTACTAGGGTTTTCTAGGGTCTATTCGTATACCCCCCAAATTGGCTAAGTGTTATCCATCCATTCAAGTTGACTTAACCCATCCACATGCCATGTCATGTTGCTTAAATGTTTCTTATTAACTTAACCCTTCTCATTCATCATGTCGTAATTGGTTAAGTGTTTTCTATTAACTTAACTTGTTCATTCATCATATTATATTGGTTAAGTGTTTCCCATTAACTTAACCCCACTCGTTCATTGGTTAAGCGTTAACTTAATCCTACCACTGGTCATGTTACATCGGTTAAGTGTTGCCTTCTTGTGTTACTTAACCCTACCACTTGTCATGTTACATTGGTTAAGTGTTGCCCTCTTGTTTTACTTAACCCTACCACTTGTCATGTTACATTGGTTAAGTGTCGCCCTCTTGTGTTACTTAACCCTATCACACATCATGTTATATTGGTTAAGTGTTGCTTTGATTAACTTAACCCTACCATTCTTAGCCTGTCTATTTCTTAGCTTTAATTTATTCATTAAAGCACAAACCTCTCACAATAGATCTATATTGTTGTAGTCGTTGGATGTGTCCGGCGGTTCCGGGCGGTCCTACACCGCAACTCAATCTAACTGCGTGTTTTTGGGCTTAATGCACTAACCTCTCCCATTAGATCTATATTTTTGCGGTCGCTGGATGTGTCGGGCGGTTCCGGGTAGTCTTACGCCGCAACTCAATCTAGCCTTGGGTTAGGCATGTTCAGCTTTAGCCAATTTACATATTTGTCATATGTGTCCAAATCTATGTGTCAAATTCTCCACAAGTCTAGTAAATACAAGTTTATGCCACATTCCCAAGCTATGCCCAAAATTTACTAAATTAAATTATACCCAATTTTCCCGCGTTATAATTGCATGTACAACGAGATTCAATCTAAGTTCCGAATGAACTTAGTATTCACTAAAGCAAGTAAAAAGGGAAAAAATAGAGAAGAAGCATAAGAATTGACATTAGGAAAAATAGGCATGTAAAGATGTACCAAATTCAAGAATCATGTTTCAATGTCGTACATTAACAATATGTGTAGACAAGCTAAGAAATTCACACCATAGGTATAAAGACTAGATATAATTGGACTTAAGAGAATTACTAATTTAATGTACAACATGATAAGTCCCATTTGATAAATCACAATAGTCTCATAGGCATAGGTTGTACAACATGAAAAGTTCCATCCTATCAATCACAACAGTCTCATAGGCATGATAGGTTTTATTATGTCAGTCCAACAGTCTCATAGGCATGATAGGTTCTATTATGTCAGTCCAACAATCTCATAGGCATGATAGATGCCATTACATCAATCACAATTGTCACATAGCCATAAGCAATTTAGATTAGACAAAAGGATAGGCACGAATAAGAATTAGGCATCGTTCTAGATCCGATTATTATAGTCATGATTTCTATTAGATGTTTAAATCTAAATAATAACTAAACTCACAGAAAAAGGACGGATCTTGTATTCTGGGATCTGATTTCTGAATTTGAAAAGCTATCCTTTTATGTAGACGTTTGATTTGAAGTTCTTCTAATCGATTACTAGTTTGGATTTATTTTTCTAGTTAGGACAAGATGAAGGAGGCTAGGCTGGCTTGTAGACGAACAACATGACAACACCATAGTCTTTGGGTTAAGAGGTTAGGGTCTAGGCTTGGCTATGTATATATAGATGTCTAGGATTAATTCTAGCCTTTAGATTAGTCTAGGAGAAATCAGAGCCATCAAACCGAAGACGTGTGTCATCCAACCAACCATAGCACGATACATAAGCCCTAACACCTCAAAAATTAGTCATTAGCCAAACAGAGAAGGCCACATAAGCTCAGGGCTACAGAAATTCGTCACAGGAAGCAAATCTCAAAGGGGTCGACTCCCTACAGGGGGGTCGACACCTATGTCGACTCCCCTATAGGTGGTCGACACCTATGCCGACTCCTCCTGGGGGTCGACACCCTGAGCGGGGAATTTTCCGCTGAGCCTGTTCTGTCTGAATTTTGAATTTTGAACTGGTTTTTTATTTTAATTATTATTTATATTTATTTTCTGCTTAAACTTGAAATCTTCTGACCTCTATAACTTCTTTATACGGAATCCGATTTACGCAGACTCGGACTCTATCTCAAGCAAAATTTGGAGATGAACGCAATGGCATAACCCGTTTCCCTTAATTCTTCTTCTAAAAATTAAGTGTTCTTAAATTTGTTAATTTTAATATTCACAGAAAATACGGGGTATTACATTCTCCCCTCCTTAAAGGATTTCGTCCCGGAAATCTCTAAGTTAAGAAGAATGTGTCCTAAATCCAACATCCATCTACACAACCATCAATCACAGGCATCGATTGTCCTTAAAAGACATCTAATGCTTTCATGATCATATGCATAGTGTGTGTATATGTCCTTATCTAATGCAAAATCAGGCGGTCTACTGATTCAGTTGACCTCCTTGATGCGAATCATGTCAGTGCTATGAGTCCGTCATGTATGCAACTATTCCAAATTGTATTTTGTAACTTCTACATGAGTGCACAATCATTCGTACAAATTCAATGTCCACATGATAACACATCAAGTTTCAATCTATATATAAATTCATATATGCATATGCAATATGAAAGTGACTGAGCCGATCTAGTACCTAGTTTGTGTATGTGTATATGCGTCCACGAGCAACCACTAGCAACCATCAATCATAACATGTTTCAAATATACGTTTGCATCCATTGGTTTCTACTAAGGATCAAGAATAGGACCGAGAGGATATACTTAAAAGATAAATACTAGCATGCAAACAAACTTTACAGAAAAAGAGAGATCAAGGATATACCCTCAAAAGGGTATGATGCGCGTATCAAGTCTTCATCCTTCTAAGTCGCATCTTCTTGAGCTTCACCCCATTGTGCTCTAACTGTGTTAACTTCATGATTGCGTAGCTTCTTAATTTCTGTTTCCAAAATATGAGTTGGAAACCATTACACTGTCGCCTCTCGTTCCACCTCTTCTCCTTCTAGTATACTCGGGACTACAACTTCTGCTGTGTCATGCTAACATTTCCTCAAAGGGTCTTAAAAATTCACTAGAGGGTATTCCATATGGAAGAACTATCTCTTGAAAATAAACAGATGCTAACCATGTTTCCAAGTGTAGTTGTTAAGGTGATTAGAGGTCTCTTCTCTACTTAACTTATCTATTGCGTCAACTATCTAAGAGTCTTTTCTTTGTTAAGTCCTCATTTGATCCAAAAGCGTTTGTCTTACTCCTAGCGATGCCAACTACTAACTTAACCGAAGTTTTTAAAATCAAAGGTTGATGTGTATTCTGAACTTTTCATTTTCTCATAAAGATGACTTGAAGTGAACCTTTTTCTTCTTAAGGCATCCGCTACGACCTTACCCTTCCTTTTCACATCAAAATGACGCCTAGTCCCGTGCCGTATGCATCCGTGTATACCGTAAACCTTTTACTATCGTAAGGTAAAAGTCAAAACTGGGGCCGTTGTAAGAGCCCTCTTCAATCGTTGGAAAGCGACATCACAATCAATATCCCGAGCAAAGGTTAGATTCTTCTTCATTAATCCAGTAAGTGGGGCTAATACCTTCGCAAAGTTCTTAATGAACTTCCTATATTAACCCGCTAGTCCAAGAAAGCTTCTTACTCTTGTTGCATTCCTTGGGACATTTCAGTCTTGCACCGCGACTACTTTTGTGGGATCTACTGCTATCCCTTCTTTGGATGCCACATGTCCTAGAAACCTTCTTCTCTACAAAAATGACAGTTTGGAGAACTTCGCCTTAAGTTGATGTGCTCGAAATGTATCCATGACTTCTCTTAAATGCAAAGCAAGTTTTCCCTCGCTCCTTGAGAAAATCAAGATATCGTCCACGAAGACTACTGCAAACTTATTAAGGAACTCCCTAAACACCCTACTCATCAAGTCAACAAAATAAGCGGTGCATTCGTCAAACCGGAAGGCATGACGAGCTACTCAAAGAAACTATCAGGGGTCCTAAAAGAAGTCTTGTCCATACTGTCCTCAGCTTCTCTTAGTTGATGAAACCCTGTAGCCAAATCTAGTTGGGAGAAAATAGATGCACCTACAAGCTGGTCAAACAAATCTTCTATTCTTGGAAGTGGGTGCCTGTTTTTCTTAGTCAGCGTGTTTAATTCTCTAAAATCCACGCATAAACGAAGTGAACCATCCTCCTTAATAGCAAATACTACTGGAGCACCCCATTCAGAATTTCTCCATCTTATGAACCCTTTTTTCAAGCAACACTTTAACTTGCTTGCTGAACTCTTTCCTTTCCCTTGGAGCCATGTGTCGTACGGGTAATGCAACTGGGTTGGTGTTATCAACCAAGTATATGCGGAAATCTATTTCACGTCTTTGGGGTAAACCCTTCACTTCATCAAAGACATCGGGATACTCATGGACTACTTGAACAGATTGAAAATTATCGACTGATATATCAAGAGATTCTAGGTAACTAAGCATAACAGAACCCTTAGGTTACACGAGATTTCGAGGGTATTACCGAGGCGAGTCAAAAATCTAACTACCCTCCTTTCCCAATCGAGAATGGCACCATTACTGGATAACCAATCCATCCGTAGAATCAACACATAGCCCATGAAACCAAAAACGTAAGCATTATATCTAAACTCAACGCTTAGTATAGATATTCCCAAATCTAAACAAATCATAGATAAATGAGCCGAACACCCAGTACGATTTGAGACAACAATGGGATCCTCTGCCCTACTAGTACTAAGGTGCAGAGACTCAACTATGGAAGCAGATAGAAAAGAATGTGAAGCACCAAAATCAAATAAAGTTCTAACGGGATTGTACCACCCCGAATTTTTGAACAATCAAATTAAATAAATTTAAGAATACTTAATTTCAAATGTGGGAATTAAGGGAAACAGGTTGCGCCATTGCGTTCGTCTCAGAATTCTGCTTGAGATAGAGTCCGAGTTTGCAAAAAATGGATACCATATGTTGGAGATATGGACGAACGAAGTTAGGCGGAAAAACAAGAAGAAGAAAAAAGAAAAAAATGCACTGGCGCACTTGGGAAGTGCACTAGTACAAAAATACACTGGCGCACTTCCCAAGTGCATCCAGGCCAAGCAGAAAGCCTGCACAGCTTTCTGGTGTGATATGATCCACACTGTGACTCATTGCTGAGTCCTTTCTGACTTCTTGCTAAGTCATTAGGGCTGAGGTGTCACCCTATCCTGACTGAGTAATTTTGATTAACCCTAAGAGCATCCGACGGCTCAAATTAAATTGAAATTCTATGTAAACACATGCAGACTCAAACACTAAAACCAAATAAAAATTAGATCAATGGCCGTCATACTATCTCTCCAAAACCTAGAGTAGCCGCCACCAACTAGAAGCAAAGTAAAGCAACTCAATTCTATTCAAATCAAAGTCTAATCTCAACAACGAAATTGTCTACAACAAGGGAACGCTAATCAATTACAGAATTCAGATCCTAGAACTCAAGACCCTCTTTTTCTGTGAGTTCTAGTCACTTTTAGGTTTAAATAAATAAAAGTGAATCGTGGTAGACTATGATTTGGGTATATGTTGTTTGTAGTTATGCAAGTTTATTGTTATTGTGGATCATGAAATTATACAGGTTTATTGTTGTGGTGAATCATGAAATTATGCAAGTGAAATTCATAGACCTATGCAAGTTATTATGTTGCAAATTCATGAATCTATGCAAGTTGTTATCATGAACCAATGCAAGTTTTTATGAGATCATGCAAGTCACCTATGCAAGTTGTTAAGTTGTGAATCATGAACCTATGCAAGTCATCTATGCAAGTTGTTATGTTGTGAATCATGAACCTATGCAAGTCACCTATGTAAGTTGTTATGTTGTGAATCATGAACCTATGTGAGGTGTTAATTATGTTGTTAATACATGAACCTATGCAAGTTATTATGTTGAAAATCATGAACCTATGCAAGTTGTTATGTTGCAAAATCATGAATCTATGCAAGTTGTTAATTATGTGGTGAATCATAATTATATGCGAAGTTATCATGTCATTTTCCCTAGTTGTCAT
This sequence comes from Allium sativum, assembly GCA_030737875.1. NCBI lineage: Eukaryota > Viridiplantae > Streptophyta > Magnoliopsida > Asparagales > Amaryllidaceae > Allium > Allium sativum. The sequence continues at coordinate 631,399,653 of CM060909.1, forward strand.
GCTTATGCCAAAAATTGTACTGAAATAATCACCTTGTCATTCCCTTTATTTTATTATTATGGTGAGGCTACCTTGTAGCCTCGATAACGCCAAAATGCACGCGATTACGCTAGTTAAGAAACGGGGAAAAAGGGGAATTTGTAATAGGCATAATTTATACAGTGATTATGTAAATTGGACGCATGATTCTAGTAGGGAAACATATAAATAATTACCTGTTATGACATACGTAAAGTTGAGTAAAAATGGTATAATTTGAATATGACCATTTATGGATAGGAAATTCAAATTGTTAATAAAATAGGTATTGACACCTATAAAAAGGAAAGGATTAATTAATTAAATTAATTAATCAAAAGAGGAATGTTTAAGCAATTAAAGTCTGAAAATATAATTAACACTTATGACACGAGGTTAGGTTACATTAGTGGTGGAAGTCTGCCCGGACCCAACCGGCATATCCAGCAGCCACTAATGTTGAACCTAATGTGAGAGGCCTAAGTGTGTGAATATGACTCGGGCTAAGACACGAGGTTAGACCAACTATGGAATAAGACTGCCCGGACCCGACCGGCATATCTAGCATCCACATGTTGTAGGCCTAATGTGGGAGGTCTAGCCCAATATAACCATAATTGGACATGGTAATAAGAAAAGACTACTTAACTTAACTTAATACATGTGGACTGTATGATGATAGACATAAGTTAGGGTTAAGTAAAATGAGTTGGATTGTGGGTGGGTTAAGTACAACTGATGGGTAGCTGGGAATATTAATATATATAGGCCCACAAACTTAACCATTAAATAAATAGGATTAAATCAGTGGGAGGGTTAAGTACAAGTGAAGGGTAGGTGGGTAATATTAATATATAGGCCCACAAACTTAACCGGATAAAAAGGGTTTTGTATTTAAAGACACCTAATGGTATACATAACCAGGGAAAAATAGTAAAGTTATGTATTAAAGACACCCTTAGGGGTACGCATAACTAATGGGAATAGATAGAGTTATGTATTAAAGACACCTATACGTAAGCATAACCGATAGGTAGATTAAGGGTTATGTATTAAAGACACTTATAGTATGCATAACTGATTGAGGTCTATGTAATTAAAGACACCTTAGGGTATACATAGTCAGTAGAAAACCTAGTGGGGATACAAGACATAGGGGAGAGCTTGTATCATGTTGTGTGGGACCCATTTCAGTCAGTAACCCAGAGGGGTATCAAAGTAAAGAACTCTGTACTAAGAGGGGAAGGGGCACGCTTACTCATTGATTATAAGAGATCCAAAACGAGACGGATGGTGTAGGCGGCGCAAACCGACCGGGGACATGTGCGTGCATGGGCCGAGCAGAGGGGGACAAGACGACCGTGACACCAGTAGGTATAATTGTGCACACCTTGGGTTGCCACTTTAGGGAAGTGATACCCCCTAGTTGTGGGACCAGCACAGGGTATCTACAGAGTAGGAAGCCGATCGATTAGGGTAGTGGTTAGGGTATACCCGGACTTATGCGCTAAATCCACCAATTTATAGTAGGAGCGTAGTGGGTATGACTAGTTGAGATAGGAGCAGGCGGCACATATGACAGCAGCTACGAGTACACGAAACTACCACCATCGTTATCATTATTATGGTTAGTAAAAGGGATCATCCCATCTGGATTTTACTAGTAATAGTGCAGAGTAGTTTGTAGTGAAGCATACATCTTACCTTATTTGTCCTGTCATACCTGCCATCTGTACAGTGAATCCTCTTATCCACTTTGTATGCCTTTCATGTTTACCTTTATTTATTTGCTAGCTAAAAGTTACTGGACTCACCAGACATATGTCTGACCTAGTTTGTTTCGCCACTTTTCTTCCGTCCCCCCCAAGGTTCTCAGGGAGGAAACACCCAGGATTAGTCAGGATTTGGATATCATCTTTAGTAGCTACTTCTGAAGTATGGCTCGAGTTTCTGTCTCTTATATGGCTTGCTTTTTAATATGGAGAATGATGTTTTTCTTTCAAATACCTATGTACTCTGATGATGTAAGACAGAAGTGTTTTGTTGTAATGGTTTTATGACTTATGGTATTATGTAACAATGTATTTTGGTGATTTAATAAAGTTGTTTATTTTCCGCTGCAAATTTTTTATGTCTGTATTGTAATATTATGTGTCTGTTTACCAAAAACTCTCCACTGAAGTTAAGGCATTCCCTTTGTGAGTGAACTTAATGGAGGTGGGGTGTTACACTTGGTATCGGAGTTGAAGGTTACCAGATTAGATAAAAGTTTTGAAAATATTTTTCAAAAGGTTTTAAAAGAAAGTATTTTCAAAAAGGAAAGCCTGTTTTGAAAAAATAAAATCCTCGAAAAGCCATATGTAGTATCCTTCGGTCCTTTTTCTAAAATCTCTCCTTTTTTCTTCTTAGCATGTCTGAGGATCTTAACCTTCCAGAGGGTGTACCGATACCAGGATGGTTTAGGAGGTATTTGGAAGCTAGGGCCACCACCGCAGGTCCAGCAAATGTTCCTCTTCCCCCAGCTGCACCCGTTCCTCCTCCTCCCCTCCTCGTGTTGATACTTTTGCAAAGATACGTAAGGACTTTCGGGCAATGGGCGAGAAACCTTTTCACGGGTCGGAGACGTTTATTGAAGCTTGAAATTGGCTATAGGAGGTGGAAGAATTGTTTGGAATATTTGAGGTATAAGATGGACGAAAGGTCTAGTTATCTTTCTGGTTAATGAAAGATGAGGCCTCGTTTTGGTGGGAGGTCACTAATGGAGAGCGTCCAGTTGTTACATGGCCGGATTTCAGGCGTAGGTTTGAGGCGAAATTTCTCTCACGAGCAGAAGAAAATCTATACATGGAAAGGTTCTTGGCATTGAAGCAGGGGAATCTTTCAGTAAAAGAGCACGTCAACAAGTTCAATCAGTTGGCGAGGTTTGGCTTAGACTTGGTGAACACACCTAAGAAGAAGGCTCTGAGATTTGTTAAAGGCTTGAATGAGCCACTACATGGATTGGCTATGACCCACGTTCCCATGGGGGCCACTTTTGAGAAGCTGGTGGATATGGCCCTAATGCATGAAGAGGACAAGGGAGCAAAGAAAGAGGAAAAAGTTGAAGGGACATTGAAAAATGAGAAGGCGGAACCCAAGAAAGGACAGCAACAACAACAGCAGAAGAAAGGCGAGAAGGATGACAAGGGAAAGGATAAGTGGAAATGCCACTATTATGGGAAAAAAGGTCACCTAGTCAAAGAATGTAAAAGGAGGAAGTTCAATTGGTTTAAGTGCGGAGAGGTCGGACACTTCTCCAAGGAATTCCCGAAGGCACAGGGATCGCAAGGGACTTCTGGAGGGCAGGCGAATGCTCTCGTGGCAGATGGATAGGATAGAGATAGGAAAAATTTATGTAAAAGATTTAATTTCCTTATCTGATTATGAAGTTAAGACTTATTTGGATTCCGGCATTTTGATTTTGTAATTGAGACTTTGCACTTTAATACTAGTCTTGTTTCTGATCCCGTAATTATTTCAAACCCCTTTGGTGGTTCGGCTCATTTATTGGTAATTTGTAAGGGGTTGAAATTATCTGGGTTAGGCGTCAAAAATTTGAATGTGACATTTGTGTGATCAAGTTTATGGGATATGTGTTGGTTCTAAATGGAGCAGCTTTCTATGTAGAGGGTCGTTCTAGATTTTGAGAGGAGGGTTGTTAAGTTTCTAACTTGTCATAGGAAGACCCCCAAAGTTTCTTGTGACCCGCAAGGGTCTGTTATGCTTAGCTTTCTGAGAATCATTCTGTAATCTGATCTGTACCAGTAGTCTTTAAGTATCTGAATATTTTTGAGGGATAGGGGTTTCTACTCGAAGCATGAAGTAGATTTCCAGTTTTGACATTGTTTAATGGGGGTAATTCTCCAAGTGTCAGTCTAATGTTGATTTCGGTCTTCGGGGCTGAGGCTTAGGGAATTATTCTCTTAACCAATGTCAAATGTGAACAGAGCTTTTGTTTTAGTTATATCTTTTGTTTGTATCCCATCAACTGAATCTTCGACCTTTAGGTAGAAAATCCATGGATGTAAATATGTGTTTGAGACATGTTATGTTTGATGGTTGCAAGTGGATGCAAGTGGTTGCTCGTGGATGCATTTAGACACACAGTAGGCACTAGATCTGCTCAATTCACTTTCATATTGCATATAAAAATGTGTGCGTATTTAGGGTAATGGATGTATAATGGTTGTGTTATCATATGGATGTTGCATTTTGATGAATGGTTGTGCACACATGAAGAGATAATATGTATCAAATAGGAAAATTGCATACATGTTGGACTCATGACACTGACATAATTCCCATTAAGGAGGTCAACTGAATCAGTGGACCATCTAATCTTTGCATTAGATAAGGAACATATACACATTTGTTCATACAGCATTAGAAGTTTTCCAAGGACAACGGATGCTTGTGGATGGTGGTTGAGTAGATGGGTGATTGGATGGTAGGACACATTCTTCTTAACTTAAAGATTTCGGGGACGAAATCCTTTAAGTAGGGGAGAATGTAACACCCCGAATTTTTGAATTATCAAATTAACTAAATTTAAGAATACTTAATTTCAAATGTGGGAATTAAGGGAAACGGGTTGCGCCATTGCATTCGTCTTGGAATTCTGCTTGAGATAGAGTTTGAGTTTGCATAAAACGGACACCGTACAATGGAGATATGGACGAACAAAGTTAGGCGGAAAAACCAGAAGAAGAAAAAGAAAAAAAATGCACTGGCGCACTTGGGAAAAGCGCCAGTACAAAAATACACTGGCGGACTTCCCAAGTGCACCCAGGCCAAGCAGAAAGCCTGCACAGCTTTCTGGTGTGATCTGATCCACACTGTGACTCATTGCTGAGTCCTTTCTGACTCCTTGCTGAGTCATTAAGGCTGAGGTGTCACCCTATCCTGACTGAGTGGTTTTGATTAACCCTAAGAGCATCCGACGGCTCAAATTAAATTGAAATTCAATATAAATACATGTAGACTCAAACCCTAAAACCAAATAAAAATAACATCAATGGCCGTCATACTGTCTCTCCAAAACCTAGAGTAGTCGCCACCAACTAGAAGCAAAATAAAGCAACTCAATTCCATTCAAATCAAAGTTTAATCTCAACAATTAAATTGTCTATAATAAGGGAACGCTAATCAGTTACAGAATTCAGATCCCAGAACTCAGGACCCTCTTTTTCTATGAGTTCAAGTCACTTTTAGGTTTAAATAAATAAAAGTAAATCGTGGTAGACTATGATTTGGGTATATGTTGTTTGTAGTTATGCAAGTTTATTGTTGATGTGGATCATGAAATTATACAAGTTTATTATTATGGTGAATCATGAAATTATGCAAGTGAAATTCATAAACCTATGCAAGTTACCTACGCAAGTTATTATGTTGCGAATTCATGAATCTATACAAGTTGTTATCATGAACCCATGCAAGTTGTTATGAGATCATGCAAGTCACCTATGCAAGTTGTTATGTTGTGAATCATGAACCTATGCAAGTCACCTATGCAAGTTGTTACGTTGTGAATCATGAACCTATGTGAGGTGTTAATTATGTTGTTAATTCGTGAACCTATGCAAGTTGTTATGTTGAAAATCATGAACCTATGCAAGTTGTTATGTTGCAAAATCATGAATCTATGCAAGTTGTTAATTATGTGGTGAATCATAATTATATGCGAAGTTATCATGTCATTTTCCCTAGTTGTCATGCTTATGCTAAAAATTGTGCTGAAATAATCACCTTGTCAATCCCTTTATTTTATTATTATGGCGAGGCTACCATGTAGCCTCAATAATGCCAAAATGCACGCGATTACGCTAGTTAAGAAATAGGGAAAAAGAGGAATTTGTAATAGGCATAATTTATATAGTGATTATGTAAATTGGACACATGATTCTAGTAGGGAAATATATAAATAATTACCTATTATGACATAGGTAAAGTTGAGTAAAAATGGTATAATTTGAATATGACCATTTAAGGATAGGAAATTCAAATTGTTAATAAAATAGGTATTGACACCTATAAAAAGGAAAGGATTAATTAATTAACTTAATTAATCAAAAGAGGAATGTTTAAGCAATTAAAGTTTGAAAATTTAATTAACACTTATGACACGAGGTTAGGTTACATTAGTGGTGGAAGTCTGCCTGGACCCGACTGGCATATCCAGCAGCCACTAATGTTGAACCTAATGTGAGAGGTCTAAGTGTGTGAAGACTCGAGCTAAGACACGAGGTTAGACCAAACTGTGGAATAAGACTACCCGGACCCGACCGGAATATCCAGCATCCACATGTTTTAGACCTAATGTGGGAGGTCTAGCCCAATATATCCATAATTGGACATGGTAACAAGAAAAGACTACTTAACCAAACTTAATACATGTGGACTGTATGATGATAGACATAAGTTAGGGTTAAGTAAAATGAGTTGGATTGTGGGTGGATTAAGTACAACCGATGGGTAGGTGGGTAATATTAATATATTTAGGCCCACAAACTTAACCATTAAATAAATAGGTTTAAATCAGTGGGAGGGTTAAGTACAACTGAAGGTTAGGTGGGTAATATTAATATATATAGGCCCACAAACTTAACCGGATAAAAAGGGTTATGTATTTAAAGACACCTAACGGTATACATAACCAGGGTAAAATAGTAAAGTTATGTATTAAAGACACCCTTAGGGGTACGCATAACTAATGGGAATAGATAGAATTATGTATTAAAGACACCTATAGGTAAGCATAACCGATAGGTAGATTAAGGGTTATGTATTAAAGACACCTATATGTACGCATAACTAATTGAGGCTATGTAATTAAAGACACCTTAGGGTATACATAGTCAGTAGAAAACCTAGTGGGGATACAAGACATAGGGGAGAGCTTGTATCATGTTGTGTGGGACCCATTTCAGTCAGTAACCCAGAGGGGTATCAAAGTAAAGAACTCCGTACTAGGCGGGGAAGGGGCACGCTTACTGATTGATTGTAAGAGATCCAAAATGAGACGAATGGTGTGGGCGGCGCAAACCGACCGGGGACATGTGCGTGCATGGGCCGGGCAGAGGGGGACAAGACGACCGTGACACCAGTAGGTATAACTGTGCACACCTTGGGTTGCCACTTTAGGGAAGTGATACCCCCTATTTGTGGGACCAGCTCAGGGTATCTACAGAGTAGGGAGCCGATCGATTAGGGTAGGGGTTAGGGTATACCCGGACGTATGCCCTAAATCTACCAATTTATAGTTGGAGTGTAGTGGGTACAACTAGTTGAGATAGGAGCAGGCGGCACCTATGACAGCAGCTAGGAATACCCAAAACTACCACCATCATTATCGTTATTATGGTTAGCAGAAGGGATCATCCCATCTTGATTTTACTAGTAATAGTGCAGAGTAGTTTGTAGTGAAGCATACATCTTACCTTTTTGTCTTGTCATACCTGCCATCTGTACCATGAATCCGCTTATCCACTTTGTATGCCTGTCATGTTTACCTTTATTTATTTACAGGCTAAAAGTTACAGGACTCACCAGACATATGTCTGACCTAGTTTGTTTCGCCTCTTTTCTTCCATTCCACCCCAGGTTCTCAAGGAGGAAACACCCAGGTTTAGTCACGATTTGGATATCATCTTCTAGGAGCTACTTCTGAAGTATGGCTCGAGTCTCTGTCTCTTATATGACTTGCTCTTTAATATGGGGAATGATGTTTTTCGTTTAAATACCTATGTACTCTGATGATGTAAGACAGAAGTGTTTTGTTGTAATGGTTTTATGACTCATGGTATTATGTAACAATGTGTTTTGGTGATTTAATAAAGTTGTTTATTTTCTGCTGCAAAATTTTTATATCTGTCTTGAGATATTCTATGTCTGTTTAACAAAAACGCTCCACTGAAGTTAAGGCATTCCCTTTATGAGTGACCTGAATGGAGGTGGGGTGTTACAGGGATGATTGAAAAGAAAAACTAAACTCTCAACAGAAACGTTCCTACCTCTCTTAGGTACACCAGCAATGAGAGCATGCAACTACCCGCTAGAAGATTATGTCCTTTGCCCTTGTCCTTGTCATTCGGGAAATCCTTGATAAGATGCCATGCTCCACCATACTGAAAACAACAACCTGCCTTCTTCTTCCTACAATTAAATGACCCACTATACCATAGAAAAGACACTCCCTCTTGCCGCGGGATCTATTATTTCTTCCATTCTTCTTATATTCCAATCTCTTGTTTGTGATTCTTCCACTTTGGCCTCTTTCTTTTCACCTTTCTCCTTCTGCGTGGATTGAGCCATATCGACAAGCTACTTATCCTTACTATCCTTGTGTAGCTTGTTGACAAGTTTCTTGAAACTACCTCCATCGCACGACAACCTACAAAGCTTGAAAGAAGATTAGCCGTAGGTGAAACTACTGCAACCACAGATGGAGGTTGGGCACTACTTCGCCCTCGACATGTGCCGCATGTCTACGAAACTATGGTGAAAAGAGAGGAAGAAGAGATTCAAATAGATAATTGGAAGATAGTGGATATGGCTTTGGGGAATATGCCTTTTAAAAACAATACTTTTCTCTTGAAAAACGCTTCTTTAAAACCTGTTTTTGAAAATAATTCTTTATAAAAATCCTTATGAAAACGGGTTTCAAAATCCTTTATTTGTTCTGGTAACCTTCAGCTCTGATACCACGTGTAACACCCCACTTCTGTTAAGGTCACTCACAAAGGGAATGAATTAACTTCAGTGGAGCGTCATAAGTTTATAGAACAGATAAATTACAAAACAGACAAAATTTTAAACAGCGGAAAATAAGCTAAACTTTACTTCATTGATAAAACAGCAGCTTAGTAAAACAGCTTGTACAAAAATTGTCTTCCAACACCAAAACACCCTTACCCATTAAAACAAAGCATCTGTCTTCTTTAACAAAATAAAGAAGCATAAAATGACAATGATATTCCCCAATAAAGCATGAGTCAGCCATAGCAGTGGAAAAGAGAGTCTAAAGCAATACATCGACTATCTTCGAGCTTGGAAAGAAAACTGAGCTAAGTGGTGATATTCCCTCCCTGTGAACCTTGGGGGGGACAGAAGAAAAGAAGGCGAAAGAAAACCGGTCAGACATAAGTCTGGTAAGTCCAGTGATTATTCAGCTTGTAAACAGGTAAAAGGATCATGACATGAATAAACTGAATACCAGACATAACCATGATAATAAGCATAGCAAGACAACAAATGATGATCGTTAGATATGACATGGTAAGATACGCTGAATTTGCTTCGGTTCTTTCTCTGATTTCCCATTTACTCTACACCATCTAACTAGCATCCTAACTAGTGTCTTTTATAGAACGATTCGTATTCCCTACTAGTGTCCCAAGTAGTATCCTACGAAAAAGGATCTGTATCCCCTACTAGTGTCCCAACTAGTATCCTGCGTTATAAAATAAGGTGATCCCAACCCGCAATTGTGGTAGCCTTCAGGTGTACATCTAGTATGAGGATCATACCTCAATCAGCCTAATTGCCATGAAGATGTTAGATGTACCCTTACTACCCTATCGATCGGATCCCTACTCGTATTAATTTTCCTTGTGTCTGTGTCAATCAGTCCTCTCTTGCATGTAGATACCCTGTGCTGGTCCTGCCATAAGGTGTATCAATCCCTATGATAGCAACCCGACACAAATTCTAGATGCACAATGCCTAATTTTCCACTCCGGAGCACGTCCATGGCCATACTCCATCGGAACTACATTGCTGCACCCCCTGCCGCTATTTTGACCGCTTATAATCAGCCCAGTAATCATGCCCCACCCTACCTAGCTCAGGGTACTTGAGACATGTAGACATTTAAACTTCATTGATCTTTGATGTATTTTGTGGAGATCGAGACTTATTTCTTTCTTTGTTGAGACTTCCATTTGCCAAGTGCATCCTGTAACTGCGTACTCTGATATCTGTGATGTTATGTTGTGATGACATTCTTATTTCCACTGCAATGATTTATGTGTTATGCTATTATCTGAGGACTGTTATTGTTGTAGTTATGTTATGCTCCTATGATTATCCTTACTTTTGTACTACGAGAGTTTGGGGTTTTCACAGTTGGTATCAGAGCTGAAGGTTATATTAGCCTTAGCTTCGGAGTATAACATTTTTAGAACAATTTGTCTAGATAGAATCAATAGTATTCTAAGATGAGTAGCTCATTAGAGATAGGATTAGTAATGTCCTATAATGAGCACAACAGAATAGCATATATTAATCATTCATTACATCATTATCATCTTATCGTATGTTTCAACTTTTAATCTTTCCTTTAAAATTATCATTTCTATTAGTCCGACTCTTTCCTCGATGGTACAGAACTAACTAGGAAATGAGCACCAGAGCACGAACTAGAGCTCGAGGTAGAGGTGGGGCTAGAGGCACAACTAGAGATGGGACTCCTACAGCTCAGGGACAGCCCACTCCCGAGGCTGTAGCACCACCTCCACCACCACAGCCGTTTGACATGGGTAAAATGTCCAAGAAGTATAGAAACTTAGGGGGAGTATCCTTTACTAGGTGAGAGACTATGATTGAGGCGCAGGCATGTCTTAAGATCTACGAGAAAATCTTTGAAGGCTTGGAATTAGAAGATCAACGCAAGCGCTTTTTGGCAACATGACTATTGAAAGACCAAGCTGAAATTTGGTGGGACACAGTCAAAATTGGCAATGATGTGGCCAACATGTCTTGGGCCAGGTTCAAAAAGCTCTTCAATGATAAGTATATCCCTCCGCAGGAAGTTCAGAGGCTCCATGATCAATTCGCCAATTTGCAGCAGGGTGATATGACTATTATAGAGTATGTGCAGAAGTTCGATGAACTTTCACGCTACGCTCTAGAGTTTGTTCGGGAACCAGTGCAGAAGAACAAGAAATTTTTCAATGGCCTTTCCAAGAAATACCTAAACAGGGTCACTTCTCACATCAAACTTCCCTTTAATGACTGATCGAGATGGCTTGCCGCTATGAGGATAATGGCAGGAATGCACAGCAGGAGCGGGAAAAGAATCAGAATAATAATAAAAGAAAGCAAGATGATAGGAAAGCAGAGGCGAGCGATTCTTCTACCGCCAAGCCCCAGGGTAAAAAAGAAGAGGGACAAATCCAAGGTGAAATGCTTTAATTGTCAGAAGATGGGGCACTTTGACTGCGAATGCCAATCCCCAAAGAAACCTAGAAGGAATGAGTCTGGACCAAGTCAGAACAGTGGACGGAATTCTCATGGCCCCAGGGAATGCTTTAACTGCCACAAGCCTAGACATCTGATCAAAAATTGTCCATTACTAAAGAAAACCGAGGTGGTACATGTCTATGATGGAGTGGCTGCACTAGCTTCTTCAGAGGGAGAAGGTAAACCTAATGTTTTAGGAGGTACTCTTAACATTATGAACGTTCCTATTATAGTTTTGTTTGACACTAGTGCATCAAGAAGTTTCATTTCTAGTGACATGATTAAAAAGCTAAAATTGAAACCAAGAAAACTTAAAGAACCAATTAGATCCTATAGTCTGATAGGAGGTTCACTTATTCTCGATTGGTATTGTAGAGTGCCTGTTTCTTATTCTTACTTCCTATTTCCTTTTGACTTGATCATTATGAGTTTTTTGGATACGATACCATACTTGGGCTAGACTGGCTAGCAAAGTATGAGGCTGAGTTACTATGGCTGAAAGAGTAATCAGAATTAAAACCAAATTTGGAAATATGATGACTATACCATGCCACAGCTCAGCCACAGATTGGAAAGAATTTTGGTCTTCTCTAGATGTCACTCCTGCTTCTATTGAGGATATTCCTATCGTTAGAGATTATGCGGATGTGTTTGAAGAAGTTGACAGCTTACCTCCGCGCAGAGAAATTGACTTCAGAATTGACTTAGTTCTGAATGCAAGGCCCATGGTGCACCCTATTCGAATGACACTGAAAGAAAAAGAGGAACTGAGTAATCAAACTAAGAAACTTTTGCGGAAGGGTCTGATCAGGCCTAGCTTCTCAAGCTGGGGTGTAGCAGTTGTGTTTGTCCCAAAGTCAGATGGTACCCTCAGTCTATGTATAGACCACCGTGATCCAAATAAGCAAACGCTGGAAAATAAATACCCACTGCCTCGTATCGATGATCTGTTAGACCGTTTAATGGAGCACAAGTATTCTCTAGGATGGACCTAGCTACAGGATTCCACCAATTACGCATTGCCGAAGAATGTGTGCCTTTGACAGCTTTTAGAGGACCAGAATTATTTTATGAATGGCTAGTGATGCCCTTCGACTTATGCAACGCTCCAGCATACTTTGTCGATCTGATGAACAAAGTATTCAGAGATGTTTTAAATAAATTCGTGCTGGTGTTCATCGACGACATTCTGATCTTTTCTAAATCCACTGCTGAGCATGAAAAGAACTTGAAAGAAGTCTTGGAAATTTTGTGAAGAAATGTGTTGAAAACCAAATTCTCCAAATGCAAATTCTGGCAAGAAGAGGTGAAATTCCTCGGCCATGTTGTGTCAAAGGAAGGCATTTCAGAAGATCCAGGACTAATCTCATCCATCCAAGATTGGAAGCAGCCTAGCACCCCCACAGAAGTCAGAAGTTTCTTACGACTGGCTGGCTATTATCAGAAATTCATTAAAGATTTTTCGAAATTATCTTGTCCATTGACGAAGCTGACGAAGAAGCATATAAAGTTCATTTGGACACCCGAATGTAAGGCAGCTTTCCAAGAGCTGAAACGGAGGTTGACCACTGCTCCTGTGTTGGCCATTATTGATGGAAATCAGGATTTGAAAGTCTGGACAGATGCTTCCATTGAAGGTTATTCCTTTTATTTAAACAAACATGTCAGATATGACATTTTTAATGTCAAATCTTATTTTAACATGTTATCCCTTTTATCTATTTAAGGTATTGGTGCGGTGCTAATGCAAAGGGACAAAGTAGTCACATATGCTAGCCGCCAGTTGAAACCACATAAGAAGAAATACTCCACTCATGATCTTGAGTTGATGGCCATCGTATTTTCTCTAAAGATATGGAGGCACTATCTTTTGGGTGAGAAATTCGAACTGTATACTGATCACAAATCCTTGAAGTATCTGTTCACCCAAAGGGATTTGAACTTGAGGCAGCAACGTTGGGTTGAATTTCTTGTGACCTATGACCTGGACATCTTATATACACTAGGGAAAGCCAATGTAGTAGCCGATGCACTCAGCAGGACATCCAGCACCAATCTTATCATCGCCAGTCTTATCATTACGCCTACATTAATGGATAAGATCTCAGCTCTTCAGAAAGATGATAAATTTATTCATATGATTAGCGAGCGAGTTCGAAAGGGTGAAGCATCAAGCTTCCAAATAGATAGCAAGGGAACCCTTGGACTGCAAGGGCGAATATGTGTGCCAGATATTCCTGAGCTAAAAAGAGAAGTTATGGATGAATGTCACAAATCTAAGCTCAACATCCATCTAGGAGTAAGCAAGATGTATCATGATCTTAAGCGTACTTTTTGGTGGAAGGCAATGAAGAGAGACATTTCTATATATGTTGCTAGATGCCCCCCCCCCCCCCCCGCCAGCAAGTCAAAAGCGATCAGCAGAAGCTAGCAGGATTGTTGCAACCGCTAGAGGTTCCAGGTTGGAAGTGGGACCAAATTTCTTTGGACTTCATTGATGGCTTGCCCTGAACTAGAAAAGGGAAAGACAACATATGGGTGATTGTAGATCATTTCACAAAGACTGCCCATTTCATCCCTGTCAAATCTAATAGAACAGCTTCAAGTCTGGCGCAGCTTTATTTCAGAGAGATTGTCAGACTACCTGGAGTTCCCAGTAGCATCGTTAGTGATCACGATTTGATATTTGCTAGCAAGTTCTGGGAAGCTTTCCAAAAAGATCTTGGGACCAAGTTGAATATGAGCACCACTTATCATCCTCAGAAAGATGGCCAGACTTAGAGGGTGAACCGCATATTGGAAGACTTGTTGCGAGCAGCATCCTTGATCTTGGCGTGTCGTGGGAAGATCATTTGCACTTGGTTGAATTATCTTATAATAATAGCTACCAAGCAAGCTTGCAGATGCTGCCATTTGAAGCACTATATGGCATGCCATGCAGATCTCTCGCATGTGGGGTGGAACACGGCAATCGATTAGTATTGGGTCCCGACATGATTCGTGAAGCAGCAGATAAAGTTGATTTTATTAGGAAGCGATTACTGGCTGCTCAAAGTCGAAAGAAGAGCTATGCAGACTCACAAAGAATGGATTTAGAATTCTCTATTGGTGATCTTGTATACTTGAGGGTTTCCCCACTGAGAGGTGTAATTTGATTTGGGAAGATTAGGAAATTATCGTTGAGATTCATTGGTCTATTCCCAATTCTCAAAAGGATTGGAACTCTCGCTTATAGAGTGTAGTTGCCTGACTGGTTGCCAGGGGTTCACGATGTATTCCATGTGTCTCAACTTCGGAAGCTTGTTCATGTTGTGGAGGAAGCAGCACAACAAGATTTGGAGATTACCCCGAGCTTAGCAGTTAGAAGGGAACCAGTGAAAATTGTTGGCAAAGAGACCCGAGTTCTGAGGAACAAGAGGATCCACCTAGTCAAAGTGCAGTGGAGCGGGGATCCTAGAGACTGTACATGGGAGACTGAGGATAGCATCAAACAAGCTTATCCCAAGTGTAGAGTGGACATCTCCGAGTAACTCTTATGTTGAGGTACATTTACAATACCTTGCATTTTCCGTTTTGTTTACTACTTTACTATTGTTTCCTTTTCGGGACGAAAAGCTTTTAAGTGGGGGATATTGTAACAACCCGGAAAATCAGAACCAATTTAAAATTTTTATTTTGGCTATTTTAGTGGATTTTGAATAGTTAAAATAATTTATTTTTAATAATGACAATTAAAAATTTATTTTAATCGAAGTTAGAATCAATATATTTATTTCAATTTCAAAAGGAATTAGAAATAGCACGGTAGTTTGAAAAGTCAAAGCTGAACTTTGACAGAATGTACAGGATTCAAAATTGAACGGATTTTAGTGAAACTAAAAATATCTAAATCTGTTTGAAAATATCTTTCCAATTAATCCAAAAAATCAAAATTTCTTAGCAGGAATCAAAAGTTATGGCCAGTTGAATATTCAGAATAGTCGCTATGGAATATAGTATAATTTAGCCCGTATAAAAGGCTATTTTACAAACTATCTCCGTTTTCGATGAAACCACTTTTGTCGGATCCGGATTGTCAAATTAGTGCTAAGTTTAATTTTCCAAAAAATTTGGAATTAATTTGTGAGCGTAGTAAATTAAACTGTGATTCAATAATTTCTATTGAATTTAATCGATCGTTAAAAAGGCCATTTTTCAAATGGTCTCCAAATTCAATGAAATTAATTTGGTTAGAACCGTATTGTCAAAACATAGCTAGATTTATTTTTCAAGAATTTTCGGAGTTCGTATATGACCCCGGTGAATATAAATGTACGATCGAATTAATTTAATTAAGGATTTTTAAATTAAAGAAATCAGGCCAAAAACAATCGTTTGGGCTGACGGGACCTAGTCCATTGGATCCAGACAGGGGCATTTGGCTAGGGACAATTCTAGTTGGACTGAAATTGGAGTAGAAAAGGATTAAAGGGCTAAATCAATAATTAAGAAAATTTAATATTATTATATTATAAATATTAGACCACAAACCCTGATACACTACAGAACTCGGCCGCCACATCTTCGTCTCCCTGGCCGACAATGCTCCAACCTTCCCCATTACAATTTAGATGTAAATAAAAACATAGAAATAAAAAGAATACATTTGAAGTCATACTTTTGTTCACATTTTAGTTGAAAGCTAAAAACATAGATTGAAAAATTACATTTTTATTTACATTCTAGATGTAAATAAAAACATAGATTAAAAGGTTTACATTTGTATTTACATTTTAAGATGTAAATAAAAAGGTCTTTAAAACCCATATTTTAATGTCATTATGGAAATTAACAAAGTGTTCATAGTTTGGAAACAAAAAACATGAACTCATTAAAATATACATTTTAATGTAATAATTGAAAGCAGTGAAAATTGTACATGTTTTTAATCAAAACATGAATTCATTAAAATATACAATTTTATTGATAAGAAAAAGATTAGATTAAAAGTTATATTTTTATTTACATTTTGAGATGTAGATAAAAAAGAATAAATTTGAAGTTACATCTTTATTTACATTTTATATGTAAATAAAAGGATAGATTAAAAAGTTTCATTTTTATTTATTTACATTTTTGATGTAAATTAAAGAATGGGTTAATAAGGCATCATCTGTAACACCCCGCAATTTTAAATCGGGACATGAGATATAATCAAAGAGTAATTAATTTCAAATGCAAAAATTAAGGGAAATGGGTTGCGCCATTGCGTTCGTCTCGGAATTCTGCTTGAGATAGAGTCCGAGTTTGCATAAAACGGACACTGTATGAAGGAGATATGAACGAAAAAAGTTAAGCAGAAAACCGAAAGAAAGAAAGAAAAAAAAAATGCACTGGCACACTTGGGAAGTGCACCAGTACAAAAATTGCACTGGCGCACCTGCAAAGTGCGCCCAGGCCGAGCTGAGAGCCTGCACAGCTTTCTGGTGTGATCTGATCCATACTGTGAGTCATTGCTGAGTCCTTTCTGACTCTTTGCTGGGTCATTAGGGCTGAGGTGTCACCCTATCCTGACTGAATGGATGTGGTTAACTCTAGGACCATCCGACGGCTCTAATTAAATTGAAATTCTATATAAACAACCCAATGCTCAACCTAAAATCACACAAAAATAATCATGGAACTATCATGCCGTCAATAGAGAACTTGGAGTAGCCGTCACTGCTTTCAATTCAAAGACAAGATAAAAACCTGAATCAAAATCAAATTAAAGTAATCAAATTCAACGATCTACATCAAAATCGAGCATACCAATTTCAGAATTCAGATTTTAGAAATCAAGAATTCCTTTTTAGTTTGTAAGTGGGTCATTACGTAGATTTAAACGTTCTTTCAAATGAATCATGACAAGTTGTAATTCGAATATAGAATGATGCATATGTATAAGATAAATAAAGCTTGATTCTTATTTATCTAAAATTACTGTTGCGATTGATCATGTTTATATGCTTATGGTGATGATCATACCATATTTTATATATTGGGATCTATTATGATTGGGAAATGAACGTATTATGCCAACTGAATGGTGAAACATGTCATGTTATAATTTGGTGGTTACTTGCAAGTTTATGATCTAAAGCACATGCTTACATGTTAGATCAACATTCATGTATATTTAGAACCATGCTAAGTTGAATCTATTTATGTTGCAAGATTGGATTTGTATCTCTCATATGTTTTAACACATAAGTTATTATGCTAGGTTGTGATTTAAATATGTTTATAGTAGCTTTCTTATGTTTTGAGATACATAAGTTAATATGCTAAGTTGTGGTTTAAAATTGTATTTATACGTTAAACCTCCATACCAGACCTATATCAAGTTTACATGATAATTAGATCCAACTTAGTCACAAGTTCTCCTTTTACATGACAAGTTTAATTTGTGTAAGTTCTATGTAAATTCATATGCTATGATTCATGTTAATCGGATCTAAATTTTGCAAGTTCATTATCCTATGCCAAATCTATATGTCACATATTTTTATGCTGTTAGAATATTTCATGTTCTTCGCTTTTCCCTTTTGTGGTTATAAGTTAGGCTAAAATAATGAGCCTAACATTCCTTGTAACTTTACGAACGTACAAAGGGGGGATATCATTGGGGTAAACATGAAATTATATGTAATTGTTATGTTTGGCACATGCCAATGATTAGTGGCATTTAAATGAAATAATTTTTTATATATACCAAAGATTATGAACATGATTTAGGGGAAAGTGGGCCATGAAAATAATTGATTTATAATTTACATATAAATATGAAGGATAAACATGAAAATTACATGGTATAGATTGGTTCATGAAATGGTATATTAAGTGTACCATTAATTGCGAGCATAATTAAAAAGATAACTATGGCATAATTAAATTGGGAATAATTTACATATGGAATTTGTTATAAATGAGAAATATGTAAATTGTAGAAAAGATGATTATGCCTAACCCGAGGTTAGATTGAGTTGTAGTGTAAAACTGCCCGGAACCACCCGGCTGTCCAGTGACCACAACAATACCTATCTAATGTGAGAGGTTAGGGCATTGAGCCCAATAAGAACCCGAGGTTAGACTGAGTTGCGGTGTAAAACTTCCCGGAACCGACCGGCCCATCCAGTGACCACCACAATACATGTCTAATGTGAGTGGTTGGTGCTTTAATGAATAAATTAATGCTAAGACAAGAGTGGAATGGTAGTGTTAAGTAAATTTAGAACACTTAACCGTAATAACATGTTAACTAGGCAAGTGGTTGAGGTTAAGTAAATTTAGAACACTTAACCGTAATAACATGTTAACTAGGCAAGTGGGTGAGGTTAAGTAAATTTAGAACACTTAAGCGTAATAACATGTTAACTAGGCAAGTGGGTGAGGTTAAGTAAAGTTAGAACACTTAACCGTTACAATATATTAATTAGACAAGTGAGTGAGGTTAAGTAAATTTAGAACACTTAACCCTTGTAACATGTTAATTAAGCAGATGATAGAGTTAAGTTAACTAAGGTAACACTTAACCAAAATATATAATGACATGTAGTGGGGTTAAGTAATACAAGAGGAAAACACTTAACCAATTATACAACATGATGTATGGGAAGGGTTAAGTTAACATGAGAGGGCAACACTTAACCGATATAACTTGATTTGAGGTAGGGTCAAGTCAACACCAGAAGGAAACACTTAACCAACATGACGTGACGGGTGGATGGGTTAAGTTAACTTGAACTGATTAATGACACTTGACCAATATAACTTGATGAGCGAATGGGGTTAAGTTAAATGGGGAATACTTAACCAATATAACCTGATGAATGAACATGGTTAAGTTAATAAGTCACCCTTAACCAATCCAACATGATAAGTGAGAAAGGTTTAGTTAATAAGAACCACTTAACCAATATGACATGACGAGTAGAAGGGTTAAGTACATATCAGGTTGGTGGGTAATATTAGTAAATATAGGCCCACAAAACTTAACCATTATAAAAACATGCTTGAATCCGTGGGAAGGTTAAGTACATGTCAGGTTGGTGGGTATTATTAGTAAATATAGGCCCACAAAACTTAACCATTATATAAACATGCTTGAATCGGTGGGATAGTTAAGCACATATCGGGTTTGTGGGTAATATTAGTAAATATAGGCCCATAAACTTAACCAGTAGGAAACCCTAGCAACGGGGACCCATTTCAGCAGTAACCCACATAGATGTATCACGGTACTATGAGCTAGGCAGGGTGGGGCACGATTACTGGGCTGATTATAAGCAGTCGATATAGCGGCTGGGGGTACGTCAGTGTAGGTTCCGGCGGATTACGGGCGTGCATGTACTCCGAAGTGGAAAAAGCAGGCCTCGGGTACCAGTGGTTGTACACTGTGCATTCTTGAATCATGTCAGGGTCGCTATCATAAGGATTGATACACCTTATGGTGGGACCAGCACAGGGTAGTTAAATGCAAGAGATGGTCGATTGACACAGACACATGGCAAGTTAACATAGGTAGGGAGCCGATCAATAGGGTAGTAAGGGTACATCTAACATATTCATGGCAATTGGGCTGATTGAGGTGGAATCCTCAAATATAGATGTGCACCTGAAGGCTACCACCACTGCGGGGATTGGGTTTGTATTATACAGATTACTAGTTGAGACACTATTTAGGTGGTGCAGAGATTATAGTAATGGGTGCGATCACATATTCAACCTATCTTGTCTTATATTAGGGTATTGTCCTATGTTCTGTTACTCCTGTCATGATCCCTTTTCCTTGTTTAAATCCTAGTAATCACTGAACTTACCAGACTTATTGTCTGACCCGTTTTCTCTCGTCTTCTTTTCTTCCGTTCCCCCACCCCCCCCCAGGTAGTCATGGAGGGAATAGCTCAGGTTTATTTAGATCGTTACTCTTTCCAAGCTTGAAGACTCTTTGACGTGTTGCCTTGGATTCTCTCTTCTACTGCTATGGCTGGCTCATGCTATATTTGGGGAAATCATTTTATGCTTCTTTATATTTGTTCAACAAGAAAGGATACCTTGGTATTGTAAAACAATCTTTGTACAAGTTGTTTATCAATGGAATAAAGTTTTATTTATTTGTAGCTGCTTTATTTGTCTGTCTTGTAATTTTTCTTCATCTTGTACTAAAAATGCTCCACCGAAGTTAAGGCATTCCCTTTGTGAGTGACCTTAACGGAGGTGGGATGTTTCACTTGGTATCAGAGCTGAAGGTTACCGGATCAGATAAAAGATTTGAAAAATTATTTTCAAAACGATTTTAAAAGAAGCATTTTCACAAGAAAACTTTTGTTTTAAAGGCATATTCCCCAAAGCCAAATGCACTATCTTTTGATTCTCTGTTTGAATCCTTGTTTCCTCCTTTCCTTCTTTCTTGTGTCTCTGGGTCTCCTGGCTTTCTGGGAGGTAACCTCATCGCGGCATGGTTCCGTAGGCTTGATGAGACTACGACACTTATCAAAGGGAAAATAAGTGCCTAACTTCCATCTATAGCCAAAAAAATTCTTTCGAGCTTTATAGGATTCTCCGTGCGATGGAGGCAACTTTTGAGAGACATGTCAACAAGTTACACAAGGATGGCAAAGTTGAGAATGAGGGGGTTTGGCTAACGAGCACAACACTAGGATGAAGAACCCACGGACATGGACTTGGTTCACAAAGGAGGGGAGGAAAGGATATTAAAACTTAAAACAAGAGGAAGTATCTTTATTTTGGTATAACGGGTCGTACAATTAAGGGCAAGGGCAAGAACAAGGGACAGGATTTTCCGAAAGGCAAGTGCATGCTCTCACCGCCAGCATACCTGAGAGAAAGGCAGTAAGATTTCTGTTGAAAGAGTTTTTCCTTTTTGATTACCCTGTTAGTACTCCTTCTGATTTTAGCACTTCACATTCGTATATATATCTGCTTCCATAGTTGAGTCTCTGCACCCTAGATATTGTATAGCAGAGGATCCCGTTATATTCTCAAATCAAGTTGTTGGTTCGGCCCATTTATCTTTGACTTGTTAGGATTTGAGAGTAGCTATATTTATGCTTATGTTTTTGGGCTATGGGTCGATTCTAGGCATTGATTGGTTAGCTAGTAATTGTGAAACTAGAGTAGTTAGACTTTCGACTTGCCTCGGGAATACCCTTGAGATTTCGTACAATCCTAAGGGATCAGTTTGTCTTAGCTACCTAGAATCACGTTATTTATCTATCTACGATTTTCGATCCGTTGGAGTAGTCCATGAGCACGCAAGATGTTTTGATTAGGGTAGGGGTTTTCCCCCTAAAATTCGAGACAGACTTCCGAATGTATCTAGATGACACTACAAAGCCAGTTATGCGATCAACGATAATTCTGGAGCAAGATTGCCGAGGATAGCCAGAGTCAGTAAAGTGCTCAATTGTTTGGTTGTTTTGTTAGTATCATCTCACATAGTTCGTCCAAATTCGGAGGAGGTATCCCTTGGGTGCTTGTCTGATATTGGTTTAGGCCTTTGGGGTTTGTAATTGAGGGATGTCGAGTTCGACTAGGATGGTTTACATGAGAAATAAATGGTTGGGGATGGCACGCTAAGTTAGACTGACCTTAAGAGAGGTAATAAGCACACAGTAACCATTAGCTTTAGACCCTCAGATTTGCAGCATGATGGATAAGCTAAGTAGAGGAGAGACCTCTAACCATCTTAGGATATACACGTTGGATACCCTCTAGCATAGTAAGTGATCAAAGGCCTATCTTTAATAGTGGGTTTTGGAAATGGAGGTCAAGAAGCTTCGCAACCATGAAGTTAAGTTAGATAAGGTACAGTGGAGTGAAGCTCAAGAAGATGCGACTTAGAAGACTGAAGACTAGATACGCGCATCTTACCCTTTTTGAGGGTATATCCTTGATTCCTCTTTTTCTGAAAAATCTATTTGCATGCTAGTCTTTAGCTTTTAAGTATATCCTCTCGGTCATATCCTCAATCCTTAGGTAGAAGCCAATGGATGTAAACATGTGTTTGAGACATGTTATGTTTGGTGGATGCAAGTGGTTGCAAGTGTTTGCTAGTGGTTGCTCGTGGATGCATATACACACATTAGGCACTAGATCGGCTCAGTCACTTTCATATTGCATTTGCATATATGTATTTGTTTATGGATTGAACTTGATGTGTTATCTTGTGAACATTGCATTTGAGTGAATGGTTGTGCACTCATATAGAAATAATATGTATCATTAGGATTGCATACATATTGGACTAATGGCACTAACATAATCCGCATTAAGGAGGTCAACTGAATCAGTAGACCGCCTGATTTTGCATTAGATAAGGACATGTACACACACTATGCATATGATCATGAAAGCATTAGAAATCTTTTAAGGACAATGGATGCTAGTGATTGAATGGTTGAGTACATGGATGTTGGATGATAGGATATGCATTCTTCTTAACTTAGAGATTTCGAGGACGAAATCCTTTAAGGAGGGGAGAATGTAACACCCCGCAATTTTAAATCGGGACATGAGATGTAATCAAAGAATAATTAATTTCAAATGCGAGAATTAAGGGAAATGGGTTAAGCCATTGCATTCATCTCGGAATTCTACTTGAGATAGAGTCTGAGTTTGCGTAAAACGGACACCGTATGAAGGAGATATGAACGAACGAAGTTAAGTAGAAAACCAGAAGAAAGAAAGAAGAAAAAAATAAAAATAAAAAATGCACCGGCGCACTTGGGAAGTCCGCCAGTACAAAAATTGCACTGGCGCACCTAACAAGTGCACCCAGGTCGAGCTGAGAGCCTGCACAGCTTTCTGGTGTGATCTGATCCATACTGTTAGTCATTGCTGAGTCCTTTCTAACTCCTTGCTGACTCATTAGGGTGGAGGGGTCACCCTATCCTGACTAAATGGTTGTAGTTGACTCTAGGATCATCCGACGGATCTAATTAAATTGAAATTCTGTATTAACAACCCAATGCTCAACCTAAAATCACACAAAAATAATCTTGGAACTATCATGCCGTCAATAGAGAACTTGGAGTAGCCGTTACCGCTTTCAATTCAAAGACAAGATAAAAACCTGAATCAAAATCAAATTAAAGTAATCAAATTCAACGATCTATATCAAAGGCAAGCATACCAATTTCAGAATTCAAATTTCAGAAATCAAGAATTCCTTTTCAGTTTGTAAGTTGGTTATTACATAGATTTAAACGTTCTTTCAAATGAATCATGACATGTTGTAATTTGAATATAGAATGATGCTTATGTGTAAGAAGCTTGATTCTTATTTATCTAAAATTACCGTTGCGATTGATCATGTCTATATACTTATAGTGACAAACATACCATATTTTATATATTGGGATCTATTATGATTGGGAAATAAACGTATTATGCCAACTGAATGGTGAAACATGTCATGTATAATTTGGTGGTTTCTAACAAGTTTATGATCTAAAGAACATGCTTACATGTTAGATCAACATTCATGTATATTCAGAACCATGTTAAGTTGAATATATTTATGTTGCAAGATTGGATTTGTAGCTCTCTTATGTTTTAACACATAAGTTATTATGCTAAGTTGTGATTTAAATATGTTTATAGTATCTTTCTTATGTTTTGACATACATAAGTTAATATGCTAAGTTGTGGTTTAAAATTGTGTTTATATGTTAAACCTCCATGCTAGACCTATATAAAGTTTACATGATAATTAGATCCAACTTAGTCACAAGTTCCCCTTTTACATGACAAGTTTAATTTGTGTAAGTTCTATGTAAATTCATATGTTATGACTCATGTTAATCGGATCTAAATTTTGCAAGTTCGTTTTCCTATGCCAAATCTATATGTCACGTATTTTTATGCTGTTAGAATATTTCATGTTCTTCGCTTTTCCCTTTTGTGGTTATAAGTTAGGCTAAAATAATGAGCCTAACATTCCTTGTAACTTTACGAACGTACAAAGGGGGGATATCATTGGGGTAAACATGAAATTATATGTAATTGGTATGTTTGGCACATGCAATGATTAGTGGCATTTAAATGGCATAATTTTTTTTATATACCAAAGGTTATGAGCATGATTTAGGGGGAAAGTGGGCCATGACAATAATTGATTCATAATTTACATATAAATATGAAGAATAAACATGAAAATTACGTGGTATAGATTAGTTCATGAAATGGTATATTTAGTATACCATTAATTGTGAGCGTAATTAAAAGGATAATTATGGCATAATTAAATTGGGAATAATTTACATACGGAATTTGCTATAAATTAGATATATGTAAATTGTAGAAACGATGATTATGCCTAACCCGAGGTTAGATTGAGTTGTGGTGTAAAACTGCCCGGAATCGCTCAGCTGTCCAGTGACCACAATAATACCTATCTAATGTGAGAGGTTAGGGCATTGAGCCCAATAAGAACCTGAGATTAGACTAAGTTGCGATGTAAAACTGCCCGGAACCGACCGGCACATCCAGTGACCGCAACAATAGCTGTCTAATGTGAGTGGTTGGTGCTTTAATGAATAAATTAATGCCAAGACAAGAGTGGAATGGTAGGGTTAAGTAAATTTAAAACACTTAACCGTAATAACATGTTAACTAGGCAAGTGGTTGAGGTTAAGTAAATTTAGAACACTTAACCGTAATAACATGTTAACTAGGCAAGTGGGTGAGGTTAAGTAAATTTAGAACACTTAATCGTAATAACATGTTACCTAGGCAAGTGGGTGAGGTTAAGTAAAGTTAGAACACTTAACCGTTATAGTATATTAATTAGACAAGTGAGTGAGGTTAACTAAATTTAGAACACTTAACCCTTGTAACATGTTAATTAAGCAGATGATAGGGTTAAGTTAACTAAGGTAACACTTAACCAAAATATATAATGACATGTAGTGGGGTTAAGTAATACAAGAGGAAAACACTTAACCAATTATATAACATGATGTATGGGAAGGGTTAAGTTAACACGAGAGGGCAACACTTAACCAATATAACATGATTTGAGGTAGGGTCAAGTCAGAAGGAAACACTTAACCAACATGACGTGACGGGTGGATGGGTTAAGTTAACTTGAATTGATTAATAACAATTGACCAATATAACTTGATGAGCGAATAGGGTTAAGTTGAATGGGAAATACTTAACCAATATAACCTGATGAATGAATAGGGTTAAGTTAATAAGTCACACTTAACCAATCCAACATGGTAAGTGAGAAAGGTTAAGTTAATAAGAACCACTTAACCAACATGACATGACGAGTAGGAGGGTTAAGTACATATCGGGTTGGTGGGTAATATTAGTAAATATAGGCCCACAAAACTTAACCATTATACAAACATGCTTGAATACATGGGAAGGTTAAGTACACGTTGGGTTGGTGGGTAATATTAGTAAATATAGGCCCACAAAACTTAACCATTATATAAACATGCTTGAATCGGTAGGAAGGTTAAGCACATATCGGGTTGGTGGGTAATATTAGTAAATATAGGCCCATAAACTTAACCAGTATGAAACCCTAGCAACGGGGACCCATTTCAGCAGTAACCCACATAGATGTTTCACGGTACCCTAAGCTAGGCAGGGCGGGGCACGATTAATGGACTGGTTATAAGCGGCCGATATAGCGGTTGGGGGTACGTTAGTGTAGGTTCCGGCGGATTACGGGCGTGCATGTATTCCGGAGTGGAAAAAGCAGGCATTGGGTACCAGTAGTTTTACACTATGCATTCTTGAATCGTGTAGGGGTCGTTATCATAAGGATTGATACACCTTATGGTGGGACCATCACAGGGTAACTACACGCAAGAGAGGGTCGACTAACACAGACACATAGCAAGTTAACACAGGTAAGGAGCCGATCGATAGAGTAGTAAGGGTACATCTAACATATTCATGGCAATTGGGCTGATTGAGGGGGAGTCCTCAAATATAGATGTACACCTGAAGGCTACCACCACTGTGGGGATTGGGATCGTATTATACAGATTACTAGTTGAGACACTAGTTAGGTGGTGCAGAGATTATAATAATGGGTGCGATCACATGTTCAACCTATATTGTCTTATATTAGGGTATTGTCCTATGTTCTGTTACACCTGTCATGATCCGTTTTCCTTGTTTAAATACTAGTAATCACTAAACTTACCAGACTTATTGTCTGACCCGTTTTCTCTTGTCTTCCATTCCCCCGAAAAGGTAGTCAGGGAGGGAATAGCTCAGGTTTGTTTGGACCATTACTCTTTCCAAGCTTGAAGACTCTTTGACGTGTTGCCTTGGATTCTCTCTTCTACTGCTATGGCTGGCTCATGTTTTATTTGGGGAAATCATTTTACGCTTTTTTTTGTTAAACAAGACAGGATACGTTGGTATTGTAAAACAATCTTTGTACAAGATGTTTATCAATGAAATAAAGTTTTATTTATTTGCCGCTGCTTTATTTGTCTGTCTTGTAATTTTTCTGCATCTTGTACTAAAAATGCTCCACTGAAGTTGAGGCATTCCCTTTGTGAGTGACCTTAGCGGAGGTGGGGTGTTTCATCATCTCTATTTGCACTTAGATGTAAATAAAAAAACTGATTTAAAATTACATTTTTGTTTATATTTTAGATATAAATAAAAGATTAGATTTAAAAGTTACATTTTAATTTACATTTTAAATGTAAGTAAATGGGTAAATTAAAAACTTATATTTTTATTGTCATTTTAGAGACAATAAAAAAGGTAGATTTTAAAGTGACATTTTTATTAATACTTTATATCCAATAAAAAGATTATATCCAATAAAAAAGATTATAATTAAAAGAAGTATTTTTATTGTCATTTTAGAGACAATAAAAAGAATAGATTTTAAAAGATTACATTTCTCAATGTAATTAGAAATGAAACAAAAAGATTTCATTTTTAATCTAACTAAAGATGAAAGTAAAAAGATTGCACTTTCCATTGTAGATAAAGAATGAAAGTGGAATATTACATTTATTATGTAATGGAAGAATGAAGGAAAAATAATGCATTTTTCATGTAAATAAAGGAACAATAGAAAAGTCACATTTTTGATGAAATATAAAGAAATAGGAAATTGTAAAGGAATAGGAAAATGTAATTAAAAGAATAGGAAAATGTCATGTTTTAAAATATAAATACATGTTATCATTAAAAATCACATTTTTAATGAATTGTAAGTAAAGGATATAGAAAAGTGTTCATCGTTTGAAATAGAAATAATAAACAATAAAAATTTACATTTTTATTATCATACAAGGAATGAAGAAAATGTACATGTTTTGAAATAGACTTCTGTTCATTAGAAATAACTTGAATACGAAGTGTAGAAAATTATTTAAAGAATAAATAATTTGAAATCGTCGAATGAATGAATTATATATATATATATATATATGTATATAAAAATTAAAATAAAACGAATCGCGCTGCTGTAGTTCACGATTTGAAATCGTAACTTCAAACGATTATACCGAAAGATCCGACTGTCGGATTTTCCCAAAACTGGAACTGGTAGGACCGCTTTGGGAAAATCTTCCCAACAATATAAATTTTGTCAAAATCCAATGGTTAGATTTCGAGATAAGTGCTAATCAAATTTGGATAAAAACAGCGCCAGGGCCGCCCATTGACCCGAAACGTCGTTTAATTATAATTGGGCTATTTTAAATTAATAAAGATAGCAATAAATCGTTATAAATAGATTTAAATGATATGAAATGATTAAAATGATAATTATTCGAGAATTATTTGAAAAGACCGAGTTCAACTCATTTCAAATAATTACTACGACTTAAGTCGAAGATTTGAAGACGGTGATTGAAGATCGACGATCTTCACATCGAATGGATAAGGGCTACTGACGCCCATGATTAGAGTAGCTACCTTGAAGGGGCTGCAGTGGTAGATGTCTGGACGTATTTGCTGATTGTTTGGATATGCGAGGAATAGGGTTCCTCCGGTTTCGTTCAGACGCAGAGCGGACTTGTAAATGGATGGTATGTGTGACGTTGTATTCCTTTATATGTATTCGTTGATCTCTGCTAAATATATATCTGTTTGGTGTTTAACACCCTTCTATGAGACTTACGAGCTTAGAGGTTATATATTGGTAGGAATCAATGGTATGATATGGATTAACAATGTGGCATACTAAGATGCATGGATTAAGGCTTTTGTTGAAAAGTAGGTCTTGTGGTTGATGATCAAAGCATAGCCTGTTTAGGTGTAGCTTTGTGTATAGCGTGACTTCGCGAACTCACACTCCGGTAGGAGTCTAAAACGGAGCAAGGGAACGCAGGGAGTGCACACGTTTCTTTCTAGCTAGAGTGATGTCAGCGACCTACCAACCCTGACATTTTTACTTATGTGGATGATGGATTATGAGGTACCTCGGTTTATAGGTTGTTAGTGGCCATATTAGAGGCCCAAAAGGACTGGGAAACGTGTGTTCAGGCATAACTAATCCACAAACGTAGGTGTGGACCAGCCCTGCAGGATCTAAGGGTTGTCTATTGCTGTGATCCTGAGGCATTTGCTGGAGTGTCTCGAATCGGTAAGGAGATCGTTCCTAGTCTTGACTCATGATGGAAACCCAATTTCCAATATGACACCATCAGTTTTGATTGTAAACCTATATATGGCGACATAGTATATGGTACCTATACCGTCTATGATTGATACATTATGATTGAAATTGTTTTTGAAAAACATATATACATTAATAATAATATCAAATCCGTTTTTATACGTATCAAGTCATGTTTGACCATTATAAGGTAAAACTTTATCCTCTGGTTTGCGTTGCATTGTGTGATGGGACTTGAGTCTTATAATGGTTTCATTTTTCCAAAAAGCATTGCGTTATTTAAATGATTTACTTTATTTTATGCACTGGCAATCCAATGGAGTAAACCCGTTCCGCGTTAGCGGCGTGGTCCTGTGATTAGCCTTATTATTAGATTAGTTAAGTTAGATTTCTCATACTAGTCCCATGACTGACTCGTAGTTTGTTTCACTTTGCAAACTCGGGTGCCCTCTTTTCTACACGGGTAGTCGAGCAACTTTCTGCAGATATTTATCTCTTGAGCAGGATTCTGGATCGAAGACTAAAGCTATGTCTAGAGCATAGAAATTCTTCCACTGTGTATTGTATTAATTTATTATAATAAGTCTTCCGCTGTATTTTATATATAGATGTACTCTGATATTCTGCACTCTGATGCAACATTATTTTAATGTTTATAAAAGTATGTTGTTATTGTTCTAATGTATTGTATTCCCAAAGTTAACGTATGCGGGTTTTGGACGATTTTAATCGATCTAGCGATCGATTAAGGTCGGGCAAAATTTGTGTCGTTACAGTTGGTATCAGAGCCTATACTCAGCCGGAATTGTGTGAGTAATGCTGCGGATGTTGGTCGGTGTGGTACTGATGCGGGTTACATGCACAACGCCTGGGTCGTGAGTGATATGAGCCAACGAGGACGTTAGGCTCTTTAAGGGGGTAGTTTGTAACACCCCTCATGAAAAGCTAAAACAAAGATCTTTTAGCACATTGGTTAGTGCGTGGTGTTGCTTTACGGGAGGTCGGGGGTTCGGTACTCGCGGTTGTCACAAAACCCATCGATCCACGCCACAAAATCCTTGACTCCTTTAGACTTAATCGAAGAGATTTCTCTCCTCTCTCCATCCATGTGGACAACCCTCACCATCATCGAGTAACCAACGTGTTACAGCACCCCAAAGTCCACGCATTAAGGTCGTCGCCCCTCCTCCTTGGCCAGACCGATTTGAACATGGTGGGCCCCACGCCGTGCGCCGCCCTTCACTCTCCGGCGTGGCATAACCTGATCGAGACGAAGCAGAGTGGATTTCAAGCAATTCCGAACCCTAGAATTGAACTAAGCTTGGATAGTCACGACCATTGTCTGAGTATTGAAGAAGAAGGTTGATTTTCCATTTTAAATAATTTTGTAATTTAATTTAAATGTTAACAATATGAATTAATTCATAACTCACTCATACTGACTCAGAACTGAACGATTTTCAAAGCGTTGTGATCGTAGACCCGAGATCTACGTTTCTAGACTAACTGGATCTAATTCTGAGCTAATCAAATTTTGGCTGAAATTGCAGATCTGAATCACTCAGATTAAAATGAATGTGAGAATTCTATTTCATCTTTATTTTAAAATAATTAGAATAAATCATGATTGTATTCTCGTTGATTCGTTGTATATTTCTGCATGCTATGCTACGTGATTTGATATGTATGTGATGTGTTAATGTAGATCTGTAATTTGGGTGATATTGTGTTGTTATTAAATCTGCCAAAAAAATAAATCAAACATTTTTGTTGTAATTTTTGTTGAATCAAAATGTTCAACAAAAGTGAAGCATCGCCTTTATTATATTTTATTGGCATTATATTTGCAATAAAAATGCATGAAACTTTTTCTGTTGTCATTGTGTTGAATCAAATATATTTAACAAAAATGGAGCATCACCTTTATTTTATTTGGTTGGAATTAAATTTGCCATAAAAATGAAAATATCACTTTTGTTATTGTTTGATTGAACTAGAATTTTCAATCAAATAAAAATATCACGTTTGTTATTGTTTGATTGAACTAGAGTTTTTAATCAAATAAAAATATCACTTTTGTTATTGTTTGATTGAACTAGAATTTTCACTTATGTTATTGTTTGATTGAACTAGAATTTTCAATCAAATAAAATATCACTTTTTTTTATTTTTTGATTGAACTAGAATTTTCAATCAAATAAAAATATCACTTTTGATATTTATAACACCCCTTATTTTCTGTGAATGTTAAAATAACGAATTAAAGAATACTTAATTATAAAAGTGGGAATTAAGGGAAACAGGTTACGCCATTACATTCTTATCGGAATTCTGCTTGGGATAGAGTCCGAGTTTACGTAAATCAGACAACATATGAAGAAGTTATAAGCCGTAGAAGTTTGTATACGCGCAAGAAAGTATATATATATATGTATATACACAAACAAAATCGTCTCCAGAACCAAAATAAGTCAAAGACGAGTGAGCGGGAAAGATCTCGCTCAAATGGTGTTGACCCCTCTTAAGGGGGTCGACATAGGTGTCGACCCCCCCTTAAGGGGGGTAGACATTGGTGTCGACCCCCCTTAAGGGGTAGACCCCTTCCGAGATCCAATTCCTGTGATGATTTCTGTAGTTCTGGGCGGATGTGGCCTTCTATGATTGGCACGGTGACGAATTCTGATGTATTAGGGCTTATGTGTCGTACTGTGTTTGGCTGAGTGACACATCTCTTTAGTTTGGATGGCTCTGATTTCTCCTAGACTAGTCTAAAGGCTAGAATTAATCCTAGACTTCTATATAATCAACTTAAACCCTAAACCTAAAACACATAAACACATTCTATGAGGCCATCATGCTGTCTCTCTCTGAACTAGCATAGCCTCCATCTTCTTTAAACTAGAATATCTTCTTCAACTAGAAATCAATTAGAAGAACATCAATAGTCTACATCAAGTGAATAGCTTAACAAATTAAGAAATCAGAATCCAGAATACAAGAAATGTTCTTTTTCTGTAAGTTTAGTTATATTTCAGATTTGAATATATAACAGTCATGACAGGAAATAAATCGAATCTAGAAATGTGCCTAATTGTGATTCTGATTCATGTTTATCCTTCTGACAAATCTGAAATTAACTATGCCTATGAGACTATTATGATTTATACAATTGGACCTATCATATTGTATATTAATTTGGTGACGCTTTTATGTTATGTACATGTTCATAAGCTAAGTCATGTTCATATATGCTTATATGTTTAGATCTACATGCTTGCTTTTATGTTATGTTATGTGCATGTTCATAAACTAAGTCATGTTCATATATTCTTATATGTTTAGATCTACATGCTTACATGTTTAGATCCAAGTTAATACATAGGTTTAAGATCTATGTAAATTCCTATTCGTATGCTTAAGATCTATGTTAATTGGATCTAACTCAGGTACGAGTTCACATTGATATGCTTGATTAAGTTTATATTGTTCATGAAAAATTTGATTTACACAAGCTTAGTTAGATTCATATTATTTTGTGCTGTTGGAATGCTACATGTTCCTTTCTTTTCCTTTTTGTTTATGAGTTAGGCTAATTTGCGAGCTTAACATTCTATATAAATTATGCGAACGAATAATGAAGGGAAACGTTGGGGTAAGACATTAAGTTACATGCTAATGGCATAGATTGGCTCATAATCATGTAAACGATTAATAGCATGAAATGGTATAATTTGTATACCACTAATTATGAACATAATTAAAATAGTTATTGTGACATGACAACACTTGTGGATAATTTACATATAAACTTGACATAAGTGACTAATATGTAAATTAAATAAAGGATCAACATGCCTAACTCGTAGTTAGATTGAGTTATGGTGTAAAACTGCCCGAAACCGCCGGGCACATCTAGCATCGTAACAACGCCTATCTAATGTGAGAGGTTAGTGCATCATGCCCAAGAAAAACCCGAGGTTAGATTGAGTTGTGGTGTAAAACTGCCCGGAACCGCCCGACACATCCAGTAAACGCAGCAACACAGATCTAATGTGTGAGGTTGGTGCATTAATAAATCAACTAATGATAATGAACAAGACATGCTAAGAAATGTAGTGTTAAGTAAACTAAGGCAACAATTAACCAGTACAACATGTTTATTAAACAAATGGTAGGGTTAAGTTAACTAAGGCAACACTTAACCGATATAACATGATGTATGGTAGGGTTAAGTAACACAAGAAGGCAACACTTAACCAATATATAACATGATGTATGATAGGGTTAAGTAACACAAGAGGAAAACACTTAACCAATATAACATGATGAACGAGTGGGGTTAAGTTAATAAAAAACACTTAACTAATACAACATGATGTGTGGGTGGGTTAAGTTAACATGAATGGACAACACTTAACCAATATTACATGAACGAAGCGGATAGGGTTAAGGAAAGCTTAACCAATAATACGTATTGACTTGATCAGTAGGAGGGTTAAGTACATCTCATGTAGGTGGGTAATATTAGTATATATAGGACGCCAAACGTAACTGTTAATAAACATGCTTGTATCGGTGGGAGGGTTAAGTACATCTCGTGTAGGTGAGTAATATTTGTATATATAGGCCCACAAACTTTACCAGTAGAAAACCCTAGTAATGGGGACCCATCTCAGCAGTAACCCACATAAATGTATCATGGTACCCTGAACTAGGCAGGGTACTGTTAGACCCAAAAGTGGTTCTAACACCCAAATTGATTTGAAACAAGATAAAACAAGATAGAAATAAAAATGAACACACAAGATTTATAGTGGTTCGGCGAACAAATGCCTACGTCCACTTCTTCTTTACTATATTCAATAATTCAATTACAAATACAATGATAGATTCACTCACAACTCACTTTTGTTCACTCAATTGACTAAAACAATAAATAAAAGATGATTTGGATTCTCCGGGAGTAAAAGAGTTCGGATGATGGAGGTACTTGGATTCTCAAAAGTGCTGAAAAAAGATCCTTCTCTTTGTCTCTAGATGGGGTATTTATAGGTGTGAATTTGCTTGAGATTCAATCCGGGTCGGAACACGTGTCATCCATCGCACTCTCTTCGGGTTCGGATGAACTATCAAGCTGACAACACATCAAAGAGATGGACGTTAGGGGTAGGAATTAGTCATATCCGGTCCGGTTCTCCAGGCGATTTTATAGGAGATTAACATAGATCATGGGTGCGGGTCGGAGACATGCAGGTAAGGGGTTCGGATCGGGATACCCGATCCGACCCGGATTGGTTTGGGCGTCACTCCTTCTCTAACCTATTCCGCTCCGCTCCTGTGCTATGGCGAGCAGATGACCTTCCGATCCGTTCGAGATTTATTCGTCTTCCGTTCCGATCAGATAAGCTTTGCCAATTTATCCAGTAAGAGACATCCGATCCGAACAGAGAACTCTATCCGATCCGAACCGATATGCTGCTATCAATCTGAATTGTGGTGTTTTCTTCCGATCCGAACCGGAGTCTTATAGCTTAAAATACTCTTCAATGGTTGGTTTCTTGACTTTGTGTTGCCTAGTTCACAAAGTAGGCTAACATTTTGCCCCCTCAAAGGATGCTTCTGTTGTACAAAGCGTGCTTTGACGTTGTTTAAATGCTAGTTCTTGAATCAGAACAGTCAGGAGTAATGCACAGATTTCCATTCGGTTCGGCGTCCGACCCGAACACATTTTCTTCATTTCTGAGCAAATTTGGGAACTCATCTCGCCATGTAATGCTTTTTGCTGGTATGCTCCTCCTTTACTCCCCTTCTCTTCAATTCGAGTCGGATGCTGAATTAACGTGTGAAATTTCCACTCGGTTCGGATTCCGATCCGAAGCGTTTTCGTGGATTTAGCTCTTAGACATTGGGCCTTCAGAGAGAGTTGTGCTTCTGGGCCTTCACTCCGGTCCGAGCGGGTGAGACAAAATAGGAAGACGAGGAGTCAACACCATTCCTTTTATAAACTCGCTACCGTCCTCATTCCTTCCTTCTTCTTTTTTGCTGCCGCTCCCAACCATTACATTGAAAACTCTAAAAACTTCAATATTCCGAAATCATTTCTTGTAGGTTTCTCAAATCAAGCACATAGGTAGCTTTTTAATCTCGAATAACTTCGTAGTAAACGTACTTGATTTCAATTCGTGTTGGATTGGGATGGTTTAATCATAGGCTTCGCTTGAACCCCCCGCCGCCGCTGGTGGATGCGCCATCGCTTCGAGGTGTTGCGAGGCTGGAGAGGGCAAATATCTGCCCTTAACGATTGCTTTGGTGATAAAACGGACTCGTTTGTGAGTAGGGGGGAATGAGGAAGGAGACGAAGAGTGGGATGACACACTGGAGTCGGT
This sequence comes from Allium sativum, assembly GCA_030737875.1. NCBI lineage: Eukaryota > Viridiplantae > Streptophyta > Magnoliopsida > Asparagales > Amaryllidaceae > Allium > Allium sativum. The sequence continues at coordinate 631,434,993 of CM060909.1, forward strand.
TCGGGTAGAAGACGGAGGATCAAAAAAGGAAGGAGAAGGAAAGGGGATCGGCTCGGATTGCACATTTCAGAAAGATGGGAGGAAGGAATATGTCGGCTCGGGTCGGAGCTGAGAACGAGATAAGAGGCTGACATGAACGGACTGGTTGAGTGATGCTAGTTCGGCTCGGATCGGGTCACCCGGTCCGATCAGATCAGTCCTGCTTCCGAACCCACTGTCTTCCTTGTCTTGAACTGTCCAAGCCTTAACGATGCATCCGAACCGAGCCTACATCTGCATCTGTGTTGAGCCAATCATCACATGCATATCCGAACCGAACCGAACGCATCAAACTTGGCACATAAAGACTACTCAACTAATTCAACTAACACTTACTCTAGACGAATATGCTTCGCGGACAGTTAGGATAGTGCCTTGTGAACATAAGCGAGAATTAAGAACAACTCTGACTACCACCTTCTCTTTAAAGCTTCGTCTTACATTGCTGTATTTTTATCTTGTATTTCCCACATTTGCTGCACACACTTTAGTTCACACACATACACAAAAAGGGGGACACGGGATAATTTACTCTAATCCGTGCTATTGCTTCTTCAATAGTTCCATGACAATGAGGCCCAGACGCTCTTCTCGTCTAGCTGAGAGGAAAGAAGCTCCAGAAACTTCCAACAAAACCACTCTCGAGGATATATCTTCTTCATCTGACCCAGAATGGGACAGCGAGGGTCCGGATTACGGAGTTGGTCATCGGGAAAGCGATGAAATGTCTTCAGAAAATGAAGTTTCCCTGGGCTTTGAGGAGGAAGGAGGGATCGGTGACAATCGAGCACCCGACGAATTCGACTCAGCCATCATATTGGAGTCGCCTCCAGATTCCGTAGAATCGACAATTGACAACGACCGACTTGTGAGAATTTGCTTGAAGTATGGAATAATGAAGAGAGACACTTTAGTGCCCTCACGTTCTGACCGTCCCCACAATCCTCCAGAAGGATATATGACGGTTACTCGACTGATGTGCATGGTTGGCGCCATTCCTCCATTCTCGCCTTTCATCGTTGACTTCCTAAGACAAATGCGGATTGCTCCCATGCAGTTGCATCCCAATTCATATGCCTATCTGCATACCTTATTCATAGCATATCGCGAAATTCTAGGCGTGGAGCTCACGTTCGACGATGTTCATTTCTTCTATAATTTCAAACATCGGACTAGAGAAACCCCTTCTTTCTGTTACTTTGAGTCGGTCCCAAAGAGGAAGATAATCTCTACGCCGTTTAGCAGCAAAGCTGGAGATTCCAGACTAGAGTGGTTCTATATAAAGCAACAGTCTGGATGCGCCAGGAGATGGACAAAATCAAGTAAAGCATTGATTTTCTAAACCCGGACTCTATACACTTGAATCATCACTCTGACCTGTTTTCCTTTTTTGTTTGCAGTCGACAATCCCAAACAGATATTAGACCAAGTGTTCTTTGATCGGATGCACCGTCTTCTCAATGGCGACCAAAAATTCCTGACTATTGACGAGGTCCTTAAAGATGAGTACCTTCATTTTCACGGGCTGCTATCCGTCTTCCGTAGCATCGGTCATGGGACGGTCCCTTATGCATATATTCCTCCAGTGGAAACAGTTCCAGAAATAGGAGAAGGCTCGGGAATTCCTGCAGCTCCTCTTCAAACTTCACCTTCTCCCTCTTCCACTCAAGATGATGAACTGGCTAATCTGGCCAAGAAACATCGTGAAGGGTATATTGCCCCCGAGGAAACTATTTCTCCCGATAAGTCAAAGTCTTCCCAAGTGTCGCCACTTCGCGCTTCCGAAGGGGATGTTCCTAGCACCGACGAGCACATATTTCAGGGTTTGGGGGATCTCCCCTTACCCGAGACTATATATACTTCAGAAGATTTCAGGAAGGACCCTTTAGTCTTCACTTCTTCTGAAGAAACTACTCCTGCTAAGGCTAAAGAGCCTGCCGCACCAGTCTAGCTTCAGACTCGGGTTGGTTGGGGGGACACACACACCACTTAGGATGCACTTTATACCGCAGCATTAGCATTCATTGCTCTTCTTTCTCCGTGAATCCATTGATTCTAATCTTTACTTATTTTATCGTGCAGGTACAATGTCTCGGTCTTATTATGATATAAGAAAGCTTCGTCGCAGCATGTCCAATCCTCCTCAGGATGTCGAGCATGATCGCCGGGATGACCGCGGCAGGGAGGAAAGAAGACCTTATGATCCCTATCGATCTCGGCCCTCACGCTCCCGCTCACCAGCTCGTCCGGAACAAGAAAAATCCAAGAGCTATCAAGGTCGTAGGGAGGAGGATAGACCACAATCTAGGGATTCCACTTCCTCCCATGAAAAGCGGAGTAGAGAGAGAACTCCTCCAAAGGAAACTGGGTCCAGAAGTAAGCAAAAAGTCTCTGCTACTAAACGACCTAGAACAGACAAGGGTTCTACAGAATCTTCTTCAGGAAGGGACACTGAACTAACAATCCTCGCTCCTCCTCCACCAGATGCAGGAACCGCAGTAAGGCTGGCATATTTAAAGGAGCAATTTCCCGAGCACTACTTCGAGACTCTGACCTTTCTACCTACCCTTGAACCTATTTCTTCTAATTGGGCAGAGGAGGCCAAAGCAAAGATTGATTTGGTGGAAAAACAATATACCGAGATGTTCAAGTATTCTCGCAATCTTTCCAGAATCATCCGCACTCTAATGACAAATGCTGACTCAATGCACAAAACTGCGGAGGAAGATGCTAAGGCCTTAAAGACCTTAGGAAAGGACTTAGAAGACACTCAAGCCCAACTAGCTGTCGCTCAAAAGAACGCTTCTAATTTCAAACAGCAGTTTGAGGACATGCAAAAGCGTTATCATGACTTACTTGAGTCCCACACTCAGGAGCGTTCTGAGTTGAAAAAGCAAGCTGACGAGGCCAAATCAGAGGCTGCTAAGACACGCTTTGCTTATGCTGAGCTTGAGCAGAAAAACGCCGAGTTAGCGAAAAGGAGTGCTGAGTTAGAAAAGAAGAACGCTGACTTGGCTTCAAAATTGTTGGAGGCGGAAAACAGGGCTGCTCTGGCTGAGGGCAACGTGGAATGCGCTATTAAATCTGCGGAGGAAACCCGCAAACAATTATCTGAGGCGGAGGTTGATATTCAGGGCTTCGGTGAGCTAATGATAGAATTCTTCGCGCACATTATTCGTCGTCGAAACATTTCTTGGATCGAGGACTATCCATCCACTCTGGTTCATGTGTGGAATCAAATCGTCGAGTGGGAAAAAGAAGAACTTAAAGTCGATTCCCTCGATGAGGATAAGCTGATGGAGAAGTACTTGAGAGACGACGAACCGGAGCGTCTAGCTGAAGGGCGCCGTCTAATTGCTGAGGCCATGGAAGAAGAGAGGCGGAAGTCTAAACAGAAAACCATTCCTGAAGCTGGTTCCTCTTCTTCTGCTCCTGTAACTCCCGAAGTAGAAGGGTATGATCCCGAAAACCCGGGAATTCCCCGAACAACTTTACTATCTCCCATTCCTGAAATAACTCCAGAGGTAGTAGTCACCCCCGCTGAAAAGTCTTCAGAAGGTATCCCTATCTTTTCTCCTCAATTTGTCAAGGCTACTACTACCTTTGGCTACATGACTGAATGTTCGATGAGAAATCCTTTGCTCTCGCCTGAGTTGATAACCGATGTTTCTCATTTTGTAGGCATTGAATCATTCGCAAAGACAGACGTAGCTCAAGGAGCTACCGCTGGGACAAAGCCCGCTGATAGGGTCGAAGAAGGGGAAGACAAGGCTGCTTCAACTGACCTGGGGGAAAGAAGCGAACCAACTAAGGTCACTACTCCCCATGATGAAGAAATGATTGCAGCTTTAAAAGACGACGGAGGAGACGAGGGGCATGATGAGGAACCGGAGGTTACAATAACCGGGGAGTCAAAAAGCGCCGATGACGTTACCTTGGCGGCCATGAAGGCTGATCAAGACAAGCGCTTGCAATTGAAGGCTGAAGAATTAGACCCTGAGGTCCTCAAGCCCCTCGCAGTTGTGGATGCAGGTTCAAGGTTAGTTGTTAAGCTCTCCACTAGATCTATTACCGAAGAGCTTGCTAAAAAATCTTCTCTTGATTCCAGTGCCCCGCCCTCTGGGAAGAAGTCTGCTGGCTCCAGTACTACATCTTCAGGGAAAAAGAAATCAAAGCGAATCTTGACTGAAGCCGAGAAGGAAGCAAAGGACGCGGAAAAAGCTGCCAAGAAATCGAAGGCTCATCCCAAACCCAAATAGTGGGTTCCCCTGTATCTTTTTAGCATCTTTGTAAACCAATAAGTGCTGCTACACCAGCAGCTTCCGCACTTTCTTTTTCAGTTATTTCCCTGTACAAATTCATTCATTTGTAAATAAAAATAATTCACTTTTTGCAAAGTTTATTTGTTAGCAGTTCTGCACTTATGTAAAAATGCATATCTACAGTTATGAAACAAAGTTGTGGAGAGGGGATATATGTGTATGTATATGTGTCCCCAGTCAATCTCCATAAGTTATTCCGTGCTTAACCATGCAATCTGAATGCTCCCGATTCTCTAACGGGATAGCATTTCCTGTGTCATCAATACCTGTTGTTTTTCCTGGCATTTCTTTTATACTCTCTCTCATTCTCTTGAGAGTTAGAGTTCGAGTTCAGTCATTTGTCTATTCCCCGGTCGTTCAACGGGAAAAGATTTCTTTCTCGGCGCTTGGTCGGAGACGCCTTTATACTCTCTTTCTCTCTGGAAAGTTAGAGTTCGGAGTTGAACCTCTTTCTCAGCGCTCAGTCGGAGACGCGTTTATACTCTCTCTCTTTCTCTGGAGAGTTAGAGTTCAGAATAGAATTTCTTTTTCAGCGCTCAGTCTGAGACGCTTTTATACTCTCTCTCTTTCTCTGGAGAGTTAGAGTTCGGAATAGAATTTCTTTTTCAGCGCTCAGTCTGAGACGCTTTTATACTCTCTCTCTTTCTCTGGAGAGTTAGAGTTAGAATGTCGTTTTCTCATTCTTTTACGTCTTATCGCACAAATAATCATTGTGCTTCTTTTTATGTCCAAGCTGTTTTCAACCTTTTTTAGGCTCTGAGTTATCCTGTATTTTATAATCACAACAGAACAACTAATGAATGTAAATGCATAAAAGTAAATAACACACAATATTTTTATAGTGGTTCAGCTAAGTCATAGCCTACATCCACTTTATAGTCCTTTATTCATATCATCAGATTTTCCCAAGGCAAGTCGTGCCTTATTACAGAGTCTACAAAAAGAACAGCAAAAAGTATAGCATTTCTAATCCAAATATCGCATTAAGTGTTGGGCATTCCATGCTCGAGGGACTTCTTCGCCATCTACGGTCGTTAACTTGAATGTTCCTTTATCAAGTTTCCGTTGGATGACAAAGGGTCCTTCCCATTTTGGGCCGAGGTGAGGAAGAGATGGAAAAACTCTCTTTAGCACCAAATCTCCTGGTTCAAAAGTTCTGAGGCGAACTTTTTTGTCATAATAGCGTGCCATCTGACGCCGATGTCTTGCTGCACGCAAGTCTGCTTCGTCCCTTTTCTCTTCGACTTCATCAAGAGACTCAAGTAAAAGTGCCCGATTCGTCATCGGGTCATAATACGTCACCCTGTGGGAAGGAACTTCCAGTTCAACTGGAATTACTGCTTCTGAGCCAAAGGAGAGAGAGAAAGGGGTATGACCGGTAGCCGTTTTAAACGTTGTTCGATATGCCCACAAGGCTAGGGGCAATTCATTAACCCATTTTGCCTTTGCACGCTCTAATCGCTTCTTGAGGATGGATTTTATTACCTTGTTTATCGCCTCTACTTGCCCATTCGATTGCGGATAGGCAACTGCAGTATATCGTTTGTCTATCTTATATTTCTGGCAAAAATTTCTGAATTCAGTGCTATCAAATTGGGTCCCGTTATCAGTAATAATCGTCCTTGGGATCCCGAATCGGCATATAATATTTCTGACCACAAAACTTATCACCTTTCTTGCGGTGATCTTAGTCAAGGGCTCAGCTTCCACCCACTTTGTGAAATAATCCACGGCTACTATGGCATACTTAGCTCCCCCTTTAGCAATCGGTAAAACTCCAATGATATCGATTCCCCATGTGGCAAATGGCCAAGGACTCACCATCGATTTAAGCTGGGTTGACGGTGCCCTGGGGATTTTGGCGAATCTCTGGCACTTATCGCAGCGTCGTGAATAATCAGCTGCATCTTTGTTGATCGTAGGCCAGAAGTATCCGTACCGCAATATTTTCTTTGTTAAAGTTTGACCTCCTGTATGATCTCCACACTCACCTTCGTGCACTTCTCTCAGTACACGTTTGATGTCGTCGTGTGCGATACATCGTAACAGGGGCATAGAAAATCCTTGTCTATAGAGAGTATCGTCTTGCATAACATATCTGGCAGCTTTGCGAACTACAGCTCTTTTCTCACTTTTCTTCGATGGGAGTGTCCCATTCTTAAGAAAACTCTTGATTGGAGTCATCCATGACTCCTTCTCTGGTTCCGCTTCATGAATGAATTCAATTTCCATTGACTCAAAGCTTGGCGACTCCAACGTTTCAATTGGAATTACCTCAGTCTCTTCTGGATTGTCGGAACTAGCCAATTTTGCTAGTCTATCCGCTTTCTGGTTTTCTACTCTGGGAATATGTGTTATGTTGTACCGCTCTAAGCTATTTAATAGCTCTTTCACTTTCTTGAGGTAAGCGACAAGTCGAGGTCCTCGAGCCCCGAATTCCTCAGGTACTTGACAAACAACAATCTTAGAGTCACAAAATATGTCCATCATTTTTACTCCGAGGTCTTTAGCGAGTTTCAGCCCGGCAATCAGGGCTTCATACTCAGAGTCATTGTTTGTTGCTGAAAATTCTAATCGCAGGGCATAATATAACGACCGTCCCTCGGGAGTGACTAAGACAATTCCAGCTCCGGATCTTCGGTCATTTTTAGCTCCATCTGTATATAATTTCCACGGATTCATCTCTAGCTTATCATCGGATTTGACCACTCGGTCATTGATTATTTCTTCCTCTGGAATGGTGAACTCCGCAATAAAGTCTGCTAGAGCTTGCCCCCTGATTGACTTTCATGGTTGAAAATTCAAATCAAACTGGCTTAGTTCTATGTTCCATTTAATCAACTTCCCGACGCTTCGGGTCTCTGCAACACCTGTCTTAACGGCTGATCGGTGTATATGGTTATTGGATGGGCTTGGAAGTAGTGACGAAGCTTTCGGGATGCAATCAGGAGGCTGTAAGCAAGCTTCTCGATCTTTGGGTAGTTGCGCTCTGCCGCTGCTAATTTCTTACTCACATAGTATACTGGCCTTTGTACTTTGTCTTCTTCTCGAACCAGGGCTGTGCTGACAGCGTGAGCCGAGACTGCTAGATAAACAAATAGTTCTTCGTGATCTACGGGCTTTGATAAGATTGGCGGTTTTTCTAACAGCTCTAACAGATTTTGAAAGGCCTCGACACAATCGGGAGTCCACTGGAAGTTCTTCTTTCCCCTTTTTATCAAATCAAAAAACGGAACGCATTTATCGGTGGCTTTGGAGATGAATCTACTCAGCGCCGCTACCTTCCCTGCCAGACTTTGGACGTCTTTAATTCTCCTTGGTTCTTCGATATTTCTAATCGCCGCTATCTGGCTAGGGTTGATCTCAATTCCTCGGGAACTCACAATGAAGCCAAGGAACTTTCCCGACGCTACTCCAAATGAACATTTTAAAGGATTCAATTTCATACGGTATTTTCGCAAGATACCAAACATTTCCGCTAAGTCTTGCGTATGACTGGGAGACTGCTTTGATTTAACAAGCATATCATGCACATAAACTTCCATAGTTTTTCCTATTTGATCATAAAACATTCTATTTACCAACCGCTGATAAGTAGCTCCAGCGTTTTTTAATCCGAAGGGCATTACAACATAACAATATAGCCCCAAATTCGTAATGAAACTTGTATGCTCTTGGTCTGGTACATGCATAGGAATTTGATTGTATCCAGAGTACGCATCCATGAAAGAGAGAAGTTCATGACCTGCTGTCGAGTCTACAAGCTGGTCAATCCTGGGAAGTGGGAAACTATCCTTTGGGCAAGCCTTATTTAAGTCTGAAAAGTCAATACAAGTTCGCCACTTTCCGTTTGGCTTCTTTACCAAAACGGGATTCGATATCCAGTCGGGATAAGTCGAATCTCGAATAAATCCATTTTGCTTCAATTTCTCTACTTCCTCTTTGAGAGCAGCCGACCTCTCTGGGCCCAGCATGCGTCTCTTTTGCTTTACAGGCGGATGCTTCAGATTTACATTCAATTTGTGACTGATAATGGAAGGCGATATCCCACACATGTCAGCATGGGTCCAGGCGAACACATCTAAGTTCGCCTTCAAGAAGTCCGTCAGCTCTTCAGCACGACGTGGATCCAATTGGGAACCAATCTTCAAAACTTTCGTCGGATCAGCTTTATCAACAGGAATTTCCACTGTCGCTTCATTAGGAGTTGCATTCTTAGCTTCTGGTTCCTCGTCTTTTCTAGGATCCAGGTCTTCAGGTGTTCCTTTGGGCAACTCCCTTGGGTTCAGTCTCTCTAATTGCTATGCCGAGTCCCCCTTCGAGGGAGACGAGGCATCCTTACTTTCAGCATTAACTCCTTTCATCAGCATCTTCAGTTCAGCCACATAGCAGGCCCGTCCAGAGACCTGATCCCCTCTTATTACTCCAGTTCCGGCTTCGGTTGGGAACTTTAGTAACAAGCACCAAGGGGCGATACAAACTCTAAATTCAGCGAGGGCAGGTCTCCCTAAAAATGCGTTATAGGGCGAATCTACGTCCAATACTACGAATTGAAGCATTCGCACTCTTCTACGTTCTCCTTGCCCTAAAGTCACGGGCAACTCTATGTATCCCATGGGAGCTGTCGTCGCTCCGTTGAAGCCTCTAATCCATCCTTCACAAGGTTTCAGATCTTCGGGCTCAAGCTTCATCTGATCAAATGACTTCTTGAACAAAATATTAACGGAACTTCCGTTGTCTACTAATACCTTATGGACCAAGGCCGGCCCAATAGTGGTAGTAATAACCAACGGATCATTGGTGGGAGATTGTATTCCCGTGTTGTCTCGGCTGCGAAATACCACGTCATCGAACATGGTTTTTTGTTGTTTTATAGGGGTGACATCTTCCAAATCGTCACCTTCATTCACATCTAGATGCTTGGCAGCATTCACATATTGGTCCATTGACCTAAAACTTCGGATTGCCGGGTGAGGTCCGCCTACTATGGAGTTGATGACGATCCCTTTACCTTTCTGCTGCGCGGTAGGCTTAGGAGCAGGTAGGATCTGTTTTGGAGCCTGCTCTCCTTGCCCCCTGTCCCTTGGGACAACCTTGTACTCATCCAACTTTCCTTCACGCAGCAGCTTTTCAATTACATCCCTCAAATGCCGACACTCATTGGTCGAATGTCCATGTGTTCCGTGAAACAAGCAAAATTTCCCTGTCGCCATTTCTTTCTCGGTCGAATCACGAGGTGGCGGTCTTTTGTACTGCAACACATTGTACGTATCCAGGTAAATATTTTCCAGGGTGTCATTCAATGGTGTATAGTTCTCGTAGTTTTGGAATCGGGGCCTTTTGTTTGGGTCGCTTCCCCTATTTCTGTTTCTCCTGTTACCGTTCGAATTACGGTTGTTGTTGTTTCCCCCATTTCCAGTATTGCTGTTTCCACCCTTGTTTCCTACATTTACTTCAACCTTGCCAGAACTTTCCCCAGACTGCTTCACGGCAATATTACTCTGCACATTCTCCTTTGAAGCCGTCTCAGACTTTCTTTTTCGGTTTGCCCTGGCTTCCTCTCGTCTCAGATAAATATCGGCTTTTTCGTAGAATATCGCCCTTGTGGGGGGTGTTTTCCCAGAAAGGTAGTCTCCAAACTCGGATTCAGGATCGATTCCTTCCTTCAATGCCATCAGAATAGTGGGCTCGTGCGGGTCACTGACCTCAGTTACAGCTTGGTTAAAACGATCTAGATATGCCCTTAAAGACTCTCCCGGTGCCTGTTTGATTCTCGACAATTCAATAACACTCTTGGACTTTCGGGCATGTAGTCGGAACTGGTTCATGAAACGCTCGCTTAGTTCTTTGTAATTAGAAATTGACCGAGGAGGAAGTCGGGTAAACCAAAATAATGCCACATCTTCTAGGTAGATTGGGAATGCTTTGCACTTCACTTCATCAGGGGCAGCAGCGGCATTCATGAGCCACGAATACCGCATCAAATGCTGTCCTGGATCAGTCCTTCCGTTATATTTGTCCATCTGTGGCAAGTTAAAGCGTCGGGGAAACTGGAAGTCTAGGATATCGTCAGTGAACGGAGTATGGCTTCGCTCAATGCCATAGTCTTCATTTGTATAATTCCGGCTCTCGGACATAATTCGGCGAACCATTGCCTGCACATCGGCACTCGTTAGGGGCTGCTCAGGTTCCCTGGCCCTAGTGTCCGAGTTCCTTCGGGGCTCTTGCTCAGGAGATGCCCTTCTTCTTCGGGCTGCCTCTGCTCGATTCCTTTCCCTGCGTTCCCGGTCGATCTCGGGAAGAGGGGACTGGAGTCTTTGCCCCCGAGTGGGGCTATCGTTTCCTAATGCTCGCGCGATATCCTCGCGAGATCCCAAAGATCCAAACGTTAGCTGCTCCACGTTCTGAGGTCGTTCGAGTGGCCTTCGTTCACGGGGCCTCTCTTCCTCGGAAGATGAAGATTGATCTATGGGTGTGTGACGAACCGGTGATGGAGTTCTCTGCCGGCGGAGCTCATTGATCTCCCGACTCATGAGCCTCATATTTTCCTGCATCATGAGATTAGTGCTTTCATGGACTCTCATAGCTTCCCTCGTGCTCTCAAGCATATCAAGCAAGCGCGAGAAATCTCCTTGAGTGATGGGAGCAGATGGATTGACCTGATCTCCAACCCTGGCAGCTGGAATTGGAGCATTCGTGGGGACTCGAGTAGATGTTCCAGCTTCACCAAGCATCGGGTCGGATCGGAGGTAGGAAGTCGGGTCGGATCGGAGCTGGGGAGCCTGGTCGGATCGGTGTGCAGCGAGCAACTCGGGTCGGTTCAGATTGGGGGAGTGCACTGCTTCAGAGTCTCCTACCCGGATCGGATCGGAGCTCTCCCCTTGCTGTCGGTTCGGATTTCCTGCATTGATTCTTCCTGCTGCTGAACTCTGCCCCCGAGACCTTGTTACAACAGCATGTTGCTGATCTTCGCCAGCTCCATTTCCTTGAACAAACTGAACTTCCTTGCCTTTTCCTTTGGCCATGAGTTTTTGACAATTACTTCAACGAATGTAAGAAAGCGGAGAAACTTAAGGATTCACTTCTTTGAACTCAACGGTCCAAAAAGTAGAAAGAGATCCCGGAAAATAAAGAATTTAGATGAGGATTCTCAGTGAAAGCACCAAAATGTTAGACCCAAAAGTGGTTCTAACACCCAAATTGATTTGAAACAAGATAAAACAAGATAGAAATAAAAATGAACACACAAGATTTATAGTGGTTCGGCGAACAAATGCCTACGTCCACTTCTTCTTTACTATATTCAATAATTCAATTACAAATACAATGATAGATTCACTCACAACTCACTTTTGTTCACTCAATTGACTAAAACAATAAATAAAAGATGATTTGGATTCTCCGGGAGTAAAAGAGTTCGGATGATGGAGGTACTTGGATTCTCAAAAGTGCTGAAAAAAGATCCTTCTCTTTGTCTCTAGATGGGGTATTTATAGGTGTGAATTTGCTTGAGATTCAATCCGGGTCGGAACACGTGTCATCCATCGCACTCTCTTCGGGTTCGGATGAACTATCAAGCTGACAACACATCAAAGAGATGGACGTTAGGGGTAGGAATTAGTCATATCCGGTCCGGTTCTCCAGGCGATTTTATAGGAGATTAACATAGATCATGGGTGTGGGTCGGAGACATGCAGGTAAGGGGTTCGGATCGGGATACCCGATCCGACCCGGATTGGTTTGGGCGTCACTCCTTCTCTAACCTATTCCGCTCCGCTCCTGTGCTATGGCGAGCAGATGACCTTCCGATCCGTTCGAGATTTATTCATCTTCCGTTCCGATCAGATAAGCTTTGCCAATTTATCCAGTAAGAGACATCCGATCCGAACAGAGAACTCTATCCGATCCGAACCGATATGCTGCTATCAATCTGAATTGTGGTGTTTTCTTCCGATCCGAACCGGAGTCTTATAGCTTAAAATACTCTTCAATGGTTGGTTTCTTGACTTTGTGTTGCCTAGTTCACAAAGTAGGCTAACAGGTACCATGATACACTGTGCATCTTGAATTGTGTCAGGTTGCTATAAGAAGGATTGATACACCTTATGGTGGGACCAACACAAGGTATCTACACGCAAGAGAGGGCCGATTGAAACAGACATATGGAACATTAATACAAGTAGGGAGCCAATCGATAGGGTAGTAAGGGTACATATAACATCTTCATGGAATTAGGCTGATTGAGGTAAGATCCTCATACTACATGTACACCTGAAGGCTACCACAATTGTGGAGATTGGGATCATGTTGTAATATTATCATTTAATATAGATTACTAGTTAGGACACTAGTTAGGCAGTGCAGAGATATAGAAATCAGGATAACAGGGTAGTAGCGAAGAAGAGAAAGAGTAGAAGCGCATTCAGTTTACCTTGCCTTATCTTGTCTTAAGTTATATTGTTTTATGGTATTGTCCTATTTTTAGTTTATTCATATCATGATCCTTTATCTTGTTTACATGATGTAAAATCACTGGACTTACCAGACTTATTTCTGACCTGTTTTCTTTCATCTTCTTTTCCTTCATTCCCCCCTCCCCCCTCCCCTCCAGGTTCACAGGGAGGGAATATCACCACTTAGCTTGGTTTCTCTTTCCAAGCTCGAAGATTCTGTGATGTATGGCTTGGAACCTCTTATCTTTGGCTATCGTTATGATTGCACTTTAATTTGGGGACTTATGCTACTTGGCTATGTTTTATGCTTCTTATATACTTGGAAGTTTTTGAATCAAGACAGAAGTTTTATGTAATACTTTTAAGTATGATTGAGTCAATTGTTGTAAAAGCTTGACTGAACTACGTTGCTTATAAAATGACTTTATTTTCTGCTGCTTTATTTGTCTGTCTTGTAGTTTATCTGCATCTCTTACCTATAACGCTTCACTGAAGTTAATGCATTCCCTTTGTGAGTGACATTAATGAACATGGGGTGTATCACTTGGTATCAGAGCTAAAGGTTACCAGAACAGATAAAGGATTTTGAAACCCGTTTTCAAAAGCATTTTTTAAAGAAGTATTTTCAAAAAGATGTTTTAAACAAGATTTTTCTAAAGAAAAGTTTTGTTTTAAAGGCATATTTCCCAAAGCCGTATGCACTATCTTTTGATCCTCTGTTTGAATCCTTGTTTTCCTTCTTTACTGAGTCTCTGGGGATCCTAGCTTTCTGGGAGGTAACCTCATCGCGGCATGGCTCCGTAGGCTTGATGAGACTACGACACCTGTCAAAGGGCGAAGAAGTGCCCAACTTCCATATAGCCGCAGTAGTTTCACCTACGGCTAATTTTCTTTCATGCTTTGTAGGGTTTTCCATGAGATGGAAGCAGCTTTGAAGAGACTTGTCAACAAGCCACACAAGGATGGCAAAGATGAGAATGAGGGAGTTTGTCTAAGGAGCACAACCCAAGGATGATAAACTCATGGATATGGACTTGGTTCACAAAGGAGGAAAGAATAGAAAAATCTAAGACAAGAGGAAGTGTCATTATTATGGTATAACGGGTCATATAATTAAGGACAAGGGCAAGAACAAAGGATATGATTTTCATGAGGGCAAGTGCATGCTCTCACCACCAGCGTACCTAAGAGAGAGGTATTAAAGTTTCAGTTGAAAAAGTCTAGTTTTTCTTTTTGATCATCCTGTTAGAACTCTTTTTGATTTTAGCGCTTCACATTCGTTTATATCTGCTTCCATAGTTGAGTCTCTGCACCTTAGTGCTTGTATAGTAGAAGGTCCCATTATTTTCTCAAATCCAATTGGTGGTTCGGTTCATTTATCTTTGGTTTGTGAGGATTTGAAAATAGCTATATAAAGTATTGAGTCTAAGTGTGTTTTTTTGGTTTCATGGGCTATGGGTTGATTTTAGGCATGGATTAGTTAGCTATTAATTGTGAAAGAAGGGTAGTTAGACTTTTGACTTGCCTCGGGAATACCCTCGAGATTTCGTGCGATCCTAAGGGATCAGTTTGGCTTAGCTACCTAGAATCACTTGATGCATCTATCGATGATTTGCGATCCGTTAGAGTATTCCATAAGTACGCAGATGTTTTTGATTAGGTTAGGGGTTTGTCCTCTAAAACGCGAGATAGACTTCGGCATATATCTAGTTGATAATGCAAAGCTAGTTGCATTACCTGTATGACACATGAATCCAAGGGAAAAAAGGGCTCAACAAGCAAGTTAAGGAGTTGCTTGGGAATGGGTTTGTTTGGCGAAGTATTTTTGAATGGGGTGCTCCAGTAGTGTTCCTAATAAGGAGGATGGTTCTCTTCGGTTATGCGTGGATTTAAGAGAATTAAACAAGCAGACTAAGAAAAATAGGCACCCACTTTCAAGAATAGATGATTTGTTTGCCCAGCTTGTAGATGCGTCTATTTTCTCCCAACTAAATTTGGCTATAGGATTTCATCAGCTAAGGGTAGCTGAGGACAGTATAGACAATACTGCTTTTAGAACCCCTAACGGTTTCTTTGAGTAGCTCGTCATGCCTTTCGGTTTGACGAATGCACCCGCTTATTTTGTTAAACTGATAAGTAGGGTGTTTAGGGATTTCCTTAATAAATTGTAGTAGTCTTCGTGGATGATATCTCGATTTTCTCAAAGCATGAGGGAGAACATGCTTTGCATTTAAGAGAATCCATGGATACACTTCGAGCACATCAACTTAATGCGAAGTTCTATAAAATATCATTTTTGGAGAGAAGAAGTAAAGTTTCTAGGACATATGGTGTCCAAAGAAGGGATAACAGTAAATCCCGCAAAAGTAGTTGCGGTGCAAGACTGGAAGGTCCCAAAGAATGCAACAGAAGTAAGAAGCTTTCTTGGACTAGCGTGCTAATATACGAAGTTCATTAAGAACTTTGCAAAGGTATTAGCCCCACCTACTTGATTAACAAATAAGAATCTAACCATTGCTCGGGATATTGGTTGTGATGTCGATTTCCAACAATCGAAGAAGGCACTTATAATGGCCCTAGTTTTGACTTTTACCTTACGGTAGTAAAAGGCTTACGGTATACACGGATGCATGCGGCATGGGACTAGGCGCCATTTTGACATGAAAAGGAAGGGTAAGGTCGTAACGGATGCCTTAAGAAGAAAAAGGTTGACTTCAAGTCCTCTTTAGGTGGAAAGGAAAAATTCAGTATACATATCAATCCTTGATTTTAAAACCTTCAGTTAAGTTAGCAGTTGGCATCGCTAGGAGTAAAACCTACGCTTTTGGATCAAATAAGTACTTCACAAAGAAAAGACTCTCAGATAGTTGACGCAATGGATAAGTTAAGTTGAGAAGATACCTCTAATCACCTTAATAAATGCATTTGGTAACATGGTTAGCATCTGTTTATTTTCAAGAGATAGTTCTTCTACATGGAATACCCTATAGTGAATTTTGAAGACCCTTTTGAGGAAATGTTAGCATGACACGGCATAAGTTCTAGTGCTAAGTATACTGGAAGAAGAAAAGGTGGAATGAGAGGCGATAGTGAAATGAGTTCCAACGCATATTCTGGAAACAGAATTAAAGAAGCTACACAATCGTAAATTTAAGATAGTCAGAGCAATATGGAGTGAAGCTCAAGAAGATGCGACTTAGAAGACTGAAGACTACATACGCACATCATACCCTTTTTGAGGGTATATCCTTGATCTCTCTTTTTCTGTAAAGTTTATTTGCTAGTATTTTTCTTTTATGTATATCCTCTCAGTCCTATCCTCGATCATCAAGTATAAGCCAATGGATGCAAACATGTATTTGAGACATGTTATGTTTGGTGAATGCAAGTGGATGTAAGTGTTTGCTAGTGGTTGCACGTGGATGCATATACACACACACTAGGCACTAGATCGGCTCCGTCACTTCCATATTTCATATGCATGAGTGAATTTTTATATATATGGATTGAAACTTGATGTGTTATCATATGGATGTTGCATTTGTATGAATGATTGAGCACTCATGTAGAAGTTAAAAGTACGATTAGGAATAATTGCATACATGATAGACCCATAGCACTGACATAATTTGCATAAAGGAGGTCAACTGAATCAGTAGACTGCCTGATTTTGCATTAGATAAGGGCATGTACACACACTATGCATATGATCATGAAAGCATTAGAAATCTTTTTAAGGACAATGGATGCCTGTGATTGATAGTTGAGTAGATAGATGTTGGATGTTAGGACATATTATTCTTAACTTAGAGATTTTAGGGACGAAATCCTTTAAAGGAGGGGAGAATGTAACACCCCGTATTTTCTATGAATGTTAAAATAACGAATTAAAGAATAGTTAATTTTAAAAGTGGGAATTAAGGGAAACAGGTTACGCCATTGCATTCATCTCGGAATTCTACGTGGGATAGAGTCCGAGTTTGCGTAAATCGGACAACGTATGAAGAAGTTATAAGTCGTAAAAGTTTGCATACGCGCAAGGAAGTATATATACACACACACACACAAAATCATCTCCAGAACAAAAATAAGTCAAAGACGAGTGAGCAGGAAAGATCCTGCTCAAATGGTGTCGACCCCTCTTAAGGATGGTCGACATCGGTGTCGGCCCCCCTTAAGGGGGTAGACCCCTTCCGAGAACCAATTCCTGTGACGATTTTTGTAGTTCTGAGCGGATGTGGCCTTCTCTAATTGGCCCGGTGACGAATTCTGATGTATTAGGGCTTATGTGTTGAACTGTGATTGGCTAAGTGACACATCTCTTTGGTTTGGACGGCTCTGATTTCTCCTAGACTAACCTAAAGGCTAGAATTAATCCTAGACTTCTATATAATCAACTCAAACCCTAAACCTAAAACACATAAACACATTCTATGAAACCGTCATGCTCTCCCTCTCTGAACTAGCGTAGCCTCCATCTTCTAAAAACTAGAATATCTTCTTCAACTAGAAATCAATTAGAAGAACATCAATAGTCTACATCAAAGGAATAGCTTAACAAATTAAGAAATCGGATTCCAGAATACAAGAACTGTTCTTTTTCTGAAAGTTCAGTGATATTTCAGATTTAAATAAATAAAAGTCATGACTTGAAATAAATTGAATCTAGAAATGTGCCTAATTGTGATTCTGATTCATGTCTATCCTTTTGACAAATCTGAAATTAACTATGCCTATGAGACTATTGTGATTTATACAATTGGACTTACCATATTGTATATTAATTTGGTGATGCTTTTATGTTATGTTATGTACATGTTCATAAGCTAAGTCATGTTCATATATGCTTATATGTTTAGATCTACATGCTTGCTTTTATGTTATGTTATGTACATGTTCATAAACTAAGTCATGTTCATATATGCTTATATGTTTAGATCTACATGCTTACATGTTTAGATCCAAGTTAATATATATGTTTAAGATCTATGTAAATTCCAGTTCATATGCTTAAGATTTATGTTCATTGGATCTAAGTTCACATTGATAGGCTTGATTAAGTTTATATTGTTCATGAAAAATTGTATTACACATGCATAGTTAGATTCATATTATTTTGTGTTGTTGGAATGCTACATGTTCCTTTCTTTTCCCTTTTGTTTATGAGTTAGGCTAGTTTGCGAGCCTAACGTTCTATGTAAATTATGCGAACAAATAACGGGGAGAAACGTTGGGGTAAAACATTAAATTACATGCTAATGGCATAGATTGGCTCATAATCATGTAAATGATTAATAGCATGAAGTGGAATAATTTGTATACCATTAATTATGAACATAATTTAAATAGTAAATGTGACATGACAACACTTGTGGATAATTTACATATAAACTTGACATAATTGATGAATATGTAAATTAAATAAAGGATGAACATGCCTAACCCGAGGTTAGAATGAGTTGTGGTGTAAAACTGCCCGAAACCGCCTAGCACATCTAGTAACCGCAACAATACCTATCTAATATGAGAGGTTAGTGCTTCATGCCCAAGAAAAACCTGAGGTTAGATTGAGTTGTGGTGTAAAACTGCCCAGAACCGCCCGACACATCCATTAACTGTAACAACACAGATCTAATGTGAGAGGTTGGTGATTAATAAATCAACTAATGCTAATGAACAATACATTCTAAGAATGGTAGGGTTAAGTTAACTAAGGCAACACTTAACCAGTACAACATGTTAATTAAACAAATGGTAGGGTTAAGTTAACTAAGGAAACACTTAACCTATATAACATGATGTATGGTAGAGTTAAGTAACACAGGAAGGCAACACTTAACCAATATATAACATGATGTATGATAGGGTTAAGTTACATAAGAGAACAACACTTAACCAATGTAACATGATGAAGGAGTGGGGTTAAGTTAATTGAAAACACTTAACCAATACAACATGATGTGTAGGTGGGTTAAGTTGACATGAATTGACAACACTTAACCAATATTACATGAACAAAGCGGATAGGGTTAAGGCAAGCTTAACCAATAATACGTATTGACTTGATCAGTAGGAGGGTTAAGTACATCTCATGTAGGTGGGTAATATTTGTATATATAGGACGACAAACGTAACCGTTAATAAACATGCTTGTATCGGTGGGAGGGTTAAGTACATCTCGTGTAGGTGAGTAATATTTGTATATATAGGCCCACAAACTTTACCAGTAGAAAACCCTAGTAATGGGGACCCATCTCAGCAGTAACCCACATAAATGTATAATGGTACCCTGAACTAGGCAGGGTACCATGATACATTGTGCATCTTGAATTGTGTCAGGTTGCTATCAGAAGGATTGATACACCTTATGGTGGGACCAGCACAGGGTATCTACACGCAAGAGAGGGCCGATTGAAACAGACATATGGAACATTAATACAAGTAGGGAGCTAATCGATAGGGTAGTAAGGGTACATATAACATCTTCATGGAATTAGGCTGATTGAGGTAAGATCCTCATACTACATGTACACCTGAAGGCTACCACAATTGTGGAGATTGGGATCATGGGCATGCACATACTCCGAAGTGGGAAAAAAGCAGGCACTGGGTACCAGTAGTCATACACTGTGCATCTTATATCGTGATGGGTTGCTATCATAAGGATTGATACACCTTATAGTGGGACTAGAATAGGGTATCTACACGCAAGAGAGGGCCGATTGACACAGACGCATGGAACATTAATACAAGTAGGGAGCCGATCGATAGGGTAGTAAGGGTACGTCTAACATCTTCATGGCAATTAGGCTGATTGAGGTAAGATCCTCATATTAGATGTACACCTGAAGGCTACCACAATTGCGGGGATTTGGATCACGTTGTAATATTATCACTTTATACAGATTACTAGTTGGGACAATAGTTAGGTGGTGCAGAGATATAGAAATCAGGATAACAGTGTAATAGCGAAGAAGAGATAGAGTAGAAGCGCATTCAGTTTACCTTGCCTTATCTTGTCTTAAGTTATCTTGTTTTATGGTATTGTCCTATTTTCAGTTTTTTCATGTCATGATCCTTTATCTTGTTTACATGCTGAAAAATCACTGGACTTACTAGACTTATGTCTGGCCTATTTTCTTTCGTCTGCTTTTCTTATGTTTCCCCCTCCCCCCTAGGTTCACAAGGAGGGAATATTACCACTTAGCTCAGTTTCTCTTTCCAAGCTCGGAGATTCTGTGATGTATGGATTGGAACCTCTTATTTTTGGCTATGGCTGTGATTGCACTTTAATTTGGGGACTTATGCTACTTTGCTATGTTTTATGCTTCTTATATACTTGGAAGTTTTTGAATCAAGACAAAAGTTTTATGTAATAATTTTAAGTATGATTGAGTCAATTGTTGTAAAAGCTTGACTGAACTACGTTGCTTATAAAATGACTTTATTTTCCGCTACTTTATTTGTCTGTCTTGTAATTTATCTGCATCTCTTACCTATAACGCTTCACTGAATGCAATCCCTTTGTGAGTGACATTAATGAACGTGGGTGTTTCATTATTTTTTGATTGAACTAGAATTACCAATCAAATAAAAATATTACTTTTTTTATTGTTTGACTGAACTAGAATTTTCAATCAAATAAAAATATCACTTTTGTTATTGTTTGATTGAACTAGAATCTTCAATCAAATAAAATATTTTGTTGTTGTTCGGTTGAATTAGAATTTTCACTCAAACGAAATATCGCTTTTAGTTGGTGTTTGATTGAAATAGAATTTTCAATCAAAATATAATATCACTTTTGTTTGTTGTTTGATTGAATTAGAATTATCAAACGAAATGAAGTATACACTTTTATTAAGTGATTGAGTTAGAATTTTCAAGCAAAAGGAAATATCAAATTTTGTCATTCTGTTGAATTAGAACATTCAACAAAAATGAAATGTAAATTTCTATCATTTTATGGAATTACTATAAAAATAGAAATGTTCATGTTTAAATATATATATATATATAAGAACATTACATTAAAAAGTTCACATTTTTAGTATAATATTAGAATATATAAATTGCACATGTTTTGAATAAAAACATGATTTCATTAAAATTTACATTTTTAATGACAAGAGTAGAAAAATGGAAAATGTTCATGTTTTGAATAAAAACATGATTTCATTAGAAAATTCATATTTTAGTGTCAAGAATGAAAATAAGAAAAGATTCATGTTTCAAAATCAAAACATGTTTTTCATTAAAATATTCATTTTAATGTAAAGTTAGAAATTAGTGAAAAGATTCATGTTTTAAAATCAAAATATGTTTTCCAATAAAATATTCATTTTAATGTAAAGTTAGAAATTATTGAGAAGAAACATGTTTTAAAATGAAAATATGTTTTTACATTAAAAATCCACTTTTTAATGTAACAATAGAAATGTAGAAAAAGAAACATGTTTTAAAATGAAAAAATGTTTTTACATAAAAAATCCACTTTTTAATGTAACAATAAAAATATAGAAAAAGAGACATGTTTTTACATTAAAAATCCACTTTTTAATGTAACAATAGAAATGTAGAAAAAGAAACATGTTTTAAAATGATAACATGTTTTTACATTAAAAATCCACTTTTTAATGTAATAATAGAAATGTAGAAAAAGAAACTTGTTTCAAAATGAAAATATGTTTTTACATTAAAAATCAACTTTTCAATGTAATAATAGAAATGTAGAAAAAGAAACATGTTTTAAACTGAAAACATGTTTTACATTAAAAATCCAATTTTAATGTAATAACAAAAATGTAGAAAAAGATTCATGTTTAAAAAAGAAAACATGTTTTACACTAAAAATTACTTTTAATGCTATAATAGAAGTTGGACAAACATGCATGTTTTCAGATAAAACATGTTTACATTTAAAACTTTGTTTTTAATGAAATGGATAAAAGTACATTTATATTACATCGCATATATTAGAATTTATATGCGTTATTAAAATTATATTTATAATTACATCGCATATATTAGAATTTATATGCGTTGTTAAAATTACATTTATAATTACATCGCATGTATTAGAATTTATATGTATTGTTAAAATTACATTTATATTTATATTGCATATATTAGAATTTATATGCACTGTCAAAAATTACATTTATATTTACATTTGCTTATATTAGATTTTATATGCAAAGTTGACCCGTCATTGGATCAATTTTCATGTACATGATTTATATTCTGTTTGACAGTACACAAATATGATATGCCAATAAAAACTTCTTTTGTTTGGAATGTTAAATATGTTAGAGAAATCGTCGAATGGTTTATATATATATATATATAAAATTATATATATATATTAAAATTAAACGAATCGCGCGCGGTAGTTCGCGTTTCGGAATCGTAACTTTAAACGATTATACTAAAAGATCCAACCGTCGGGTTTTCCCAAAACTGGAACCGTTAGGACCGCTTTGGGAAGATCTTTCCAATGATATAAGCTTGGTTAAAATCCAACGGTTAGATTTTGAGATAAGTGTAAATCAAATTTCGATAAAAACAATGCCAGGGTCGCCTATTGGCGTCGTTAAATTAATTTAGCTATATATATATATATATATATATATATATATATATATAGCGACAAATCATTATTAAATACAATTAACGACATGAAATGTTTTTAAACTATATATACACGAGAATCATTTAAAAAGACTGAGTTAAATCTCATTTAAATGATTATATGACGGTCTAAATTGAAGATCTTGAAGACGGCGATTAAACACCGGCGATCTTCACATTGAAAGGATAACTACGGATGCCCGACATTGGTTAGCTACCAGTAAAGGGTTAAAGTGGTGGTTGTCCGGACGTACTTGTTGATTGTTCGGATACGCGAGCACCTCTCTTCCATATTGGACATACGGGACGAGGAATAAGGTGACTCCGGTTTTGTTCAGGCCCAGAACGGACTTGTAAATTGATGTGTGTCCGACATTGAATTTCATTCCATGTAAATTAAATTGATTTCTACTTAATATATATATGTGGTAACGGAGAATTTATTCTCTTGCTTAACAACCTTCTTTGAGACGCATGAGCTCAAAGGTTATATATTGGTAGTTACCGATCGCATGGTGTGAATTGTCAATGTGACATGCCAAGATGCAATTGATCGAGGCTTTTGTTGAAAAGAAGAGCCTTGTGGATGATGATCAAAGCATAGCCTATTTTCGGCATAACTTTTTATATAACTTTACCTCGCGAGCCTCACACCCCGGTAGAGTCAAAAATGGGACAAGGAACGCAGAGAGTGCACACGTTTCTTTCTAGCTAGAAGTGGTATCAGGGTTTTGCAAGCCCTGACATTTTACTTATGTGGTTGATGGAATGAGGCACCTCGGTTTTATTGGTCGATTGTGACCATTTTATAGGTCCAATAGGATCGGGAAGCGTGTGTTCAGGAATTGCCAATCCACTAAAGTGTTTGTGAACCGGCCCTGCAGTATCCAAGGGTTCGCCAGCGTCCAAATCCTGAGACATTGCTAGAGTGTCTCGAATTGGTTAGGAGATCATCCCTAGCCTTGACTCGTGATGGAAACCCAATTTCCAATACGACATTACGGTTTTGATTGTAAGCTTATATATGGCGACATAGTAGGATGTGGTACTATGTCGTCTAGGATTGATACATTTATTTTGAAGTATTTTTGAAACCTATTAGACACTAATAATAATATTAAAAATATTATTTTCTATGCATCAAGCACTTTTGATCATTATGAGGTAAAATTCTGTCCTCCGGTGTGCGTTGCATTTTGTGACGGGACTTGAGTCTTATAATGATTTCATTTTCTAAAAACCATTGCGTTGTTTTTGAAACAAAATTTATTAAACATATGCACTGGGAATCCAATGGAGTAAACCCGTTCCGCGTTAGCGGCGTGGTCCTGTGATTTGCCACATTGTTAGTTAGTAAAGATTTATCATACCAGTCCCATGACTGGCTCGTAGTTTGTTTCACTTTGCAAACTCGGGTGCCCTCTTTCCACACGGGCAGCCAAACGGCAGGTTTAGGTATGGACACATTCTGGACAGGAGCTTGCTTATGAAGAGGGTGATGAACATTTTCTTTTTATCTTTTATTTCTACTTGAGACATTTAGACTTCATTAATCCTTGATGTATTTTGTGGAGATTGAGACTTATTTCTTTCTTTGTTGAGACTTCCATTTGCCAAGTGCATCCTGTAACTGCGTACTCTGATGTATGTGATGTTATGTTGTGATGACATTCTTAATTCCGCTGCAATGATTTATGTGTTAAGCTATTATCTGAGGACTGTTATTGTTGTAATTATGTTATGCTCCTATGATTATCCTTACTTTCGTACTACGGGAGTTTAGGTGTCACAATAAACATAACTGGAATGCTCAAGTTCATGTGCACAAATGCACTGCACTCAAAAGCAAGTTTGGTTTCAAATACATGTGCATATGAAAGCAATATTATCAAGCATGTGGAGTTCAAGCTAAAGAATAAAAACAAATAACTCAGGTGATTAGAAATCATCATGCAAAATTCATGGAACAAAAAAATTTGGCAATTGCAAAGTTGGACAAGTTTTTATTTAACAAGATTACATTTCTATAATTCAGCATTCAAATTTCAGTTTGTTTCCAGTTTTATTCAGTGTTAAAATTGGCATAAAATTTTTGGAAATAGTTTTCAACAGACAGGATTTGCCTTAACAAGATCAACATACAGTTTTTAGGCAAAAGAAACTTTTTTGGCAAGAAACAGGTTTTTATGTTTCTGTAACATCCTGTATTTTCGGTAATCTAATATTTAATTGAATTTATTATTTTAAATATTATATTTGGAATATTAAAGGATTTTAATATTTAAATCGATATTTAAACGAAGTATGAACATTATAAATTTATATATAATATAAATCGAGCTTGAAAATGGCGTGCAGTTCATAATATGAAGTTTTGAACTTCAACGAAATATACAGGATACGATATAAGTCAGATTTCTGTGCAACAAGAAACATTGGAACCGTATTGATGATAATTTTCATACGAAAGAGAAAAATCCAGATTTCGTGTTATAGATTGTTAAATATTTCCAATTCAATTTTTTAAATAGTTGTTATGGAAATTGCTATTAAAATATAGCGTTAATTAATATATTTAAATAGGGAAATTTAAATTATTTAACTCAAAATTTACGATATTAGGTTGTGTAAATTATATGGGAAATTGTATATATATTCTGGTTGGATATATATGATAAAAAATAATTTATTTTATTTTATTTATTTATTTGGAATTTATATAATATTTTAATCGATATTATATAAGCGTTAAAAATAGCCATTTTTGCAGAAAGTCTCCGTTTTCAATGAAATTAGTTTCATTGGAGCCGTATCATCAAATTATTTTAAGAAAATCTAATTGCGTGGTAAACCGATGTCGTATGTGACCACAGTAGCCATAAACGCCATTTCATTTTATATAGCGCCTAATTAATTCAATAAAGAGATATTTGGGTGTAACTGGAGAAGACGATCGAATTAAGCCACGAAACTAATTCCGTTGGGTTCGTATCGTCGATTATAGTCAGGATAGGTATATTGTTTGGTATTTTTTTAAGTCCGGGCAATTTGGTGTCCGAAATGGCATTGCGGCGCGTGTAAAAATAGCCTACAAGGAAACCGGTCTCAAAATGAGATGAAACTGGTGTCGTTGGGTTCGTATTAATTAATTATTATAGAACTTCAAGGTTTCAAGTTGATTGGATTTATTTAGTGATCGTGGAAAATTTAAACGCGTGTTTTTCGCTGGTTTTATAAAGGAAATTTTTACAAATGATGTCGGAATTCAACGAAACCTGTCCCATTGGATCCGGAATATTTTTCTATGGTCGGATTAGCCTTTTTATTAGAAAACAAAAATCGTTTGTAGGTTGGTTTACGCGTTACTTCACAACGAAGTTTCGTTAAATATTATAATAATAATTTTCATACCTATAACTACTCATCTTACGTCCATACCCTAATTTTTCCATAATCAATGGTCAACTACTCATTCTGGCCACCTCCACTAGTAAAAATGAAATTAACGAACCTCACGGCCCCCCAAATTTCTCCTCCTTTCTCAAAAATCACGCATCAAAATCGGAAATTTCCAAATGTAAATGGATTGAGGCACTAATATCTATCTATATACCGGTGATGATGAAATTTCAGTTATCGAGGTGGCTGAAATCGTAGCCGTAAGTCACGGCGTTCGTGAGGGTCTTGCGAGCGACTGGGTAGGCCAGAAGCGATGGGATTTGGGTTGGTGATGGACGTCGTTGGCGCGCTTCAAGTGGCATTGGTGGATGGATGACTGATGTCCTAATTTGGCGTAGGGCAGAATACTTCCGATTCGAGCATGAGTATCATGTGAAACCTGAACAAAAACGAGGTAGTGGATTTAAGGCCTGGGTCAAGCAAATCGGGGACGAAACAGTTGCTTGTCTGACCAACCATGGATTTGAAAGTAATTTAATGATAATAAACGTAATTAAATTGTGGTTAACCTTAAATTTGATCATATAATATAATTATTATAGGATGGTTTAACATGCAGGACGGAAAGCAGTGAGGAATGAAAACAAATCAGCTGTCAATGTTGACTCAAGAAGTGTCGGCCCTATCCTATAGTAATTATTTTTTAATAATATAATTATACTATTAGTGTTAAACATAATTAGGGTCATACAATAACTAATTTACATGTTTGTTTCCAGATCAAAGAATAGTGGGTTTTGCTCGACAGTTCTAGAATGAAGATGTGTAATACGAGAAGAAAAAAAAATTAGATTGGCCCTTTATACTTAAATGTAATTAATTATTTAAAACATATTAATTAATAATTAATTTAAAGTTAATTATAATATGGTAACGTATAATATTGATAACTCGATCATATGATCACAGAACTGGACAAACCAGGTGCCGTTGGAATTACATCAACAAGCACTACGTCATGAACCAGACTTGGATGGAATTGGAATCAACCATAATTTTAGTTAAATTAAACAACTGTTTTAAATAAAATATTTTTAATGAATATCGTTTTAATAAGATTTTATAAAGGGATATACTATTATTTTAGATAATAAAGAAATTAACTACAGAAGTAGTTAATGATTGAGATAAATAATTATTGTAACAAATGATAATTTAGAGAATTACTTTTGATGGGAATTCAGTTAAACGGTAATCTAAGAGAAATGAAATCCAACTGAAAGGTGAAAAGAGTTTATGAGCAAGTTTTTATTTTAAAACCGAGTTTCATAACCAAGTTGTAAATGAAGTTTTTAAGCGAGTGTTATTGCTTAAATTAAGTGTTACCTAAATATTTGAATTAAGAAAAGAGAGATTGAGATAAGAGGTTTACAACAAACTAGGTTATATTAATGAGGTTTAAAGTGTTAAAGCGTCATTACTAAATAATGGGATTTAGTAAGGGGGAAAGTTGAAATAAGAGTTTCAAAGCGGCAAATCACTGAATGGATTTGAAAGGGGATTGGTATAAGTGAAGTTGGTGAAAGAAATGGGTCGTAAGATTTGTTAACCAAATCCGAACTAATGAGCTTGGTTAAAGAGGTCGAGTTAAAAGTGATGCTTATAAAGAAGTTACTTAATTATTGAATTAAGAACGGGCATATCCGAGAAAGAGATTTTCAAAACATAAGAAGGTTTTATGAAACCATATTTTGAATAAAATAGTAAAATGGAATTTGTATTGATATTGAAATGAAGTATCGGGTTTTGAATTACAACATGTATCAATATTAAGATATGAACGTTGTTGATCAAGGTCTGAGAGGTAATTAAAATACCCTAACTTGAACGACTCCAGGATTATCTGAGAATGATACTCGTTGTAAAGGTAAAGGAGGTTAGTGAAATTTATTATTTCATTAGCAAAATAATAATGCAACATTTTTGGTGAAATTTGGAATATATATATATATAGGGATTCCAAAGTAAAAGGGAGGTAAAAGGGAATTGCGGGAAGTTATAACGATATTTTCGAGTGAGAAGGAAATGTAAAAGTTGAGTTTTATTATATAAGAATAAGCATGGATTTTGTTTCAAGTAATGAATAAAAGATATTTCGTAACGTTATTTTTACGATAAATAAGTTGAATTGATTTTTCCAATATTAAATAATAACGTTGCTAATGTTTGAAAATAAAAATAGGCAATTAAATATGATATAAAATTTGTCCCAAGTAATAAAATAAATTTGTTTAAGAATAATCTTATGTTAAATAAGAACCGAAGCTATATTTATAATATCGAAATATTTAAGAGTTATAGATTATCGTTTTGTTTTAATTAAAAGGCCAAGTGATGTTGAATACTATAGCGACCTTTCTGAAAATTCATTTGGCCAAAACTTTTGCTTCCCGTTATGAAGCTTCGATTTTTCAGATTTGTTAGAAAGATATTCACTAACAGATTTAAATATTTTTGGTTTCACTCAAATCCGTTTTGTTTTGCACCCGGTACAGTCAGTCAAAATTTGAATTCAAATTTTGAAACTACCGCGCCATTTCAGGCCTTATTTATAATTAGAATTAATTATATTTATTTTCAAACGTCGATTCAAACTTACTTTTCGTCGTTATTATTTAAAATATTTATTTAAATATGTAAAATCCACCAAAATGGCCAATTTAAAAAATTTAAATTGGTTCAGGTTTTCCAGGTCGTTACAATCTCCGCCACTTAAAACTTTTCATCCCCGAAAAGGAACAAAGTCGAAAGTGGTTTGATTAATCAACTATACTTCCAATCTGGCTTCCATTCTCCAACTTTTCAGTTTCTGAGAATTTTCAAATTCTTCAAAAATTTGGCTAACACCTGGAATTTTCGAATTTTTTTGCCATAACCTCCTTTGTACGGGGAGGGGTTTGGAAATTTATTAGGCCGTATTAGGTACCCAATAAATCCTATAAAGCATACACACTTTTATAGTGATATATTCTGGTGTTTACAGGGGAGCGTGTATAGAAAATAACTCCAGAGAATAAATTCTCGTCACCCTATCTAAGCCTGAGGGAGTGTGTATTTTTAATTGCTCTAGAGAATAAATTCTCATCACCTCGTCCCGTGTGGGAAATAAATAATCTATGTGTCGTATCTAATAACTAGAGAGACGTTATTATTGTCAACTCCAGACCCGTGTGGGTTTTTATTATTCTGGCAATTTACTGTTATATTTTATATGGTCCATAACAGTCATCAGTCAACCTGTAATATATAGTCATCGCCATACAAGCCTCTCGCTCATATGGTAAATCTTCAACCTCGTCACACAAGCTCCAAATGCTCATGTGGTATATGATGAAGTATGCCTATCTTCAAGAAGTATGCCATGTAGTGTAGTTCAAAATTAATTGTTACTATCCTATGGCGACGTTTATTATTACACACGGAATAACCAGCACTCCGCATCCAATGGCATTCACAGGAGTTGATACAATAATAAAATTGCGCATCCAACTCATTAAGGTTTACCTATTTGTCGAGCACTCAATTAAATTCTTTACTCAACAGCTAATCCATATACCTGTTCAAACATATATAGTGCACATATATATATTTCTATCTATTTTTAAATCAGTTCAATGTATGATTTAATCGAATAAATTCTATCATTCATTCTCTTATTGATTAAATTAACTATCGTTCTAATAATTTAATTAATCAAATCCACTATCACACAACACAAACAACAATCAATTTGTTGATTAACTTTTCAAAAATGTACTTATCAATTCCTATACTCTTTTACTTTTCAAATATATATCTTTTGTATATTCAAAAATCATATTTCTAAAACCAGACTATATATATAATCACAAATACGTTATTTATAAACATATAACTCTCAACTTGTTCTGGGGCACTTCTGACCCCATCTCTAACGAGTTATTCTGATTCTGCTATACTCGTACTAGGATATTACTGATCCTATCTGTATTGAGTTACCCGTCCTAGAACACTACTGGTTCTGTCTCTGACGAGTTCGTTAATGTGTTATATACCAGAGCTAAGCTTAACCAAAGCTTTGAAACCACGATGTGACAACCCCAAACCCCGTATTGACGGTGGCAAGGTTAATCTTTGGAATATAACACATAAACAGATAATAGTAGAACAAAAATAAATAAATACACCAGATAATGTACAAATAATACACTGGATAAACATAATCATCAGAGTTACGCAGTATACAGGATCATACTTAGTACAAATACAGTTCA
This sequence comes from Allium sativum, assembly GCA_030737875.1. Lineage (NCBI taxonomy): Eukaryota > Viridiplantae > Streptophyta > Magnoliopsida > Asparagales > Amaryllidaceae > Allium > Allium sativum. The sequence continues at coordinate 631,465,149 of CM060909.1, forward strand.
GCTATACATAAATGTCTACAGCGGAAAATAAACATAATATGTACAACGGGAGCTGAACAGCATAAAAGAGATAAATGATAGAATCCATCTACAGCTCCAGCTATCCAGAAAGAGCCTGCTAAACCTGAAGACAAGGCTGCCCATGTAGAAATAAGGGCACCTGAGTTTGCAAGTGAAACAAACTACGAGTCAGTCATGGGACTGGTATGAGAAATCTACTTAACACATTTTATAATATGGCTAATCACAGGACCACGCCACTTTCGCGGAACGGGTTTACTCCATTGGATTGCCAGTGCTTTACAACAAGTAAATCTTTTAAAACATCGCAATGCTTTTTATAAAAATGAAGCCATTATAAGACTCAGTTCCCATCACAAAATGCAACGCAAACCGGAGGATAGAGTTTTTACCTTATAATGGCCAAAATATGCTTGATACGAATAAAACAAAAGAATTTGATATTATTACTAGTGTTTATAAGTTCCAAAACAATTTCAATCATAACTATCAATCATAGACGGCATGGATACCATATATCATGTCGCCATATATATATACAATCAAAACCGCACAGTCACGTATTTGGAAATTGGATTTCCGTCATGAACCAAGGCAAAAGATAGTCCTTACCGACTTCGAGACGATCTAGCCTATGTCTCCGGAATAGCCGCAACTGTGCCTTGGAGCGACAGGGCCGGTCCACACGGAGTGGATTATAGTGCCTGAACAATACGTCTCCCCGCCCTTTGGAGCATAAATGAGCCAACGAATGACTCCACCGGTCCTGGATCGACCGATATAACCGAGGCGCCTCGCAACAACAACAACCACATAGGTGAAAAATAGTATAAATGTCAGCCAGTTCAAGCACTGACACCACCTCTAGCTAGAAGGAAACACACGCCCTTCCTGAAGTCCTCTCCCGTTTCTGGTTCATACCGGGGTGTGAGGCTCGCGAATTCACGTTATACACAACGCCACACAGGCGGTGCTTTGATCATCACCACAAGACTTTGCTTTTCAACAGAAGCCTTGATCACTGCATCTTAGCATGCCACACAGGCAATTCACACCATGCAACTGATGGCTATCAATCACATAGAATGAATTCCAATGTCGGACACACCCATTTGCAAGTCCGTTCTGGGTCTGAACGAAACCGGAGGCACTATATAACTCGCATACCCATCGATCTCCACGTACGTCCGGACGATCACCACTCATTATCCATATTTCGGGATGCCTCCCAATCAGGACATCAGTTACCATCCAAACGAGGTGAAGATCTCCGGTCTTCAACCACCGTTTTCATCTTCGACTTCTTATCATCGATTCAGTTATTCAAAATGGGATAAACCCGGACTTTCTGAGCAACTCGCATATATAATTAACAAGTGCTACACAAACACAGCATACGCTTCATTCCAATTCATTATTCACTAACCGTCAATCAGTAAGAGAACGATTTCCCAAATATTAACCCCGAAGGCCGAAACCAACATCAGATCAAAACCCAAGAAACCATTCGACTTAGCTAACCTTCAGTTAGTTTCTAAATTTCACATTCCATATTGTTTATAATATTTTATAACGATTTATCGCTATTTTTATTTATTTATTTATATCCAATTTATTCAAATGACGCTTCAGGCCATAACGTGGCCGTGTCGCTGTTTTTCTTCAGATTTGATTTACACATCTGAAAATCTAACCGTTGGATTTTCACAAATTTTATATCATTAGGAAGAACTTTTCAAAACGAATCCAACGGTTCCAGTTTTGGGGAAATCAGACGGTCGGATCTCCCGGTACAATCGTTTGAAGTTTCGATTTCAAAATACGAACTGCAGCGTTGTTATTCGATTATATTTTAATTATATATATATATATATATATATATAATCGATTTTGGCGCTGTTTTTCTTTAGATTTGAATTAAACATTCCAGACAATCCAACCGTTGGATCTTTACAAAGTTGGTGCCGTTGGAAAGATATTTCCAAAGCGGACCAAACGGTTTCGGTTTCGGGAAAATCTGATGGTCGGATCTCCCGCACTAATCGTTTGAAATCACGGTTTCAAAACACGAACTGCAGCTTCGTTATTCGATATATTTCAATTCTATTTATATATATATATATAAATATAATCGATTCTTTGATTTCAAAACTATATTCTTTTCATACATTTGATAAAAATGATATTTTTATCCACCCGACATTTATTTCAACACGTCACCATTTTTAACAATTCATGTATATAATAAAAATGTGATTTTTATTGCAAAACAATTTATTTCAAAACACGACTTTTTTATATAGTTCATAGGTGATAAAAATATGATTTTTATTATAAAACAATTTATTTCAAAACACGAATATTTTATATAGTTCCTATAGATGATAAAAATAGGATTTTTTTTATTATAAAACAATTTATTTCAAACACGGATACCATTCAACACATGAATTTCTATTCAACAAAAGAATTTCTATTCAACACATAAACGGTTTCTATAGTTCGTATATATAAAATAAAAATGTGTTTTTTATTGTTAAACAATTTATTTAAAACACGAATACCATTCAACATATGAATTTCTATTCAACGAATGAATTTCTATTCAACACATGAAGGTTTTCTATAGTTCGTATATATAAAATAAAAATGTGATTTTTATTGTTAAGACAATTTATTTAAAACTCGAATACCATTCAACACATGAATTTCTATTCAACGAATGAATTTCTATTCAACACATGAAGGTTTTCTATTCAACATACGAGTATAGTTTCAACACATGAAAATAATTCTAACACATGAATATTATTCAAAATTTCGGTAGTATAACGGCGGGGTAGTTAAAACCGGGGCCGTCCCTAGTACAGCTCCTCGCTCTACCTTAAAGCCTCGCAGCTTTTGACAATGGGGATTTCATGCATCTAGTTCGCACGCATGCGGCATGTATATTTTTTTCATTTCCACAAACTAATCCTATGTGGTTTCAACCAAATAATTCTCAACCACAAACGGGTATTTTTCAACCACAATCAATCTATTTCAACCACAAACAATTCAAATCAACCATTCGCTATCAACCAATTTTCACACCAATCACAACCAATAAATATCGTCCATGGTTTGTGGACGAGGGGCATGTATATATATATATATATATATATATATATATATATATATAAGTAAATTTCACTTCTATTCAACACATATATAATTTTTACAATGCATATATAACTTATACATCGACCGTACAACTTATACAATGCTTATACATGTGTTGTACAACACTTATATAACTCATACATCGACTATATAATTTATACATCGTCGTTTCCATATCGTTTATAATTCAGAAATCTCACATTGGGTTCCACTCCACCAAAAATAGCAGAAGGCTCAGAAAAATATGCGGTCTCTTCTAGAATGTAGAAGACGTCCCCAGAGTCCATTGTCTCTTGTCTAACTGAATTTCGTCAACAAACAAAAAAATATGATTTTTATAATGAAATCAAAAACCGTAGCGCTTTAAAGTGCTATAGAATAGTTTAATTTAATTTCAGCCGTTACCTTTCAATGTTGTTCAAAAAATTTCTTCAAATCCGTGTAGCTTCGCGTTGATCGGCCTTCACCACGCTGTCGAGCCTCGAGAGGCGCACGTGCGCCTGAAGTGGGGTCCACTTCGGTGGTCTGACGTGACCACGTCCGAGCTTCAAAGCTCCGAACTTCCCATCCACGGATCTCGATGGAGAAGCAATAAGGGAGGGTGAATCCTATATGGATTTGAAGAGCATTGAATTCTCTTCAAAATTCCCCAAAGGAGCAGTTACTTTCGTTGAGAGATGGAAGAGAAAAGGAGGAGGGGAGAATCAGATATTTTCCGCCGTTGGGTTCAGAGGTATTGGGGAAGAAGACAAATGATGGCCAATAGAAATTTTTTATTTTATTTTATAATTTTAAATTCTCAAAAATAACCCTTGTCACACACGAACACCAATCCAAACCCAACGACCGCCGCCCCTAACTATGTGCCCCAATTCCGAACACAATGGGATATGTTTCGTAGGCCCATTCGACTGTTTCTGTCGGTTTTCCTTCAAACTAAAATATAAAACATTCAATATTTGATTTGAACGTACATTTCAATTTGTCGGGGCCATATACTAATTCTAAAAATTCCCGAAAAATAAATCTAGCTATGTTTTGATGATATGGCCCCAACAAAACTAGTTTCATCAAATTCTGAGACCATTTGGAAAATGGCCCATTTCTGGTCGATCCAATTTAACTATAATTGACCAAAACACGTTTTCCTTTGCCACGCTCACATATTAACTTCAAAAATTATGAAATTTGAAACCTAGCAATAATTTAACATCCCGGATCCAAAAAAAGTCATTTCTTCGAATTCTGAGGTCGTTTGCAAAATGGCCATTTTCATGGGATATATAAACTCTATAGCGACCTTTCTAAAAATTCATTTGGCCATAACTTTTGCTTCCCGCTATGAAACTTTGATTTTTCAGATTCGTTAGAAAGATATTCACTAACAGATTTAAATATTTTTGGTTTCACTCAAATCCGTTTTGTTTTGCACCCAGTACAGTCAGTTAAAGTTTGAATTCAAATTTTGAAACTAACGCGCCATTTCAGGCCTTGTTTATAATTAGAATTAATTATATTTATTTTCAAACATCGATTCAAAATTATTTTTCGTCGTTATTATTTAAAATATTTATTTTAAATATTTAAAATCCACTAAAATAGCCAATTTAAAAATTTTAAGTTGGTTCAGGTTTTCCGGGTCGTTACAAATACTGAACCAGTGAACTCATTGGATTGTCATGATTGAAACACTGTTTATATTGATAGTTAAATCACCGACTATCAAATCTGTCCAATACGATTGTTGGTACAGAAAGACTGGGACCGAATTTATATTCGAATACCATTCCGACTAACAAATAAGTAAAGATATCAGAAGATGATCGAGATGGAGCAATGAAGACCGTAGATCTTCATAAAATGGAAGAACCCGCTAATAATCTTTGGTGAGCTCCCAGAGATAAGCTGTGGTTCCATCGTGTTTGGAATCTACGGATTGCAAGGACTCCTCGCTACTGACCCATAGGGTGATTCCTTGGATGTAGTAGGAGAGTACCTTCGGTTCATCCTGTTGCTGGATGACTTGTATGGACGAATGTCTGACAGAGTATTTCCAAAGGAATTACATACATTGATTTCTTCAAATGTACCATAGTTGATGGCGGAGAAATGGTTTTTCTCTAGCCAAATAACTAGAATATTTTTGTGGATGTCAATTAGTGATATCTAGCGGATCTGACGATGTGACATTCAAAGTAAATGGTTACCAGATGTTCCAAAAGGAAGTTAACCTCAAGCCTCATCAACCAGGAAATGAAAAAAATCGGGCAGGCAGCATGGCTAAGTGGGTCGCTCCCATTAGGGTGTATAATCACCTATCAAGATAAAATCTTTTTGCTTATTTAATCTACTTCGATGTTGTCCCTTTTCGAGAAACGGTGGTTTGAGCCCAACCGTTGGTGATATATATATTCGACACACTCAAGCGAAATGAGTGTCATGTGTGGGTCGGGTTGCAAGACGTTCTTGTTGAACCTAGTGTATTCACCTCTAGAGATACACTATCAGTAGGTGGTCCCATACCTTGTCATAGTCGGAATCCCATCTCCATTAAGTGCCCGTAGTTTTGATTGTATACTATATATGTGGAGCGTGAGATGCAAGTGTTCCACTAGATTGCTGTTTATTTATATTTAGACATTATTATAATATCAGAAAAGATATTGATTTCAAAAATGTTTTGGGTTATCGTTAGGTAAAAACCATCTGTATTTATGTGCGGATTTGGTCTTACGATTATCCTTTTCCTTCGAAAAGATTTTTGAACTTTAAAATCAAGTTGGATGATCCCCTTTAATACTGTGCGAGTTTTTCTCACTCTGGTTCACCAGACTGACCCGATGTTTTGTAAATGCTCGGGTTAGACCGGGGTGTACAAGTCCAGGTTATCGGATGTTGCGAAGTCCAGAGACGAGCTGAAATGTTCAGATGTATGATATCTAGTATTTATTCCACTGTGTGACTATATATGAGGACAAGTTATTATCACTGTCCAGATGTGTGATGTACTCTGATGATTGTAAGTATTTTAAAAGCTCTCAGTAAAGTTTTATTTCTATATTATATTTTGTTCCGCTACGATGTGAGACTCTGATTCTGTGTTGTGGTGTTTCTTCTCTTTCTTCTTCTATTCTAACTTCTTTCTTTCTTATCTCACCCTCTAATTTCTTTCTAATAACTATCCAGTGTTTTCAGTGTTCGGAAGATCGGCATGAGTAACGGTAAATGTATTAATGTCGATTTTCGGGGCCGAAAATCCTTCGATCGTTACAGTTTCCAAACTTGAAATCAATCATTATACATTTTTGGGAAAATATTAATTCGATATATTTCCAGAAGTGCATGTGTGATTTCAAAGCCAAGAAAATCAATCCATAAATCAAGCAAGATTTTCAATATTTCAAATGCACATTTTTTTGGTCAAGAATAAAATCATTTCTTTCCCGATTTGCACAAATCTTTCTCAGCAACAAATTTATTCATGCAAATCAATGCAGTGGGAAACCATACTGGAATATCACGCAAGAGCCAAGGAAACTAATTTTTTTGTTTCCATAAATTCGATCAATCAAAAGAGGAGTTCACAACATACTTTCAAGGCAACAAAAACAAATCAATCTATTCCCAAATTTTTTATTTTACACAATCATGACATGGCAACAAATCAAGCAACACTTTCACGCAACAATCAGAACAAGGCATTGAGAAATCAAAGATATTTTAGGAGTTTCTAAACCCTATATAAACACACAAATCATCATCAACAATCTTGTTGAAAACCAAACAACAAACACAAAAATCAAATAAGAATAACTCACATTTCCAATCGCAAGAAGGAGAACAACAATCTACGTACAAGCAACAAGGATTAGAGCTTCGGAGAACCACTCTAAATCACTTTCGAATTCGATATTTGGGATTTCAGAAAAAATCCTAATTTTATTTAGGGCCGGCCGATATTCATTGAAGCAAAGCAACAAGGATTCGAGCACAAATGAAAGAAAAGAAAAGGGAAGGCCGACTTATTTTTAATTATACAAAGGGTTTTTGTTTTAATTTTCTTATATTTTATTTTGTAATTTACAATTTAGGGTTTACTAGTTTTTTCATGTAAAAATTAGGGTTTACTAGCTAAGGGTTCGTAGCTAGGGGAAAATATGGTTTGGGGGATAGAAATCAGTGCAGAGATCTTTGAGCGTAATATTAGAACAACAACAGGTTTTGTGAGTGTACAAAACTGTATAGGCGATTAGCGAGGGGTTTGCGGGTTTATAGGTTTTTGTATGCGGGTGTCGATTTAATAGCTAGTAAAAACCTTGGGGAATGCAGCAGTAGGCAGGGTTTTGTAAAGACCCGTAACTTCCCCGTAAAGGAAAGCGCGGATAGTTCGAGAACAGGCCACAACAGAACACATACAGAAGAACATTTCATTGTATATTACAACAATGCACCAGAATATAAGAATATACATAGTATAAATGAATATTACACAGAAATATCAGAGATTCAAATTACATTTCAATACATCGCAGCGGAAAATAATACAATACACAACTAGAAGAGATATACGGATACAAAGCTTTCCGGATATCATTCCAGCTGTAAACCAGGATCCTGTGAATATAAATCTGCAAAACCAAAATTACTAGCTGCCCGTGTCGAAATAAGGGCACCCAGAGTTTAGGTTAAAACAATAAACCCCAGGTCAGTCATGTGACTGGTGTGAGAACTAAAACAGTTATTAATCTTTGTTTTTAAAGTTAGGTAAATCAAGGGACCACGCCGTATAACACGGAACGGGTTTCCTCCCAAGAATACCAATGCATAAAACAAACAGCGCAATGCTAAATAAAGAAAAATGAAGCTGTTATAAGACCCAGGTCCTATCACACAATGCAACGCAAGCCGGGGGATAGGGTTTTCCCTTATAACAGCCAAAGAATGCTTGATACGTTTAAAACAAATCATTTGATACTATTATAAGTGCATAGTGTATAAAACAACTTCAAATCATAAGTATCAATCATAGGCAACATGAGCGTCCCATGCCACTATGTCTCTACATATAGGTTTACAATCAAAACCGCAATGTCGTATTGGAAGTTGGGTTATCATTTATGGTATGAACCGAGGCTAGGGGCAAGATCCTCTACCGATTCGAGACGCTCTAGCCCGTGTCTCAGGAACAGCCGCAACTGCCCCATGGATCGTCAGGGCCAGTCCACCGATGTGGATTAGTATGCCTGAACACTGCGTTTCCCCGCCCTTTGGGGCGTAAGCCTGGCTCGTCAGCCGACCAGAAGCATCGGCCGAAACCGATATCACGAGGCGCCTCGCTTTTCAGCAAGTAATAATAAGCAACATCCACATGAGTCAAACTCGTCAGCCAGTTCAAGCACTGACGCCACTCCTAACTAGAAAGAAACGCATGTCCTCCCTGATGTCCGTCTCCCGTTTTTGGTTCATACCGGGTGTGATGCTCGCGAATCAACGTTACACAAAGCTACGCCACACCAGGTCGTGCTTTGATCATCAACCACAAGACTTTACTTTTCAACAAAACCCTTGATCCATGCAACTCAGCATGCCACATTATCAGTCCATACTGTACCACTGATTTCTGCCAATATATAACCTCTAAGCTCGTACGTCTCAGAGAAGGGTGTATAGCAAGAGAATAAATTCTCTGCCACCAAACAGATATATATTTAGCAGAGATCACCAAATACAGTATAAAGGAATACAACGTCAGACTCACTATCCATTTACAAGTCCGTTCTGGGTCTGAACGAAACCGGAGGCACGTTCCTCGCATATCCATCCATCTCCAAGTACGTCTGGACGACCACCAACTATTTCCATCCTCTTGGGTGTACAGCCCAATCAGGATCGTCAGTAATTATCCCAACGATGTGAAGACTTCCGGTCTTCAACCACCGTCTTCATCTTCGACATATCGTCGAATTGATTATTTAGAATGGGTATAAACCCGGCCTTTCCGAACAACCAGCGTATATTAAAGATAAATGTTACACAAACACAACATACGCCTCATTCCAATTTATCAGTCACTAACCGTAAATTAATCAAGAGAATAATTCCCCAAATATTAACCCCGAAGGCCGAAACCAACATCAGATCAATATCCAGAAAACCATTCTGCTTAGCTAACCGACGGTAAGTTTCTAAATTTCACATTCATAGGGAAAGGTTCCCATTAATTTTATCCAAGATAAATTTCTTGAATTTATTCTTTAATCTATTTTTTTTTGAATATCAATTCAAACTAGTCGGGATTAGCGAACCTTACCGAAGTAATCATTTGTTTTAATTTCCCAATCCCAACCTATTCATCCCATGAAGTAAAACTGGTTATACTTCATATCTAACACCACGGTGTTATCGGTAAATTCAATTACCATTTCACGTTCAAATCTAATTAAAGATTTAACTATCGCCTAGAGCAAAACTGGTGGTACTCCATTTTCGATCTTTTCAATCTAATTAAAGATTCATTAAAACTCCACTTAGTTTTAATCTTTAACTGGGTTAAAGAATCAGTGTCATTTAAAACACAGTTCACGATAAACCCAAAATCACATTCATTAATTATCGGGTTAAAGAACGAGTGTTATTTAAAACACTGTCCACGATAAACCCAAAAATCAATATCAATTCAATTCCAATTAAACATTATTTAATTGGTACACTTCATTAAATCTAAATAAAAAGATTTAATCTTTTCTCAACTGGGTTCAAGAACAGTGTTAGTGAAGACACCATTCACGACAAACCCAAATCACATTTGATATTCAATACAAGGCTCTGAATAGAAAATATATCGGCTTATATTCAATATCAAATTCTACGACTAACAAATGTCGTATTGGAAATAACGGTATAAATATATATCTTTCAAATTTCCATAACAACATCTGTATAATCACGAATTCCAACATCGAAATATTCCGAAGACAATTTCGATTCAAATCCACTCTAATGCAATCGTTGGAAATTCTGGTTATTTTTAAAACCCTTTTCAAATTCAATTTATTTATTTAAAAATAAATAGAATTATAATTCTAGTTCAAAACTAGTTTACTTCGATAAAAATCTATTTTTATCTTTTCAAATATTGAGTTTTTCATCCCAATTCTTCTCAAATCATTTCTTATGATTTTACACAAATTATTACTATTTTTAATAATTTTATCAAGGCCCGTACAGTCGATTTCCATCAACGGCCATCGAACTGCACTTATAGCGACCTTTTTCAAATTTGATTTGGACGTATCTCCAAATCCAACCGCTATATTTTGAATTTCAAATATTCGTTAGAAATCTCTTTTCGATGCGAACCCAACGGTTCCGGTTTTAGGAGAATCCGACGGTCGGATCTCCCGTAATGTTCATTTGAAATAAATGGTCGAAATTTACGAACTGCCGCGGCGCGTTCTATTCAGGCCATTATATTATATATATAATATATATAATAAATATTTCATCGATTTCTATTTAAAACGAATTTTATAAATAGTTTTGAATTTGTTTCAAAAACAATTTCAACCTTTATTTCAATTCAAATCAAAATTGAATTCTTCTTTATAAATTCGTTTTAAAATTCATTTCTATTCAATTCAAATTTCAATTCAATTTGAATTCATTTCAATTCGCTTTCAATTCAATTTGAATTCGTTTTCAATTTAATTCATTTTGAAATCGTTATATATTCAATTCATTTCGAAATCGTTATATATTCAATTCATTTCGAAATCGTTATATATTCAATTGAAATCACATTCGTTTTCTATTCAATTCATTTCGAAATCGTTTTCAATTCAATTCATTTCGAAATTATTATATATTCAATTCATTTCGAAATCGTTATATATTCAATTCATTTCGAAATCGTTATATATTCAATTCATTTCGAAATCGTTATATATTCAATTCATTTCGAAATCGTTATATATTCAATTCATTTCGAAATCGTTATATATTCAATTCATTTCGAAATCGTTATATATTCAATTCATTTCGAAATGAATAAAATCGATATAAACATCGTTCACGTCAAAATGGCATCAATCTAATCAACACGGCTTAATGTATTTCTATTTTCAAATATTCTATTTCAAATATTTCTTATTATCAAAATATTTCTATTTCAAATATTTCGTTCAACACATGACTAATCTCAACGGATGAGTACAGTCAACACATGAACATTCACATTATATTGATAAAGAAGTAAATTTTATTATTAAAATATTTCGTTCAACACATGAATAATCTCAACGGATGAGTACAGTCAACACATGAACATTTACTTTATATTGATAAAGAAGTAAATTTTATTATTAAAATATTTCGTTCAACACATGACTAATCTCAACGGATGAGTACAGTCAACACATGAACATTTACTTTATATTGATAAAGAAGTAAATTTTATTATTAAAATATTTCGTTCAACACATGAATAATCTCAACGGATGAGTATAGTCAACACATGAACATTTATTTTATATTGTTCTTTATTTTCTATATTGGAATGAGGCCCAATCAATCACCATATAAAGTTAATTGTATGGATTTTCATACATCACACGTATATCATAGCATTGAAAAATAATCAACCATCAACCAAAGTGCACTCCACTGTATAAGCATCAAATATAGATATCTAACGCTTATAACAGCCTGTCAATCAATCGATCGACATATTGAATCAGTTAGGAGGAGTGAATTTCAAATTTCATCCCAACACCCGTGTGGGGTTTCAAGCAATCAAACACAGATTTTATTTGTGTAGTTGGGCGATGTGTAAAATTTATCGACCCAATCAATGTCCTTCAAATAGGTGTACATAAACAAACCGTCCGGTTTGTAAATGAATATTTATTTATTCGCATTCACTATATTCATATTCACGTTAAAAATTATATTTTTAACGATAAAACATTTTATTTTAACTTATGAATTTCTATTCAGTTCATTCTTTAAATAAAATGATATTTTTATTTTTCTAACATATTTTAGAAAATTTCGGCGGCATAACGGCACGATACTAGAAACGGGACAAGGCCTAGCCTTATCCCCGGTCTAGTGAAGGCCCACGCCATTCACACATCAATCAATCCATTCATTTCACCCAACATTTCAATTTCAAACCAAAGCATCTAACTAATTTATGCAACCAAACAAACAAGTCCATGGTCTGTGGACGATTGTGTCGGGTGCTACTAAGCACCGTCTGCATCCTAGTATATATATATATATATATATATATATATATATATATAACTAGAAAAGAAATTTAGAGTGAGAGATTCTCACCGAAAGCTATCCAATACCACGACTCTTCATCGATAGAAATCTTCATTGTTATCGTATCTTTGTCATCTTCGTTGCCCGTAGCCACTACATATATAAAAATCGAATTTTTACTTCGCTATTCAATATATAAAAATCGAATTTTTACTATGCTATTCAATATATAAAAAACGAATTTTTACTATGCTATTCAATATATAAAAATCGAATTTTTACTATGCTATTCAATATATAAAAATCGAATTTTTACTTTGCTATTCAGTATATAAAAATCGAATTTTTACTTTGCTATTCAATATATAAAAATCGAATTTTTACTTTGCTATTCAATATATAAAAATCGAATTTTTACTTTGCTATTCAATATATAAAAATCGAATTTTTTACTATGCTATTCAATATATAAAAAACGAATTTTTACTATGCTATTCAATATATAAAAATCGAATTTTTACTATGCTATTCAATATATAAAAATCGAATTTTTACTTTGCTATTCAATATATAAAAATCGAATTTTTACTTTGCTATTCAATATATAAAAATCGAATTTTTACTTTGCTGAAAATCAATTCTTTTTCATTTATCCAACTAAATAAGAACTCTATTTTTAAAACGCTAAAATCAGAAAACTCACTTGCGTTATGAAAACCATATTTTCCTAAGTTCACTTTCATAAAAATCATTTCATGAACCAAAAATCATTCCTTTTCAGTTTTTCTATGTTGTAAATATACACAAAAAAAATCAGTTTTCTAAAATAAGTAAATAAATAAAGAAATTATAAAACTTACATTCTCCTGTCAAAATCGGTTCTTGGATGGATGGGACCTCACAGTGGCCAGTGGCGGTCAGTGGAGGGTGCTGCCGGCGGTGGGAACCTGGCCAAGGCGGCTACGGTCTTCTTCGATGGGGGGTGGTTCAGGGGTCTCACGGAAAACGAGCGAAGGGGGAGAAGAAGGGATCGTCGGAGGGGGTGCCTGAGGAGAAGGCGGAGGCTGGGGATGCGGTGTCAGGGTCTCGGCGTGGCTGTCGATCGACGCAGTGGCGTCGCTGATGGGGGTGCGCGATCGTCGGAGAAGAAGAAGGGGAGGAGGCGCGAGACGAGGGCGGCGGTGGACGAAGCAGGCGGCGGATCGACGATGGGTCCATCGTTTTTTTTTTCTATTTTCTTTTTCTTTTGAAAACGTGAACGGGGGGGGGGGGGGGGGGGGGGGTGGGGCTGAGAGAATGTATGGGGAGGAGAGAGTTTTTTTTTTATTATTATTTTTTAATTTATTTTAATTTCAAAATGTTGACTTTTACATACGACCTCTAAACGAGGCCCACGCCTGTCGTCCATAGCGTATTACCCCCATTCCGAACACAATGGGATATGTATCGTAAGCTGATTCGATCGTTTCGATCCGTTTCCATTAAAATCAACATATAATTCTATATATTGATTTCGAACGCGCAATTCAATTTACTGGGGTCACATACGAACTCTAAAAATTCCCGAAAAATATTTTCTAGCTTCGTATTGACGATACGGTCCTAACAAATCTAGTTTCGTCGAATTCTGAGACCGTTTGAAAAATGGCCAATTTCCAGTCGATTAAAATCAACTGAAAATGGTCAATCGCGTTTTCCTTTGCCACGCTCACATATTGATTCGAAAAATTATGAAATTTGGAATCTAGCAATAACTTGACATCCCGGATCCAACAAAACTGGTTTCGTCGAAATCCGAGGTCGTTTGCAAAATCTCCATTTTCAAGGGCCAGAATTCTATAGCGACTATTCAGAATTTTCAACTGGACATATCTTTTGATTCCCGCTATGAAATTTTGATTTTCCGGATTCGTTGGAAAGATATTCTCAAATAGATCCTATTATTTTTGGTTTCACTAAAATCCGGATTGTTTTGCACCCGGTGCATTCAATTGAAGTTTGAAATCGAATTATCGAACTACCGCACCATTTTCAATTCCTATTTATAATCATATATAATTATTTATATTCTAACGATGGCGTATATAAAATATACGTTCTATTTATATTCAAAATAAATTTTCGTCGATATTATTTAAAATAATTCATTTTAAATAATCAAAATTCGCTAAAATTGCCAAAATAAAAATTTTAAACTGACCCAGATTTTCGGGTTGTTACAATCTCCCCCACTTAAATCTTTTCGTCCCCGAAAAGGAACAAAGTCGAAAGTGGTTTGATTAATCAACACTACGTTCGATCTGGCTTCCATTCTCTAACTATTCAGTTTCAGAGAATTTTCAAATTCTTCAAAAATTTGGCAAACACCCTAAATTTTCGAAAAATTTCGCCATAACCTCCCCTGCAACGGGAGCATCGGGGAATTTCAAATAGCTTCCCCGGTCCTTCTAATCTCAAAAAGAAAAAGAAAAAGCCAAGCGGCTAGCCAATAGGCTCATAAAATCATCATCACCCAAACAAAACAGTAAATTATGTAGTAAACATGTACCTATTTGTCGGGCAAACAAATTTTATTCTCTGCTCTAGCCTCCTTGCTATGACCTGTTCAATGTAAGTACAAGTATGCAAGCAAATGCGACCAATTTTCAATATAATTCAATATTTGATTCAATTAGGCTAAATGGCTAAAAATTAGCAAACAAATAAACAAACAACACAAACATCAATCAATTAGTGAATTTAACGTTTCAAATTCATAATTTTGATACATATACAAAAATCATGTTTTTGATGCCAAATCACAACAATAAATCCTATCTAGTTTCGGTTCTCACACCAGTCAATAGGAAATATATAGATATCACACCTTCGAAACACGAATACCAATTCTGATGATGTTCGAACTATCATCAGAATCATCTCCGGGCAACTAGAGTGTGATCCTATATCCATCCAATATATTAAAACTTTGAATATACGTTTGCAAGGCGTATATGCAAATTCTTTATATACTGGACTGTCCTAATCAATATGAAATAAATAATCAAATACGAATAGTTGATTTAGATTTTCAAAACAAAAATTGTTTTCATTTTAAAAATACACTCTTCACACTCGTTCTAGGATACTACTGATCCCATCTCTAACGAGTCATTCTCATTGGATATTACAAATCCAATATCTGATGAATTCTTTCGTATGGTTCTAATGTGTCTTGTTCTCTGAGCTTTGTAAACCAAAGCTCTGATACCAACTGTAAAGACCCGTAACTTCCCCGTAAAGGAAAGCGCGGATAGTTCGAGAACAAGCCACAACAGAACACATACAGAAGAACATTTCATTGTATATTACAACAATGCACCAGAATATAAGAATATACAGAGTATAAATGAATATTACACAGAAATATCAGAGATTCAAATTACATTTAAATACATCGCAGCGGAAAATAATACAATACACAACTAGAAGAGATATACGGATACAAAGCTTTCCGGATATCATTCCAGCTGTAAACCAGGATCCTGTGAATATAAATCTGCAAAACCAAAACTACTAGCTGCCCATGTCGAAATAAGGGCACCCAGAGTTTAGGTTAAAACAATAAACCCCAGGTCAGTCATGTGACTGGTGTGAGAACTAAAACAGTTATTAATCTTTGTTTTTAAAGTTAGGTAAATCAAGGGACCACGCCGTATAACACGGAACGGGTTTCCTCCCAAGAATACCAGTGCATAAAACAAACAGCGCAATGCTAAATAAAGAAAAATGAAGCTGTTATAAGACCCAGGTCCTATCACACAATGCAACGCAAGCCGGGGGATAGGGTTTTCCCTTATAATAGCCAAAGAATGCTTGATACGTTTAAAACAAATCATTTGATACTATTATAAGTGCATAGTGTATAAAACAACTTCAAATCATAAGTATCAATCATAGGCGACATGAGCGTCCCATGCCACTATGTCGCCACATATAGGTTTACAATCAAAACCGCAATGTCGTATTGGAAGTTGGGTTATCATTTATGGTATGAACCGAGGCTAGGGGCAAGATCCTCTTCCGATTCGAGACGCTCTAGCCCGTGTCTCAGGAACAGCCGCAACTGCCCCATGGATCGTCAGGGCGGGTCCACCGATGTGGATTATTATGCCTGAACACTGCGTTTCCCCGCCCTTTGGGGCGTAAGCCTGGCCCGTCAGCCGACCAGAAGCATCGGCCGAAACCGATATCACGAGGCGCCTCGCTTTTCAGCAAGTAATAATAAGCAACATCCACATGAGTCAAACTCATCAGCCAGTTCAAGCACTGACGCCACTCCTAACTAGAAAGAAACGCATGTCCTCCCTGATGTCCGTCTCCTGTTTTTGGTTCATACCGGGTGTGATACTCGCGAATCAACGTTACACAATGCTACGCCACACCAGGCCGTGCTTTGATCATCAACCACAAGACTTTACTTTTCAACAAAAGCCTTGATCCATGCAACTCAGCATGCCACATTGTCAGTCCATACTGTACCACTGATTTCTGCCAATATATAACCTCTAAGCTCGTACGTCTCAGAGAAGGGTGTATAGCAAGAGAATAAATTCTCTGCCACCAAACAGATATATATTTAGCAGAGATCACCAAATACAGTATAAATGAATACAACGTCAGACACACTATCCATTTACAAGTCCGTTCTGGGTCTGAACGAAACCGGAGACACTTTCCTCGCATATCCATCCGTCTCCAAGTACGTCTGGACGACCACCAACTATTTCCATCCTCTTGGGTGTACAGCCCAATCAGGATCGTCAGTAATTATCCCAACGACGTGAAGACTTCCGGTCTTCAACCACCGTCTTCATCTTTGACATATCGTCGAATTGATTATTCAGAATGGGTATAAACCCGGCCTTTCCGAACAACCAGCGTATATTAAAGATAAATGTTACACAAACACAACATACGCCTCATTCCAATTTATCAGTCACTAACCGTAAATTAATCAAGAGAATAATTCCCCAAATATTAACCCTGAAGGCCGAAACCAACATCAGATCAATATCCAGAAAACCATTCTGCTTAGCTAACCGACAGTTAGTTTCTAAATTTCACATTCATAGGGAAAGGTTCTCATTAATTTTATCCAAGATAAATTTCTTGAATTTATTCTTTAATCTATTTTTTTTGAATATCAATTCAAACTAGTCGGGATTAGCGAACCTTACCGAAGTAATCATTTGTTTTAATTTCCCAATCCCAACCTATTCATCCCATGAAGTAAAACTGGTTATACTTCATATCTAACACCACGGTGTTATCGGTAAATTCAATTACCATTTCACGTTCAAATCTAATTAAAGATTTAACTATCGCCTGGAGCAAAACTGGTGGTACTCCATTTTCGATCTTTTCAATCTAATTAAAGATTCATTAAAACTCCACTTAGTTTTAATCTTTAACTGGGTTAAAGAATCAGTGTCATTTAAAACACAGTTCACGATAAACCCAAAATCACATTCATTGATTATCGGGTTAAAGAACGAGTGTTATTTAAAACACTGTCCACGATAATCCCAAAAATCAATATCAATTCAATTCCAATTAAATATTATTTAATTGGTACACTTCATTAAATCTAAATAAAAAGATTTAATCTTTTCTCAACTGGGTTCAAGAACAGTGTTAGTGAAGACACCATTCACGACAAACCCAAATCACATTTGATATTCAATACAAGGCTCTGAATAGAAAATATATCGGCTTATATTCAATATCAAATTCTACGACTAACAAATGTCGTATTGGAAATAACGATATAAATATATATCTTTCAAATTTCCATAACAACATCTGTATAATCACGAATTCCAACATCGAAATATTCCGAAGACAATTTCGATTCAAATCCACTCTAATGTAATCATTGGAAATTCTGGTTATTTTTAAAACCCTTTTCAAATTCAATTTATTTATTTAAAAATAAATAGAATTATAATTCTAGTTCAAAACTAGTTTACTACGATAAAAATCTATTTTTATCTTTTCAAATATGGAGTTTTTCATCCCAATTCTTCTCAAATCATTTCTTATGATTTTACACAAATTATTACTATTTTTAATAATTTTATCAAGGCCCGTACAGTCGATTTCCATCAACGGCCATCGAACTACACTTATAGCGACCTTTTTCAAATTTGATTTGGACGTATCTCCAAATCCAACCGTTAGATTTTGAATTTCAAATATTCGTTAGAAAGCTCTTTTCGATGCGAACCCAACGGTTCCGGTTTTAGGAGAATCCGACGGTCGGATCTCCCGTAATGTTCATTTGAAATAAATGGTCGAAATTTACGAACTACCGCGGCGCGGCGCGTTCTATTCAGGCCATTATATTATATATATATATATAATATATATAATAAATATTTCATCGATTTCTATTTAAAACGAATTTTATAAATAGTTTTGAATTTGTTTCAAAAACAATTTCAACCTTTATTTCAATTAAAATCAAAATTGAATTCTTCTTTATAAATTCATTTTAAAATTCATTTCTATTCAATTCAAATTTCAATTCAATTTGAATTCATTTCAATTCGCTTTCAATTCAATTTGAATTCGTTTTCAATTTAATTCATTTCGAAATCGTTACATATTCAATTCATTTCGAAATCGTTATATATTCAATTCACTTCGAAATCATTATATATTCAATTCATTTCGAAATCGTTATATATTCAATTGAAATCACATTCGTTTTCTATTCAATTCATTTCGAAATCGTTTTCAATTCAATTCATTTCGAAATCGTTATATATTCAATTCATTTCGAAATCGTTATATATTCAATTCATTTCGAAATCGTTATATATTCAATTCATTTCGAAATCGTTATATATTCAATTCATTTCGAAATCGTTATATATTCAATTCATTTCGAAATGAATAAAATTGATATAAACATCGTTCACGTCAAAATGGCGTCAATCTAATCAACACGGCTTAATGTATTTCTATTTTCAAATATTCTATTTCAAATATTTCTTATTATCAAAATATTTCTATTTCAAATATTTCGTTCAACACATGATTAATCTCAACGGATGAGTACAGTCAACACATGAACATTCACTTTATATTGATAAAGATGTGAATTTTATTATTAAAATATTTCGTTCAACACATGACTAATCTCAACGGATGAGTACAGTCAACACATGAACATTTACTTTATATTGATAAAGAAGTAAATTTTATTATTAAAATATTTCGTTCAACACATAACTAATCTCAACGGATGAGTACAGTCAACACATGAACATTTACTTTATATTGATAAAGAAGTAAATTTTATTATTAAAATATTTCGTTCAACACATGACTAATCTCAACGGATGAGTACAGTCAACACATGAACATTTATTTTATATTGTTCTTTATTTTCTAAATTGGAATGAGGCCCAATCAATCACCATATAAAGTTAATTGTATGGATTTTCATACATCACACGTATATCATAGCATTGAAAAATAATCAACCATCAACCAAAGTGCACTCCACTGTATAAGCATCAAATATAGATATCTAACGCTTATAACAGCCTGTCAATCAATCGATCGACATATTGAATCAGTTAGGAGGAGTGAACTTCAAATTTCATCCCAACACCCGTGTGGGGTTTCAAGCAATCAAACACAGATTTTATTTGTGCAGTTGGGCGATGTGTAAAATTTATCGACCCAATCAATGTCCTTCAAATAGGTGTACATAAACAAACCGTCCGGTTTGTAAATGAATATTTATTTATTCGCATTCACTATATTCATATTCATGTTAAAAATTATATTTTTAACGATAAAATTTTTTATTTTAACTTATGAATTTCTATTCAGTTCATTCTTTAAATAATATGATATTTTTATTTTTCTAACATATTTTAGAAAATTTCGGCGGCATAACGGCACGATACTAGAAACGGGACAAGGCCTAGCCTTATCCCCGGTCTAGTGAAGGCCCACACCATTCACACATCAATCAATCCATTCATTTCACCCAACAATTCAATTTCAAACCAAAGCATCTAACTAATTTATGCAACCAAACAAACAAGTCCATGGTCTGTGGACGATTGTGTCGGGTGCTACTAAGCACCGTCTGCATCCTAGTATATATATATAACTAGAAATGAAATTTAGAGTGAGAGATTCTCACCGAAAGCTATCCAATACCACGACTCTTCGTCGATAGAAATCTTCATCGTTATCGTATCTTTGTCATCTTCGTTGCCCGTAGCCACTACATATATAAAAATCGAATTTTTACTTCGCTATTCAATATATAAAAATCGAATTTTTACTATGCTATTCAATATATAAAAATCGAATTTTTTACTATGCTATTCAATATATAAAAAACGAATTTTTACTATGCTATTCAATATATAAAAATCGAATTTTTACTATGCTATTCAATATATAAAAATCGAATTTTTACTTTGCTATTCAATATATAAAAATCGAATTTTTACTTTGCTATTCAATATATAAAAATCGAATTTTTACTTTGCTATTCAATATATAAAAATCGAATTTTTACTTTGCTATTCAATATATAAAAATCGAATTTTTTACTATGCTATTCAATATATAAAAAACGAATTTTTACTATGCTATTCAATATATAAAAATTGAATTTTTACTATGCTATTCAATATATAAAAATCGAATTTTTACTTTGCTATTCAATATATAAAAATCGAATTTTTACTTTGCTATTCAATATATAAAAATCGAATTTTTACTTTGCTGAAAATCAATTCTTTTTCATTATTCCAACTAAATAAAAACTCTATTTTTAAAACGCTAAAATCAGAAAACTCACTTGCGTTATGAAAACCATATTTTCCTAAGTTCACTTTCATAAAAATCATTTCATGAACCAAAAATCATTCCTTTTCAGTTTTTCTATGTTGTAAATATACACAAAAAAAATCAGTTTTCTATAACAAGTAAATAAATAAAGAAATTATAAAACTTACATTCTCCTGTCAAAATCGGTTCTTGGATGGATGGGACCTCACAGTGGCCAGTGGAGGGTGCTGCCGGCGGTGGGAACCTGGCCAAGGCGGCTACGGTCTTCTTCGATGGGGGGTGGTTCAGGGGTCTCGCGGAAAACGAGCGAAGGGGGAGAAGAAGGGATCGTCGGAGGGGGTGCCTGAGGAGAAGGCGGAGGCTGGGGATGCGGTGTCGGGGTCTCGGCGTGGCTGTCGATCGACGCAGTGGCGTCGCTGATGGGGGGCGCGATCGTCGGAGAAGAAAAAGGGGAGGAGGCACGAGACGAGGGCGACGGTGGATGAAGCAGGCGGCGGATCGACGATGGGTCCATCGTTTTTTTTTCTATTTTCTTTTGATTTTGAAAAAGTGAACGGGGGGGGGGGGCTGAGAGAAGGTATGGGGAGGAGAGAGTTTTTTTATTATTATTTTTATTATTTTTTTAATTTATTTAATTTCAAAATGTTGACTTTTACATACGACCTCTAAACGAGGCCCACCGCCTGTCGTCCATAGCGTATTACCCCCATTCCGAACACAATGGGATATGTATCGTAAGCTGATTCGATCGTTTCGATCCGTTTCCATTAAAATCAACATATAACTCTATATATTGATTTCGAACGCGCAATTCAATTTACTGGGGTCACATACGAACTCTAAAAATTCCCGAAAAATATTTTCTAGCTTCGTATTGACGATACGGTCCTAACAAAACTAGTTTCGTCGAATTCTGAGACCGTTTGAAAAATGGCCAATTTCCAGTCGATTAAAATCAACTGAAAATGGTCAATCGCGTTTTCCTTTGCCACGCTCACATATTGATTCGAAAAATTATGAAATTTGGAATCTAGCAATAACTTGACATCCCGGACCCAACAAAACTAGTTTCGTCGAAATCCGAGGTCGTTTGCAAAATCTCCATTTTCAAGGGCCTGAATTCTATAGCGACTATTCAGAATTTTCAACTGGACATATCTTTTGATTCCCGCTATGAAATTTTGATTTTCCGGATTCGTTGGAAAGATATTCTCAAATAGATCCTATTATTTTTGGTTTCACTAAAATCCGGATTGTTTTGCACCCGGTACATTCAATTGAAGTTTGAAATCGAATTATCGAACTACCGCGCCATTTTCAATTCCTATTTATAATCATATATAATTATTTATATTCTAACGACGGCGTATATAATATATACGTTCTATTTATATTCAAAATAAATTTTCGTCGATATTATTTAAAATAATTCATTTTAAATAATCAAAATTCGCTAAAATTGCCAAAATAAAAATTTTAAATTGACCCAGATTTTCGGGTTGTTACAGGTTTGCCGATGTTGGGTAAAATTTGTGTTATTTATTTTCTGAATTTATTTTCTCTACTTCAATTTGTGCTGTGATATTTTTTAATATCTCAATAAAATTCAATAAACCCTATTCACCCCCTTCAAAGGTTAATCTAGATCCAACACATTAAACATTTAATAAATTCGATTCATTAATCTAACTACCAACTTACAATTAATATAGATCTATTATAATCAAATTGATATGAGTTAACTTCCATATTTATTCTCATTGTATTAAATTTGGTTTAACACTTTTATTAATTCATTTGCCTTTGATTAACAACGTTTCATTTCTTATTCCAACAACTTATTTTACAAGTTTAATCCAACTTTACTTATGCTAAACTCCTATCGAACTTCATATTCGATATTAAAATTGAGTGATTCTCCGAATCTGGCTTTACTCCTAAAGTCTCCCCTACTTAGGAATTCTCATCCTCATTACTAGAGTTTAGTATCTAAAATAATTTTAAATTCCCCATTACTAACCTTAGTATTTAACTTTATCACTTAGGTGTGCAAAAAAAATTAATTCTACCTTTTCTTCCTAATGGTACAAAATCAATATTGCATTTTTCCTAAGGTCTTTACCACTTGGATTACTTATCCTTACTACTTCTTCTTATATGGCAATTTTACTAAGTGTTTAAACTTTTCTTGTTTTGAAGGGCATG
This sequence comes from Allium sativum, assembly GCA_030737875.1. Taxonomy (NCBI): domain Eukaryota; kingdom Viridiplantae; phylum Streptophyta; class Magnoliopsida; order Asparagales; family Amaryllidaceae; genus Allium; species Allium sativum. The sequence continues at coordinate 631,488,672 of CM060909.1, forward strand.
ATTATCTAGTAAATTATCTGACTAACCTTTTGAAATTTCTGATATAATCAAATACCTTATAATCAGATCGTGAAACTAAATTCACAAGGCATTGATATTTTAGATTATTTATCCTAATTAGATTCCAAAGCCTAATTTTTATTCTTTTGAATCTCATTAATCATTTATCTATCAAATTTCTTGAATTTAAGTTAAATAAAATTACCTAATCTTAAATTAACCAAATTATCATCTATCAAAAATTCTCTAAACTTATTAATTATGTTTATAAAATATCTTATAGTCAAACTGTGAGATTCTAATCACAAGATGTTCAAATATTAGATAAAGCAAATTTCAAGCAATCCTTAATTTCTACCAATATGGTCTTTCAAAATATCTATTTTATATTACAATATAGTCCTAGGTAAAATTATTTCATTTACCATATTCTTCAAAAAGAATCTTTTATTTATAAATTTACAAATACACGATCATATATAACACTCTCAAGACTCATTATAGGGCATTACTAACCCTATCTCTAATGAGCTACTCATCATAGGATATTACTAATCCTATCTCTGATGAATCTTTACCCAAACAAAGCCAAGATTCTTACTCAACCTTTAGCTCCGATAACATGCTTTGGTATTCACCAACCAAAGCTCTGATACCAAATGAGACGACCCAAAATGCCACGCTCTCTAAACTGGTAACTAAATACCCTTGCCAATCCAAAGCGTGCGAAAACACAGATTATCTGGTGGTGGTGTAAGAAAATAGGATAAAACAAAATCTTACAACGGTGAGAAAATATATAATATTGAACAATATTTTTACAATAGAATTTTTTTAAAATACATATTAGAGTCTAACCTAGATTCATCAAGGACTGTTATAATATCTTCCCCTATAATTGCTGATAAACAACATAAATAAATATAACATACATACATAGTGGATAAATAAAATATGTCCATACGTCTGATGAAGATCTCCATCTCTTCTTCTGGAAAACTTCGACTAACTTAAATACTCTTGAAACTAACTCGGATCTGACCTGGGTATTAAAAATACCAAGATCAAGCTTGGATAACCAGCATGAGAAAATCTCAATAATAAATGATAGCGTCATATATATCAGTTTCAGAGTGAATGAAAATTCTTTTGAAAGAAAGAGTATCTCATATGATCACGTCCACAAATAAACACGGATGGGTTTTTTCCTTATGATAACTAAAACATTTTATAGAAACATTTTATATTATTATTAATGTTTAATCTTTGAAATCATTTTCGAATATAGATATTCAAGTACCTGAAATTGTTACCGTTATTAAATTCCGGGACTACTATGCACTATAATCTAAAACGTTGGTTCTTATTGGAGAATTGGTTTTCCATCAAATGACCAAGCTAAAGATTTTCCTTTTCCACGGTTGGGAACATCTCTAGAGGGATGCCTCGAGATCCCATTGATCCTCTGCCAACACGAGACCGGTTCACCTTGGCATATGCTCCTTTTGGACATGCAACTTAGATAGTGTCGAATGTTTCATTCCCCGATCGTAACAGACCTTTAAATCGAGCGCCCAAAATTTGCATGCACCACATTTAAAATATACCAAGCCTCCATATCATAGTACTTTTTATCTAGAATAAAATGATAATACCCTATTACCAGGAGTGACCCTGACTGTCTTGCTGCATCGATCTTGTTTTAGTCATTGTCAATATGTAAGGCTCAATATAGTTAACGATTTACCTTTCACAAATCATCTTAATTTTATTTGATCCCATATTGCCATATTCTAATGACTACTACCTAACTTTGTCACAAAGTTTACATCCCCTTAAGCTCATACATCTTAGGGAATAGTATTAAGCTAAGAGAAGTTGCCTTCTCCGCCACCATGATGTACAATTGTTAAAAGTTAAAGCACGAGGTCTAGAAATGCAATCGTCGGAAAATCATCCATACAAGTTCATTCTGAGGATGAAAAAAACCGAAGGCACTTTTTTTTGGTCATTATCTAGCGAGAAGCCCTTGCAATCTGAAGATTTCCAAATATGTATGGACCACTACTATAAGTAATCTCATAATGGGATATCTCCCGAGACATCAACAAGCACTCCTTCCAACGTGAAGATCCTCGGTGTTCAATAATCTTCGTTTTCATATGTCTTCACTTCATCATTCATTACTGTTATTACAAGAAATCATACTGGCGGCACCGAAACCAAAACGAGGTGAAGCGGTATCTTAATAGAGTCGTCACCTAAGCTGAAGCCTGGGAAGTGTTCAATAGATACCAAAGTAGGAGGCTGTAGAGGTGAACCTGACACTGATAGAAAAGAGTCTAAGTGGAACAAAGCCGACACCAAAATGAATAGAATAGGAGCATAGCCAACACAAAAAAGTGGAGGCACAATGAGTGAAGCTGACACTAAAAGCTTGGAATAATAACAAAACCGATACCAAAATAGCAAGATTAGGAATATAGAGCCAATACCAAAGATATAGAGGATATCAGCAAAGACGACACCGGAACAAGGACTTTGTAAATATGCTATTGGCACCAACATATGGAAACAAATAGCCTGGTGACGATACCAAGAAAAGAAGGCAATAAAGGCATGTTGTCGACACCAACATGTAGTGAACAATTAGCATGGTGTCGACACCAAAGAATGAAGGCAAAGGCGCGAAGCCGATATCAAGACAAGGAAAACAACAAATGAACAGGCCAATACCAAAGTAATTAGGATAGAGAAACGAAACCGAATCCCCGAAGTTGGAAACATGGCTTTGATGTTCAAAACCGAATCCCCGAAGGAAGACAATGGAGCAATATCCAGCTATTGTTTGAAAGCATGGAGGCAATACCAAGAAATGCAGGCGGATAGGGACTAAAGCCTATACCGAAGCCAGAAATCACTAAAATGGGTCGATACTCAAAGGTTGATATGAAACGGGGGTTTCCCACCCAATTGCTACAGAAGGGGTTCGAATTCTCTATAAATAAGACACTAGAGGTCACATTTTTAGGGACTTTTCCTCATTCCAAAATCTTGTGCTCAGTTCTAAGAGTCTAAACCTTAATTTAGAAATCGAATTGGGAATTTCTCTTGTCATCTTCCATGTACTTTATCAATTGATCAATAAAGGAATACTTGGCTTCTATAATCAATTGCATTTGCCTTTCAATTACTAATCTTGGATTCAAAACCTTAAATTAGAAGTAATTACCAAACCAAACTCAATGAACATTCTAGCTCACACTAGCGATGAACTTATGAAGTCCTTATCCTAAGATAACTCTTTCCCTACGTTTAATAAGTGTGATACTCACCTCTTGAAGAAAGAGTAATTAATCTTCATACTTGGGGCATTGATATCTAAGAAAGGACGAATTTATTCGAGCATGGAAGAACTAGATTACACCAAGGTCCATAACCGTAACCCTATATTTGGGTCTTGACGATTTTTATCGTTAATGTTTTGGCGCTAGAAGGAGGGCCTGAACCTCCAAAACCTTTGGATAACCTACCACATCCCTAATTATTCCACCCGGTTGGTTAGACATTGAAGAGCTAGACCATGGATAAAAGGTCTCAACAAGGGTCTTCTGAACCTCGAATTACTACTTCAGACATTATTGATCTGGGAGCTATTGAAGAACAAAGGCTAAGAATGAAAGCTTTGCAAATCATGAATAAGAAAAGAGAAGTAGAATAGTATAACCCTAACCGTTGGAGCATTAATCCTTTCCATATAGGACCAACCTCCATATTTACTTTAAGTGGCTCTTGTGACGGCCGGGAATTTCGCTCGATCCGAATCAGTCGTTAAACCGATCTAGACCGTTCGAAACCCCTGATCGTTTGAGAACAGGACAAATCAGAACACAAACAGAAGAACATTTCATTGTATATTACAACAATGCATCAGATTACAAGAATATACAGAGTATAAATGAATTAATATTACACAGAAATATCAGAGATTACAATAAATTACATAGCAGCGGAAGATAATACAAAGCACAACTGAAGGTGATATACGGATACAGAGCTTTCCGAATATCATTCCAGCTGTAAACCAGGATCCTGTGAATATAAATCTGCAAAACCAAAACTACTAGCTGCCCGTGCGGAAAATAGGGGCACCCAGAGTTTAGGTTAAAACAATAAACTCCAGGTCAGTCATGTGACTGGTGTGAGAACTAAAACAGTTATTTAAAACTTTAAAAGAGAGTAATTCAAGGGACCACGCCGTATAACACGGAACGGGTTTCCTCCCAAGAATACCAGTGCATAGAAAAGACAACGCAATGCTTTTTCGAAAAATGAAGCTATTATAAGACCCAGGTCCCATCACATAATGCAACGCAAGCCGGAGGATAGGGTTTTACCTTATAACAGCCAAACATGCTTGGTACGTTTAAAACAAATCATTTGATACTATAATAAGTGTATAGTGTCAAAACAATTCCAATCATAAATATCAATCATAGGCGGCATAGCTACCATCTACTATGTCGCCATACTAGTTCTACAATTAAAACCGAATTACACGTATTGGAAATTGGATTCCGTCATGAGTCGAGGCAAGGGGAAAGCTCCTCTCCGCTTCGAGACACTCTAGCAAATGCTCAGGACTACACACTCTGGACAGCCACTTGGATCGGTTGGGCCGGTCCTCACATACGTTAGAGGATTGGCAATTCCTGAACACACGTTTCCCGGTCCTTACAGACCTATAATCGAGGCGCCCCATTCCAACAACCACATAGGTGAAAAGTATATAAATGTCAGGGCTGGTAAGTCACTGACACCACCAAAGCTAGAAAGAAACGTCGTGTTCTCCCAACGGCCCGTATCCCGTTTTTAACTCATACCGAGGTGTGAGGCTCGCGAATTCACGTTATACACAAAGCTGCCACGTAGGCGTGCTTTGATCATCAACCACAAGACTTTTCTTTTCAACAGAAGCCTTGATCACTGCATCTTAGCGTGCCACATAGGCAATTCATGCCATGCGACTGATGTCCATCGATATACAACCTCTGAGCTCGTACGTCTCAGAGAAGGGCGTTAAGCAAAATAATAAATTCTCCGCCGCCAAACAAATGTATATTTAATAGAAATCAATCAACACAGAATAAAATCCAATGTCAGACACACAATCCATTTACAAGTCCGTTCTGGGTCTGAACGAAACCGGAGGCACTTTCCTCGCATATCCATCCATCTCCAAGTACGTCTGGACGATCACCAACTGTTTCCATCTTCTTGGGTGTACAGCCCAATCAAGATCATCAGTAATCGCCCAAACGATGTGAAGACTTCCGGTCTTCAACCACCGTCTTCATCTTCGACATATCGTCGAATCGGTTATTCAGAATGGGTGTAAACCCGGCATTTCCGAACAACCCGCGTATATTAAAAACAAATGTTACACAAACACAACGAACGCCTCATTCCAATTCAGAATATTCTTAGGGAAAGGTTCCCAATAATTTTATCCAAGATAAATTCGTTAGAATTTATCCTTTAATCATCCTTTTGACGTCGTTTCAAACCAAATTATGGTTTTTCTAAACTAGTCGAGATTAGCGAACCACAACGAAGTAATTATTTATTTTATTTCCCAATCCCAACCTATTCATCCCATGAAGCAAAACTGGTAATACTCCATATCTAATACTATGGTGTTATCAGTAAAATTAATTACCATTTCACGTTCAAATCTAATTAAAGATTTAACTATCGCTTTGGAGTAAAACTGGTGATACTCCATTCTCGCTTATTTTCAACTTTGATAATTTAGATTATCAATTCATATTTCAATCTATTGCAGATTCATTAAAACTTCTTTTACTGGGTTAAAGAACTAGGTGTTATTTAAAACAAAGTCCACGACAAACCCAAATCACATTCTATTTATTATCGGGTTAAAGAACTAGTGTTATTTAAAACACCGTTCACGATAAACCCACAAATCAATTCTAGTTCAATTCAAATCAAATATATTAGGAATTCCGATTATTTAAAACCCCTTTTTAAATCTAATTTATTTATTTAAAAATAAAAACCCGGGTTTTAAATTGAGTTCAAACTAGTTCATTTCGATAAAAAATTATTTTTATCTTTTCAAATATGGAGGTTTTTCACCCAAATTTTTCTCAAATCATTTCTTATGATTTTACACTAATTATTACCATTTTTAATAATTTTATCAAGGCCCGTACAGTCGATTTCCATCAACGGCCATCGAACTGCACTTATAGCGACCTTTTCTAAATTTGATTTGGACGTATCTCCAAATCCAACCGTTAGATTTTGAATTTCCAATATTCGTTAGAAAGCTCTTTTCGATACGAACCCAACGGTTCCGGTTTTAGGAGAATCCGATGGTCGGATCTCCCGTAATTTCCGTTTGAAATAAATGGTCGAAATTCACGAACTGCCGCGGCGCGGCGCGTTCTATTCAGGCCATTATATTATATATATAATATATATAATATATATTTCGTCGATTTCTATTTAAAACGAATTATACAAACGGTTTTAAATTCGTTTCAAAAGCAATTTCAACTTCCATTTCAATTCAAATCAAAATTGAATTCGTCTTTATAAATTCGTTTTAAAATTCATTTCTATTCAATTCAAATTTCAAAGTCGTTTTCTATTCGATTCAATTCAAATTGGTTTTCTAATCGATTCAATTCAAATTAGTTTTCTATTCAATTTAATTCAAATTAGTTTTCTAATCGATTTAATTCAAATTAGTTTTCTAATCGATTCATTTCGAAATCGTTTTCAATTCAATTCATTTCGAAATCGTTTTCAATTCAATTCATTTCGAAATCGTTTTCAATTCAATTCATTTCGAAATCGTTTTCTATTCAATTCATTTCGAAATCGTTTTCTATTCAATTCATTTCGAAATCGTTATATATTCAATTCATTTCGAAATCGTTTTATATTCAATTCATTTCGAAATCGTTTTATATTCAATTCATTTCGAAATCGTTTTATATTCAATTCATTTCGAAATCGTTTTCTATTCAATTCATTTCGAAATCGTTTTCTATTCAATTCATTTCGAAATCGTTTTTTATTCAATTCATTTCGATATCGTTATATATTCAATTCATTTCGAAATCGTTATATATTCAATTCATTTCGAAATCGTTTTATATTCAATTCATTTCGAAATCGTTTTATATTCAATTCATTTCGAAATCGTTTTATATTCAATTCATTTCGAAATGAATAAAATCGATATAAATATCGTTCACGTCAAAATGGCGTCAATCTAATCAACACGGCTTCATAAATTTCTATTTTTAAATATTCTATTTCAAATATTTCTTTTTCAAAATAGTTGTTATTATCAAAATATTTCGTTCAACACATGACCAATCTCAATGGATGAGTACTGTCAACACATGAACCTTTATTTTATATTGATAAAGATGTAATTTTTATTATAAAAATATTTCGTTCAACACATGACTAATGTCAACGGATGAGTACAGTCAACACATGAACCTTTGTTTTATATTGATAAAGATGTAATTTTTATTATAAAAATATTTCGTTCAACACATGACTAATCTCAACGGATGAGTACAGTCAACACATGAACCTTTGTTTTATATTGATAAAGATGTAATTTTTATTATAAAAATATTTCGTTCAACACATGACTAATCTCAACGGATGAGTACAGTCAACACATGAACCTTTATTTTATATTGATAAAGATGTAATTTTTATTATAAAAATATTTCGTTCAACACATGACTAATCTCAACGGATGAGTACAGTCAACACATGAACCTTTATTTTTAAAAATTCTTTATCTTCTAAATTGGAATGAGACCCAATCAATCACTATATAACATTAATTATATGGATTTTCATACAACACATGTATATAATAGCATTGAAAAATAATCAACCATCAACCAAAGTGCACTACACTGTATAAGCATCAAATATAGGTATCCAACGCTTATAACAGCCTGTCAATCAATCGATCGACATAATTAATCAATCATGATGAGTGAACTTCATATTTCATCCCAACACCCGTGTGGGGTTTCAAACAATCAAACACAGATTTTATTTGTGCAGTTGGGCGATGTGTAAAATTTATCGACCCAATCAATGTCCTTCAAATAGGTGTACATAAACAAACCGTCCGGTTTGTAAATGAATATTTATTTATTCACATTCACTATATTCATATTCACGTTAAAAATTATATTTTTAACGACAAAACATTTTATTTTAACATATGAATTTCTATTCAGTTCATTCCTTAAATAAAATGATATTTCTATTTTTCTAACTTATTTTAGAAAATTTCGGCGGCATAACGGCACGATACTAGAAACAGGACAAGGCCTAGCCTTATCCCCGGTCTAGTGAAGGCCTACGCCATTCATTTTACCAAACAATTCAATTCAAATCAAAACTATGTAACTAATCTATGCAACCAAACAAACAAGTCCATGGTCTGTGGACGATTGTGTCGGGTGCTACTAAACACCGTCTGCATCCTAGTATATATATATAACTATAATAGAAATTGAAGAGTGAGAAGTTCTCACCGAAAGCTATCCTAACTTCACGGCTCTCCACTGATAGAAATCTTCATCGCTATCGCATCTTCGTCATCTTCTTTGCCCGTAGCCACTACATATATAAAAATCACACATTTTTATATTTTGATGTCTTTAAAATAAAAATCACATTTTTATTTATTCACTTTCAATTTAAAAATCATATTTTTTTATAATCGCTTCTTACATTTAAAAATCGAATTTTTTTCTTTGTTATTCAATATATAAAAATCGAATTTTTTACTTCTATGTTATATAGATAAAAATTATATTTTTATCACGCTATTTTCCATATAAAGATTTCGCCTTTTCTAAAATAAAGATTTCGCCTTTATAAAAACATAGACTTCGCCTTTTCAAATTTTAAGATTTCATCTTTATAAAAATATCATTTTTATTTTTCTACACATATAAAGATGGTAATTTTAATATTCCTATCATGTAAAAATTATATTTTTAATTATCTACCTAACCAAAAATCATATTTTTACATCTTCTACTTAATAAAGATTATATTTTTAATACTTTAAAAATATAAAAATCATATTTTTAATTATTTAAAAATATAAAAATCATATTTTTATTCCTTTTCATAGTATAAAAATCCTATCTTTAACTGAATAAAATCTTTTCTACCCTTACCTTATATAAAAATCATATTTTTATAAATAAAAATAATTTTTTTTTTTAATTCAAAAATCACTAAACATAAAACTGAAAATTAAAACCAATTTATATAAGTAAAATACTTACAATCGTCCGACGGAGGAGGGTAGAGGGGCTGCGGATTTCAGAGGAGGAAGAGGAGGAAAAAGGAGAAGAGGGGAACGGGGCTGAGGCGCGCAGGGAGGGGGGTTGTCGGGGACGTCGGAGGTAGGCTAGGGTTGGGTGTGGCACAGGCTGGTCGAGGTGGGGCCTTCGCGGTCGAGCGCTGTCACTGGGGCGGGGAGCTGGAGGGAGGGTCGCGGTCTACAGCGGAGGAGGGAGGGGGTCGGTGCGCCACCGGTAGCGGAGGCCGACGTCGATCGACGTCGAGAGGGGAGGGGCTCGATCGATTTGGGGTTTTTCATTTTTTTTTTCTTGTTTTGAAATGAACGGGGCCTGGGTAGTTAAGGAGAAGGAAGGGGTTTTTTTTTATTTTAATTATTTAATTTCTAAAAAGGTACTTTTACATACGACCTCTAAACGAGGTCCACCGCCTGTCGTCCATAGCGTTTTACCCCCATTCCGAACCCAATGGGATATGTATCGCAAGCTGATTCGATTGTTTGAATCAGTTTCCATTAAATTTACATTTAAATCACTATATTGAATTTTAAACGTACATTTCGAATTACTGGGGTCACATACTAACTAGAAAAATTCTAGAAAAATATTTTCTAGCTTCGTATTGACGATACGGTCCTAACAAAACTAGTTTCGTCGAATTCTGAGACCGTTTGAAAAATGGCCATTTTCCAGTCGATTAAAATCAACTGAAACTGGTCAAACGCGTTTTCCTTTACCACGCTCACATATTGATTCGAAAAATTAAGAAATTTGAAACCTAGCAATAACTTGACATTGCGGACCCAACAAAAGTGGTTTCGTCGAAATCCAAGGTCATTTGCAAAATTTCCATTTTTAAGGGCCTGAATTTCATAGCGACTATTCAGAATTTTCAACTGGACATATCTTTTGATTCCCGCTATGAAATTTCGATTATTCGAATTCGTTGGAAAGATATTATCAAATAGATCCTAATGTTTTTGGTTTCACTAAAATCCGGATTGTTTTGCACCCGGTACATTCGTTTGAAGTTTGAAATCGAATTATCGAACTACCGCGCCATTTTTAATTCTATTTATAATTATATATATTCTAACGACGACGTATATAATATATACGTTCGATTTATATTCAAAATAAACTTCTCGTCTATATTATTTAAAATAATTCATTTTAAATAATCAGAATTCACTAAAATTGCCAAAATAAAAATTTTAAACTGGCTCAGATTTTCCGTGTTATTACAATCTCCCCCACTTAAAACTTTTCGTCCCCGAAAAGGAACAAAGTCGAAAGTGGTTTGATTAATCAGCTCTACGCTCGATTTGGCTTCCATTCTCCTACTTTTCAGTTTCTGAGAATTTTCAAATTTTCAAAAATTTGGCTAACACCCTAAATTTTCGAATAATTTCGCCATAACCTCCCCTGCACCGGGAACATCGGGGAATTTCAAATAGCTTCCCCGGTCCTTCTAATCTCAAAAAGAAAAAGAAAAAGCCAAGCGGCTAGCCAATAGGCTCATAAAATCATCATCACCCAAACAAAACAGTAAATTATGTAGTAAACATGTGTACCTATTTGTCGGGCAAACAAATTTTATTCTCTGCTCTAGCCTCCTTGCTATGACCTGTTCAATGTAAGTATATGTATATGTAAGCAAATGCGACCAATTTTCAATACAGTTCAATATTTGGTTCTATTAGGCATAATGGTTCAAAATTATCAAACAAATAAACAAACAACACAAACATCAGTCAATTAGTGGATTAGAGTTTCAAATTCATAATTTTGATACATATACAAAAAATCATGTTTTTGATGCCAATTCACAACAATGTGTTCTAGCTATATTGGTTTTGGTTCTCACACCAGTCTAATGGAAATATATAGAAAATCACACCTTCGAAACACGAAAATAATTACTGGTGATGGCGCGCCATCATCATAATCATGTCCGGGCGACTAGAATGTGATTCTATATCTATCTAATATATTAAAACTTCGAATATACGTTCATGACGCGTATATGCAAAACCTTTATATACTAGATTGTCCATATTCAAAATAAATAAATAATCAAATACGTTTAAAATGGTTTAAATTTCAAAACAAAATTGTTTTCGTTTGGAAAATATACTCTTCACACTCGTTCTAGGATACTACTGATCCTATCTCTAACGAGTCGTTCTAATTGGATATTGCTAATCCAATATCTGATGAATTCTTTCGTATGGTTCTAATGTGCCTTGTTCTCGAGCTCTGTAAACCAAAGCTCTGATACCAAATGTGACGACCGGGAATTTCGCTCGATCCGAATCAGTCGTTAAACCGATCTAGACCGTTCGAAACCCCTGATCGTTTGAGAACAGGACAAATCAGAACACAAACAGAAGAACATTTCATTGTATATTACAACAATGCATCAGATTACAAGAATATACAGAGTATAAATGAATTAATATTACACAGAAATATCAGAGATTACAATAAATTACATAGCAGCGGAAGATAATACAAAGCACAACTGAAGGTGATATACGGATACAGAGCTTTCCGAATATCATTCCAGCTGTAAACCAGGATCCTGTGAATATAAATCTGCAAAAACAAAACTACTAGCTGCCCGTGCGGAAAATAGGGGCACCCAGAGTTTAGGTTAAAACAATAAACTCCAGGTCAGTCATGTGACTGGTGTGAGAACTAAAACAGTTATTTAAAACTTTAAAAGAGAGTAATTCAAGGGACCACGCCGTATAACACGGAACGGGTTTCCTCCCAAGAATACCAGTGCATAGAAAAGACAACGCAATGCTTTTTCGAAAAATGAAGCTATTATAAGACCCAGGTCCCATCACATAATGCAACGCAAGCCGGAGGATAGGGTTTTACCTTATAACAGCCAAACATGCTTGGTACGTTTAAAACAAATCATTTGATACTATAATAAGTGTATAGTGTCAAAACAATTCCAATCATAAATATCAATCATAGGCGGCATAGCTACCATCTACTATGTCGCCATACTAGTTCTACAATTAAAACCGAATTACACGTATTGGAAATTGGATTCCGTCATGAGTCGAGGCAAGGGACAAGCTCCTCTCCGCTTCGAGACACTCTAGCAAATGCTCAGGACTACACACTCTGGGAAGCCACTTGGATCGGTTGGGCCGGTCCTCACTTACGTTAGAGGATTGGCAATTCCTGAACACACGTTTCCCGGTCCTTACAGACCTATAATCGAGGCGCCCCATTCCAACAACCACATAGGTGAAAAGTATATAAATGTCAGGGCTGGTAAGTCACTGACACCACCAAAGCTAGAAAGAAACGTCGTGTTCTCCCAACGGCCCGTATCCCGTTTTTAACTCATACCGAGGTGTGAGGCTCGCGAATTCACGTTATACACAAAGCTGCCACGTAGGCGTTCTTTGATCATCAACCACAAGACTTTGCTTTTCAACAGAAGCCTTGATCACTGCATCTTAGCGTGCCACATAGGCAATTCATGCCATGCGACTGATATCCATCGATATACAACCTCTGAGCTCATACGTCTCAGAGAAGGGCGTTAAGCAAAAGAATAAATTCTCCGCCACCAAACAGATGTATATTTAATAGAAATCAATCAACACAGAATAAAATCCAATGTCAGACACACAATCCATTTACAAGTCCGTTCTGGGTCTGAACGAAACCGGAGGCACTTTCCTCGCATATCCATCCATCTCCAAGTATGTCTGGACGATCACCAACTGTTTCCATCTTCTTGGGTGTACAGCCCAATCAAGATCATCAGTAATCGCCCAAACGATGTGAAGACTTCCGGTCTTCAACCACCGTCTTCATCTTCGACATATCGTCGAATCGGTTATTCAGAATGGGTGTAAACCCGGCCTTTCTGAACAACCCGCGTATATTAAAAACAAATGTTACACAAACACAACGAACGCCTCATTCCAATTCGGAATATTCTTAGGGAAAGGTTCCCATTAATTTTATCCAAGATAAATTCGTTAGAATTTATCCTTTAATCATCCTTTTGACGTCGTTTCAAACCAAATTATGGTTTTTCTAAACTAGTCGAGATTAGCGAACCACAACGAAGTAATTATTTATTTTATTTCCCAATCCCAACCTATTCATCCCATGAAGCAAAACTGGTAATACTCCATATCTTATACTATGGTGTTATCGGTAAAATTAATTAACATTTCACGTTCAAATCTAATTAAAGATTTAACTATCGCTTTGGAGTAAAACTGGTGATACTCCATTCTCGCTTATTTTCAACTTTGATAATTTAGATTATCAATTCATATTTCAATCTAATTGCAGATTCATTAAAACTTCTTTTACTGGGTTAAAGAACTAGGTGTTATTTAAAACACAGTCCACGACAAACCCAAATCACATTCTATTTATTATCGGGTTAAAGAACTAGTGTTATTTAAAACACCGTTCACGATAAACCCACAAATCAATTCTAGTTCAATTCAAATCAAATATATTAGGAATTCCGATTATTTAAAACCCGTTTTTAAATCTAATTTATTTATTTTAAAATAAAAACCCGGGTTTTAAATTGAGTTCAAACTAGTTCATTTCGATAAAAATTTATTTTTATCTTTTCAAATATGGAGGTTTTTCACCCCAATTTTTCTCAAATCATTTCTTATGATTTTACACTAATTATTACCATTTTTAATAATTTTATCAAGGCCCGTACAGTCGATTTCCATCAACGGCCATCGAACTGCACTTATAACGACCTTTTCTAAATTTGATTTGGACGTATCTCCAAATCCAACCGTTAGATTTTGAATTTCCAATATTCGTTAGAAAGCTCTTTTCGATACGAACCCAACGGTTCCGGTTTTAGGAGAATCCGACGGTCGGATCTCCCGTAATTTCCGTTTGAAATAAATGGTCGAAATTCACGAACTGCCGTGGCGCGGCGCGTTCTATTCAGGCCATTATATTATATATATAATATATATATAATATATATTTCGTCGATTTCTATTTAAAACGAATTATACAAACGGTTTTAAATTCGTTTCAAAAGCAATTTCAACTTCCATTTCAATTCAAATCAAAATTGAATTCTTCTTTATAAATTCGTTTTAAAATTCATTTCTATTCAATTCAAATTTCAAAGTCGTTTTCTATTCGATTCAATTTAAATTGGTTTTCTAATCGATTCAATTCAAATTAGTTTTCTATTCAATTTAATTCAAATTAATTTTCTAATCGATTTAATTCAAATTAGTTTTCTAATCGATTCATTTCGAAATCGTTTTCAATTCAATTCATTTCGAAATCGTTTTCAATTCAATTCATTTCGAAATCGTTTTCAATTCAATTCATTTCGAAATCGTTTTCTATTCAATTCATTTCGAATTCGTTTTCTATTCAATTCATTTCGAATTCGTTTTCTATTCAATTCATTTCGAAATCGTTATATATTAAATTCATTTCGAAATCGTTTTATATTCAATTCATTTCGAAATCTTTTTATATTCAATTCATTTCGAAATCGTTTTATATTCAATTCATTTCGAAATCATTTTCTATTCAATTCATTTCGAAATCGTTTTCTATTCAATTCATTTCGAAATCGTTTTCTATTCAATTCATTTCGAAATCGTTATATATTCAATTCATTTCGAAATCGTTATATATTCAATTCATTTCGAAATCGTTTTATATTCAATTCATTTCGAAATCGTTTTATATTCAATTCATTTCGAAATCGTTTTATATTCAATTCATTTCGAAATGAATAAAATCGATATAAATATCGTTCACGTCAAAATGGCGTCAATCTAATCAACACAGCTTCATAAATTTCTATTTTTAATTATTCTATTTCAAATATTTCTTTTTCAAAATAGTTGTTATTATCAAAATATTTCGTTCAACACATGACCAATCTCAATGGATGAGTACTGTCAACACATGAACCTTTATTTTATATTGATAAAGATGTAATTTTTATTATAAAAATATTTCGTTCAACACATGACTAATCTCAACGGATGAGTACAGTCAACACATGAACCTTTGTTTTATATTGATAAAGATGTAATTTTTATTATAAAAATATTTCGTTCAACACATGACTAATCTCAACGGATGAGTACAGTCAACACATGAACCTTTGTTTTATATTGATAAAGATGTAATTTTTATTATAAAAATATTTCGTTCAACACATGACTAATCTCAACGGATGAGTACAGTCAACACATGAACCTTTATTTTATGTTGATAAAGATGTAATTTTTATTATAAAAATATTTCCTTCAACACATGACTAATCTCAACGGATGAGTACAGTCAACACATGAACCTTTATTTTTAAAAATTCTTTATCTTCTAAATTGGAATGAGACCCAATCAATCACCATATAACGTTTATTATATGGATTTTCATACAACACATGTATATAATAGCATTGAAAAATAATCAACCATCAACCAAAGTGCACTACACTGTATAAGCATCAAATATAGGTATCCAACGCTTATAACAGCCTGTCAATCAATCGATCGACATAATTAATCAATCAGGATGAGTGAACTTCATATTTCATCCCAACACCCGTGTGGGGTTTCAAACAATCAAACACAGATTTTATTTGTGCAGTTGGGCGATGTGTAAAATTTATCGACCCAATCAATGTCCTTCAAATAGGTGTACATAAACAAACCGTCCGGTTTGTAAATGAATATTTATTTATTCACATTCACTATATTCATATTCACGTTAAAAATTATATTTTTAACGACAAAACATTTTATTTTAACATATGAATTTCTATTCAGTTCATTCCTTAAATAAAATGATATTTCTATTTTTCTAACTTATTTTAGAAAATTTCGGCGGCATAACGGCACGATACTAGAAACAGGACAAGGCCTAGCCTTATCCCCGGTCTAGTGAAGGCCCACGCCATTCACACATCAATCAAATCCATTCATCTTACCAAACAATTCAATTCAAATCAAAACTATCTTACTAATCTATGCAACCAAACAAACAAGTCCATGGTATGTGGACGATTGTGTCGGGTGCTACTAAGCACCGTCTGCATCCTAGTATATATATAACTATAATAGAAATTGAAGAGTGAGAAGTTCTCACCGAAAGCTATCCTAACTTCACGGCTCTCCACTGATAGAAATCTTCATCGCTATCGCATCTTCGTCGTCTTCTTTGCCCGTAGCCACTACATATATAAAAATCACACATTTTTATATTTTGATGTCTTTAAAATAAAAATCACATTTTTATTTATTCACTTTCAATTTAAAAATCATATTTTTTTATAATCGCTTCTTACATTTAAAAATCGAATTTTTTTCTTTGTTATTCAATATATAAAAATCGAATTTTTTACTTCTATGTTATATAGATAAAAATTATATTTTTATCACGCTATTTTCCATATGAAGATTTCGCCTTTTCTAAAATAAAGATTTCGCCTTTATAAAAACATAGACTTCGCCTTTTCAAATTTAAAGATTTCATCTTTAAAAAAATCTCATTTTTATTTTTCTACACATATAAAATGGTATTTTTAATATTCCTATCATGTAAAAATTATATTTTTAATTCTCTACCTAACCAAAAATCATATTTTTACATCTTCTACTTAATAAAGATTATATTTTTAATACTTTAAAAATATAAAAATCATATTTTTAATTCTTTAAAAATATAAAAATCATATTTTTATTCCTTTTCATAGTATAAAAATCCTATCTTTAACTGAATAAAATCTTTTCTACCCTTACCTCATATAAAAATCATATTTTTATAAATAAAAATATATATTTTTTTTTTTAATTCAAAAATCACTAAACATAAAACTGAAAATTAAAACCAATTTATATAAGTAAAATACTTACAATCGTCTGACGGAGGAGGGTAGAGGGGCTGCGGATTTCAGAGGAGGAAGAGGAGGAAAAAGGAGAAGAGGGGAACGGGGCTGAGGCGCGCAGGGGGGGGGGGGGGTCGGGGACGTCGGAGGTGGGCTAGGGTTGGGTGCGGCGCAAGCTGGTCGAGGTGGGGCCTTCGCGGTCGAGCGCTGTCACTGGGGCGGGGAGCTGGAGGGAGGGTCGCGGTCTACAGCGGAGGAGGGAGGGGGTCGGTGCGCCACCGGTAGCGGAGGCCGACGTCGATCGACGTCGAGAGGGGAGGGGCTCGATCGATTTGGGGTTTTCCAATTTTTTTTTCTTGTTTTGAAATGAACGGGGCCTGGGTAGTTAAGGAGAAGGAAGGGGTTTTTTTTTATTTTAATTATTTAATTTCTAAAAAGGTACTTTTACATACGACCTCTAAACGAGGTCCACCGCCTATCGTCCATAGCGTTTTACCCCCATTCCGAACCCAATGGGATATGTATCGCAAGCTGATTCGATTGTTTGAATCAGTTTCCGTTAAATTTACATTTAAATCACTATATTGAATTTTAAACGTACATTTCGAATTACTAGGGTCACATACTAACTAGAAAAATTCTAGAAAAATATTTTCTAGCTTCGTATTGACGATACAGTCCTAACAAAACTAGTTTCGTCGAATTCTGAGACCGTTTGAAAAATGGCCATTTTCCAGTCGATTAAAATCAACTGAAACTGGTCAAACGCGTTTTCCTTTACCACGCTCACATATTGATTCGAAAAATTACGAAATTTGAAACCTAGCAATAACTTGACATTGCGGACCCAACAAAAGTGGTTTCGTCGAAATCCGAGGTCATTTGCAAAATTTCCATTTTTAAGGGCCTGAATTTCATAGCGACTATTCAGAATTTTCAACTGAACATATCTTTTGATTCCAGCTATGAAATTTCGATTATTCGAATTCGTTGGAAAGATATTATCAAATAGATCCTAATGTTTTTGGTTTCACTAAAATCCGGATTGTTTTGCACCCGGTACATTCGTTTGAAGTTTGAAATCGAATTATCGAACTACCGCGCCATTTTTAATTCTATTTATAATTATATATAATTATATATATTCTAACGACGACGTATATAATATATACGTTCGATTTATATTCAAAATAAACTTCTCGTATATATTATTTAAAATAATTCATTTTAAATAATCAGAATTCACTAAAATTGCCAAAATAAAAATTTTAAACTGGCTCAGATTTTCCGGGTTATTACACTCTACATCAAAGGAATATAACTTATTCTCTCACAAGAAAGAAGCCATCTAAGCACAAGCTAAGGGAACTATGTTTGAGCAAGAAATAATGAAGAATTTCAACTGTTTTTCTTTGAAATTGCCTAAGAAAGTTGCACTTCAGCCTCAAGATACATTGAAAAGAAGGCCTGAAAATAAAAATGAAGCAACAAAGTTAAGTAACAAAAGGGCTAAGTTCCGACGTCGAAAGGGAATCTTTGAGTCAAGACTACCTAAAGAATGCAACCTTACCACATCTATTGAGAATATCTACGTCCTAACCAAATATAAGCTTAACTTTTGGCCATCATCGAAGAAGAAACACAAATATTAAAGGAAGTTAGGAGGGCCATACTGCCACTATCATATGATGAATGGTCTTGAAACCAACCACTACAGGGTTCTCGAAGGCATGATTATCATGTTTTTTAATCAAGGCCAATTATGCAGGTTTGCAAAAAGACTAAATTAGTTCTAACAAAGAATTCCTTGAAGAAAGAATGTCTACACGGTCAGAGTATGGAAAACTCCATAAAATTTGGAATTACCCTAAATGGGTAAAACTACCTATGACGGTAGAAAACCCATGTCCGCGCCAAAATGGCCAGGACAAGTCACCTCCTGGAGGGAGGTGGTGTGTAAGCCTTTAGCCGTGCCCAAACCAGAAATGGCCAGGTTAAAGCATTAAAAGAGTGAGCCTCTATCTGCGCCAGCAATGGCCAGGACAGAGCATTCAAGCCCTTAACAGCGTCATAAAAGCCCAATTAAGGCGCATCCTGGAGGGAGGGAGGTCTAAGCCTTTATCTGCATCCAAATCATTAAAATCTAGGTTAAAGCATAACAAACCATTATCCACATCACAATAGCCAGGTCAAGACACCTCTTGGACGGGGGTGGGTGTAAGCCTTTATCCGCTCCTATGACGGCCAGGGTAGAGCATCAAAAGAGTAAATCTTTATTCAGAACGAAGCATCTAAGCCCTTAGTCGCGTCATAATGGCCAGGTTAAGGTGTCTCTTGGAGGTAGGTCGGGTAAGTCCTTGGGCTCTGCTGGAGAATAATCTAGCCAAGTGCACCGGACAAACAAGCCCATAGCGTGGCTCACAAAGCTGAAAGGCCTAGTCAAAGCCCAAAAGTGGCTTACAAATCAAATCAAAGCCCAGAAAGTGGCTCACAAAACTGAAATGGAAAGTGGAAACTACAAATACCCTAATATGGGTTTCGGGTCTTCTGCCTATATTTCTAGAAGTGGATTTATGGTCTTCTACAGTACCCGAATATGGGTTTCGGGTCTTCTATTTATATTTTCAGAAGTGAATTACACGTCTTCTAAAATACCTATATATTTCCATAAGTGGATTTCTAGTCTTCTAAAATACCTGAATATGGGTTTCGGGTCTTCTATCTATATTTCCAGAAGTGGATTCCTGGTCCTCTATTATAAATATGTGTATTGGGTTTCGAGTCTTCTATTATCGCTAGAAGTGGATTTCTAGTCTTTTATTACAAATATCTGAATTGGGTATTAGGACTTCTATTATTATGCCCAAGAATCGAATTCGGGCTAACTATCTTATTTCTGGAAGTGGTTTTCTGGATTTCTACTACAATTGACTAACTATGGGTTTCATAATTTCTGCTCATTCTTCCAGGAGTAGGACTCCGGCTTACTATCACAAATGCCCAAATTAGGGTTTCAAGATGTAATTGCAAGAAAACAATCTTAGATTTCTATTATTTCAAAAGAGAATTTCTAAATATTCGAATTGTGTTTCAAGTCTACTATTTTGAAATCTCTAAGTGAAGATTATGATTTTACACCTCAAAATAGGGAAGTTATCTAAACTTATGTTAGTCAAAATGGTTATACCGCTCTTATCACAAATTTCATTTACTACATGGTTTTGACCAAAATAATGCTTGACACAATATGAGTGAAATATTAAACACTATGAAAGAGACTAATGTAAGAAGTATTAGTTGTTATATTTTATGCAGAAAAACACAGAAGAAATTCCAAACGCAGATATTCGAAACAAAGACAAAAGCCATGCATAACACAATGTATACGAAAACCATGAATTTATTCACAAAATTTTCCAAATGGCTACATCCAGAGGATGGATAACAATATAAAATTGTACAAGAATTCTAATGCTTCCATGATCAAGTCCTTGGAAACCTAATTACAAGTTATTTGAATGAGCCCTTAGGCTAGAAACAGCTTTCTTAATCTTGCTCAAAGAATTAGCGGAGAGAGTAGGTGTGGAATCGAAGGGACTTTAAATTCTTCAAGAGTATAAGCAGGAGGACATTTGTACTAATCCCATTTTCCAGTCGGAGGACTATTATAACCGTGGATAAATTTTGAGTGATATGTTTGAACCTCCTTTAAGAGCTCATCCTTCTCTTCACCCAGAAAATCAAAGCGAGTCGAGGGCATTGAATGTAAATCTTTCCAAGATCCTTAACAAAGCAATATCTTGCCAAATTTGAAGATTGATAAGTAAAAAATTCTCACGGTATTCTTTCTTCGGTCTAACAAAACTTCATAAGAAATACTCAGAAAGTGAACCCGTCGTAGGGATGAGTTCTAAAAGAAGTATAAATAAATCAAGAGAAAGCAAATTCATCACAATAATATCAAAAGCCAAATGGTTACATATATTACAGATATTCTTCTTATTCATACAAATTAGATCTTTTGAAAGTTTTAGATACAAATCTATCATTGCTAAATTTAAGCTTGTCTAAGGGAAAATCTCTAGGAATCGAATGAACTCGAGGTAAATTTCAGCAAGATTTTGGGTGATGATCAACTACATGATCATCTAAGCAACTTCTGTGGGTCTGAGCAAACCTTCGCCAAGGTTACCTACAAAAGAAAAGTCTGCAGTTTCATATCTGCTATGAACCTTATATAAAAGATCCACCAAGATGTCCGAATCTTCAATTAACATCCAGAAGAGAGTTGTTAATTCATCATTCTCTTTCAGAAGCACTAGACCATATTTGCAAATTAGACTGTGTTTTGGGCCGTATCTATTGCAATTAGGCATGGCTCTAAGCCGTATCAAATAATGGCTTGTTTAAATATTAGATATGTGTAACGGCCTGCAAATCCGTGCCAATTTGAGTTGACTAATATCCTACACATTCAACTCAAAGTGCACGAAAATACAGATCTTAAATAGAAAGAAATAAGAGGATGAGAAAGATAAGATAGAACTAATAGAATAGAAGAAGAAGAAGAACACCAGAATCTAAACAGTATCAGAGTAAACACAAATCTCACAGTGGAACGAATAAAATATATTATATAACACTTTGAAATACAAATCTGAATTTGTATATACATACCATATCCGAATATAACTCATATACATCAAAGCGGAAATAATCTCTAATAACTAGCGGTGAAGCTTCTTGCTTTGAGCTCCTCTAAGTGAATCTGCAAAGCCTGAACACTTGACTGCTTGAACAAATTTGGGCACCCAAGAGTTTAGGGAAAACAAACAAAATAAACTCTAGGTCAGTCATGGGACTGGTGTGAGTAAACTCCTACCATATTATTTAACTTTAAAAATCCTTTTGAAAGAAAGGGTAACAGTAAAGCCAACCCACACATAAACATGGACGGTTTTTACATTACTATAACCAAAACATTTTGATATCAAAATCCAATGATATTATAATAATGACTAATCAAATAAATAACCAAATAGCAGAACATTTGCATCTCACGCTTCACATTCATAGTATGAAATCAAAAACTGCATGGCGCTCATTGGAGATTGGATTCCAACTATGACAAGGTATGGGACCACCTTCCAATTAGTGTACTTTAGGGGGGATACACTGGGGTTCAACAAGAACATCTTGCAACCCGGCCCACACATGACCGACCACTCATATCTCTTGAGTGTATCGAATATATTGCCACCCACGGTTGTCAGCCATCCAACCGTCATCTGAGGATACAGAAACGAAAAGAAGAACAAAATATGAATTTTCTCTAGATGGTGACAATACACCCCAATGGGATTGACCCACATAGCCATATTGCCTGCCCGATTTTTGTCATTTCCTGGTTGTGAGGCTAGAGGCTATGTCTATCTTCAGAAACATCTGATCACCATTCACTTTGAATGCCACATCGTCAAACCCGTCAATTCACTAATCGATCTCCAAAAATATCACGGGTATACAAAGCTAATAGGAACGAATTCCTCCGCCACCAGACGTAATACCATTAAGAGATCAATCGTACATGATTTGTTAGGTATACTCTGTCAGACACTCGTCCATACAAGTTGTCCTGGGACTGAACAAATAGAAAACACCATTATGGAACAGAACGACCCTTGCATTTCACTGCGTCTTCAATTGTCTTCAACATAATCAAATTCGTTGTGCCTATGCCTATACGGAGTGGTTTCAGATAATATATCCAACCGGTCTCTCCGTATCGACAACGATGGTCAAAACACTTTGATAGTCGGTTATTTAACTATCGAAGTAAAACAAACATTCATTCAAATGTACAACTAAACACCACACGACATGGGCACTTTTTATTTAACATTCGTTTTTATTATTCGAATTCCCATATCTTACCAGATATTTCTGAAATCCCGTTTTAGCCTTTTCACACTTCTTGGAAAAACATCCCCAGTTCTAATAAATTCTTATTCTCCCACATTCCAGAAAATATACGTTATTAACGTTCAAAACATTTCCATTCTTTTCACATTCTTTATTTTCTATACTTGGATAATATACCCTATCTGCATTGGAAAAATATTTCCAATTTTATTATAAACATTTTAATTTGCCCAACGTTCATTATTAAAACTTTATTCACTTTAAAATGTGAATATCATCTCTATTATAGAAATTTGAACGCCTTTATCAAATAACTCCTATTTCAAGTAATAATTACCCTTATCTTGTTTACCGAAATCTTTTTCACAATTCTATATTCCCATTCCACTTTATAAACTCGGTTTCTAAGTCAACTTCTTGTTAAATCAATATCAATTTTATAACTAAATATTGATTACATATCATATTATAATTTGTTGGTTTAAAACTAAATATTAACTACCCTTTCAGATTATAATTCCTAAACAATTTATTTTAATACATTCAACATCGTCGAATTTTAATTCTAATTCCTGATAATGTTATTTAGTTCTAATCATATTCCAGACATTGAAATGATATCATCGTTTTCTAAAACGATTCTCCAATTTCACTTTCTAAACTTATCCTTATATTTCTTTGGACAAACACCGTTACTTATAACTTTAGAATAAGTGGATTTCAAACCAAACTGTTTCCATTTCTAGGAAGTAGTGATATATATAAAAATCACGCTTAAGCTTGGTCAACAACGCTAATTTATCGTTATAGTTTAAAAACTTGTCATACGCTATAATATTCCCCTTTATACATAATCCAGACATAACAATCACGCTTAGGACCTAATCTCGACATAACACTCACACTTAGGCCAAGTCAACAACGTTATTTTATCGTTATAGTTCAAAGACTTGTAATACGCTACTATATTCCACTTTATAACTAATCTCGACGTCTCTTTCCGTTACAAACTAATACCATCCCACGATAATATTGAAGTCGTTCAAGTTGGGGTATTTTAATTATCTCTCAAACCTTGATCAACAACATTCTTATCTTAGAATAGATATAAGTTCATAACTCTAACCCCTTATACTTTATAATCCGTCAAATCGTACTTCTTGCTATATTTTAGATATGGTTTTATGACGTCATTCCTTAATTTGAAAACTCAGTTTTTTTTTGCAACAATTTATAATAATATTGACTTTTTGCTGTGTCTTTGTTATACAATTATATTTATAACTTCTTTTACCAAAATACATTTACGTTCTTTGTCTCTTGAAATTTTACTTTTATTTGAGCCATTTTAAATAATGTAAGTAACATCTCATCACTAACTCAATAACATTTTAAATGAGGTCCATTTAAGAAACAATTATTTAATTAAAAATAATTAAATAATATTTTACTTCATTGCTGAAGTAAACAATTTACTTCATCATTATTCTAAAATAGATTGGTTGCTTACTGTATATAAACAATAACTAATTATATTGGTTAAATAATTATTTAATACCTCATTAATTTAAAAAGGGTAATTAATAAGGAATCTTCTAAATTTTGATCAGTTTATCGCTAAGTTATTTTCATTAGATTAATTGAATACCAATTAATCTAATAATTATTTTCCAAATAAACAGTTGATTAAATCAACTTCATTATATCAGTAAATTTGTTAACTGATTTTAATTACCTCTTACCATTAAATTAATATAATTAATCTAATAATATTTCTCAACTGTTTGCTTTAAAATAATTATCCAAATTATTCACTCGTAGGATAATTATATCTTAATAACTTATTTAAATGTCAAATAATCGTTTATATTTACTTTAAAAAATGAACTATAAAATACCAATTCATAATAGAACTTCTATTATAATTTAAACTTCGCTTAAATTATAAAAATATAATTTTTATAATTATCTTCGTTGATTTGCCTGATGGCCAATCAACTTCTTAACAAAAATTGGTTTATGGTCAATTGTTTCTTAATCGATATCGTCTATTTATTAAATCAACATAACGTTGAATTTACATTCAACATGGTTCAAACAGTGCGTATATAAAACAAACTGTACATATAAATATTGAGGAATCCGGTCGGATTCCTCCATCCGGTTTCCTGCATCCACAGATGTTAGTAAACACAATCACATAAATTCCATAATATTGAATATTTTAATCGATAGAATTGGTATTCAGCTAATGATGTATATATGCATCGATATATCTGTAATTCAACCAATTTAACTGTAATTTGCCTAAACGACCATCACATAGCATTCAATCATTATTAATATATAATAATATTTTTAAAATAGATCAGAGTTAGTGAATTTACTCACCTTCGCGCGTTAACCGTTATATAACGATTTGTGTCAATCGATTAATCCCGGCATTCAATTCAGCCATAATTCGTAATGTGCTCTAAATCACTCCAGACCAGCTTCATGTCGTAGTCTGCGCCCCCATGATCCCAACGAATCAGACCGTTCGTGATTCTAAAAACATATGGATGGGATACGACATTTACAAGTTTACATAACTATTTAAATAGATTTTAAATTAAAGATTTTAGTTATTGGGCCTTAACCTGTTAACCACTGGCCAAGTAACCCAACCCGCCACTACAATGATCTCCATCTCTATTCATAATTTCGAACCCAACTTACGGACACCGTTGCACAGTCTTCTTCACCAACGTTAACCCATACATGCGACTGTACGTCCATCCGTGGACTAACGCCTCGCCACAAACATCCCCCTTAAAACTCTCAGTATTCGAACTCTTGTATCGTTATACCCTGAACGCGTCCATCCTTTTTGTCCTGTATTTCTTCTCCGATGACACTCGCGCTCGTCATACCCATTTACACATTTCCATTGCCTCAAAGCCATGCACATGTTTGTGCATCCTTCTGAGCCCCACTAATTGCACTCACCAGATACATATATGTTTCGATCTCCATACCGTAGCCTTGGTCACCGCTCTGAATCCCATACAAAGCAAATGCTTTGACCTCACCTTCCGCCCATTTGTACTAAAGTACCATCATCATGTCCGTCATTTAAAATCGGCCCTCCCAAACCAATTTGCGCTCTACAGACACCATCATAGAAACTCCACCATTCTGTCTTTTTCCGCACTCACATGCTCCCCTTCCTCCAAGCTTTCCACTCTATGCATCTACTTTAAACATGCCGCCAACTGCTCGATGCATAGTTCGAATGTACTGCTGAAGCCACATTGCTCCTCTTCATCGTTCAGAGTTCACTTCTTTGCACTTGCTGTGTAATGGAAACAACGAATAGTATTTGCGCGAACAATAATGCGCCCCCAAGCCAAAACAGTATGAAAATATCCTCTGCACAAGTGGCTCCCTTCTTCTCTTCGCTGGTTCTCCAAAATGTTGTGCTTACCTTCCACCCTATCATTCACCATACCCCATCGTTATTTATTCATCAAGCATAGAATAATTACCCTCATTCACCGCTCCTGTGCATGCAAACCTATACAGCATCCTTCTTTCTCAGTTTCATACCCGCTACAGTTTCATACCCGCTACAGCTTGTGCCCCCTACTTTCTCTACTCCATCCCTCACTAATACCGCCTCTCACGTAGAAGAAATGCCATGACTGGAATCCTGCTTTCCAGTCAGTAACCACTTCTCAACGTCCTTGTCTTGTTGCCGAGATGACTTTGACAAGAAAAGGAAAGGAAAAGAATTAAAAGAAAATTGAAGGTTTGGAAGGAGATGAGAGTTGCGAGAGGAGTAGTGGTATGAAGGTGAAATGAAACGAGGACAAAACTCTTCATATACAGAAGAATGGTAAATGTGGTATTTCCAAGGTTTCCTGTGCATTAAGGCGGTATGGTCTGCGAGAACGTGGGTGCCATAATTTGTATTGAGATACGGAATTTTAGAAATAAATATTTAAAGTCCTTGAAACTTCGGGGTGAAGCTTTTAGGATGAGGTAGGTTATTCAATTTGCTTAGGGTAGTGGCAGTTTACTCTGGGAAGATAAGACTCATGCATTTTTACATTATATACAGTAGCAATGGTAGGGGCTAGCCTAGGGTTAGTCGGCTTGAAAAAGACAGGACATGTTTGAAATGGTACATGGGCACGTATATATTTGTTTTATAGTTTATTTATACGTGGTTTGCTTGCTTTAGACAAAGACTTTCATTTGAAGTTGATAAGATTGGAGGTACATATTTCACATAGTCAAGTTGTAGTAATTAAAAGCATGGAATAACATTTGTGTAGCTGCGTTACCTAAGGTTTCATTCATGTCTGAGCCGCTTAAGGATAGAAGTAAGAACATGGTCGGGTTGAGCGATGTGTCGTGGTCCCAAAAATATAATAATATCGGTAGGTTAACTCATATTGTGAAACCCCAAAATATTGATATAGGGTGTAAAACACTCCAAATTAAAAGTTGCGTAATTAATTAATTAAAAATTATAGTAAAATTCTAAAAATTAAATTATCACTATGTCTTAAAAGAATCTTTTCCAAATTGGAAACCGATATTTAAATATATTTAAATAATTGTTATGGCCATAAACGAATATGCCGCTGCTTTTCTGAATATTTAAATTGGACATAACTTACAATATAAAGTCTGAAATCTTGATTTCTCACTTCCATTAGAAAATATAGTTCAACGGATTCAAACGTTTCTTCTTTCGGAGAAATCTGGTTTATAACGAATCCTGTATTTTATGGCTAGGACTATTGGGGTATCTAATCCCATTTGCTCCCCTAGCTTTCATCTCTCAGTGTCAGTGTCGGCCCAGTAGAGTGCATTCGCCATTGGTGTTCTTCCCGATCTCTAAGCATTTCACCGCTCCACTGGAAATTCCCTCTGCCCCTACCGCACTCCAGCTTGGTAGTTTCCACCGCCTGTCCAGGGTTGAGCCCTGGGATTTGACGGCGGACTTGAAAAGCCACGTACAGACGCTTTACGCCCAATCATTCTAGATAACGCTTGCATCCTCTGTCTTACTGCGGCTGCTGGCACAGAGTTAGCTGATGCTTATTCAAGTTCAGAACGTTAAATTACGAACTACCGCGATATTTCGGGCTCAATTATATATTTTTATGCATTCAACTTCGTTTTAATCAATATATAAATCCACTTTTATTACGAACTCAATATTCAAACTGATTTAAATATTCAAATACAAACCGATAAAAATGCGGGACGTTACAAACCTTCCCCCTTAAAAGAATTTCGTCCCCGAAATTAGTAAGGTAGAAATATGCTACAATTCATATTATAACCAGGTTAAAAATCTTTCATTTTAACTTTTAATTTCCGTTTTGATTGGATCAATTAATTTCAATATTAATTCTTTCTAATTAATGAATATTTTCAAAATTCTGAAAATTCCCTAACAGCTTAATTTTCGGAAAATTTCGCCAGCATCTCCTCTGCACGGCTCATTCGGTACTACTATAATTCATATCTTTGGGCCATCTCCGATTCAAAAGAAAATCAAACAGCCAAACGGCTTGCCAAACAGACTCATAAAAATCTCATGCTCGTATAAAATATAAACATGTACCTTTTTGGTTGGGCACTTAACTCTATCTCTACCATTTGCTATCACTTTAGCATATATTCAAGCATCCTTCGTTGATCTCCCGTCAATCCATTCTCAAACCAATCTTTCGCTTTTACTAAACCAAATTTCTATTTCAACTCCAATTCCTTTTACCGACTTATTTCTCAAATCAGTTATCATCATCTCCAAATTCAAAATTCAATTCTTATTCTCCATGAATCAATTCATTTTAGTAACTCGAATCTCCAATATTTCTCTTTTACAATTTCCATTCTGGATCGTTCCAAATTCAGTCCAATTTTGTTTATTTAATTTCCCTTTTTACCATTTTAACTCCATAAGTTAAATCTTTATTTCAGAATTCAAATTCCTGTGATTTATTTCAAATCAGTTTGAAATCATATATACATAATAATAATAATTCAAAACATTTGAATTTCTAAACAACTTATTTCCTCAAAACCAAAATCTTTGGTAGAAATCCATCACTTAGAAACTCGAAAATTACACTGATATTGCCATGGTTCATCATCAGGGTTATTTTCCATTGATCGAAGTGAGTTCAATACTATATCAATATCAAAACTTATTTTCAAACACTTTTATTTGAAAGTTTCTTTAAAATGTTTTTTACAGCACTTGGAAAACAATTTCAAATCTCCCAGGATTTTAAAATTCCCATGTATTTAATCCAAATATTATTTCCAACTCTTTTCCAAGTTTCCAGAGTTTTAATTCAATCCCAATTTTAAATTCGGATTCAGTTCATCTGATTTTGCATATTATACTTATATAATATTTTGATTGGTTATTTATATAACCAACTCAATTGTAAATTTTATTCGATCATAATTTCAACCAACACATTCAATATATATTAGATAATTCCAATATATATGATTTCTTTATATCAAAATATAATTTTGGGTAAGATTGTTTCATTAACCCTCTTTTCAAAACGTACTATGTCAAGTTACTCTGTTCAAGAGTTTAGAAACACCTATCGACATAGTTTGCATTACTATTTCGACAAGAATTCATAAACCACTCAAATGATCAGTCAATACAATATAAAACAGTTTTTATATTAATTTACAAATACGCGCTCATATATATGCACTCATACTCAATCTAGGGTATTACAAACTCCAACTCTATTGAGTTATGCCACAGAGCCAAGATAATCGTACCAATTTGAGCTGACTAATATCCTACACATTCAACTCAAAGTGCACGAAAATACAGATCTTTAATAAAAAAAATGAGAGGATGAGAAAGATAAGATAGAACTAATAGAATAGAAGACGAAGAACTTCATAATCTAAACAGTATCAGAGTGAACACGAATCTCACAGCGGAACGAATAAAATATATTATATAACACTTTGAAATACAAATCTGAATTTGTATATACATACCATATCAGAATATAACTCATATACATCACAGCGGAAATAATCTCTAATAACTAGCGGTGAAGCTTCCTGCTTTGAGCTCCTCTAAGTGAATCTGCAAAGCCTGAACACTGGACTGCCAGTACAAATTTGGGCAACCAAGAGTTTAGGGAAAACAAACAAAATAAACTCTGGGTCAGTCATGGGACTAGTGTGAGTAAACTCCTACCATATTATTTAACTTTAAAAATCCTTTTGAAAGAAAGGGTAATAGTAAAATCAACCCACACATAAACATGGACGGTTTTTACCTTACTATAACCAAAACATTTTGATATCAAAATCCAGGGATATTATAATAATGACTAATCAAATAAATAACCAAATAGCAAAATGTTTGCATCTCACGCTCCACATACATAGTATAAAATAAAAAACCACATGGTGCTCATTGGAGATTGGATTCCAGCTATGACAAGGTATGGGAACACCTCCCGAACAGTGTAATCTAGCGGGGATACACTGGGGTTCAACAAGAACATCTTGCAACCCGACCCACACATGTCCGAACACTGATTTCTCCTGAGTGTATCGAATATATTTCCACCTACGGTTGTCGGCCATCCAACCGTCATCTGAGGATACAGAAACGAAAAGAAGAACAAAATATGAATTTTATCTAGATGGTGAAAATACACCCTAATGGGAATGACCCACATAACCATGCTGCCTGCCCGATTTTTATCATTTCCTGGTTGTGAGGCTAGAGGCTACGTCTATCTTCAGAAACATCTGATCACCATTCACTTTGAATGCCACATCGTCAAACCCGTCAATTCACTAATCGATCTCGAAAAATATCACGGGTATACAAAGCTAAGAGAAATGAATTACTCCGCCACCGGACGTAATACCTTTAAGAGATCAATCGTACGTGATTTGTTAGGTATACTCTGTCCGACACTCGTCCATACAAGTTGTCCTGGGACTGAACAAACAGAAAACACCATTATGGAACAGAACGACCCTTGCATTTCACTGTGTCTTCAATTGTCTTCAAAAAAATCAAATTCGCAGCGCCTATGCCTATACGGAGTGGTTTCGGATAATATATCCAACCGGTCTCTACGTATCGACAACGATGGTCAAAACACTTTGATAGTCGGTTATTTAACTATCGAAGTAAAACAAACATTTATTTAAATGTACAACTAAACACCACACAAAACGAGCACTTTTTATTTAACATTCGTTTTTATTATTCGAATTCCCATATCTTGCCAGATATTTCTCAAATCCCGTTTTAGCCTATTCACACATCTTGGAAAAACATCCCTAGTTGTTATAAATTCTTATTCTCCCACGTTCTAGAAAATATACATTATTAACGTTCAAAACATTTCCATTCTTTTCACATTCTTTATTTTCAATACTTGGATAATATACCCTATCTACATTGGAAAAATATTTCCAATTTTATTATAAACATTTTAATTTTCCCAACGTTCATTATTAAAACTTTATTCACTTTAAAATGTGAATATCATCTTTATTATAGAAATCTGAACACCTTTATCAAATAACTCCTATTTCAAGTAATAATTACCCTAATCTTGTTTACCGAAATCTTTTTCATAATTCTATATTCCCATTCCAATTTATAACTCGGTTTCTAAGTCAACTTCTTGTTAAATCAATATCAAGTTTATAACTAAATATTGATTACATATCATATTATAATTTGTTGGTTTAAAACTAAATATTAACTACCCTATCAGATTATAATTCCTAAACAATTTATTTTAATACATTCAACATCGTCGAATTTTAGTTCTAATTCCTGATAATGTTATTTAGTTCTAATCATATTCTAGACATCGAAATGATATCATCGTTTTCTAAAACGATTCTCCAATTTCTCTTTCTAAACTTATCCTTATATTTCTTTGGACAAACACCATTACTTATAACTTTAGAATAAGTGGATTTCAAACCAAACTATTTCCATTTCTAGGGAGTAGTGCTATATATAAAAATCACGCTTAAGCTTAGTCAACAACGCTAATTTATCGTTATAGATTAAAAACTTGTCGTACGCTGTAATATTCCCCTTTGTACCTAATCTCGACATAACAGTCACGCTTAGGACCTAATCTCGACATAACAGTCACGCTTAGGCCAAGTCAACAACATTATTTTATCGTTATAGTTCAAAGACTTGTAATACGCTACTATAATCCACTTTATAACTAATCTCGACGCCTCTATCCGTTACAAACTAATACCATCCCTCAATAATAGTGAAGTCGTTCAAGTTGGGGTATTTTAATTACCTCTCAGACCTTGATCAACATCATTCTTATCTTAAAATAGATATAAGTTCGTAACTCTAGCCACTTATACTTTATGATCCGTCAAATCGTACTTCTTGCTATATTTTAGATATGGTTTTATGACGCTATATCCTTAATTTGAAAACTCAGTTTTTTTGTTGCAACTATTTATTTAAATATTGACTTTTTGCTGCGTTTTCGTTATACAATTATATTTATAACTTCTTTTACCAAAATACATTAACGTTCTTTGTCTCTTGAAATTTTACTTTTATTTGAGCCATTTTACTTAATGCAAGTAACATCTCATCACTAACTCAATAACATCTTAAATGAGGTCCGTTTAAGAAACAATTATGTAATTAAAAATAATTAAATAATATTTTACTTCATCATTGCTGAAGTAAACAATTTACTTCATCATTAATCTAAAATCGATTGGTTGCTTACTGTATATAAACAATAACTAATTATATTGGTTAAATAATTATTTATTACCTCATTAATTTAAAAAAGGTAATTAATAAGGAATCTTCTTAATTTTGATTAGTTTATCGCTAAGTTATTTTCATTAGATTAATTGAATACCAATTAATCTAATAATCATTTTCCAAATAAACAGTTGATTAAATCAACTTCATTATATCAGTAAATTCATTAACTGATTTTAATTACCTCTTACAATTAAATTAATATAATGAATCTAATAATATTTCTCAACTGTTTGCTTTAAAGTAATTATCCAAATTATTCACTTGTAGGATAATTATATCTTAATAACTTATTTAAATGTCAAATAATCATTTAAAATGAACTATAAAATACCAGTTTATAATAGAACTTCTATTATAATTTAAACTTTGCTTAAATTATAAAAATATAATTTTTATAATTATCTTCGTTGATTTGCCTGATGGCCAATCAACTTCTTAATAAAAATGGGTTTATGGTCGATTGTTTCTTAATCGATATCATCTATTTATTAAATCAACATAATGTTGAATTTTCATTCAAAATGGTTCAAACAGTGCATATATAAAACAAAAAGTACATATAATACTGAGGAATCCGGTCGGATTCCTCCAACCGATTTCCTGCATCCATAGATGTTAGTCAACACAAACCACATAAATTCCATAATACGGAATATTTAAACTGATAGAATTGGTATTCATCTAATGATGTATATATGCAACGATATATCTATAATTCAACCAATTTAACTGTAATTTACCTAAACGACCATCACATAGCATTCAATCATTATTAATATATAATAATATTTTTAAAATAGATTAGAGTTAGTGAATTTACTCACCTTCGCGTGTTAACCGTTAAATAACGATTTGGGTCAGTCGATTAAACCCGGCGTTCAATTCAGCCATAATTCGTAATGTGCTCTAAATCACTCCAAACTAGCTTCATGTCGTAGTCTGCGCCCCAATGATCCCAACGGATCAGACCGTTCGTGATTCTAAAAACATATGGATGGGATACGACATGTACAAGTTTACATAACTATTTAAATAGATTTTAAATTAAAGATTTTAGTTGTTGGGCCTTAACCTGTTAACCACCGGCCCAAATAACCCAACCCGCCACTACAATGATCTCCTTCTCTATTCATAATTCCTAACCCAACTTACAGACACCGTTGCACAGTTTTCTTCACCAACGTTAACCCATACATGCGAATGTACGTCCATCCGTGCACTAACGCCTCGCCACTAACATCCCCTTTAAAACTCTCATTATTCGAACTCTTGTGTCGTTATACCCTGAACGCGTCCACCCTTTTTGTCCAGTATTTCTTCTTCGATGACACTCGCGCTCATTATACCCATTTACACATTTCCATTGCCTCAAAGCCATGCACATGTTTGTGCATCCTTCCGAGCCTCACTAATTGCACTCACCAGATATATATGTTTCGATTTCCATACCGCAACCTTGGTCACCGCTCTAAATCCCATACAAAGCAAATGCTTTGACCTCACCTTCCGCCCATCTGTACTTAAGTACCATCAACTTGTCCGTCATTTAAAGTCCTACCCTCCCAAACCAGTTTGCGCTCTGCAGAAACCATCACAGAAACTCAACCATTCTGTCTTTTTCCGCACTCACATGCTCCCCTTCCTCCAAGCTTTCCACTCCATGCATCTACTTTAAACATGCCACCAACTGCTCCATGCATAGCTCGAATATACTGCAGAAGCCACACTGCTCCTCTTCACCATTCAGAGTTCACTTCTTTGCATTTGTTGTGTAATGGAATCAACGAACAGTATTTGTGC
Organism: Allium sativum; assembly: GCA_030737875.1. Taxonomy (NCBI): domain Eukaryota; kingdom Viridiplantae; phylum Streptophyta; class Magnoliopsida; order Asparagales; family Amaryllidaceae; genus Allium; species Allium sativum. Next base: position 631,523,516 of record CM060909.1, read on the forward strand.
GAACAATAGTGCGCCCCCAAGCCAAAACAGTAGGAAAATATCCCCTTCACACGTGGCTCCCTTCTTCTCTTCGTTGGTTCTCCAAAATGCCGTGCTTACCTCCTACCCTATCGTTCATCATACCCCACCGTTATTTATTCATCAAAAGCATAATTACCCTCATTCACCGCTCCTGTGCATGCAAACCTGTACAACGTCCCTCTTTCTTAGTTTCATACCCGCTATAGCTTGCGCTCCCTACTTTCTCTACTCCATCCTTCACTAATACCACCTCTCACTTAAGAGAAAAATGAAGGTTTGGGAGCAGACGAGAGTTGCGAGAGGAGTAGTGGTTTGAAGGTGAAATGAAACGGGGACAGAACTCTTCATATACAGAAGATTGGTACAGGCGGTATTTCCAAGGTTTCTTGTGCGTTAAGGCGGTATGGTCTGCGAGAACGTGGGTGCCATAATTTGTACTGAGATACGGAATTTTAGAAATAAATATTTAAATCCTTGAAAATTCGGGGCGAAGCTTTTAGGATGAGGTAGGTTATTCAATTTTCTTGGGTAGTGGCAGTTTACTCCGGGAAGATAAGACTCATGCATTTTTACATTATATACAGTAGTAATGGTAGGGGCTAGCCTAGGGTTAGTTTGCTTGAAAAAGACAGGACATGTTTGAAATGGTACATGGGCACGTATATATATTTGTTTTATAGTTTATTTATACATGGTTTGCTTGCTTTAGACGAAGACTTTCATTTGAAGTTGATAAGATTGGAGGTACATATTTCACACAGTCCTGTTGTAGTATTTAAACGCACAGAAAAACATTTGTGTAGCTGCATTACCTAAGGTTTCATTCATGTCCGAGCCGCTTAAGGACGGAAGTAAGAACACGGTCGAGTCGAGCTATGTGTCGTGGTCCCAAAAATATAATAATATCGGTAGGTTAGCTCATATTGTGAAACCCCAAAATATTGATATAGGGTGTAAAACACTCCAAATTAAAAGTTGTGTATTTAATTAATTAAAAATTACAGTAAAATTCTAAAAATTAAATTATCACTATGTCTCAGAAGAATATTTTCCAAATTCGAAACCGATATTTAAATATATTTAAATAACTGTTATGGCCATAAACGAATATGCCACTGCTTTTCTAAATATTTAAATTGGACATAACTTACAATATAAAATCCGAAATCTTGATTTCTCACTTCCATTAGAAAAATACAGTTCAATGGATTCAAATGTTTCTTGTTTCGGAGAAATCCGGTTTATAACGAATCCTATATTCTCAGTTGGAGTTCAGAATGTTAAATTACGAACTGCTGCGATATTACGGGCTCGATTATATATTTTTATACGTTCAACTTCATTTTAATCAATATATAAATCCACTTTTATTACGAACTCAATATTCAAACTGATTTAAATTTTCAAATACAAACCGATAAAAATGTGAAGACCCGTAACTTCCCCGGTGAGGAAAGTGCGGATAGTTCGAGAACAAGCCACAACAGGATGTAGACGGAAGGACAATTCATTGTATATTACAACAATGCATCAGAATACAAGAATATACAGAGTATAAATGAATAAATATTACACAGAAATATTAGAGATTTAAATTACATTTAAATACATCGCAGCGGAAAATAATACAATACACAAATAGAAGAGATATACGGATACAAAGCTTTCCGGACATCGTTCCAGCTGTAAACCAGGATCCTGTGAATATAAATCTGCAAAACCAAAACTACTAGCTGCCCGTGTCAAAATAAGGGCACCCAGAGTTTAGGTTAAAACAATAAACTCTAGGACAGTCATGGGACTGGTGTGAGAACTAAAACAGTTATTTATCTTTATTTTCAAAGTAAGGAAAATCAAGGGACCACGCCGTATAACACGGAACGGGTTTCCTCCCAAGAACACCAGTGCATAAAACAACAGCGCGATGCTAAATAAAGAAAAATTAAGCTATTATAAGACCCAAGTCCTATCACACAATGCAACGCAAGCTGGGGGATAGGGTTTTTACCATATAATAGCCAAGAATGCTTGATACGTTTAAAATAAATCATTTGATACTATTATAAGTTAATAGTGTATAAAACAACTTCAAATCATAAGTATCAATCATAGACGGCATAAGCGCCCCATCCCACTATGTCGCCATACTAGGCTCTATAAATAAAACCGCAAAATCACGTATTTGGAAATTGGATTTCCATCTATGAACCGAGGCAAAAAAATAGTCCTCAACCAATTCGAGACTCTCTAGCCCGAGCCTCAGGACCCAGACTCAGGTGGGCCCTTGGATCGTCAGGGCCGGTCCGCACGGAGTGGATTAAAATGCCTGAACTATATGCTAGTCTGCCCTATGGGGCATAAATGAGTCCAATGACTCCATTGGTTCGAGAACGACCGATATAACCGAGGTGTCTCCAATTCCAACAACCACATGAGTCAAATTCGTTAGCCAGTTCAAGCACTGACGCCACTCCTAACTAGAAACCAGCATATGTCCATATCCCTGATGTCCGTCTCCAGTTTTTGGTTCATACCGGGATGTGAGGCTCGCGAATTCACGTTACACAAAGCTGTGCCACACAGGCTGTGCTTTGATCATCAACCACAAGACTTTGCTTTTCAGCAGAAGCCTTGATCATTTGCATCTTAGCATGCCACACAGGCAAACCATTCTATGCAACCGATATCAGTCACAGAGAATGAAATCTGATGTCAGACACACAGTCCATTTACAAGTCCGTTCTGGGTCTGAACGAGACCGGAGGCACTTTCCTCGCATATCCTTCGATCTCCAAGCACATCTGGACGATCACCAACTGTTTCCATCTTCTTGGGTGTACAGCCCAATCAAGATCATCAGTAATCACCCAAACGACGTGAAGACCTCTGGTCTTCGACCATCGTCTTCATCTTCGACTTATCGTCGTATCAGTTATTCAGAATGGGATAAACCCGGACTTTCCGAATAACTCGCGTATATTTTAAATAAGTGTTACACAAACACAACATACGCTTCATTCCAATTCATTAGTCACTAATCGTAAATTAATCAAGAGAACAATTCCCCAAATATTAACCCCGAAGGCCGAAACCAACATCAGATCAATATCCAGAAAACCATTCTGCTTGGCTAACCGACAGTTAGTTTCTAAATTTCACATTCATAGGGAAAGGTTCCCATTAATTTTATCCAAGATAAATTCCTTGAATTTATTCTCTAATCTCCTTTTGAATTTCGATTCAACTAGTCGAGATTAACGAACCTTACCGAAGTAATCATTGGTTTTAATTTCCCAATCCCAACCTATTCATCCCATGAAGTAAAACGGGTCTTACTTCATATCTGACACCACAGTGTTATCGGTAAATTCAATTACCATTTCACGTTCAAATCTAATTAAAGATTTAACTAACGCCTGGAGAAAAACTGGTGATAGTCCATTCTCGATTATTTCAATCTAATTAAAGATTCATTAAAACTCCACTTAGTTTTAATCTGTGACTGGGTTAAAGAATCAGTGTCATTTAAAACACGGTTCACGATAAACCCAAAATCACATCACATTAATTATCGGGTTAAAGAACAAGTGTTATTTAAGACACTGTTCACGATAAAACCAAAATCAATATCAATTCAATTCCAATTAAATATTATTTAATTGGTACACTTCATTAAATCTAAATAAAAAGATTTAATCTTTTCTCAACTGGGTTCAAGAACAGTGTTAATGAAGACACCATTCACGACAAACCAAAATCACATTTGATATTAAACACAAGGCTCTGAATAGAAAATATATCGGCTTATATTCAATATCAAATTCTACGACCAACAGATATCGTATTGGAAATAAAGATATATAAATATCTTTCAAATTTCCATAACAAATTCTGTATAATCACGAAATCCAACATCGAAATATTCCGAAGACAATTTCGATTCAAATCCATTCCAATGCAATTATTGGAAATTCTGGTTATTTTCAAAACCATTTCTAATCCAGTTTATTTATTTTAAAAATAAATAGAATTATAATTCTAGTTCAAAACTAGTTCATTTCGATAAAAATCTATTTTTATCTTTTCAAATATGGAGTTTTTCATCCCAATTCTTTCTAAATCATTTCTTATGATTTTACACAAATTATTACTATTTTAATAATTTTATCAAGGCCCGTACAGTCGATTTCCATCAATGGCCATCGAACTGCACTTACAGCGATTTTTTCCAAATTTGATTTGGACATAATTCCAAATCCAACCGTTAGATTTCAAATTTCTAATATTCGTTAGAAAGCTCTTTTCGATACGAACCCAACGGTTCCGGTTTTAGGAGAATCCGACGGTCGGATCTCCCGTAATATCCGTTCGAAGTCAATGGTCGAAATTCGTGAACTGCCGCGGCGCGGCGCGTTCTATTCAGGCCATTATATTATATATATAATATATACTTCATCGATTTCCTTTTAAAATATGCCTTATAAATTGTTTTAAATTCATTTTCAAAACGATTTCAACTTCATGTTCAATTTCAAATCAAAATTGAATATTCCAATATAAATTCGTTTTAAATTCATTTCAAATCGATTTCAATTCAAATTGATTTCTAATTCAATTTCAGTTCATTTTCAATTCAATTTCAATTTGAATTTATTTATATTCAGTTTCAGTTCGAATTTCAATTCTTTCCAATTTCAATTTGAATTCATTTCTATTTAATTTCAATTTGAATTCACTTCTATTCAATTTCAATTTGAATTCACTTCTATTCAATTTCAATTTGAATTCATTTCTATTCAATTTCAATTTGAATTCATTTCTATTCAATTTAAATTTGAATTTATTTATATTCAGTTTCAGTTCGAATTTCAATTCTTTCAAATTTCAATTTGAATTCACTTCTGTTCAATTTCAATTTGAATTCACTTCTATTCAATTTCAATTTAAATTCACTTCTATTCAATTTCAATTTGAATTCATTTCTATTCAATTTCAATTTGAATTCATTTCTATTCAATTTCAATTTGAATTTATTTATATTCAGTTTCAGTTTGAATTTCAATTCTTTTCAAAATTTCGGATTTTGAAATCACTTTCGATATTCGTTATAAAATGAATGAAATCGATATAAATATTGTTCACGTCAAAAAGGCGTAAATCTAATCAACACGGCTTCATATATTTCTATTTTCAAATATTCTATTTCAAATATTTCCCTTTCAAATATTTCTATTCAAATATTTCTATTCAAACTGGAATGAGGCCCAATCAATTACCATATAATGTTAATTATATGGATTTTCTACAACACATGTATATATCAACAACGATGAATAATCAACCATCATCCAATGTGCATTCTACACTGTATAAGCATCAAATATAAATATTCAACGCTTATAACAGCCTGTCAATCAATCGATCGACATACAACTAAACAATTGGGATTAGTGTACGTCAAATATCATCCCAATACCCGTGTGGGGTTTCAAGCAATCCAACACAGATTTTTATTTGTGCAGTTGGGCGACGTGTAAAATTTATCGTCCCAATCAATGTCCTTCAAATAGGTGTACATAAACAAACCGTCCGGTTTGTAAATGAATATTTATTTATTCACATTCACGTTAAAAATTATATTTTTAACGATCAAACTATTTTATTTAACCTATGAATATTCTATTTGGTTCATTTATTAAATAAAATGTTATCTTTATTTTTCTAACTTATTTTTAGAAAATTTCGGCAGCATAACGGCACGATACTAGAAACGGGACAAGGCCTAGCCTTATCCCCGGTCTAGTGAAGGCCCACGCCATTCACACATCAATCAAATCAATTTCATTTCACCAAACAATTCAATTCCAAACCAAATAATCTAACCAACTACACAACCAAACAATTAAACAAACAAGCCATCCATGGTCTGTGGATGACGGGTGTCGGGTGCTGCTAAGCACCGTCTGCATCCGAGTATATATATAACTAGAAAAAGAGATTGAAGAGTGAGAAGTTCTCACCAATAGCTATCCGAACTCCACGACACTTCATTTATAGAAATCTTCGCTGTTCTTGCCTCTTGTCACTTTCTTTGCCCGTATTCTCTACATATGTAAAAATCACATTTTTACTTCGCTATTCAATATACAAAAATCGAATTTTTACTTTGCTATTCAATATATAAAAATCGAATTTTTACTTCATTGTTCAATATATAAAAAACGAATTTTTACTATGCTATTCAATATATAAAAATCAAATTTTTATTATGCTATTCAATATATAAAAATCGAATTTTTACTTCGCTATTCAATATATAAAAATCGAATTTTTACTTCGTTGTTCAATATATAAAAATCGAATTTTTACTATGCTATTCAATATATAAAAATCAAATTTTTACTTCGTTGTTCAATATATAAAAATCGAATTTTTACTTCGCTATTCAATATATAAAAATCGAATTTTTACTTCGTTGTTCAATATATAAAAATCGAATTTTTACTTCGCTATTCAATATATAAAAATCGAATTTTTACTATGCTATTCAATATATAAAAATCGGATTTTTACTATGCTATTCAATATATAAAAATCGTATTTTTATATGCTTACATATATAAAAACTATATTTCTAACTTACTACTTGAATAAAAATTATATTTTGAACCTTTCTATCATATAAAAATTATATTTTTATTATCTCTATTATAGAAAAATCATATCTTTAATATTTCTATTATATAAAAATCACTTCTTTAATAATTCTATAATATAAGATTCCTCCTAATAAAAAAAATATAAACTTTTTATTTTATAAAAATTCAGTTTTCAAACATATAAAAACTGAAATTTTTTCTTTCCCTTTAAAACTAATTATTGTAAATAAATAAAAAAAATAACTATATAATTAAAAACTTACAATGGAATAAGGAGGAGGAGGGGGTTTTCTGGTTTCGACGAACAGGAGAGGTGGGGTTCGCTGCGGGGGTAGGCGGTAGGCTGGCGGTCGGGGTTGACCAGAGGGTGGGGGCGGCGACCGTTTGGGGTTTTAGGGTGTCAGGGGTTCGATTGGGGGGGGGGGGAAGCGTTGGTGAGGGAGGAGGAGAGAGAAGGAGGGGGCTGCGATGGGTTGGCCAGAGGAGGAGGGGTTCGACGGAGGGGAGGTGGTGCGAGGCCAGACGGTGGCGTCAAGATCGAAGCGCTCGATTGGGAACGGCGGGTTTTAGTTTAGGTTTTTTTTTCTTCTGATCTTAAATGAAAGTATAGGGGGGGAGAATATAGTAATATATATATATATATATATATATATTTATTGATTTCAAAAAGCAACTTTTATTTTTGAACTCGAAATCGAACCCACCGCCTGTCGCCCATAGCTAATTACCCCCATTCCGAACACAATGGGATATGTATCGTAGGTTGATTCGATCGTTTCGATCAGTTTTCGTCAAAATCAACATATAACTCTATATATTGAATTTGAACGCGCATTTCAATTTACCGGAGTCGCATACTAACTTGAAAATTTCCAGAAAAATATTTTCTGGCTTCGTATTGACGATACGGTCCTAACAAAGCTAGTTTCTTCGAATTCTGAGACCGTTAGAAAAATGGCCAATTTTCAGTCGATTAAAACCAACTGAAAATTATCAAATGCGTTTTCCTTTGCCACGCTCACATATTGATTCGAAAAATTATGAAATTTGAAACCTAGCAATAATTTGACATCACGGACCCAACAAAAGTGGTTTCGTCGAAATCCGAGGTCGTTTGCAAAATTTCCATTTTTAAGGGCCTAAATTCCATAGCGACTATTTAGAAATTTCAACTGGACATATCTTTTGATTACCGCTATAAAATTTCGATTTTTCGGATTCGTTGGAAAGATATTCACAATTAGATTCCATTATTTTTGGTTTCACTAAAATCCGGTTTGTTTTGCACCCGGTACATTCAATTGAAGTTTGAAATCGAATTATCGAACTACCACGCCATTTTCAATTCCTTTTATAAATATAAATAAATATTTATATTCTAACGACGACGAATATAAATATATACATTCTAATCTATTCAAAATAAATTTCTCGTCGTTATTATTTAAAATAATTCATTTTAAATAATCAAAATTCACTAAAATTGCCAAAATAAAAAATTTAAACTGGCCCAGATTTTCGGGTTGTTACAATCTCCCCCACTTAAAACTTTTCGTCCTCGAAAAGGAACAAAGCCGAAAGTGGTTTGATCAATCAACTCTACCTTCGATTTGGCTTCCATTCTCCAACTTTTCAGTTTCTGAGAATTTTCAAAAATTTCAAAAATTTGGCTAACACCCGGAATTTTCGAAAAATTTCGCCATAAACTCCCCTGCACCGGGAGCCACAGGAAAATCCCGAAAATGCCATATAGGCCTTCTGATCTCAAAAAGAAAAAGAAAAAGCCAAGCGGCTAGCCAATAGGATCATAAAATCATCGTCACCCAAACAAACAGTAAATTATGATAAACATGTACCTATTTGTCGGGCAAACAAATTTTATTCTTCTGCTCTAGCCTCCTTGCTTTGACCTGTTTAATGTAAGTACATGTATATGCAAGCAAATGCAACTAATTTTCAATACAGTTCAATATTTGGTTCAATTTGGGTATATAATACAAATTTTAATTAATCAACCAATAATCAACATCACAACCATCAATCAATTAGTTGATTAGCTTTTGAAATTCATAACTTTGATACATAGTCAAAAATCAAATTTTTTTTGATGCCAAATCACAACAATAAGCACTATCTAGTTTTGGTTCTCACACCAGTCTAATGGAAATATATAGAAATCCCACCTTCGAAACTCGAACATAAATGTTGATGATGCGATCGCTATCATCAATATCATCTCCGGGCGACTAGAGTGTGATGCTATATCTATCCAATATATTAAAACTTTGAATATACGTTTGCAAGGCGTATATGCAAATTCTTTATATACTAAATTGTCCAAAATCAATATAAATAAATTATTCAAATATGTGTAAAACGATTTAAATTTCAAAACAGAATTGTTTTCATTTGAAAAATATACTCTCCACACTCGTTCTAGGATACAACTGATCCCATCTCTAACAAGTCATTCTCATTGGATATTACTAATCCAATATCTGATGAATTCTTTCGTATGGTTCTAATGTGTCCTGTTCTCTGAGCTTTGTAAACCAAAGCTCTGATACCAACTGTGAAGACCAGTAACTTCCCCAGTGAGGAAAGTGCGGATAGTTCGAGAACAAGCCACAACAGGACGCAGACGGAAGGACATTTCATTGTATATTACAACAATGCATCAGAATACAAGAATATACAGAGTATAAATGAATAAATATTACACAGAAATATCAGAGATTTAAATCACATTTAAATACATCGCAACGTAAAATAATACAATACACAACTAGAAGAGATATATGGATACAAAGCTTTCCGGACATCGTTCCAGCTGTAAACCAGGACCCTGTGAATATAAATCCGCAAAACCAAAACTACTAGCTGCCCGTGTCAAAATAAGGGCACCCAGAGTTTAGGTTAAAACAATAAACTCCAGGTCAGTCATGGGACTGGTGTGAGAACTAAAACAGTTATTTATCTTTATTTTCAAAGTAAGGTAAATCAAGGTACCACGCCGTATAACACGGAACGGGTTTCCTCCCAAGAACACCAATGCATAAAACAACAGCGCGATGCTAAATAAAGAAAAATGAAGCTATTATAAGACCCAGGTCCTATCACACAATGCAACGCAAGCCGGGGGATAGGGTTTTTACCTTATAATAGCCAAGAATGCTTGATACGTTTAAAACAAATCATTTGATACTATTATAAGTGCATAGTGTATAAAACAACTTCAAATCATAAGTATCAATCATAGACGGCATAAGCGCCCCATCCCACTATGTCGCCATACTAGGCTCTACAAATAAAACCGCAAAATCACGTATTTGGAAATTGGATTTCCATCTATGAACCGAGGCAAAAGATAGTCCTCAACCGATTCGAGACTCTCTAGCCCGAGCCTCAGGACCCAGACTCAGGTGGGCCCTTGGATCGTCCGGGCCGGTCCACACGGAGTGGATTAAAATGCCTGAACTATATGCTAGTCTGCCCTATAGGGCATAAATGAGTCCAATGACTCCATCGGTTCGAAAACGACCGATATAACCGAGGCGCCTCCAATTCCAACAACCACATGAGTCAAACTCGTCAGCCAGTTCAAGCACTGACGCCACTCCTAACTAGAAACCAGCATATGTCCATATCCCTGATGTCCGTCTCCAGTTTTTGGTTCATACCGGGATGTGAGGCTCGCAAATTCACGTTACACAAAGCTGTGCCACACAGGCTGTGCTTTGATCATCAACCACAAGACTTTGCTTTCCAACAGAAGCCTTGATCATTTGAATCTTAGCATGCCACACAGGCAAACCATTCTATGCAACCGATATCAGTCACAGAGAATGAAATCCGATGTCAGACACACAGTCCATTTACAAGTCCGTTCTGGGTCTGAACGAGACCGGAGGCACTTTCCTCGCATATCCTTCGATCTCCAAGCACATCTGGACGATCACCAACTGTTTCCATCTTCTTGGGTGTACAACCCAATCAAGATCATCAGTAATCACCCAAATGACGTGAAGACTCCGGTCTTCGACCATCGTCTTCATCTTCGACTTATCGTCGTATCAGTTATTCAGAATGGGATAAACCCGTACTTTTCGAATAACTCGTGTATATTTTAAATAAGTGTTACACAATCACAACATATGCTTCATTCCAATTCATCAGTCACTAACCGTAAATTAATCAAGAGAACAATTCCCCAAATATTAACCCTGAAGGTCGAAACCAACATCAGATTAATATCCAGAAAACCATTCTGCTTGGCTAACCGAAAGTTAGTTTATAAATTTCACATTCATAGGGAAAGGTTCCCATTAATTTTATCTAAGATAAATTCCTTGAATTTATTCTCTAATCTCCTTTTGAATTTCGATTCAACTAGTCGAGATTAACGAACCTTACCGAAGTAATCATTGGTTTTAATTTCCCAATCCCAACTTATTCATCCCATGAAGTAAAACGGGTCTTACTTCGTATCTAACACCACGGTGTTATCGGTAAATTCAATTACCATTTCACGTTCAAATCTAATTAAAGATTTAACTAACGTCTGGAGCAAAACTGGTGATAGTCCATTCTCGATTATTTCAATCTAATTAAAGATTCATTAAAACTCCACTTAGTTTTAATCTGTGACTGGGTTAATGAATCAGTGTCATTTAAAACACGGTTCACGATAAACCCAAAATCACATCACATTAATTATCGGGTTAAAGAACAAGTGTTATTTAAGACACTGTTCATGATAAACCCAAAATCAATATCAATTCAATTCCAATTAAATATTATTTAATTGGCACACTTCATTAAATCTAAATAAAAAGATTTAATCTTTTCTCAACTGGGTTCAAGAACAGTGTTAATGATGACACCATTCACGACAAACCCAAATCACATTTGATATTAAACACAAGGCTCTGAATAGAAAATATATCAACTTATATTCAATATCAAATTCTACGACCAACAGATATCGTATTGGAAATAACGATATATAAATATCTTTCAAATTTCCATAACAACATCTGTATAATCACGAAATCCAACATCGAAATATTCCGAAGACAATTTCGATTCAAATCCATTCCAACGCAATTATTGGAAATTCTGGTTATTTTCAAAACCATTTCTAATCCAGTTTATTTATTTTTAAAATAAATAGAATTATAATTCTAGTTCAAAACTATTTCATTTCGATAAAAATCTATTTTTATCTTTTCAAATATGGAGTTTTTCATCCCAATTCTTCCTATATCATTTCTTATGATTTTACACAAATTATTACTATTTTTAATAATTTTATCAAGGCCCGTACAGTCGATTTCCATCAATGGCCATCGAACTGCACTTACAGCGACCTTTTCCAAATTTGATTTGGACATAATTCCAAATCCAACCGTTAGATTTCAAATTTCTAATATTCGTTAGAAAGCTCTTTTCGATACGAACCCAACGGTTCCGGTTTCAGGAGAATCCGACGGTCGGATCTCCCGTAATATCCGTTCGAAGTCAATGGTCGAAATTCGCGAACTGCCGTGGCGCGGCGCGTTCTATTCAGGCCATTATATTATATATATATATAATATATATAATATATACTTCGTCGATTTCCTTTTAAAACGTGCTTTATAAATCGTTTTAAATTCATTTTCAAAACAGTTTCAACTTCATGTTCAATTTCAAATCAAAATTGAATATTCCAATATAAATTCGTTTTAAATTCATTTCAAATCGATTTCAATTCAAATTGATTTCTAATTCAATTTCAGTTCGTTTTCAATTCAATTCAATTTCAATTCGAATTTATTTATATTCAGTTTCAGTTCAAATTTCAATTCTTTCCAATTTCAATTTGAATTCACTTCTATTCAATTTCAATTTGAATTCACTTATATTCAATTTCAATTTGAATTCACTTCTATTCAATTTCAATTTGAATTCATTTCTATTCAATATCAATTTGAATTCATTTCTATTCAATTTCAATTTGAATTTATTTATATTCAGTTTCAGTTCGAATTTCAATTCTTTCCAATTTCAATTTGAATTCACTTCTGTTCAATTTCAATTTGAATTCACTTCTATTCAATTTCAATTTGAATTCACTTCTATTCAATTTCAATTTGAATTCATTTCTATTCAATTTCAATTTGAATTCATTTCTATTCAATTTCAATTTGAATTTATTTATATTCAGTTTCAGTTTGAATTTCAATTCTTTTCAAAATTACAGATTTTGAAATCACTTTCGATATTCGTTATAAAATGAATGAAATCGATATAAATATCGTTCACGTCAATATGGCGTAAATCTAATCAACACGGCTTCATATATTTCTATTTCCAAATATTCTATTTCAAATATTTCCCTTTCAAATATTTCTATTCAAATATTTCTATTCAAATATTTCTACTGCAAAACTGGAATGAGGCCCAATCAATTACCATATAATGTTAATTATATGGATTTTCTACAACGCATGTATATATCAGCAACGATGAATAATCAACCATCATCCAACGTGCATTCTACACTGTATAAGCATCAAATATAAATATTCAACGCTTATAACAGCTTGTTAATCAATCGATCGACATACAACTAAACAATCGGGATTAGTGTACGTCAAATATCATCCCAATACCCGTGTGGGGTTTCAAGCAATCAAACACAGATTTTTATTTGTGTAGTTGGGCGACGTGTAAAATTTATCGTCCCAATCAATGTCCTTCAAATAGGTGTACATAAACAAACCGTCCGGTTTGTGAATGTATATTTATTTATTCACATTCACATTAAAAATTATATTTTTAAGGATCAAACTATTTTATTTAACCTATGAATATTCTATTCGGTTCGTTTATTAAATAAAATGTTATCTTTATTTTTCTAACTTATTTTTAGAAAATTTCGGCGGCATAACGGCACGATACTAGAAACGGGACATGGCCTAGCCTTATCCCTGGTCTAATGAAGGCCCACGCCATTCACACATCAATCAAATCAATTTCATTTCACCAAACAATTACATTCCAAACCAAATAATCTAATCAACTACACAACCAAACAATTAAACAAACAAGCCATCCATGGTCTGTGGATGACGGGTGTCGGGTGCTACTAAGCACCGTCTTCATCCTAGTATATATATAACTAGAAAAAGAAATTGAAGAGTGAGAAGTTCTCACCAATAGCTATCCTAACTCCACGGCACTTCATTTATAGAAATCTTCGCTGTTCTTGCCTCTTGTCACTTTCTTTGCCCGTATTCTCTACATATGTAAAAATCACATTTTTACTTCGCTATTCAATATATAAAAATCGAATTTTTACTTCGCTATTCAATATATAAAAATCGAATTTTTACTTCGTTGTTCAATATATAAAAATCAAATTTTTACTATGCTATTCAATATATAAAAATCGAATTTTTACTATGCTATTCAATATATAAAAATCGAATCTTTACTTCGCTATTCAATATATAAAAATCGAATTTTTACTTCGTTGTTCAATATATAAAAATCGAATTTTTACTATGCTATTCAATATATAAAAATCGAATTTTTACTTCATTGTTCAATATATAAAAATCGAATTTTTACTTCGCTATTCAATATATAAAAATCGAATTTTTACTATGCTATTCAATATATAAAAATCGTATTTTTACTATGTTATTCAATATATAAAAATCATATTTTTATATGCTTACATATATAAAAACTATATTTCTAACTTACTACTTGAATAAAAATTATATTTTGAACCTTTCTATCATATAAAAATTATATTTTTATTATCTCTATTATAGAAAAATCATATCTTTAATATTTCTATTATATAAAAATCACTTCTTTAATAATTCTATAATATAAGCTTCCTCCTAATAAAAAAAATATATAAACTTTTTGTTTTATAAAAATTCAGTTTTCAAACATATAAAAACTGAAATTTTTTCTTTCCCTTTAAAACCAATTATTGTAACTAAATAAAAATAAATAACTATATAATTAAAAACTTACAATGGAATAAGGAGGAGGAGGGGGTTTTCTGGTTTCGACGAACAAGAGAGGTGGGGTTCGCTGCGGGGGTAGGTGGCGGGCTGGTGGTCGGGGTTGACCAGAGGGTGGGGGCGGCGGCCGTTTCGGGTTTTAGGGTGTCAGGGGTTCGATTGGGGGGGAAGCGTTGGTGAGGGAGGATGAGAGAGAAGGAGGGGGCTGCGATGGGTTGGCCAGAGGAGGAGGGGTTCGACGGAGGGGAGGTGGTGCGAGGCCAGGCGGCGGCGTTGAGATCGAAGCGCTCGATTGGGAACGGCGGGTTTTAGTTTAGGGTTTTTTTTTGATCTGAAATGAAAGTATAGGGGGGAGAATATAGTAATATATATATATATATATATATATATATTTTTTTTTCAAAAAGCAACTTTTATTTTTGAACTCGAAATCGAACCCACCGCCTGTCGCCCATAGCTAATTACCCTCATTCCGAACACAATGGGATATGTATCGTAGGTTGATTCGATCTTTTCGATCAGTTTTCATCAAAATCAACATATAACTCTATATATTGAATTTGAACGCGCATTTCAATTTACCGGGGTCGCATACTAACTTGAAAAATTCCAGAAAAATATTTTTTGGCTTCGTATTGACGATACGGTCCTAACAAAACTAGTTTCTTCGAATTCTGAGACCGTTAGAAAAATGGCCAATTTCCAGTCGATTAAAACCAACTGAAAATGGTCGAACGAGTTTTCCTTTGGCACGCTCACATATTGATTCGAAAAATTATGAAATTTGAAACCTAGCAATAATTTGACATCACGGCCCCAACAAAAGTGGTTTCGTCGAAATCCAAAGTCGTTTGCAAAATTTCCATTTTTAAGGGCCTGAATTCCATAGCGACTATTTAGAAATTTCAACTGGACATATCTTTTGATTCCTGCTATGAAATTTCTATTTTTCGGATTCGTTGGAAAGATATTCACAATTAGATTTCATTATTTTTGGTTTCACTAAAATCCGTTTTGTTTTGCACCCGGTACATTCAATTGAAGTTTGAAATCGAATTATCGAACTACCACGCCATTTTTAATTCCTTTTATAAATATAAATAAATATTTATATTCTAACGACGACAAATATAAATATATACGTTCTAATCTATTCAAAATAAATTTCTCGTCGTTATTATTTAAAATAATTCATTTTAAATAATCAAAATTCACTAAAATTGCCAAAATAAAAATTTTAAACTGGCCCAGATTTTCGGGTTGTTACAAAAAATGTGGGACTTTACAATATGGCCATAACCATACCTAAATCAAATTTTGAAATGGCTCTAAACCATATCTAAAGTATGAATAGATATGACTGTAAACCGTATCTCAATGCGAATAACATACAACTTTAAGCCATATCTAAATTATTACTTGATACGAATATAAATCGTATGTAAATTACTTATAAGATATGAATATATACAAAAGGCTAGTAAATATCATGCAAATTTTATTTGACAAATTATAAAAGTAAATGAAACAATTGTATGAAATATATCATGCTAATCCAACAACATATATAATGATACATGTTGTTTTATTACACTACAATAAAGAAGATACATGCAGTTTCATTACATTACAATAAAGAAGATACATGCTATTTAATTATATTACGATAAAGAATAAACATACTGTTTCATATGTAATGTTTCATAATTACATTACATTAAAGAAGGTAACTCGGTATTTCAGCAACTTCGACGACCACTCTCCGTTTTCAACTTCGGCGACCACTCTCCGCTTTTCAGTTGAACTAATCCATTCTCCAAGTCTGTCAAAGAGAATTTGCATTGGTCATATAAACAACTGAAGGTGTTAAAGCACATGTACATCATTTGTGTAAAATTATATATACCTGCTCCAACATTGTGAAGGTTTTAACTTTCTAATTAAGAATTTACTGGGTGATCAACCAGGTGGATGCATTTTAGCTCATGCTCCTAGGTCATATATTCATGCTTAATTAAGCTTCAACTGTTAAGCATGAATACCTGACCTAGCAGCGTCAGCTAAAGTGCATCCACCTGCTGAATCACTCGGTAATTCTTAGCCAAAAAGGTAAAACCTTTAGCTTGGTGAGGCTTCACCTGGTGGATCATCCAGTATTTCTTAACCAGAATATACATTCATCACCTTCGTCTATACTTGCAACCTTATTTGCATTAAAACAATGAGTCAGAATATTTATATCCAAAATACCTTCTTACGCTAACATAAATAGAGTACATACCGGATTTCGTATTAATAGGGATTTTAATTATTCTGTTATGAAATATATATGTGTGCTCAGAGGACGTACTCGAAAATTTAATATAGTGGGGCCACAAAAATCTTTGGATAGCACCGCATACATATACAACACACACACAAACATATACAACACACATAGACGTAGACACATATACGCTTCATACATATACAACAAATGTAACTACCTGGAATTTTGACAATAAATACTTATTTAATTCGAATCTCAAAAATAGGAATTTTTGCAAATGATGGAATTTGCCCATGAAACTTTAACCGTTGCGTTTGTCTCGGAATTCTGATCAACTTTCATGTTTCGATTTTCGCGAATGGAGTCCTTATGAAAAAGTTACGGACGAAATATGAAAAATAGATGAAAATAAATAAACCAAATAATTATATATATTTAATACCTTTTATAACC
Organism: Allium sativum; assembly: GCA_030737875.1. NCBI lineage: Eukaryota > Viridiplantae > Streptophyta > Magnoliopsida > Asparagales > Amaryllidaceae > Allium > Allium sativum. The sequence continues at coordinate 631,540,945 of CM060909.1, forward strand.
AGCCCTCATTGGGCAAACTAGCCGTAGGGTGATCGACCGCTTCGAGCCAGTAGTGCCCAATGAAGGCTAGGTTTTGAGGGGTATACTTGTTATATTTCATAATATGAATGGATGGATGATAATAAAAATTGATAAATTGTCCAAGGCCATTTCCACTCCTATAAATAAAGGGGTAAGACCTCATTCTTTTTCCATTCAAATCTATGACAGCAGTTGAGCTCTGCCATTTTCCTCTCTCTTCTACCTAATTTCTTAAATAAAAATAGATTCACACATATCAAATCAAGTTCATATGCAATTGAGAGGATAAATAGATTCAATGGAAAAGAATGCAATTTGACATTTAACGATACATTCATCGCTCTCTTCCTCTTTTCTTACATTTCAACAGATCTAGAATTTTCCACTTTCTAGATAAATTGTAGATATATAGGAAATTGGGGATTATAGGCCTAAAAACGGTTCAAACAATTGAATATGAAGGCTATAAGGTGAGTGGGAAATTTACATATACATTTGTAATAATGTATTTACCTCGTTTGTAATAAATTCAATTTTTATACCAATGCCTATCAGATCTGGTAAATAAATTGTGGTAATTAGATTGACACCCATCAGATCTGGTTATATAAAGCATTGGAACTTATGAATTGTACATCGTGACTGTACATAAATAAATTATAGGATTTCTTAAACTTTCTTACACTTATTCCTACAGTTACATCATTAAATATATTGCAATTATGATATAGAATGTATTGTGGACATTTCATAACATTGTAGATCTGGAAATCAGTCACATTAAACACCAATTAGATGTAGTTACATTCCAAATCTTTAGTTTAGTGTTGAAAAACAAAATATGTGAATTTGGGTAAAAAAAAGATGAAATTGGTAAATTATGTGAATTTGGAAATATATTATTGTTAAATTTTGTGATTGTAATTATACCTATTTGTATTCAATATTGTTGGGTTTTGGCTTAATTATTGTGAATATGTCATTTCTTCTTTTTGAATAAAAAGATGTCATTTTGAATTCACAAGAGGTATGACAAAAAGATCTAAAAAGGCAAAGTAGTGCAAACATTCGTATAAATATAAAAATAACTATTTGTGCGTAGTTTACATCGACTATTCTAAAAATATATATAAACATATATATTTCTTATGAATTTGAATTGTGTCAATTCCACAAATTTGACATAAGTTACAATAATTACCGCTAACAGTCATTTTGGAAGATTGGAAACCTTTTGGCAAGATTGAATGCAAAAAGGAATGTTTGGTTATTGATTGAACCAATCATTTAAACAAAAATTAATGATAAGAATAATAAAAACTACGTCAACCGCACGAAAATATACAAATAAATATATGCACATTATCCATCCGAATCAGCGTAAAACGGTAAAATATACATAATATTGAACGTTTGAATATTATTCATTTATGGAATCATATATGTAAATTGTATTCCATACTAAATGAATATATTTATGGTGACCATTTGTAGCAATTAATACAATTAATTGATATAAATAGGACAGCAAATCAATAAATAACAATTGTAACCAATTGTTGAATGGGGAAAGTGAATATGATAGAATAATGGTTACAATTCCTAAAATTTATTTGGGATAAATGTTGTACACCCCAATTAGGAAATTTGAATTATACTCACATTCAGGCACGATGTTAAGCTCACTTGTGGTATAAGTCTGCCCGGAACCGACAGACAAATCCTTCAACCATAGGTAGTAAGTTTCACATGAGGGGTCTAATGCGTGAATACAAATGTACTAAGGCATGATATTAAGTTCATCTTGTGGTAGAAGTTTGCCTGGAACTGACCGGCAAATCCAGCATCCAGAAGTAGTCAACCTAATGTGAGGGGCCAGTGTGTGTGTATATATATAGGCAACAAATAAATAAAATTAGAAATGTCTATTGGGGTACAACAACTAAATACATTCGGGACTGATAAAGTTGGGATATTCCATTGTAATTAACGTCTTAGGAAAATTATGGTCGTTAGGCTCAGAAATGACAATAATTGTAATCAATGGAAATTAAAGATAAATGGTTTCCTTAGGAAAATTTGTCTATTATGGTCATAAAAGGCAATAAAAAAAGAAATGAGAAGTAAATGGGTGTCATAAGGGGATTAATGGATATTGATTTTTGTTAAATACTAAGTCCAATTAAGGAGGTAATCAAGTAAATATTCTAAGGTAAAGAGAATATAACCTTCCTTATTTATGTTAGTGAATATAGAACTTATAATTAAAATAGAGTTGGCATTAACAGGTTAATAATGTAAAACATTATCAACCATATACACACGTGACGATAATGAATCATATGCTTATAGTATTTCCATGAAGAAAGACAAAACGGGAATGACTTAATAATGCAGCCCACTTTATCCCAAATTGGGAAAGGTATTAAAGGCAAATGGGGTACAAATACAATAACCTTCGCATATAGTCCGCTTCCTTGGGTCTTAAGTGGCTTTGGGTTGAGGAGTCCTCCTGCAAGTAGGTTTTTTAGTTTAGGGGTCTTAAATGGTAGGTGTGTGTGGGTCTACCCAAACCTGGAAACTAAAAACGTCATATTTAGCTATCTATCCTACAAGAAGTAATAAGCGACTAAGGAGGTTATCTAATAAGGTCAGCTAGAAGGTATAGCGTACGATAAAATACCATCTCTCAACTTATGTGGGGCAACGGTATATGCGTGAATGACAGAAGCCTTAACTAGTAGGGCCCATAGCTAGTGCCTTCTAGTTTATGTGAACGTTGGATATGCTATCGAGGGTTAATACGTGACCAATCAGTCCATCTAGGATCTTAAGCGACCAGGAAGAATTCACTCTATCTATCATTGACAGTGAGGCGATAAATGATGAAGGATAAAACGAACGAAAGTATATGGATATAAAAACCCTGTAATTAGGGGCCCACTCTAGATTAAATAACCAGTCATGTTCTGGTATAAAGGCTTCACAAAATATGTGTAAAGTTCCTATCTCGGTATTATACTTTGGAAATACTACTTTGGGAAGGGTAGTAGGGTCATGCGTAAGCATCAATAAGGTTGCTTTAGAATTACTTACCTTGTTAGGCATACATCTTGGGTTGAACCAAACGGGATACATTAGTGTATTATAACTTGTGTTGTACATTTCTTAGTCACCAGAACTTATCGTTTGGACCCCCCTCCTCATTACAACCTCCCATGTTTCCTAGAGAAGGTAGGGTTCTCACAAATATTTAAGTTTGGATTTCGATTCTCGTTACCGCTCATGCTTGGTATTGGCAAAGTGACTTACTTTGAAAAAGGTAGTTACTTGAGTTAATACTTGTTATCCTATTTTGTTTCCGCTATGAGTTATCTTATCGTACTCTGATTATGCTCATTCTCCTTTATTGCAGGTACCAGATATACACGCTCCATGCTTGGATGCGTTTAAGTTTTGATTTTTGTCGAAATTTGGGCGTAGAAAAGTGCGGGGTGTTACATTTGGTATCAGAGCCTAGGTTATATGATCAAAATTAGTTAAATTAGGAATCATGAGAGAACGTAATTCGATTCTCTTTTTTGTTTCTCTTCGTCTTTCTTACTCGACTTTAATTTATTTTGACAATGAAATTAGTCATGGGCCTAATTATATATAATGGGCTTTGAGCGACTAAGAATTGAAGTATGTTGAGTTCGGGTTCCTAACCAATTCTGTCTTACCCCACAGTATATTGGAAACCTTGTCATGAAGAGAATGTGGACGAAATATGGTGGATTACGTTGATTCGAGTTTGGAAACTAGAATATATATGTGTTAATATAAAAATCTAGCTATAACCGGGATAGTCATAATTCCTGATCTAGGGTTGTTAATATTTCCACTTAAGACCATTTCTTGATCCATAACGGGGAAAAGCCCACGTTAATATGTCGTATCCATTTCGAAATTATGATTATGAGGTGCATCTATTTTTTACATTGTTAAAGTTCCCAATCTACCACTGTTGAGATATTCAATTGAGTTCTTGGCCTTGTATTCGAGGAAATTTATTTTTAAAACTATTTAGAAAAATAAAATGGGTTTCAATGGTTTTGAAAAACTATTTACAAAATTGGTTTTATAAAAGCCTAGTTTTGTAAGATATAGTTTCTGAAGTTTTTCCAGTTAGAAATATCAAACTGGAACATAAATAATAGTAAACTGGGTTTATAAATATGAAACTGTTAGTTTATGATATATACCATTGTTGAAAAGGTTTTAAATTTTTCTTCGAAAAGGCTTAGGAAAATCCTTCGTCCGGATTTTGGAGTATTTGATTTCGTAAATTGTCTGTTTGTTGTCAGCCAGGTAAAGGGAAAATCCATTTTAAATTATTTTACGAATTTCTAGCTAAATTATTTTGGAATTCGTTCGTTCGTTGTGTAGTAGCATCGTTGTTGAGACTATAAATCCTTGGAGTTGGTTCAGAGTTTAACTATGGTCTTTAAATACCGCAGTGATGAGGATAATTATTTTCGGATCGCATTAAATTTTAAAAGATGATGCGGGATGATTAATATTTTAATCCAGCCTAATAAGGTCAAGTTCAACCTCTGTCCAAAGCCCATTTAGTATTTGACCGTTTGGTGCTATACTAGGACGATCAATTAGTTGATGAGCTTTGGTACAACTTGGACCTAGGACTCAACCATAAAAGTTGCGTCCAAATTAACCCCTTTAACTACTTTTTTTCATTTTTCCTTCCTCATCTAGCTGAACTATATTCCTGTCCTTTTTCTCGTCGCCCCGTTTCCTCATTTTTCGCGTTTGTTTGCGCATTAGATCTTGCCTCACTAATACTCCAAGATCTAATTTCTTCTCTCTGAACATTTCTTAACCTATTACACCTAGTTTCACTATTCGATCTTACTCACACCATCTAAGTCTCATCCTTGGATAGAGATCATTTGGTTGGATCGGAATGAGCAAAAAAAACGTCTTACCACTTTAGGGCTAAGAAAATTTAGCAAGGCAGTTGGGCTTGCACCGACCCATTGTTTCGAGATCTTAGAATATGATTTGTGTTCGTGCTGCATCCGCCTTTGCTATACCATGTTTGAATAGATTCTTTCGAAGGCTATCGTCGTTTCAGAGATGAAGATTAAGCTATCTTTTGATTGTTTTTCTAAGAAGAATATCGATGAGATTTTTGAGGAATTCGTATTGTAAGCGGACTTATACGGGCCTTTGTTTGACCGGCTTTGGAGATTTTGCAGCAAATCTCTTTTTCTTGATGTCAGCTTTTGTGTTTGGAATCTATGTTTAAACTGCCCATGTAGACGTGTGACTCATTCAGCACATTGTTCTATAAATGGGAAGTTATGACTAGGTTTGTTTCATGATGCGGAAATTTATCCTTTGCTTGATCGATGGCGTAACCATCATTTGGTGCCGCATCGTATTTAGTTCAGCTTGTTGATTTCGTTTATTGTCTCATGGAGTTACTATATGTAAATTCACCTATTCACTGTTGTCTATAGGCAATAATAGGTGGGTTTCCGTGAGAAGAAGTAGTTTTATGGTAGGTTTCTTTTCATATAATAAATTCTCTCTTAGAAGAGATGGTGGTGTGGAAAGCTCCAACAACACCAACAGTGTTTGTAACACAAGATTGAGCATTTTTGCTACCATGATGTGGTTAAATTAAATATCATACAAAATGGTTTGGGATCCATCTGCAGGGCAAGACATCTCGTTGTTTATAGCCATTGTAACGGCCAGGAAAATTTCGACGCTCGATGAAACGACCTGAAATCCCCCTTACGGGAAATCCCGGATTGAGTTGAGTACAAGCCACATCAGAACGCAGACAGAAGAACATTTCATTATATATTTACAACAATTCCATCAGAATACAAGAATATATAGAGTATAAATCAATATTACACATTTACCAAATCTCAAAGATTACAATAAATTACATAGCAGCGGAAAATAATACAATACACAACTGAAGGAGATATACGGATACAAAGCTTTCCGGATATCAATACAGCTGTAAACCAGGATCCTGTGAATATAAATCTGCAAAACCAAAACTACTAGATGCCCGTGTCAAAATAAGGGCACCCAGAGTTTAGGTTAAAACAATAAACTCCAGGTCAGTCATGTGACTGGTGTGAGAACTAAAACAGTTATTAATCTTTATTTTAAAGTTAGGTAAATCAAAGGACCACGCCGTATAACACGGAACAAGTTTCCTCCCAAGAACACCAGTGCATAAAACAACAGCGCAATGCTAAATAATGAACAATGAAGCTGTTATAAGACCCAGGTCCCATCACACAATGCAACACAAACCGGAGGACAGGGTTTTACCTTATAACAACCAAAGAATGCTTGATACGCTAAATTTCATGTTTTATTATTACAATAAGTGTATAGTGTCAAAACAATTTCAGATCATAAGTATCAATCGTAGACGGCATAAGCGCCCCATCCCACTATGTCGTCATACTAGGCTCTACAAATAAAACCGAATTATCACGTATTGGAAATTGGATTTCCGTCTATGAACCGAGGCCAGGGATCATCCTATACGGATTCAAGACAATCTAGCCTACCATGTCTCAGGCAAGTACTCAGTCAAGCCTTGGATCGTCAGGGCCGGTCCACCGATGTGGATTAAAATGCCTAAACAATAAGTCACCCCGCCCTATGGGGCGCAAATGAGCCAACGAATGACTCCATCGGCTTCAAAAAGTCACCGATATATCGGAGGCGCCTCGCAACAGCAACAACCACATAAGTTAAACTCGTCAGGGCGTGTAAGATCACTGACGCCACTTCTAGCTAGAAAGAAACGCATGTCCTCCCTGAAGTCCGCTCCCGTTTCTGGTTCACAACTGGGGTGAAAGGCTCGCGAATCAACGTTACACAAAGCTATGCCACACAGGCCGTGCTTTGATCATCAACCACAAGACTTTGCTTTTCAACAGAAGCCCTGATCTTTTGCCACTTAGGCATGCCACACAGGCAATTCACTCCATCCGTTTGATATCCATCAATATATAACCCCTGAGCTCGTACGTCTCAGAGAAGGGCGTTAAGCAAGAGAATAAATCCTCCGCCACCAAACAGATATATATTTAATAGAAATCAATCACACAGAATAAAATCCAATGTCAGACACACAGTCCATTTACAAGTCTGTTCTGGGTCTGAACGAAACCGGAGGCACCTTGTACCTCGCATATCCATCGATCTCCCAGTACGTCTGGACAATCACTAACTGATTCCCTCCTCTTGGGTGTACGACCCAATCAAGATCATCAATAATCACCCAAACGACGTGAAGACCTCCGGTCTTCGACCACCGTCTTTATCCTCGACACCACGTCGAATCAGTTATTCAGAATGGGATAGACTCGGTCTTTCTGAATAACTCGCGTATATAATAAACAAGTGTTACACAAACACAACATACGCCTCATTCCAATTCAAAATATTCTTTTATTCAAATATTCTTATACTTTGGGAATGTTCCATTAATTTTATCAAAGATAAATTCTTTAACTTTATTCTTTAATCTTCTTTGAATATCAATTCAAACTAGTCGGGATTAGCGAACCACACCGAAGTAATCATTTATTTTATTTCCCAATCCCAACCTATTCATCCCATGAAGTAAAATTGGTCATACTTCATATCTAACACCACGGTGTTATCGGTAAATTCAATTACCATTTCACGTTCAAATCTAATTAAAGATTTAACTATCGCCTAGAGCAAAACTGGTGATACTCCATTCTCGACCATTCCAATCTAATTAAGGATTCATTAAAACTCCACTTAGTTTTAATTTTTAATTGGATTAAAGAATCAGTGTCATTTAAAACACGGTTCACGATAAACCCCAAAAATTAATCCAAATTCAATTCCAATTTAAAACCATTCAATTGGTTCACCTCATTGAATCTAAATAAAAAGATTTAATCTTTTTCTCAACTGGGTTTAAGAGGAGTGTTAATGAAGACACCATTCACGACAAACCCAATTCACATTTGATATTAAATACAAGGCACTGAATAGAAAATATATCGTCTTATATTCAATATAAATTCTGCGACCAACAAATATCGTATTGGAAATAACGATATATATATATATATATATATCTTTCAAATACCCATAACAATATCTGTATCATCACGAAATCCAACATAAAAATATTCCAAAGACAATTTCGATTCAAATCCATTCCAATTCAATTATTGGAAATTCTGGTTACTTTTAAAACCCTTTTCAATTCAATTTACTTATTTAAAAATAAATAGAATTATAATTCTAGTTCAAAGCTAGTTCATTTCGATAAAAATCTATTTTTATCTTTTCAAATATGGAATTTTTCACCCCAATTCTTCACAAATCATTTCTTATGATTTTACACAAATTATTACTATTTTTAATAATTTATCAAGGCCCGTACAGTCGATTTCCATCAACGGCCATCGTACTGCACTTACAACGACCTTTTCCAAATTTGATTTCGACATAATTCCAAATCCAACCGTTAGATTTCAAATTTCTAATATTCGTTAGAAAGCTCTTTTCGATCCGAACCCAACGATTTCGGTTTTAGGAGAATCCGACGGTCGAATCTCCCGCAATATCCATTCGAAGTCAATGGTCGAAATTCACGAACTACCGCAGCGCGTTCTATTCAGGCCATTATATTATATATATATATAATATATACTTCATCGATTTCCTTTAAAAACGTATTTTATAAATCGTTTTAAATTCGTTTTCAAAACGATTTCAACTTCTTATTCGATTTCAAATCAAAATTGAATTTTCCTTATAAATTTGTTTTAAATTCATTTCAAAATGATTTTAATTCAAATCGATTTTTAATTCAATTCGTTTTCAATTCAATTCAATTTCAATTCGAATTCATTTCTATTCATTTTCAATTCTAATTCTAATTCAATTCTATTCAATTTCAATTTGAATTCATTTTCTATTCAATTCGAATTCATTTTCTATTCAATTCGAATTCATTTTCAATTTGAATTCATTTCAAATTGATTTCCATTCAATTTCAATTCGATTCGAATTCATTTTCAAAATGTTCGATTTTGAAATCACTTTTCAATATTCATTATAAAAACGAATATAATCGATATAAATATCATTTGCGTCAAAGTGGCGTCAATCTAATCAACACGGCTTCATATATTTATATTTTCAAATATTCTATTTCAAATATCTCTTTTTCAAATATTTCTATTTTCAAATAATTCTTTTTCAAATATTTCTATTCAAATATTTCTATTCCAATATTTCTATTCAAATATTTCTATTTTCAAATATTTCTTTTTTAAACTGGAATGAGGCCCAATCAATTACCATAGATTTTATTTTTATGGATTTCCATACAACGCATGTATATATCAACAATGACAAATAATCAATCATCAACCAAAGTGCATTTTACATTGTATAAGCATCAAATTTAAATATTCAACACTGATAATAGTCTGTCAATCAATCGATCGACATACAACTAATTATTAGGATTAGTGTATGACATATATCACCCTAATACCCGTGTGGGGTTTTCAAACAATCAAACATAGATTTTATTTGTGCATTTGGGCGATGTGTAAAATTTATCGTCCCAATCAATATCAGTCAAATGTGTGTGTATAAACAAATTGTTCTATTTGTTTATTTTTATTTCATTTTAAATACACGTTAAAAATTCTATTTTCAACTATAAAATATTTTAACTATATAAATATTTTATTTAATTTCACATCACATCACACAATCAACTACACAGCAAAATCAAACCAACAAGCATACAAGCCGTCCATGGTATGTGGACGACGGGTGTCGGGTGCTACTAAACACCGTCTGCATCCTAGTATATATTTCAACTAGAAAAATAAATAAAAGGTGAGGAGTTCTCACCGATTAGCTAATCCAAATGCCACGACTCTTCTTATGTAGAAAATCTTCGCCGTGCTCGCCATTTGTCACTTTCGTTGCCCGTAGCCACTACATATATAAAAATCACATTTTTAATTCGCTCTATATGGATAAAATCACATTTTTATACCCCTACTATGTAGATAAAAATTATATTTTTACATCGCTACTATATAGATAAAAATTCTATTTTTACATCGCTACTATATAGATAAAAATTCTATTTTTACATCGCTACTATATAGATAAGAATTCTATTTTTACATCACTACTATATAGATAAAAATTCTATTTTTACATCGCTACTATATAGACAAGAATTCTATTTTTACTCTTCTCACTATATAAAAATCCGACCTTTTCTATTCGATTTACTATATAAAAATCTGACCTTTTCTATTCGATTTACTATATAAAAATCCGACCTTTTCTACTCGATTTACTATATAAAAATCCGACTTTTTCTATTCAATTTACTATATAAAAATCCGACCTTTTCTATTCCATTTACTATATAAAAATCTCATCTTTCTAAATCAAAGATACGATATTTTTCTAAACAAAATCAATTCTTTTTGTTTTTTTTTTAAATCTATCCTTTCTATTTCAGATCACTACATAAGAAAAATAATTAAATAAAAGTAAGAGTTTACCTTTGTTTTTTTATATGCTCGTAGGGGGACCCACGGCCAGGGGAGGAGCGGCTCCGGAGTGCTGACGGCGGTGGGGTGACAGAGGCACAGTGGGGGTGGCGCCTTGGGGTTCACTGAGGTGGTGGCTTCGATTGGGTTGATTTGGGGGTTCGGTCTCAACGGGGAAAGAAGGGGGTATGGCATCGACCTTGGAGGGAGGAGGAAGTGGAGGGGAGGGCGGCGCCTGAGCAGGTGGGGCGCGCGCCTCCTAGCATCGTGGGGGGGGGGGGGGGAGGGGGCGATTTCGAGGGAGACGACGGGTTTTTGTTTTCTTTCAGATCGAACTGAGGAGTGAGAGGAGGGGTAAGGTTTATTAATATATATAATTTATTTTATTATTCAATTAAAGTTGACTTTTCTTTCGAGTCCCAAACAAGGCCCAACGACTGTCGTCCATAGCTAATTACCCCCATTTCGAACACAATGGGATATGTTTCGTAAGATGATTCGATAGTTTCGATCATTTTTCGTCAAAATCCAAATATAACTCTATATATTGAATTTTTACGCACATTTCAATTTACTGGGGCCACATATTGTAACAACCCATAAAATGCGAGCCAGTTTGAAATTTTTATTTTGGCAATTTTAGCGAATTTTGAATATTTAAAATGAATTATTTTAAATAATATCGACGAGAAAATTTATTTTGAATATAATTCGACGTACATATTATATACGCCGTCGTTAGAATATATAATATTTATATATAATTATAAAAGGAATTGAAAATGGCGCGGTAGTTCGATAATTCGATTTCAAACTTCAATTGAATGCACCGGGTGCAAAACAATCCGGATTTTAGTGAAACCAAAAATAATGGAATCTAATAGTGAATATCTTTCCAACGAATCTGAATAATCGAGATTTCATAGCGGGAATCAAAAGATATGTCCAGTTGAAAATTCTGAATAGTCGCTATGGAATTCAGGCCCTTAAAAATGGACATTTTGCAAACGACCTCGGATTTCGACGAAACCAGTTTTGTTGGGTCCGTGATGTTAAGTTATTGCTAGATTCCAAATTTCATAATTTTTCGAATCAATATGTGAGCGTGGCGAAGGAAAACGTGTTTTGACCATTTCAGTTGAATTTAATCGACTGGAAATTGGCCATTTTTCTAACGGTCTCAGAATTCGACGAAACTAGTTTTGTTAGGACCGTATCGTCAATACGAAGCTAGAAAATATTTTTCTGGAATTTTTCGTGTTCGTATGTGACCCCGGTAATTTGAAATGTACGTTTAAAATTCAATATAGTGATGTAAAAGTAAATTTCAACGGAAACAGATTGTAACGATCGAATCAACTTGTGACACATATCCCATTGTGTTCAGAATGGGGGTGAAACGTTAGGGACGACAGGCGGTGGGCCTCGTTTAGAGGTCAAAAATAAAAGTTGCTTTTTAGTGATAAATTAAATAAAAATAAAAAAAAAAATATAATCCTCCTTTTAATCAGCCGACCCCCCCTATCCTTACTTTTCAAAATCGAAATCAGGAAAGAAAAAAAAAAAACCTAAGACCTAAACGCGCCTCCTCCACTTTCTCCATCACCGACGTCGTCGCCCTCCCCTCAAGCTCCGCCCACCTCCATAAGGTCGTGGCCATCTCGTCGCACCCCCCCTTCCTCACTTCAGGCCCTTCCATCGCATCCTCAGACCCCCGCCCCCTAGCGTGGACGTCTTCGCCTGGAACCGGACGTCGAGGGTCCCCTCGAACTGCTCCACCGCCCCTTGGCAGGCCCGGCGCCGCCTCCCCGACAGTCTCTCCCCTCCTCTTCTTCAAGCGACAGTAAGCATTTTTTTTTTGTATTTTATTTTTATTTTAAATTCGTTAAAACTAATTTCGATTCTAGGGATTTAAAAACTGTTTTTTTAGGCATATAAAACTGAATTTTATAAGTGTTTAAAACTAAATTTTATAAGTGTTTAAAACTGAATTTTATAAGTGTTTAAAACTGAATTTTATAAGTGTTTAAAACTGAATTGTATAAGTGTTTAAAACTGAATTGTATAAGTGTTTAAAACTGAATTTTATAAGTGTTTAAAACTGATTTTTATAAGTGTTCAAAACCGATTTTTAAAGAAGTTATAAAAAAATGATTTTTTCTATGCATTTAAAAACCTGATTTTGTTTAAGGAAAAAGTTTTAAACTTTAAATAGAAAAAGGTTTGAAATTTAAAAGGAAAATGTTTTAAACTTTAAATAGAAAAAGGTTTGAAATTTAAAAGGAAAAAGTTTTAAACTAAAAATAGAAAAAGGTTTGAAATTTAAAAGGAAAAAGTTTTAAACTAAAAATAGAAGGAGGTTAGAAATTTACAAGGTAAAAATCATATTTTTATATAATGAACTTCGAAATAAAAATAGAATTTTTTTTATATATTGAACTTCGAAATAAAAATGTGATTTTTATAATTGAACTTCGAAATAAAAATTCGATTTTTATATATTGAATAGCGAACTAAAAATTCGATTTTTATATATAGAATAGCAAAGTAAAAATTCGATTTTTATATATAGAATAGCAAAGTAAAAATTCGATTTTTATATATAGAATAGCAAACTAAAAATTCGATTTTTATATATAGAATAGCAAAGTAAAAATTCGACTTTTACATATGTAGTGGCTACAGCAACGAAGATGGCGGAGATGCGATAGCGATGAAGATTTCTATCAAAGAAGTGCCGTGGAGCTAGGATAGCTATATGTGAGAATTTCTCACCTTTCAATTTATTTTTCTAGTTATATATATATACTAGGATGCAGACGGTGCTTAGTAGCACCCGACACAATCGTCCACAGACCATGGACTTGTTTGTTTGGCTGTTTGGTTATTGTTTGCGAGATTGGTTTGAATGTGGTTTGTGGTGTGAAAAATCGAATCGATAAATTGGTTAGGATTAGACGTGCGCCGTTATAAGGCGAAGGAGTAAGGCTAGGTTAGACTCTTACTCCACATTTTGTGGTTTGCATAACGAAATTGATTTGATTGATGTGTGAATGGCGTGGGCCTTCACTAGACCGGGGATAAGGCTAGGCCTTGTCCCGTTTCTAGTATCGTGCCGTTATGCCGCCAAAATTTTCTAAAATGTGTTAGAAAAATAAAAATATCATTTTATTTAAAGAATGAACTTAATCGAAATTCATATGTTGGAATAAAATGTTTTATCATTAAAAATATAATTTTTAACGTGGATGTGAATAAATAAATATTCATTTACAAACCAGACGGTTTGTTTATGTACACCTATTTGAAGGACAATGATTGGGTCGATAAATTTTACACATCACCCAACTGCACGAATAAAAATCTGTGTTTGATTGTTTGAAACCCCACACGGGTGTTGGGATGAAATTTGAAGTTCACTCATCCTGATTGATTAAATATGTCGATCGATTGATTGACAGGCTGTTATAAGCGTTAGATATCTATATTTGATGCTTATACAGTGTAGTGCACTTTGGTTGATGGTTGATTATTTTTCAATGCTATTATACATGTGTTGTATGAAAATCCATATAATTAACTTTATATGGTAATTGTTTGGGCCTCATTCCAGTTTTAAAATAGAAATATTTGAAATAGAAATACTCGAAATGGAATATTTGAAAATATCAATATATGAAGCCGTGTTGATTAGATTGACGCCATTTTGACGTGAACGATATTTATATCGATTTTATTCATTTTAAAATGAATATTGAAAAGTGATTTCGAAATCGAATATTTTGAAATGAATTGAATTGAAAACGATTTCGAAATGAATTGAAAACGATTTCGAAATGAATTGAATTGAAACCGATTTCGAAATGAATTGAATTGAAACCGATTTCGAAATGAATTGAATTGAAAACGATTTCGAAATGAATTGAATTGAAACCGATTTCGAAATGAATTGAATTGAAACCGATTTCGAAATGAATTGAATTGAAACCGATTTCGAAATGAATTGAATTGAAAACGATTTCGAAATGAATTGAATTGAAACCGATTTCGAAATGAATTGAATTGAAAACGATTTCGAAATGAATTGAATTGAAAACGATTTCGAAATGAATTGAATTGAAAACGATTTCGAAATGAATTGAATTGAAAACGATTTCGAAATGAATTGAATTGAAAACGATTTCGAAATGAATTGAATTGAAAGCGAAGTGAAATGAATTCAAATTGAATTGAAATTTGAATTGAATAGAAATCGACGAAATATATATTATATATATTATATATATAATATAATGGCCTGAATAGAACGCGCCGCGCCGCGGTAGTTCGCGAATTTCGACCATTTATTTCAAACGGACATTACGGGAGATCCGACCGTCGGATTCTCCTAAAACCGGAACCGTTGGGTTCGTATCGAAAAGAGCTTTCTAACGAATGTTAGAAATTTGAAATCTAACGGTTGGATTTGGAGATACGTCCAAATCAAATTCGAAAAAGGTCGCTGTAAGTGCAGTTCGATGGCCATTGATGGAAATCGACTGTACGGGCCTTGATAAAATTATTAAAAATAGTAATAATTTGTGTAAAATCATAAGAAATGATTTGTGAAGAATTGGGATGAAAAACTCCATATTTGAAAAGATAAAAATAGATTTTTATCGGAATGAACTAGTTTTGAACTAGAATTATAATTCTATTTATTTTTAAATAAATAAATTGAATTCGAAAAGGGTTTTAAAGATAACCAGAATATCCAATGATTGCATTGGAGTGGATTTGAATCGAAATTGTCTTCGGAATATTTCGATGTTGGATTTCGTGATTATACAACTGTTGTTATGGAAATTTGAAAGATATATTTGTATCGTTATTTCCAATACGACATTTGTTAATCGTAGAATTTGATATTGAATATAAGCCGATATATTTTCTATTCAGAGCCTTATATTGAATATCAAATGTGATTTGGGTTTGTCGTGAATGGTGTCTTCACTAACACTGTTCTTGAACCCAGTTGAGAAATGGTTAAATCTTTCTATTTAGATTTAATGAAGTGTACCAATTAAATAAAATTGAATTGGAATTGAATTGATATTGATTTTTGGGTTTATCGTGAACAGTGTTTTAAATAACACTCGTTCTTTAACCCGATAATTAATGAAATGTGACTTTGGGTTTATCGCGAACCGTGTTTTTAAATGACACTGATTCTTTAACCCAGTTAACGATTAAAACTAAGTGGAGTTTTAATGAATCTTTAATTAGATTGAAATAATCGAAATGGAGTATCACCAGTTTTACTCCAGGCGATAGTTAAATCTTTAATTAGATTTAAACGTGAAATGGTAATTGAATTTACCGATAACACCGTGGTGTTAGATATGAAGTATGACCAGTTTTACTTCATGGGATGAATAGGTTGGGATTGGGAAATTAAAACAAATGATTACTTCGGTAAGGTTCGCTAATCCCGACTAGTTTGAATTGATATTCAAAAATGGATTAAAAGAATAAATTCAAGGAATTTATCTTTGATAAAATTTATGGGAATCTTTCCCTATGAATGTGAAATTTAGAAACTAACTGTCGGTTAGCCAAGCAGAATGGTTTTCTGGATATTGATCTGATGTTGGTTTCGGCCTTCGGGGTTAATATTTGGGAAATTATTCTCTTGATTAATTTACGGTTAGTGACTAATGAATTGGAATGAGGCGTATGTTGTGTTTGTGTAACACTTATTTAAAATATACGCGAGTTATTCGGAAAGACCGGGTTTATCCCATTCTGAATAACTGATACGACGATAAGTCGTAGATGAAGACGATGGTCGAAGACCGGAAGTCTTCACGTCGTTTGGGTAATGACTGATGATCTTGATTGGGCTGTACACCCAAGAAGATGGAAACAGTTAGTGATCGTCCAGACGTACTTGGAGATCGATGGATATGCGGGGTACTAGGTGCCTCCGGTTTCGTTCAGACCTAGAACGGACTTGTAAATGGATGGTGTGTCTGACATTGTATTCCTTTATATTGTATTTGTTGATCTCTGCTAAATATATATCTGTTTGGCGGCGGAGAATTTATTCTCTTGCTTAACGCCCTTCTCTGAGACATATGAGCTCAGAGGTTATATATTGGCAGAAATCAGTGGTACGATATGGATTGATAGTGTGGCATACTGAGATGCAGTGATCCAAACTTTTGTTGAAAAGCAAAGTTTGGTGGTTGATGATCAAAGCGCAGCTGATATAGCATGGCTTTGTGTATAGCGTTGATCCGTGAGCCTCACAGCCCGGGATGGTGGTAAACTGATGGTTTGATCAGTATACATTTTTTTTAGTGTAGTGGATTCGGTCGACCGATATTGAGCTTCGTGCTCGGAGGGATAGAGTAAGCGGTGTTTTCTCTTGCTGGGACGTAAGCCGCGGTGATACTTGAGTCCCCAAAAGTGCGGATGTGCATAGCGGTGTTTTCTCTCGCTGAGACGTAAGCCGCGGTGATTTGTACTACGCGAGCGATCTTTCGAATCAGGAGCCAGCATGATGGAAATCCAATTTCCGATACGTGTATTTCGGCTTTATTTGTAGAGCCTAGTATGGCGACATAGTGGGATGGGGCACTCATGCCGTCTATGATTTATATTTATGATTGAAGTTGTTTTGACACTATACACTTATTATAGTATCAAATGATTTGTTTTAAACGTATCAAGCATGTTTGGCTGTTATAAGGGAAAACCCTATCCTCGACTGCGTTGCATTGTGTGATGGGACCTGGGTCTTATAACAGCTTCATTTTTCTTTATTTAGCATTGCGCTGTTTGTTTTATGCACTGGTATTCTTGGGAGGAAACCCGTTCCGTGTTATACGGCGTGGTCCCTTGATTTACCTAATGATTTAAAATAAAGATTAATAACTGTTTTAGTTCTCACACCAGTCCCATGACTGACCTGGAGTTTATTGTTTTAACCTAAACTCTGGGTGCCCCTATTTTGACACGGGCAGCTAGTAGTTTTGGTTTTGCAGATTTATATTCACAGGATCCTGGTTTACAGCTGGAACGATATCCGGAAAGCTTTGTATCCGTATATCTCTTCTAGTTGTGTATTGTATTATTTTCCGCTGCGATGTATTTAAATGTAATTTAAATCTCTGATATTTCTGTGTAATATTCATTTATACTCTGTATATTCTTGTAATCTGATGCATTGTTGTAATATACAATGAAATGTTCTTCTGTATGCGTTCTGTTGTGGTTTGTTCTCGAACTATCCGACGCTTTCCTTTACGGGGAAGTTGCGGGTCTTTACACGTGGTATCAGAGCTTTGGTTTACAAAGCTCAGAGAACAAGGCACATTAGAACCATACGAAAGAATTCATCAGATATTGGATTAGTAATATCCAATTAGAATGACTCGTTAGAGATGGGATCAGTAGTATCCTAGAACGAGTGTGAAGAGTAAATTTTTAAAATGAAAAAAATTTTTGTTTTGAAAATTTAAATCAATTATTCGTATTTGATTATCTATTTATATTGATGTGGACAATCCAGTATATATAGATTTTGCGTATACGTCTGATCCGCGTGTATTCGAAATTTTAATATACTGGATAGATATAGAATCACACTCTAGTCGCCCGGAGATGATTCAGATGATGAGGCCTCATCATCAGTGTTTATATTCGAGTGACGAAGGTGAGATTTCTATATATTTCCTATTGACTGGTGTGAGAACCAAAAATTAGATAAGGCCTATTGTTGTGATTGGCATCAAAAACACGATTTTAGTATATGTATCAAAATTATGAATTTGAAACTTTAAATTCACTAACTGATTGATGTTTGTGTTGTTTGTTCATCTGTTTGCTAATTTTGAACCATTATGCCTAATTGAATCAAATATTGAATGATATCGAAAATTGGTTGCATTTGCTTGCATATGCATATACTTACATTGAACAGGTCATAGCAAGGAGGCTAGAGCAGAGAATAAAATTTGTTTGCCCGACAAATAGGTACATGTTTACTACATAATTTCCTGAATTGTTTGGGTGATGATGATTTTGTGAGCCTATTGGCTAGCCGCTTGGCTTTTTCTTTTTCTTTTTGAGATCTGAAGGACCGGGGAAGCTATTTGAAATTCCCCGATGCTCCCGGTGCAGGGGAGGTTATGGCGAAATTTTTCGAAAATTTAGGGTGTTAGCCAAATTTTTGAAATTTTGAAAATTCTCAGAAACTGAAAAGTTGGAGAATGGAAGCCAGATCGAGCGTAGTATTGATTAATCAAACCACTTTCGACTTTGTTCCTTTTCGGGGACGAAAAGTTTTAAGTGGGGGAGATTGTAACAACCCATAAAATGCGAGCCAGTTTGAAATTTTTATTTTGGCAATTTTAGCGAATTTTGAATATTTAAAATGAATTATTTTAAATAATATCGACGAGAAAATTTATTTTGAATATAATTCGACGTACATATTATATACGCCGTCGTTAGAATATATAATATTTATATATAATTATAAAAGGAATTGAAAATGGCGCGGTAGTTCGATAATTCGATTTCAAACTTCAATTGAATGCACCGGGTGCAAAACAATCCGGATTTTAGTGAAACCAAAAATAATGGAATCTAATAGTGAATATCTTTCCAACGAATCTGAATAATCGAGATTTCATAGCGGGAATCAAAAGATATGTCCAGTTGAAAATTCTGAATAGTCGCTATGGAATTCAGGCCCTTAAAAATGGACATTTTGCAAACGACCTCGGATTTCGACGAAACCAGTTTTGTTGGGTCCGTGATGTTAAGTTATTGCTAGATTCCAAATTTCATAATTTTTCGAATCAATATGTGAGCGTGGCGAAGGAAAACGTGTTTTGACCATTTCAGTTGAATTTAATCGACTGGAAATTGGCCATTTTTCTAACGGTCTCAGAATTCGACGAAACTAGTTTTGTTAGGACCGTATCGTCAATACGAAGCTAGAAAATATTTTTCTGGAATTTTTCGTGTTCGTATGTGACCCCGGTAATTTGAAATGTACGTTTAAAATTCAATATAGTGATGTAAAAGTAAATTTCAACGGAAACAGATTGTAACGATCGAATCAACTTGTGACACATATCCCATTGTGTTCAGAATGGGGGTGAAACGTTAGGGACGACAGGCGGTGGGCCTCGTTTAGAGGTCAAAAATAAAAGTTGCTTTTTAGTGATAAATTAAATAAAAATAAAAATAAATATAATCCTCCTTTTAATCAGCCGACCCCCCCTATCCTTACTTTTCAAAATCGAAATCAGGAAAGAAAAAAAAAAACCTAAGACCTAAACGCGCCTCCTCCACTTTCTCCATCACCGACGTCGTCGCCCTCCCCTCAAGCTCCGCCCACCTCCATAAGGTCGTGGCCATCTCGTCGCACCCCCCCTTCCTCACTTCAGGCCCTTCCATCGCATCCTCAGACCCCCGCCCCCTAGCGTGGACGTCTTCGCCTGGAACCGGACGTCGAGGGTCCCCTCGAACTGCTCCACCGCCCCTTGGCAGGCCCGGCGCCGCCTCCCCGACAGTCTCTCCCCTCCTCTTCTTCAAGCGACAGTAAGCATTTTTTTTTTGTATTTTATTTTTATTTTAAATTCGTTAAAACTAATTTCGATTCTAGGGATTTAAAAACTGTTTTTTTAGGCATATAAAACTGAATTTTATAAGTGTTTAAAACTAAATTTTATAAGTGTTTAAAACTGAATTTTATAAGTGTTTAAAACTGAATTGTATAAGTGTTTAAAACTGAATTGTATAAGTGTTTAAAACTGAATTTTATAAGTGTTTAAAACTGATTTTTATAAGTGTTCAAAACCGATTTTTAAAGAAGTTATAAAAAAATGATTTTTTCTATGCATTTAAAAACCTGATTTTGTTTAAGGAAAAAGTTTTAAACTTTAAATAGAAAAAGGTTTGAAATTTAAAAGGAAAATGTTTTAAACTTTAAATAGAAAAAGGTTTGAAATTTAAAAGGAAAAAGTTTTAAACTAAAAATAGAAAAAGGTTTGAAATTTAAAAGGAAAAAGTTTTAAACTAAAAATAGAAGGAGGTTAGAAATTTACAAGGTAAAAATCATATTTTTATATAATGAACTTCGAAATAAAAATAGAATTTTTTTTATATATTGAACTTCGAAATAAAAATGTGATTTTTATATATTGAACTTCGAAATAAAAATTCGATTTTTATATATTGAATAGCGAACTAAAAATTCGATTTTTATATATAGAATAGCAAAGTAAAAATTCGATTTTTATATATAGAATAGCAAAGTAAAAATTCGATTTTTATATATAGAATAGCAAACTAAAAATTCGATTTTTATATATAGAATAGCAAAGTAAAAATTCGACTTTTACATATGTAGTGGCTACAGCAACGAAGATGGCGGAGATGCGATAGCGATGAAGATTTCTATCAAAGAAGTGCCGTGGAGCTAGGATAGCTATATGTGAGAATTTCTCACCTTTCAATTTATTTTTCTAGTTATATATATATACTAGGATGCAGACGGTGCTTAGTAGCACCCGACACAATCGTCCACAGACCATGGACTTGTTTGTTTGGCTGTTTGGTTATTGTTTGCGAGATTGGTTTGAATGTGGTTTGTGGTGTGAAAAATCGAATCGATAAATTGGTTAGGATTAGACGTGCGCCGTTATAAGGCGAAGGAGTAAGGCTAGGTTAGACTCTTACTCCACATTTTGTGGTTTGCATAACGAAATTGATTTGATTGATGTGTGAATGGCGTGGGCCTTCACTAGACCGGGGATAAGGCTA
This sequence comes from Allium sativum, assembly GCA_030737875.1. Lineage (NCBI taxonomy): Eukaryota > Viridiplantae > Streptophyta > Magnoliopsida > Asparagales > Amaryllidaceae > Allium > Allium sativum. The sequence continues at coordinate 631,562,406 of CM060909.1, forward strand.
GGCCTTGTCCCGTTTCTAGTATCGTGCCGTTATGCCGCCAAAATTTTCTAAAATGTGTTAGAAAAATAAAAATATCATTTTATTTAAAGAATGAACTTAATCGAAATTCATATGTTGGAATAAAATGTTTTATCATTAAAAATATAATTTTTAACGTGGATGTGAATAAATAAATATTCATTTACAAACCAGACGGTTTGTTTATGTACACCTATTTGAAGGACAATGATTGGGTCGATAAATTTTACACATCACCCAACTGCACGAATAAAAATCTGTGTTTGATTGTTTGAAACCCCACACGGGTGTTGGGATGAAATTTGAAGTTCACTCATCCTGATTGATTAAATATGTCGATCGATTGATTGACAGGCTGTTATAAGCGTTAGATATCTATATTTGATGCTTATACAGTGTAGTGCACTTTGGTTGATGGTTGATTATTTTTCAATGCTATTATACATGTGTTGTATGAAAATCCATATAATTAACTTTATATGGTAATTGTTTGGGCCTCATTCCAGTTTTAAAATAGAAATATTTGAAATAGAAATACTCGAAATGGAATATTTGAAAATATCAATATATGAAGCCGTGTTGATTAGATTGACGCCATTTTGACGTGAACGATATTTATATCGATTTTATTCATTTTAAAATGAATATTGAAAAGTGATTTCGAAATCGAATATTTTGAAATGAATTGAATTGAAAACGATTTCGAAATGAATTGAAAACGATTTCGAAATGAATTGAATTGAAACCGATTTCGAAATGAATTGAATTGAAACCGATTTCGAAATGAATTGAATTGAAAACGATTTCGAAATGAATTGAATTGAAACCGATTTCGAAATGAATTGAATTGAAACCGATTTCGAAATGAATTGAATTGAAACCGATTTCGAAATGAATTGAATTGAAAACGATTTCGAAATGAATTGAATTGAAACCGATTTCGAAATGAATTGAATTGAAAACGATTTCGAAATGAATTGAATTGAAAACGATTTCGAAATGAATTGAATTGAAAACGATTTCGAAATGAATTGAATTGAAAACGATTTCGAAATGAATTGAATTGAAAACGATTTCGAAATGAATTGAATTGAAAGCGAAGTGAAATGAATTCAAATTGAATTGAAATTTGAATTGAATAGAAATCGACGAAATATATATTATATATATTATATATATAATATAATGGCCTGAATAGAACGCGCCGCGCCGCGGTAGTTCGCGAATTTCGACCATTTATTTCAAACGGACATTACGGGAGATCCGACCGTCGGATTCTCCTAAAACCGGAACCGTTGGGTTCGTATCGAAAAGAGCTTTCTAACGAATGTTAGAAATTTGAAATCTAACGGTTGGATTTGGAGATACGTCCAAATCAAATTCGAAAAAGGTCGCTGTAAGTGCAGTTCGATGGCCATTGATGGAAATCGACTGTACGGGCCTTGATAAAATTATTAAAAATAGTAATAATTTGTGTAAAATCATAAGAAATGATTTGTGAAGAATTGGGATGAAAAACTCCATATTTGAAAAGATAAAAATAGATTTTTATCGGAATGAACTAGTTTTGAACTAGAATTATAATTCTATTTATTTTTAAATAAATAAATTGAATTCGAAAAGGGTTTTAAAGATAACCAGAATATCCAATGATTGCATTGGAGTGGATTTGAATCGAAATTGTCTTCGGAATATTTCGATGTTGGATTTCGTGATTATACAACTGTTGTTATGGAAATTTGAAAGATATATTTGTATCGTTATTTCCAATACGACATTTGTTAATCGTAGAATTTGATATTGAATATAAGCCGATATATTTTCTATTCAGAGCCTTATATTGAATATCAAATGTGATTTGGGTTTGTCGTGAATGGTGTCTTCACTAACACTGTTCTTGAACCCAGTTGAGAAATGGTTAAATCTTTCTATTTAGATTTAATGAAGTGTACCAATTAAATAAAATTGAATTGGAATTGAATTGATATTGATTTTTGGGTTTATCGTGAACAGTGTTTTAAATAACACTCGTTCTTTAACCCGATAATTAATGAAATGTGACTTTGGGTTTATCGCGAACCGTGTTTTTAAATGACACTGATTCTTTAACCCAGTTAACGATTAAAACTAAGTGGAGTTTTAATGAATCTTTAATTAGATTGAAATAATCGAAATGGAGTATCACCAGTTTTACTCCAGGCGATAGTTAAATCTTTAATTAGATTTAAACGTGAAATGGTAATTGAATTTACCGATAACACCGTGGTGTTAGATATGAAGTATGACCAGTTTTACTTCATGGGATGAATAGGTTGGGATTGGGAAATTAAAACAAATGATTACTTCGGTAAGGTTCGCTAATCCCGACTAGTTTGAATTGATATTCAAAAATGGATTAAAAGAATAAATTCAAGGAATTTATCTTTGATAAAATTTATGGGAATCTTTCCCTATGAATGTGAAATTTAGAAACTAACTGTCGGTTAGCCAAGCAGAATGGTTTTCTGGATATTGATCTGATGTTGGTTTCGGCCTTCGGGGTTAATATTTGGGAAATTATTCTCTTGATTAATTTACGGTTAGTGACTAATGAATTGGAATGAGGCGTATGTTGTGTTTGTGTAACACTTATTTAAAATATACGCGAGTTATTCGGAAAGACCGGGTTTATCCCATTCTGAATAACTGATACGACGATAAGTCGTAGATGAAGACGATGGTCGAAGACCGGAAGTCTTCACGTCGTTTGGGTAATGACTGATGATCTTGATTGGGCTGTACACCCAAGAAGATGGAAACAGTTAGTGATCGTCCAGACGTACTTGGAGATCGATGGATATGCGGGGTACTAGGTGCCTCCGGTTTCGTTCAGACCTAGAACGGACTTGTAAATGGATGGTGTGTCTGACATTGTATTCCTTTATATTGTATTTGTTGATCTCTGCTAAATATATATCTGTTTGGCGGCGGAGAATTTATTCTCTTGCTTAACGCCCTTCTCTGAGACATATGAGCTCAGAGGTTATATATTGGCAGAAATCAGTGGTACGATATGGATTGATAGTGTGGCATACTGAGATGCAGTGATCCAAACTTTTGTTGAAAAGCAAAGTTTGGTGGTTGATGATCAAAGCGCAGCTGATATAGCATGGCTTTGTGTATAGCGTTGATCCGTGAGCCTCACAGCCCGGGATGGTGGTAAACTGATGGTTTGATCAGTATACATTTTTTTTAGTGTAGTGGATTCGGTCGACCGATATTGAGCTTCGTGCTCGGAGGGATAGAGTAAGCGGTGTTTTCTCTTGCTGGGACGTAAGCCGCGGTGATACTTGAGTCCCCAAAAGTGCGGATGTGCATAGCGGTGTTTTCTCTCGCTGAGACGTAAGCCGCGGTGATTTGTACTACGCGAGCGATCTTTCGAATCAGGAGCCAGCATGATGGAAATCCAATTTCCGATACGTGTATTTCGGCTTTATTTGTAGAGCCTAGTATGGCGACATAGTGGGATGGGGCACTCATGCCGTCTATGATTTATATTTATGATTGAAGTTGTTTTGACACTATACACTTATTATAGTATCAAATGATTTGTTTTAAACGTATCAAGCATGTTTGGCTGTTATAAGGGAAAACCCTATCCTCGACTGCGTTGCATTGTGTGATGGGACCTGGGTCTTATAACAGCTTCATTTTTCTTTATTTAGCATTGCGCTGTTTGTTTTATGCACTGGTATTCTTGGGAGGAAACCCGTTCCGTGTTATACGGCGTGGTCCCTTGATTTACCTAATGATTTAAAATAAAGATTAATAACTGTTTTAGTTCTCACACCAGTCCCATGACTGACCTGGAGTTTATTGTTTTAACCTAAACTCTGGGTGCCCCTATTTTGACACGGGCAGCTAGTAGTTTTGGTTTTGCAGATTTATATTCACAGGATCCTGGTTTACAGCTGGAACGATATCCGGAAAGCTTTGTATCCGTATATCTCTTCTAGTTGTGTATTGTATTATTTTCCGCTGCGATGTATTTAAATGTAATTTAAATCTCTGATATTTCTGTGTAATATTCATTTATACTCTGTATATTCTTGTAATCTGATGCATTGTTGTAATATACAATGAAATGTTCTTCTGTATGCGTTCTGTTGTGGTTTGTTCTCGAACTATCCGACGCTTTCCTTTACGGGGAAGTTGCAGGTCTTTACACATATGGACTCTAAAATTCCCAAAAAATGTTTTCCAGCTTCGTATTGACGATACGGTCCTAACAAAACTAGTTTCGTCAAATTCCGAGACCGTTTGAAAAATGACCATTTTCCAGTCGATTAAAATCAACTGAAACTGGTCAAATGCATTTTCCTTTGCCACGCTCACATACTGATTCAAAAAATTATGAAAAAACCTAGCAATAATTTGACATCGCGGATCCAACAAAAGTGGTTTCGTCGAAAACCGAGGTCATTTGCAAAATGACCATTTTTAAGGGCCAGAATTCCATAGCGACTATTCTGAATTTCCAACTGGGCATAACTTTTTATCCCTGCTATGAAAATTTGATTTTTCGGATTCATTGGAAAGATATTCTCAGTTAGATTCTAATATTTTTGGTTTCACTAAAATCCGGTTTATTTTGCACTCGGAACATTCATTTGAAATTTGAAATCGAATTATCGAACTACCGTGCCATTTTCAATTCCTTTTATAATTATAATTAAATAATTATATTATAACGACAATCTATTAAATATATACGTTCGAATTCTATTCAAAATAAATTTCTCGTCGTTATTATTTAAAACAATTCATTTTAAATAATCAAATTTTGCTAAAATTGCCAAAATAAAATTTTTAAATTGGCTCGGATTTCCGGGTTATTACAATCTCCCCCACTTAAAACTTTTCGTCCCCGAAAAGGAACGAAGCCGAAAGTTGTTTCACAAATCAACTCAACTTTAATTATTGCTTAAGTTCTTCAACTTTTTAGTTTCTAAGAACTTTTCAAATTTTTCAAAAATTTGGCTAACACCCTAAATTTTCGAAAAATTTCGCCATAACCTCCCCTGCACCGGGGACTTCGGGATATTTCATATAGCCTCCCATGGCTTTCTTCAATCAAAAAGAAAAAGAAAAAGCCAAGCGGCTGCCAATCAGCTCATAAAATCATCATCACCCAAACAAAACAGTAAATTATGGTAAACATGTACCTATTTGTCGGGCAAACAATTTTATTCTCTGCTCTAGCCTCCTTGCTATGACTTGTTCAATGTAAGTACATGTACATGCATACAAATACGAGAAATTTCCAATACAACACACTATTTGATTCAATTTGGCTAAAGGTTCAACATTTAATTAATCAAACCATATTCAAACAACACAACCATCAATCAATTAGTTGATTAGCTTTTCAAATTCATAACTTTGATATATAGTCAAAAAAACAGATTTTTGATGCCAAATCACAACAATAAGCCCTATCTAGTTTCGGTTTTCACACCAGTCAATTGGAGTATATAGAAATCCCACTTTCAAAACTCGAAAATAGATACTGGCGATGGTGCCCTGTCACCAGAATTATCCCCGGGCAACTAGAGTGTGATTCTATAACTATCCAGTACATTAAAACTTCGTATACACGCTAGCTAGGCGCATATGCAAAATCTTTATATATCGGATGTTCTAAATCAATTTAAATAAAATTTCAAATACGTATAAAATGATTTAAATTTTAAAATCAAAATTTGTTTTCACTTTTATTTCAAAAACACTACTCTTCACACTCGTTCTAAGATACTACTGATCCTATCTCTAATAAGTAATTCTCATTGGATATTACTAATTCAATTTCTGATGAATTTTTTTGCATGGTACTGATGTGTCTTGTTCTCCGAGCTCTGTAGAACAAAGCTCTGATACCAGCCGAAACGACCTGAAATCCCCCTTATGGGAAATCCCGGAATGAGTTGAGAACAAGACATATCAGAACGCAAACAGAAGAACATTTCATTGTATATTTACAACAATTCCATCAGAATACAAGAATATACAGAGTATAAATCAGTATTACACATTTACCAAATATCAGAGATTACAATAAATTACATAGCAGCGGAAAATAATACAATACACAACTGAAGGAGATATACGGATACAAAGCTTTCCGGATGTCAATCCAGCTGTAAACCAGGATCATGTGAATATAAATCTACAAAACCAAAACTACTAGCTACCCGTGTCAAAATAAGGGCACCCAGAGTTTAGGTTAAAACAATAAACTCCAGGTCAGTCATGTGACTGGTGTGAGAACTAAAACAGTTATTAATCTTTATTTTAAAGTTAGGTAAATCAAGGGACCACGCCGTATAACACGGAACGGGTTTCCTCCCAAGAACACCAGTGCATAAAACAACAGCGCAATCTAAATAAAGAACAATGAAGCTGTTACAAGACCCAGGTCCCATCACACAATGCAACCCAAACCGGAGGATAGGGTTTTACCTTATAACAGCCAAAGAATGCTTGATACGCTAAATTTCATGTTTTATTATTACTATAAGTGTATAGTGTCAAAACAATTTCAGATCATAAGTATCAATCATAGATGACATAAGCGCCCCATCCCACTATGTCGCCATACTAGGCTCTACAAATAAAACCGAATTATCACGTATTGGAAATTGGATTTCCGTTTGTGAACCGAGGCCAAGGATCGTCCTCTACCGATTTGAGACAATCTAGCCTACCATGTCTCAGGCAAGTACTCAGTCAAGCCTTGGATCCTCAGGGCCGGTCCACCGATGTGGATTAAAATGCCTGAACAATACGTCTCCCCGCCCTATGGGGCGCAAATGAGCCAACGAATGACTCCATCGGCTTCAAAAAGTCACCGATATATCCGAGGCGCCTCGCAACAGCAACAACCACATAAGTCAAACTTGTCAGAGCGTGTAAAACCACTGACGCCACTTGTAGCTAGAAAGTAACACATGTCCTCCCTGAAGTCCTCTCCCGTTTCTAGTTCACAACCGGGGTGTAAGGCTCGCGAATCAACGTTACACAAAGCTATGCCACACAGGCCGTGCTTTGATCATCAACCACAAGACTTTGCTTTTCAACAGAAGCCCTAATCTATTGCCACTTAGGCATGCCACACAGGCAATTCACTCCATGTGTTTGATATCCATTAATATATAACCCCTGAGCTCGTACGTCTCAGAGAAGGGCGTTAAGCAAGAGAATAATTCCTCTGCCGCCAAACAGATGTATATTTAATAGAAATCAATCACACAGAATAAAATCCAATGTCAGACACAGTCCATTTACAAGTCCGTTCTGGGTCTGAATGAAACCGGAGGCACCTTGTACCTCGCATATCCATCGATCTCCAAGTACGTCTGGACGATCACTAACTGATTCCCTCCTCTTGGGTATACGGCCCAATCAAGATCATCAATAATCACCCAAATGACGTGAAGACCTCCAGTCTTCGACCACCGTCTTCACCTTGACACCACGTCGAATCAGATATTCAGAATGGGATAGACCCGGTCTTTCTGAATAACTCGTGTATATAATAAACAAGTGTTACACAAACACAACATACGCCTCATTCCAATTCAAAATATTCTTTTATTCAAATATTCTTATACTTTGGGAAATGTTCCCATTAATTTTATCAAAGATAAATTCTTTAACTTTATTCTTTAATCTTCTTTGAATATCAATTCAAACTAGTCGGGATTAGCGAACCACACCGAAGTAATCATTTATTTTATTTCCCAATCCCAACCTATTCATCCCATGAAGTAAATTTGGTCATACTTCATATCTAACACCACGGTGTTATCGGTAAATTCAATTACCATTTCACATTCAAATCTAATTAAAGATTTAACTATCGCCTGGAGCAAAACTGGTGATACTCCATTCTCGACCATTCCAATCTAATTAAGGATTCATTAAAACTCCACTTAGTTTTAATTTTTAACTAGGTTAAAGAATCAGTGTAACACCCCGCAATTCTATTAATATTAATATTCACAAATTAAAGAATAACTAATCTCAGATGTGAGAATTGTGGAAAACGGGTTGCGCCATTGTGTTCGTCTCGGAATTATGGTTGAAATAGAGTCCGAGTTTGCGTGATTTGGACTTCGTATGAAGAAGTTATGGCCATCGGAAGTTTCAGAAAATTCAAAACAGCTCGTAGAAAATTTAAAATTCCAACTGGAAGTGCAGAAGCGGGTTGGGCGGGAAAATTCCCGCCCAGGCAGGTCAACTGGGAAATCGACACTAGTGTCGACCTCCCCCTCCCCCCCCCCCCACAGGTCGACTACAATGTCGACCTGGTCAGTCGGCTAAATAAACCCTAAACTCTATAAATACCTAGGGTTTTGACTGAGCCCAATCTTGAGCTGCTGATGTGTCTTTATGGCTGAGTTGGCAAATTAAACGGTTCAGTTTAGTTCTGAGTTGATCTGAAGGTCTAAATAAACCCTAAACTCTATAAATACCTAGGTAGTCTCTCACCCTAATTCATATGAAAAATAGAATAGCTACCGTCATACCGCCGCCATGGAACTCAGTGGAGCCGCCGCCAACTAAGAAGGAAGAAAAGCTAATCAAAACCTAATTCTACTGAACTCTAAAGCAAATCAAGACTCTCTTTTCTTCTCTAATTGTGAGTATGATGATCTTAACAAGATTATTGTTAAACTAATTAGATTAAGTCATGAATGGATTATGAGTAGATGATGTGAATTGTCATATATGTTGTTGTAAACCTTATACTATCATGTATGTTATAAATCCTATGCTATGTGGTGATGATATCCTATATGTTGTAAATCATGCTATGATGATGTTATGTATGTTGAGAGTTTCTATGCTAAGTTGTGATGAATCATACATGTTAAAAAGCCATGATGTTATTGTCTATGCTAATTAGTTCATGTTAATCAAATCATAATATTGATATTATTTGGGCTATGTTGATCTATATGACAATTCACATATGCAAGTTTAGGTTGATTAGTAAAAGTTATGAACATTTGCCATGACATCTATTATGACATCTAGAATTATGCAATGACATATGTGAAATTCTATGCTAGTTCACACCATCATTATGTTGCCTAAAACCCCATATGCAAGTTTATAAATAAATTTGGGTTATGATCATATCATGTAAATTGTGACTTTTAACAAGTTGACACTTTTAGATCCTTAACATGTGCAGTTTATGCAAGTTTCACCCCTATTATGTTTGGATTATTTTATTTGTCTATATGTTGTGATAATTTATCTTTGTGCTATGAGTTAGACTATTCGAGTATAACGTATGTTCTGCGTTGAATAAGCGAACGTATAACGTGGGGTAGGGGTAATATTAAGGATTTAATATAAAGAAGTTGGGGTGCAATTGATATGATTTTGCATGCCATGAATGGATGGCCATAATTGAGTCAATTATGGACGTCATTAAAAGTGGACTTGATTAATAATTTGAATAGGGAATTATTAAAACTGGGGTAAAAGATTGTAAGTGATAATCAATGCTTAGGACATGAGGTTGGACTCGTTTGTGACGTAAACCTGCCCGGACCCGCCCGGCAAATCCAGTGGTCACAAATGTCAGCCCAATGTAAGAGGTCCTAGGCCTAAACTAAAGCATAACAGTTGTAAAGACACGAGGTTAGACTCTTTTATGGTGTAAGACTGCCCGGACCCGCTTGACAAATCCAGCTGCCATAAATGCCAGTCTAATGTGAGAGGTCTTTATGAGGTTATGGCCTGAATGAATTAAGAAATATTTAACCAGATAAACATGTAAGGTGGGACATGGGGGTTAAGTAGGTGCCTTGGGTGGCATGAGGAATCTAGTGGGTGCCCTTAGTGGCATGTGAAATACGATTAGTAGGACTTAACCAAACACACATGTAAATGAACATGACTAAGAGGGTTAAGTGGGATATACTAGTGGTGACAAGCTTAGGTGGGTAGCTTGTGGGGGCCCATTTCAACCAGTATCACAAACGTATCTTTGTGGGCTCGACCCAAGTCGAGGACGGGACACACATGTTGGTTTTGACTATAAAAGGCCAAAACGGGGAGCGGTGACAATGCAAGTCCAACGGGTTTCATATGCGCGTGTGGACCCGGGCTGGTAGGTAAGACGTTGTTGCATCGTGTAGGTATAAGCCATGCATTCTCAAGTTGTTTCGGGTTGCCACTTTAGGGGAGTGATACAACCCACTGTGGGGCCAGCACGGGTATCTACGAGTAGGGAGCCGATCGCAAGTGGGTAGTGGAGTACACCTAGTGGAGATAGGGGCAGACGACACTTATGTAGTCAGCTAGGGATACGCAAGGCTATTTTTATAGTTTCTGTGTGAAGCAACTGGGATCAACCTTTAGGGTGACTAGTGTGGTGCAGTGTAGTAATGTGCGGTGCAGTGTAGTAATTATTCGTTAGTAATTAGGTGTGCCTTTAACGTTATCTTTGACGTTATCTTTATCTGCTCTTCCATACCTAATAGTTCATAGACATTTACTTGTCTTCCAGCTTATGCCTTAGTCTAGTTATTTTGATAGTAGTATTGTTAGAATTATCATACTCGCCAGACTTTATGTCTGACCCCCTCCATTTCTATCCTTTTCCCCCTCCAGGTCCTCAGGTTGGACCCAGCTCTAGTGGAGTTTGATTGGATTGCTTCATCTCTCTTGGAAAGCTTGGACCGTTGAAGTAAAGTCCAGCTTTTTATCTTCTTTAATGGCTATTTATGTAATGGGATTATGTATTTTGTTTTTATGAAGATGGATATTGTACTTGACTCTGATTTATGGTTTTATGATGTAACAAACATGTTTAATTTCCGCTGCAATAAAATGAAGTTTTAGATTTCCAAGTACTACTTATTATCCGACTTGTTGTAGTTTTTCTGTTCTATATTCACTTAAAACATCCATGGAAGTTAATGCATTCCCTTTGTGAGTGACATTAATGGACGTGGGGTGTTACACGTGGTATCAGAGCTTAAGGTTACCAGAACAGATAATTTTTTTAGAAAAACTATTTTTCTAAAGTATTTTTGGAAGAAGTGTTTTCATAAACATGTCTTAATGAGTAATTTAAAGAGGAAAGTTTTTTAAGAAAAACATAATCCCCAATAGCCATATATCTTTATCTTTCGAATTCTCCATTTTGAATCTTTCCTTTTTCGTTTCAGCATGGCTGAAGATCTTAACCTTACGGATGGTGTAACGATACCAGGATGGTATAGGAGGTTATTAGAGGCTAGGGCCGCAGCAGGTCCGGCCAATGTTCCTCCACCACCAATTGCACCCGTTCGTCCTCCTCCTCGCGTTGATACTTTTGCAAAGACGTGCAAGGAATTTAAGGCTATGGGTGGAAAACCCTTTCAAGGGTCAGAAACGTTTGTGGAAGCTAGAGATTGGCTTAGGGAGGTAGAAGAATTGCTAGAAATCTTTGAAGTAGAAGAAGGGAGGAAAGTCAAATTAGCAGCTTGGTTGATGAAGGGAGAGGCCTCGTTTTGGTGGGAGGTCACTAATGGGGAGCGTCCTGTTGATTCTTGGGCGGATTTCAGACGTAGGTTTGAGGCAAAGTTTCTCTCAAGGGCATAAGAGAATCTATATATGGAAAGGTTCTTGACATTAAAGCAAGGAAGCTCATCTGTGAAAGAATATGTTAACAAATTTAATCAGTTAGCAAGGTTTGGCTTGGACTTAGTGAACACGCCGGAGAAGAAGGCTCTGAGGTTCATTAATGGATTGAATGAACCGTTGCAAGGGTTGGCTATGACCCACATCCCTATGGGGGCCACCTTTGAGAAGCTTGTAGACATGGCACTCATGCACGAGGAGAAAGGCACTAAAGCTGATAAGGCACCCGAGAAGAAAGGGGATCAGAAGAAACACAACAGCAAAACAAGAAGGGTGGTAAAGACAATAATGGCAAGGGAAAGAAGAAATGCTTTAACTGTGGGACACCAGGCCATCTCAGCAAGGATTGCCGAAAGAAAAAGAAAACTGGTTGTTTCCACTGTGGTGAAGCGGGACATCTAGTGAACTGCCCAAAGAAGGGGCAGAGGGCAGGAGCTACCTCGGGAGGACAGGTGCAGGCTCTTATGGCACCAGGGCAGGCAAGTGGACAAGTTCAGGCTCTCGCGGTCCCACCGCTGAAAGAACGAGGTAGAACCATTTCTGTTGAAAGCTTAGTTTTTCTGTTTGATCATCCTGTCCGTACCTTATTAGATTCGGGCGCATCGCATTCGTTTATCTCTACGTAATTAGTTGAATCACTGCACTTAAATACCAGTTTAGTAGAGGATCCCTTAGTTGTTTCGAATCCAATTAGGGGCTCAGCTCATTTGTCCATGATGTGTTTGGATTTGAAAATTTCTATACTTAGCGTTGAGTTTAGATGTGATGCTTATGTGTTGGGCTTCACGGGCTATGGGCTAATTTTAGGAATGGATTGGTTATACAGAAATGAGGCTGTTCTTGATTGTGAAAAGAGAGTAGTTAGGCTCGTGACTCACCTTGGCAACACTCTCGAAATCTTTTGTAATCCGTAGATTCCGTTATGCTAAGTTATTTAGAATCGCTTGACGCGTATGAGGAAAATTTACGATCTGTTAGAGTGGTCCGAGAATATTCGGATGTGTTTGAGGAGGTGAAGGGCTTGCCTCCGAAGCGGGAGATAGATTTTCAAATATATCTTGTGGATAATGCGAAACCAGTATCTTTGCCAGTAAGCCACATGGCTCCACGTGAAAGGAGGGAACTCAATAAGCAAGTGAAGGAGTTGCTTGAGAAGGGGTTCATAAGACGAAGTATATCGGAGTGGGGTGCTCCAGTAGTATTTGCCACGAAGGCGGATGGGTCCCTTAGACTTTGTGTGGACTATAGAGAACTTAATAAGCTTACTAAGAAAAGCAGACACCCACTGCCGAGGATTGACGATCTCTTCGATCAGTTAGTTGGCGCCTCTGTGTTTTCGTAGTTGGACTTAGCCACTGGTTTCCATCAGTTGAGAGTGGCTGAGGATAGCATTTACAAGACTGCCTTTAGGACTCCGGACGGTTTCTATGAATGGCTAGTGATGCCCTTCGGTTTGACAAACGCCCCCGCATACTTTGTTGATTTGATGAGTAGGGTGTTTAGGGAGTACCTTAACAAATTCGTGGTAGTCTTTGTAGACGACATCCTGATCTTTTCTAAGGATGAAGAAGAGCATGCCCTACATCTTAGGGAAGTGTTGGAGACCCTACGAGCGCATAATCTTAAAGCTAAATTTTCTAAGTGTCACTTCTGGAGGAAGGAAGTACGATTCTTAGGGCACGTGGTTCCCAAGGAAGGGATAGCTGTGGATCCCGCGAAGGTGGTGGCCATCCAAGATTGGAAGGTCCCTAAAAATGCTACCGAAGTGAGAAGCTTCTTGGGGTTGACCGGCTGCTATAGGAAGTTTATCAAGGACTTCGCAAAGATATCAACTCCATTGACACGCCTGACGAAGAAGAACCTAGTTTTCACATGGGAGTAGATTGTGATGATGCGTTCCAACGTTTGAAAAGAGCTTTGACCTCAGCCCCGGTCTTTGTGCTGCCAGATGGGAGTAAGCCATTTACCGTTTATACTGACGCTTGTAGGACAGGAATAGACGCAGTCTTAATGCAAGAGGGAAGGGTAATATCCTATGGTGGAAGGAAGTTGAGAGCGCATGAGAAAAATTACCCTACACATGACCTAGAGTTGGCCGCTATTGTTTTCACGCTTAAGTCTTGGCGTCATTATCTTCTTGGCGAGAAATTCGAATTATTCACTGATCACAAATCGTTAAAATGCTTGTTCTCTCAGAAGGACTTGAACTTAAGGCAGCAAAGGTGGATGGAGTTCTTAGCATCCTACGACTTCGAGATAGCATATACCCCTGGCAAGGGTAACGTAGTGGCCGATGCCTTAAGTAGAAAAAGATTATCCTTAAGTCCTTTGTTTGTTGAGCAGCGAAGTTTAGAACTCATTTCGATGTTTGACTTTAGACCTTCCGTTGACTTCGTACCCGGTTTGCTAGCATCCTTGGAGGTCAGACCTACGCTTTTGGGACGGATTGGGGAGGCACAGCGAGACGACCCACAGTTGGTTGAGTTAGTAGAAAAACTCAAAAGAGGGGAGTCATCAAGCCATCTCCGTAGGTATACCCTAGACGATAAGGGTTGGTTACGTAGGGATGGTAGACTTTGTATACCAAAAGACGATGACCTAAGGAAGGCTATTCTTGACGAAGCACATCATTCGAAGATGACCATTCATCCCGGCGGGGACAAGATGTACATGGACATGAGACGAGTTTACTTTTGGGTCGGAATGAAGAGGTACGTGGCCGAGTATGTTGCTAGATGCTTGGTGTGCCAACAAGTAAAAGCGGAGCAAAAGAAACCAGGTGGGTTGCTTCACCCGTTGGAGGTTCCCCTATGGAAGTGGGAGAGCGTCTCGATGGACTTTGTGGATGGATTACCAAGATCAAGGAAGGGTAATACGGGGATTTGGGTTATAGTAGATAGACTTACTAAAAGCGCCCATTTCATTCCCGTGAAGAGTAAGAGGGCTGCTCCATGGTTAGCCTCCGTATACGTTCGAGAAATAGTTCGTTTGCACGGTGTTCCTTCTATCATAGTGAGTGACCGCGATCCTATTTTCACTAGCGAATTTTGGAGAAGCTTACAAGAGGCGGTAGGGACTCAGTTATGTTTGAGCACCGCATATCATCCTCAGACGGACGGCCAGACCGAGAGGGTGAATCGCATTCTAGAGGATCTTTTGAGGCTATGTATCCTAGACTTTGGGGGTACGTGGGAAGAGCATCTTCCGTTGGTGGAATTCGCATATAATAACAGCTTTCAGTCTAGCATTGGCATGGCACCATTCAAAGCTCTTTATGGACGACCTTGTCGTTCACCTACATGTTGGTGGGAGTCTACGGATAAGATCTTACTTGGCCCGATATGATTAGAGAGACTTCGGAGAAGATCGACCTGATTCGAAGGTGGATGAAGACGGCGCAAGATAGGCAGAAATCTTATGCGGATAAGAGGAGGACAGATCTTGAGTTTGAGGTTGGGGACATGGTCTTTGTCAAAGTGTCTCCATTACGGAACGTTGTTCGCTTTGGGTCCGTTGGGAAGTTAGCACCAAGGTTTGTAGGGCCGTTTCCTATTAAGGAGAAGATTGGACAGATGGCGTATAAAGTGGAGTTGCCTGAGAGACTTAGTGGTGTACACGACGTATTCCATGTGTCACATTTGAGGAAGTGCTTGCCCGAGACAACGGAAGTGGTAGAGCCAAGCTTGCTTAGAGAGGTGGAGATAGAGTGTGATGCGACGATTCGACGAGCTCCTACATGCATTCTTGGGTCAGAGATTAAGAAGCTGAGAAATCGAGAGGTCAGACTAGTCAAAGTACAATGGGGAGATGATGAGAGCAACGCTACTTGGGAGACCGAAGCGAAGATGTGTTCGTTGTACCCTTTTCTTTTTGAGGGTATGTCCTTTAATTTCTCCTTTATCGTTTATCTTGTACTTATCTTATCTTTAGAGTATCCTCTCGCTAGTATTCTTGACCTTTAGTTAGGATAATCCTATGGTTGAAACATGTGTTTGAGACATGTTATGAATGATGGATGCAAAGTGGATGCAAGTTTTTGCTAGTGGTTGCTCGTGGACACATATACACACACTATTAGGCACTAGATCGGCTCAGTCACTTCATATTGCATATTGCATATAAATGGATGTATTTAGTAAAATGGATGTATGATGATTGTTTATCATATGGATGCTGCATTTTGATGATGATTGTGCACGCATATAGAAATAATATGTAGCATTAAGGAACTTTTGCATACATAATGGACGCATGGCACTATCATGGTTTGCATTAAGGAGGTCAACTGAATCAGTGGACCGCCTGATTTTGCATTAGATAAGGGACATATACACACACTGTGCATTTAAACATGAAATCATTAGAAGTCTATAAGGACAATGGATGCCTGTATTTGATGGTTGAGTAGATGGATGATTGGATGTTAGGATATACATTCTTCTTAACTTGAAGATTTCGGGGTCGAAATCCTTCAAGGAGGGGAGAATGTAACACCCCGTAATTCTATTAATATTAATATTCACAAATCAAAGAAGAACTAATCTCATACGTGAGAATTGTGGGAAATGGGTTGCGCCATTGTGTTCGTCTCGGAATTCTGGTTGAAATAGAGTCCGAGTTTGCGTGATTTGGACTTCGCATGAAGAAGTTATGGCCATCGGAAGTTTCAGAAAATTCAAAATAGCCCGCAGGAAATTTAAAATTCAAACTGAAAGTGCAGAAGCGGGCTGGGCGGGAAAATTCCCGCCCAAGCAGGTCGACTGGGGAGTCGACACTAGTGTCGACCTCCCTCCCCCCCCCCCCAGGTCGAATACAGTGTCGACCTGGGTGTCGACCTGGTCAGTCGGCTAGGGTTTTGACTGAGTCCAATATTGAGCTGCTGATGTGTCTTTAGGGCTGAGTTGGCAAATTAAACGGTTCAGTTTATTTCTGAGTTGATCTGACGATCTAAATAAACCCTAAACTCTATAAATACCTAGGTAGTCTCTCACCCTAATTCATATGAAAAATAGAATAGTTACCGTCATACAGCCGCCATGGAACTCAGTGGAGCCGCCGCCAACTAAGAAGGAAGAAAAGCTAATCATAACCTAATTCTACTCAACTCTAAAGCAAATCAAGACTCTCTTTTCTTCTCTAATTGTGAGTATGATGATCTTAACAAGATTATTGTTAAACTAATTAGATTAAGTCATGAATGGATTATGAGTAGATGATGTGAATTGTCATATATGTTGTTGTAAACCTTATACTATCATGTATGTTATAAATCCTATGCTATGTGATGATGATATCCTATATGTTGTAAATCATGCTATGATGATGTTATGTATGTTGAGAGTTTCTATGCTAAGTTGTGATGAATCATACATGTTAAAAAGCCATGATGTTATTGTCTATGCTAATTAGTTCATGTTAATCAAATCATAATATTGATATTATTTGGGCTATGTTGATCTATATGACAATTCACATATGCAAGTTTAGATTGATTAGTAAAAGTTATGAACATATGCCATGACATCTATTATGACATCTAGAATTATGATATGACATATGTGAAATTCCATGCTAGTTCACACCATCATTATGTTGCCTAAAACCCCATATGCAAGTTTATACATAAATTTGGGTTATGATCATATCATGTAAATTGTGACATTTAACAAGTTGACACCTTTAGATCCTTAACATGTGTAGTTTATGCAAGTTTCACCCCTATTATGTTTGGATTATTTTATTTGTCTATATGTTGTGATAATTTATCTTTGTTCTATGAGTTAGACTATTCGAGTCTAACGTATGTTCTGCGTTGAATAAGAGAACGTATAACGTGGGGTAGGGGTAATATTAAGGATTTAATATAAAGAAGTTGGGGTGCAATTGATATGATTTTGCATGCCATGAATGGATGGCCGTAATTGAGTCAATTATGGACATCATTAAAAGTGGACTTAATTAATAATTTGAATAGGGAATTATTAAAACTGGGGTAAAAGATTATAAGTGATAATCAATGCTTAGGACACGAGGTTGGACTCGTTTGTGACGTAAACCTGCCCGGACCCGCCCGGCAAATCCAGTGGTCACAAATGTCAGCCTAATATGAGAGGTCCTAGGCCTAAACTAAAGCATAACAGTTGTAAAGACACGAGGTTAGACTCTTTTATGGTGTAAGACTGCCTGGACCCGCCCGGCAAATCCAGCTGCCATAAATGCCAGTCTAATGTGAGAGGTCTTTATGAGGTTATGGCCTGAATGAATTAAGAAATACTTAACCAGATAAACATGTAACGTGGTACATGGGGTTTAAGTAGGTGCCTTGGGTGGCATGAGGAATCTAGTGGGTGCCCTTAGTGGCATGTGAAATACGATTAGTAAGACTTAACCAAACACACATGTAAATGAACATGACTAAGAGGGTTAAGTGGGATATACTAGTGGTGACAAGCTTAGGTGGGTAGCTTGTGGGGGCCCATTTCAACCAGTATCCCAAACGTATCTTTGTGGGCTCGACCCAAGTCGAGGATGGGACACGCATGATGGGTTTGACTATAAGAGGCCAAAACGGGGAGCGGTGGCAACGCAAGTCCAACGGGTTTCATATGCGTGTGTGGACCCGGGCTGGTAGGTAAGACGTTGTTGCATCGTGTAGGTATAAGCTGTGCATTCTCAAGTTGTATCGGGTTGCCACTTTAGGGGAGTGATACACCCCACTGTGGGGCCAGCACGGGTATCTACGAGTAGGGAGCCGATCGCAAGTGGGTAGTGGGGTACACCTAGTGGAGATAGGGGCAGATGACACCTATGTAGTCAGCTAGGGGTACGCAAGGCTATTTATATAGTTTCTGTGTGAAGCAAGTGGGATCAACCTTTAGGGTGACTGGTGCGGTGCAGTGTAGTAATGTGCGGTGCAGTGTAGTAATTATTCGTTAGTAATTAGGTGTGCCTTTATCGTTATCTTTGATGTTATCTTTATCTGCTCTTCCATACCTAATAGTTCATAGACATTTACTTGTCTTCCAGCTTATGCCTTAGTCTAGTTATTTTGATAGTAGTATTGTTAGAATTATCATACTCGCCAGACTTTATGTCTGACCCCCTCCATTTCTATCCTTTTTCCCCCTCCAGATCCTCAGGTTGGACCCAGCTCTAGTGGAGTTTGATTGGATTGCTTCATCTCTCTTGGAAAGCTTGGACCGTTGAAGTAAAGTCCAGCTTTTTATCTTCTTTAATGGCTATTTATGTAATGGGATTATGTATTTTGTTTTTATGAAGATGGATATTGTACTTGACTCTGATTTATGGTTTTATAATGTAAAAAACATGTTTAATTTCCGCTGCAATAAAATGAAGTTTTAGATTTCCAAGTACTACTTATTATCCGTCTTGTTGTAATTTTTCTGTTCTATATTCACTTAAAACCTTCATGGAAGTTAATGCATTCCCTTTGTGAGTGACATTAATGGACGTGGGGTGTTACAATCAGTGTCATTTAAAACACGGTTCACGATAAACCGCAAAAATTAATCCAAATTCAATTCCAATTTAATACCATTCAATTGGTTCACCTCATTGAATCTAAATAAAAAGATTTAATCTTTTTCTCAACTGGGTTTAAGAAGAGTGTTAATGAAGACACCATTCACAACAAACCCAAATCACATTTGATATTATATACAAGGCTCTGAATAGAAAATATATCGGCTTATATTCAATATCAAATTCTACGACCAACAAATATCGTATTGGAAATAACGATATATATATATATATATATATATCTTTCAAATTTCCATAACAATATTTGTATCATCACGAAATCCAACATCGAGATATTCCAAAGACAATTTCGATTCAAATCTATTCCAATTCAATTATTGGAAATTCTGGTTACTTTTAAAACCCTTTTCAAATTCAATTTATTTATTTAAAAATAAATAGAATTATAATTCTAGTTCAAAACTAGTTCATTTCGATAAAAATCTATTTTTATCTTTTCAAATATGGAATTTTTCACCCCAATTCTTCACAAATCATTTCTTATGATTTTACACAAATTATTACAACTTTTAATAATTTTATCAAGGCCCGTACAGTAGATTTCCATCAACGGCCATCGAACTGCACTTACAACGACCTTTTCCAAATTTGATTTGGACATAATTCCAAATCCAACTGTTAGATTTCTAATTTCTAATATTCGTTAGAAAGCTCTCTTCGATATGAACCCAACGGTTCCGGTTTTAGGAGAATCCGACGGTCGGATCTCCCGCAATATCCATTCGAAGTCAATGTCGAAATTCACGAACTACCGCAGTGCGGCGCGTTCTATTCAGGCCATTATATTATATATATAATATATATAATATACAATTCGTCGATTTCCTTTTAAAACGTATTTTCTAAATCGTTTTAAATTCGTTTTCAAAACGATTTGAACTTCTTATTTGATTTCAAATCAAAATTGAATTTTCCTTATAAATTCGTTTTAAATTCATTTCAAATTGATTTCAATTCAAATCAATTTTTAATTCAATTCAATTTCAATTCGAATTCATTTCTATTCAATTTCAATTCGAATTCATTTTCAGTTCGAATTCAATTCTATTCAATTTCAATTCGAATTCATTTTCTATCCAATTCGAATTCATTTTCAATTCGAATTCATTTCAAATTGATTTCCATTCAATTTCAATTCGATTCGAATTCATTTTCAAAATGTTCGATTTTGAAATCACTTTTCAATATTCATTATAAAAATGAATATAATCGATATAAATATTGTTTGCGTCAAAGTGGCGTCAATCTAATCAACACGGCTTCATATATTTCTATTTTCAAATATTCTATTTCAAATATTTCTTTTTCGAATATTACTATTTTCAAATATTTCTTTTTCAAATATTTCTATTCAAATATTTCTATTCCAATATTTCTATTCAAATATATCTATTTTCAAATATTTCTTTTTTAAATTGGAATGAGGCCCAATCAATTACCATAGATTTTATTTCTTGTGGATTTCCATACAACGCATGTATATATCAACAATGATAAATAATCAACCATCATCCAAAGTGCATTCTACACTGTATAAGCATCAAATATAAATATTCAACGCTTATAACAGTCTGTCAATCAATCGATCGACATACAACTAATTATTAGGATTAGTGTATGTCATATATCACCCCAATACCCGTGTGGGGTTTTCAAACAATCAAACACAAATTTTATTTGTGCAGTTGGGCGATGTGTAAAATTTATCGTCCCAATCAATATCAGTCAAATGTGTGTATATAAACAAATTGTTCTATTTGTTTATTTTTATTTCATTTTAAATACACGTTAAAAATTCTATTTTCAACTATAAAATATTTTGACTATATAAATATTTTATTTTATTTCACATCACATCACACAATCAACTACACAGCAAAATCAAACCAACAAGCATACAGGCCGTCCATGGTCTGTGGACGACGGGTGCCGGGTGCTACTAAACACTGTCTGCATCCTAGTATATATTTCAACTAGAAAAATAAATAAAAGGTGAGGAGTTCTCACCGACTAGCTAATCCAAACGCCACGACTCTTCTTATGTAGAAAATCTTCGTCGGGCTCGCCTTTTGTCAATTTCGTTGCCCGTAGCCACTACATATATAAAAATCACATTTTTATTTCGCTCTATATGGATAAAATCACATTTTTATACCGCTACTATATAGATAAAAAATTTATTTTTACATCGCTACTGTATAGATAAAAATTCTATTTTTACATCGCTACTATATAGATAAAAATTCTATTTTTACATCGCTACTCTATAGATAAGAATTCTATTTTTACATCGCTACTATATAGATAAAAATTCTATTTTTACATCGCTACTATATAGATAAGAATTCTATTTTTACTCTTCTCACTATATAAAAATCCGGCCTTTTCTATTCGATTTACTATATAAAAATACAACCTTTTCTATTCGATTTACTATACAAAATCCGACCTTTTCTATTCGATTTACTATATAAAAATATCATCTTTCTAAATCAAAGATAACACCCCACCTCCGCTAGGGTCACTCACAAAGGGAATGCCCTAGTTTTGGAGGGGTATTATCTAGTAAACAGGCACAGAGATAACACAAGACAGAACATAGATAAAATAGAGTATATAAAGCAGCGGATATAAACTTTAAAACCAAATCTCATTACTAAAAAATAGAGTCAAAACCTCTTTCATCAAAGTGCCAAGTCATTATTTCATTACATCAAGTTCTAAAGAAGCAAAGTACTTAAAACAACATAAGTAAAATATTATTCCCCAAAAAGTGCATGAGTGCAGCCATAGCATAGCTCAAGACCAAACCGTACATGAGCTGTCAGAAAGCAAGCAAAGTCCAAGCTAAGAGCTAGAGTTTCCTCCCTGAGAACCTGGGGGGGGGGGGGGGGACGAAAGACAAAGAGGAGAAAGAAAACGGGTTAGTCAAAAAGACTGGTAAGCCCTAGTGACTATCAGCATAAAAACTAGTAAAGTTAACAAGACATGAATAAACTGGAATTAAACATAGGAATGATGATAAGTCTGACATGATAACTAAGCTAACAAGATAACTCAAATTTAACATTGCGTATTCAAGGTTCGCCATACCAACTATATTGGTATACTAATCCCGTGTCAACTATAAATCAAGAAATAATCCCTTGGCCCAATATCGTGAAGTGACCCAATTCGGGGTCCAACGGTATGATCTAATTGATCGGATCCCTACAAGTCTAGCTCGTCGTGTCTCTGTGTCATACGGCCCTATCATGAATGTAGTCACCTGTGCTAGGTCCACCATAGGGTGTATCAAGCCCTAGGGGGCCAACCACCGACACGAATCAAGATTGCACAGATAATCCTACTGATGCCCAATGCCTGCTTTTTCAACTCCGGACTAAGTGCACGACCCTAGTCCGCCTGAACCTACAATGGCGCACCAACTCAGTCGTCGTTCTGGTCGCTTACAATCAGCCCAGCAATCGTGCCCCACCCTTCCTAGTCCCAGGGTACCGTGATACATCTAGTGGGTTACTGCCAAAAAGGACCGCGTAACTAGGGTTTCGTTCAGCAGGTTAAGTTGTCATTTAAAATCGAGACTTAACCCCATCTACGTGTCATGTCAAATTGATTAAGTGTTTCGTTCTAGTTCAAGACTTAGTCCTACGAATCATGTGTCGGGTTGGTTAAGTGTGTTCAAGCGGTTCATGACTTAACCCTATCAAATCAACGTGTCAAATTGGTTAAGTATATTCAAGTGGTCCATGACTTAACCCTATCCAGTGGCATTAATTTACTGAATGCACCCCTAACCTCTCACATTAGACTTGGTTATGGTTACTGGATGTGCCGGGCGGGTCCGGGCAGTTTTACACCATAATCTAGTCTAACCTCGTGTTTCGAGTCGATATGACCAACTACTCACATTGGGTCCTATTGTTTGCAGTTACTGGATTCGTCGGGCGGTTCCGGGCAGATTTATACTGCAAACTCAACCAAACCTCGAGTTGGCCATGTTCAAGTTATCTAAGTGTCATGTCCCAAATTCATTTTTTCAAGTATAATTTCATGTCAAGTTCATGTTCCTATCCAAGCTCAAGTTATAACGATATTCATGCTTTCAAGTTCATACTAAATTCAGGTTTTCCTAAACTACCCAAATCACATCCCCAACGCTTGTGAATTCGAATCAAGGCAATAGATGTAACTAGGGAATGACATAACAAGGATGGGTATAAAGTGGCAAAGGTGATTTCAAGGCAAGCATGGTGTAACTTGAGATATGATCATAACATCACTGGCATATGAAATAGGGTGATAAACATAGCAATAAATGACATAAGATGATAATCCTAAACTTGTGACTAGCAATAGTTTCAACATCACAACATCACAGGCATGTTAAAATAATGGACATGATAGGGTTTAGGTTATGACATGAACAGGACCCTAAATCAAGTTCTTATCAGTATTCCACAAATCAAGGTTCAATATGAATGGTACTAGGTTCAAGGTGAATAGATCTAGGGTGAACAAGAGTAGATCTAAAATAATAGATCAAAAAGGAATAGTCATAGATCAAAGATATACAAGAGTAGGTCTCAAGTAGTTATTATGTTTATGTTCAACTTCAATTTACACATGTCCATATTAAGTTTAGAGTTTAGATCTAAGAGTAACTGGGGTTTACAGATCGTGGTTTTTGAGAACTAAGAACAAAAATTGTCGTAGGATCGTTGTTGAGATGTTGATCTATTCCCTTGAATTGTTGTAGAAACGTTGGCCTTCGATTTGGATCTAGTTTGAATGTTTAAGCTTCAAGTTGGAGGCGGCGGCCATGGTTCAAGAGGAGACTTAGCAACATAATGGTGTTAGAAAGATTTGTTGTTTATTAGCCCAGGTCTTAGGGTGTTTTTATAGTTGCAACAACTAGTTTAGGCCATAGGATAAACCCTAGAATCGATCTGAACCGCCAAAAATCGTCATAGGCCCTCAAACAAGCCAACAGGGTCAAGCAGGAGCAACCAGGCCCAAACCAGGCTCGGGGACCAGGTCGACACCCAAGTTGACTGCGCAGTCGACCTGGTCCTGGGGGTGTCGACTGCCCAGTCGACTCCCCAGTCGACCTGGGGTGCTGGGCAGGAAATTTCCCGCCCAGTCTGTCTGGGTTTTGAAATTCGAATTTGAACTCGAATTCAAACTATTTTGAACTCTGAAAATTTCTGAAACTTTGGGGAGCCATAACTTGGTCATATGGACTCCGATTTTCGAAAACTCGGACTCGATTTCATGCAGAATTCCGAGACGAACGCAATGTCGCAACCCGTTTCGGTTGGTTCTTATTTTAAAATTTAATTCTTCCTAGATTTATGGTTATTACACGTTATCAAAATACGGGTTGTTACATTCTCCCCTCCTTAAAGGATTTCGTCCCCGAAATCTCTAAGTTAGGAAGAACGTATCCTACCATCCATCATCCATCTACTCAAAACATCATCCACAAGCAAACATTGTCCTTAAGAGATTTCTAATGTTGTATGAACATATGCAGAAAGTGTGTGTATATGTTCCTTATCTAATGCAAATGATCAGGCCTGATTGATCTTTCTAATGCAAAATATGTTTAGTGTCATGAATCCAACATGTATGCAAATAATCCTAGTCACGTAAGCACTATATGTGTGCACAAACATTCATCCATATGCAACATTCATATGATAACACATTCAATTTCATCCATAAATAAGTATAAACACTCATGCATATGCAATATGAAAATGTGTCTGAGCCGATCTAGTGCCTAATGTGTGTTATGCAACCACGAGCAATCACTTGCAACCATTCGCAAACATCAAGCATAACATGTTTCAAATACATGTTTACATTCATAGGATTCTACCTAAGGTTCTCAAGACAGGATCGAAAGGATATACAAGATAAAACAGAGTATCTAGGGAAAAGAAGTTAAAGATGTACCCCTAGAAGGTCCTTCTTGCGGGGCTTACCTTTGCTTCTTAGGGCAGTTCTTGCTGATGTGTCCAGTTTCACCGCATTGAAAACATGCTACTATCTTCATCTTCTTCTTCCTACAGCCCTGGACTATATGCCCGTCAATACCACAGAAGTTGCATTTTCTTTTCTCACGTGACTTGTCATTCTTGTTGTTGCTGTTCTTTCCTCCTTTCTCGGAGTCTACCTTCTTGTCTTGAGACTCATTCGCCTTGACCTTCTTCTTGCCATTCTCGTCTTCTTCATGAAGTAGGTCCATATTCACCAAGCTTTCAAAGGTTGCCCCCATGGGTACATGGGTCATGGCCATAGTGTGGAGTGGCTCGCTCAATCCTCGAGCAAAGCGTAGAGCCTTCTTCTCAGCCGTGTTGACTAAGTCCAAACCAAACCGAGCAAGCTGATTAAACTTATTCACGTATTCCCTAACTGACATGTCCCCTTGCTTGAGTGCCAGGAACCTCTCTATCAGAAGACTCTCTTCTGCGGATGATAAAAACTTAAGCCCAAACCTCTCTCTAAAGTCTGCCCAAGTCTCAATTGGCCTGGTAGCGTTGGTGACTTCCCACCAAAATGCAGCTTCCTCTTTCAACAACCATGCTGCCAACTGAACTTTCCTATGATCCTCCATATCGAAAATAACAAACAAGTCTTCAGTCTCTTTTAGCCAGTTTCGCGCCTCAATGAAGGTTTCAGTTCCAACAAAGTTCTTGCCGCCCATTCCTATAAAGTCCTTGCATATTTTGGCGAAGGCGGTACCCGGAGGAGGAGGAGGAGTGATATCTGCCGGGCCCGCGCCGTTGGCCATAGCTTCCAAGTATCTTTGGAACCAGCCAGGTATGGGTACTCCCTCAGGAAGGTTAAGATCAGACATGCTGAAAAGAGAAAAGGAAAAAGATTCAAACGAGGAAACAAAGGAAAGTGCTAATGGCCTTTGGGGAATAGCCTTTTCTTAAAAATAAAACTTTTCTTGAAAAATGCTTCTTTATAAACGGTTTTGAAAATAGTTTCAGAAGGTTTTTAAAACTTTTGCCCAGTCTGGTAACCTTCTGCTCTGATACCAAATGTAACACCCCACCTCCGCTAGGGTCACTCACAAAGGGAATGCCCTAGTTTTGGAGGGGTATTATCTAGTAAACAGGCACAGAGATAACACAAGACAGAACATAGATAAAATAGAGTATATAAAGCAACGGATATAAACTTTAAAACCAAATCTCATTACTGAAAAATAGAGTCAAAACCTCTTACATCAAAGTGCCAAGTCATTATTTCATTACATCAAGTTCTAAAGAAGCAAAGTACTTAAAACAACATAAGTAAAATATTATTCCCCAAAAAGTGCATGAGTGCAGCCATAGCATAGCTCAAGACCAAACCGTACATGAGCTGTCAGAAAGCAAGCAAAGTCCAAGCTAAGAGCTAGAGTTTCCTCCCTGAGAACCTAGGGGGGAAACGAAAGACAAAGAGGTGAAAGAAAACGGGTCAGTCAAAATGACTGGTAAGTCCTAGTGACTATCAGCATAGAAACTAGTAAAGTTAATAAGACATGAATAAACTGGAATTAAACATAGGAATGATGATAAGTCTGACATGATAACTAAGCTAATAAGATAACTCAAGTCTAACATTGCGTATTCAAGGTTCACCATACCAACTATACTGGTATACTAATCCCGTGTCAACTATAAATCAAGAAATAATCCCTTGGATCAATATCGTGAAGTGACCCAATTCGGGTTCCAACGGTATGATCTAATCGATCAGCTCCCTACAAGTCTAGCTCATTGTGTATCTGTGTCATACGGCCCTATCACGAATGTGGTCACCTGTGCTAGGTCCACCATAGGGTGTATCAAGCCCTAGGGTGCCAACCACCGACACGAATCAAGAATGCACAGATAATCCTACTGATGCCCAATGCCTGCTTTTTCAACACCGGACTAAGTGCACGACCCTAGTCCGCCTGAACCTACAATGGCGCACCAACTCAGTCGTCGTTCTGGTCGTTTACAATCAGCCCAGCAATCGTGCCCCACCCTGCCTAGTCCCAGGGTACAGTGATACATCTAGTGGGTTACTGCCGAAAAGGACCGCGTAACTAGGGTTTCGTTCAGCAGGTTAAGTTGTCATTTAAAATCGAGACTTAACCCCATCTACGTGTCATGTCAAATTGACTAAGTGTGTCGTTCTAGTTCAAGACTTAGTCCTACGAATCATGTGTCGGGTTGGTTAAGTGTGTTCAAGCGGTTCATGACTTAACCCTATCAAATCAACGTGTCAAATTGGTTAAGTATATTTAAGTGGTCCATGACTTAACCTATCCAGTGGCATTAATTTACTTAATGCACCCCTAACCTCTCACATTAGACTTGGTTATGGTTACTGGATGTGCCGGGCGGGTCCGGGCAGTTTTACACCATAACGTAGTCTAACCTCGGGTTTCGAGTGCGATATGACCAACTACTCACATTGGGTCCTATTGTTTGCAGTTACTGGATTCGCCGGGCGGTTCGGGCAGATTTATACTGCAAACTCAACCCAACCTCGAGTTGGCCACGTTCAAGTTATCTAAGTGTCATGTCCCAAATTCATATTTTCAAGTATAATTTCATGTCAAGTTCATGTTCCTATCCAAGCTCAAGTTATAACGATATTCATGCTTTCAAGTTCATACTAAATTCAGGTTTTCCTAAACTACCCAAATCGCATCCCCAACGCTCGTGAATTCGAATCAAGGCAATAGATGTAACTAGGGAATGACATAACAAGGATGGGTATAAAGTGGCAAAGGTGATTTCAAGGCAAGCATGGTGTAACTTGAGATATGATCATAACATCACTGGCATATGAAATAGGGTCATAAACATAGCAATAAATGACATAAGATGATAATCCTAAACTTGTGACTAGCAATAGTTTCAACATCACAACATCACAGGCATGTTAAAATAATGGACATGATAGGGTTTAGGTTATGACATGAACAAGACCCTAAATTAAGTTCTTATCAGTATTCCACAAATCAAGGTTCAATATGAATGGTACTAGGTTCAAGGTGAATAGATCTAGGGTGAACAAGAGTAGATCTAAAATAATAGATCAAAAAGGAATAGTCATAGATCAAAGATATACAAGAGTAGGTCTCAAGTAGTTATCATGTATATGTTCAACTTCAATTTACACATGTCCATATTAAGTTTAGAGTTTAGATCTAAGAGTAACTGGGGCTTACAGATCATGGTTTTTGAGAACTAAGAACAGAAATTGTCGTAGGATCGTTGTTGAGATGTTGATCTATTCCCTTGAATTGTTGTAGAAACGTTGGCCTTAGATTTGGATCTAGTTTGAATGTTTAAGCTTCAAGTTGGAGGCGGCGGCCATGGTTCAAGAGGAGACTTAGCAGTATAATGGTGTTAGAACGATTTGTTGTGGATTAGCCTAGGTCTTAGGGTGTTTTTATAGTTGCAACAACTAGTTTAGGCCATAGGATAAACCCTAGAATCGTTCTGAACCGCCAAAAATCGTCATAGGCCCTCAAACAAGCCAACAGGATCAAGCAGGAGCAACCAGGCTCGAGGACTAGGTCGACACCCAAGTCGACTGCGCAGTCGACCTGGACCTGGGGGTGTCGATTGCCCAGTCGACTCCCCAGTCGACCTGGGGTGCTGGGCGGGAAATTTCCCGCCCAGTCTGTCTGGGTTTTGAAATTCGAATTTGAACTCGAATTCGAACTGTTTTGAACTCTGAAAATTTCTGGAACTTTTGGGAGCCATAACTTGGTCATACGGACTCCGATTTTCGAGAACTCGGACTCGATTTCATGCAGAATTCCGAGACGAACGCAATGGTGCAACCCATTTCCCTTCGTTCTTATTTTAAAATTTAATTCCGCCTAGATTTATGGTTATAACACGTTATCAAAATACGGGTTGTTACAAGTTCTCACCGACTAGCTAATCCAAACGTCACGACTCTTCTTATGTAGAAAATCTTCGCCGGGCTCGCCTTTTGTCACTTTTTGCCCGTAGCCACTACATATATAAAAAATCACATTTTTAATTAGCTCTATATGGATAAAATCACATTTTTATACCGCTACTATATAGATAAAAAATTTATTTTTACATCGCTACTGTATAGATAAAAATTCTATTTTTACATCGCTACTATATAGATAAAAATTCTATTTTTACATCGCTACTATATGGATAAGAATTCTATTTTTACATCGCTGTTATATAGATAAAAATTCTATTTTTACATCGCTACTATATAGATAAGAATTCTATTTTTACTCTTCTCACTATATAAAAATCCGACCTTTTCTATTCGATTTACTATATAAAAATCCGACCTTTTCTATTCGATTTACTATATAAAAATCCGACCTTTTCTATTCGATTTACTATATAAAAATCTCATCTTTCTAAATCAAAGATACAATCTTTTTCTAAACAAAATCAATTCATTTTGTTTTTTTATTAAATCTATCCTTTCTATATCAGATCACTACATAAGAAAAATAAATAAATAAAAGACTGAAATAATTAAATAAAAGTAAGAGTTTACCTTTGTTTTTTATATATATGCTTGTAGGGACGCCCACGGCTAGGGGAGGAGCGGCGCCGGAGTGCTGACGGCGGTGGGGTAGTGGAGGCACAGTGGGGGCGGCGCCTTGGGGTTCACTGAGCTGATGGCTTCGATTGGGTTGATTTGGGGGTTCGGTCTCAGTGGGGAAAGAAGGGGGTAGGGCATCGGCCTTGGAGGGAGGAGGAAGTGGAGGGGAGGGCGGCGCTTGATCTGGTGGGGCGCGCGCCTCCGATGGTTGCATCATGGGGGGGGGGCGATTTCGAGGGAGGCGGCAGTTTTTTGTTTCCTTTCAGATCGAACCGAGGAGTGAGAGGAGGGGTAAGGTTTATTAATATATATAATTTATTTTATTTTATTTTATTATTCAATTAAAGTTGACTTTTCTTTCGAGTCCCAAACAAGGCCCAACGACTCTCGTCCATAGCTAATTACCTTCATTCCGAACACAATGGGATATGTTTCATAAGCTGATTCGATCATTTCGATCAGTTTTCATCAAAATCCAAATATAACTCTATATATTGAATTTGAACGCACATTTCAATTTACCGGGGCCACATATGGGCTCTAAAAATTCCCAAAAAATGTTTTCTAGCTTCGTATTGATGATACGGTCCTAACAAAACTAGTTTCGTCAAATTCTGAGACCGTTTGAAAAATGGCCATTTTCCAGTCGATTAAAATCAACTAAAACTGGTCAAACGCGTTTTCCTTTGCCACGCTCACATACTGATTCGAAAAATTATGAAATTTGAAATCTACCAATAATTTGACATCGCGGATTCAACAAAAGTGGTTTCGTCGAAAACCGAGGTTGTTTGCAAAATGGCCATTTTTAAGGGCCAGAATTCCATAGCGACTATTCCGAATTTTCAACTGGGCATAACTTTTTATCCCCGCTATGAAATTTTGATTTTCTGAATTCATTGGAAAGATATTCTCAATTAGATTCTAATATTTTTGGTTTCACTAAAATCCGATTTGTTTTGCACTCGGAACATTCATTTGAAATTTGAAATCGAATTATCAAACTACCACGCCATTTTCAATTCCTTTTATAATTATAATTATAATTAAATAATTATATTCTAACGACGATCTATTAAATATATACGTTCGAATTCTATTCAAAATAAATTTCTCGTCGTTATTATTTAAAATAATTCATTTTAAATAATCAAAATTTTCTAAAATTGCCTAATTTTTTTTTAATTGGCTCGGATTTCTGGGTTATTACACTTGAATTTTCAACAACAACACAAAATCCTATATTGCTTGTCAAAAATCCAAGTATCGAACTCTGACTGTTAATAGAAAGAAATTAGAGGATGAGAGAAAAAAGAAATATTAGAATAGAAGAAAAAGAAGATCAGAGTCTCACGGCGAAATGAAAAAAATATAATATATCAAAATACTTTATATAAAAGAACTGTATATATATGATTACAACATCAGAGTATACATTTATATCAATCAATACACACAGCGGAAATAAACTAGTACTAGTAAATATATGGAATACTTCTCGACTTCAACTCCATCTCTGGAGCTCCAACCGAAAACCTAACCTGGAAATATACTCGGTCTGACCCGAGCACATTTGAAGCAAAGCAAAATTTACCCAGATCAGTCTAGAATAATTTCAGTGATAAATTCATATAGAAACCAACTTGTTTAACTTTAGAAATCACTTTTAAAGAAAATATAATAGCAAGACCAGCTCACACGTAAACACAGACGGTTTTTACCTTACTATAACCCAAAACATTTTGATATATTAAAATCCAGTGATGTTATAGAAGTGTCTATCAAACCATAAATAAATCATCATCCAGTAGAATTCTTGCATCTCACGCTCTACATATTTAGTATATAATCAAAAACCGCTTGGCGCGTATTGGAGATTGGATTCCAACTAGATAAGGAATGGGACAACACTCTGATCAGTGTACTTTAGAAGGATATACACTGGGGTTCAACAAGAACATCTTGCAACCTGGCCACACATGACCGATCACCCATTTAACTTGAGTGTATCGAATATATTGTCACCCTATGGATTTTATTGCATGCCTGCCATAATTCGTGGGAGATACAGAAATGAAAAGAAGTAACAAATATGAATGTTCTCTAGATTGGTGACAATATACCATGCTTGGGTATGACCCACCTAGCCATGCTGCCTGCCCGATTTTGGTCATTTTCCGGTTGTGAGGCTAGAGGATATGTTTATCTTCTTAGAACATCTGGCCATCATTCACTTTGAATGCCACATCCTCAGATCCGTCAATACACTAATTGGCGTCCACAAATACACTTTAGGTGTTAAGCAAGAGGATTTCTCTGTCACCAAACTTGGTATATTTGTAAAAATAAATGTACATGAGTTTTCAGGAAATACTCTGTCAGATATTCTTCCATTCAAGTCATGCAGGAACAGGATGAACCGAAGGCACCCTCCTACATCATCCTGGGAATCACCTAAAGGATCAATAGCGAGAAGTCCTTGCAATCCATAGATTTCAATCACGACCGAACCACAATATATCTCTAGGGATCAGCTAGAGATTGTAAGTAATTCTTCTGTTTTATGAAGATCTATGGTCTTCAATGCTCCATCTTTATCCTTGCAAATTAGTTTCGTACGCAACATTGATTCGAAGTGGTTTTGGGCCTAGTTCCCATCCTGGTCTCTTCGGAACAACACGTCAAAAAGGGTCCAATAATATTTCATTGATAGCCGGTGTTTTAACTACCAATTCAAACTAGTATTGTCGAGTATATTGGCTGCTCAGGCCTTTAAAATCATTTCATTAATTCTTTTATAGAATCTCAAAATTTATTTCTTCAATTGATATCAATTCCATTTACTAATCTCGGCAAATCATAGTTATTTCCATTAATTTGGAACCAATATCTATATCCCAATTTCTTAAATTAACATATATACCAATCTCCTATGCATTCATCCTTACTTCGAAAATATCACCACAATTCTATAAACTCTTTTCATTATCTATGCATATCATTATACTTCAAAATCTGCCGATCAATGTTTAAAATATACATCATTCTTTAAACCCAATATGTTTATCGCATTTTAACAACTTTGTAAATATTGTCGAAATATTCTTTTTATGGAGTAATAAACTTAATTTCGACATCTCATACTGTCACGAACTAATACCATCCTTCGATAATAGTGAAGCCGTCCAAGTTGGGGTATTTTATTTACCTCTCAGGCCTTGTTCGACAACATTCTTATCTTAGAATAGACAGAAGTTCGTAACTCAAATCTCAAACTTATTTTCTACATTATTTAGTCCATGGTTTCCTAACCATAACCTTATTTTGAAAATTCGGTCGATTATGACCATTTTATATTAACATTACGTTTCACTTCGTTATATAAATTCAGTTTACAATCGAAAAAATACTTCCAACAATTCATTACGGATTACTTAACCCAAATATCATATTACAAAACTAATTAGGATTTTGTAATCAAAATCCATTTAATGATTTATAAACCGTTAACATCATCCTTCATTGTTTTGTCGACCTTCTCTTTCGATTCAAATTTCTTACTTAATCCTATTTTAAGTAAAACACCTTATCGAAGACTATACTCTAATTCTTTTGATAACTCTTCCTGTAATATTTGGAAGAGAGCCACTTTACACATATTTCAAAAATACATTTAACTCTTAGTTCAAACTTGGTCGCTTTCTTAAATGAATATCATTTAAGAAATAATTCTCTTAATGATTATTAATTTGAATAATAATCACTTTCTTAGCCATTATTACAAAAGTAGATTTTATAATTTAAAATCCATTTAACATTCTATAAATATATTTTATTTGGAAACTTTCCCTCTTTATCTTGATTCACTATTTAATAGAATATTTATTTCAGTACTTATCGCATCAGCCTACTCTCCTTTTATAACTTCGTTTATAATATTCAATCTCTTCCTAAATCCCTTTCAAAATTAGCCAGTCTTATTACATATTCGATTAACTTCTTAAATAATTTCATTTAAGAAGAAATTACTTCAATTATGATTAACTTCATTATTTACTGAAGTAAAACCTGCTTATTTCTTCATTAAATAAACCCGCTCAGTTAATTACCTTTGAAATTATTAAACAATATTTAATATCAATTTTGAAATATCGTTAATTAAGAATAAATTATTTCAAGGAATCATATCAAATTAAACAACTAATTATTAATAACCACTTTTGATTGAACAGTTGATTCAGTCAACTTTTAAATCATTGGTTAACTCCGTAACCGTTTCCTGTTTCTTCTTCTTATTAGATTAATATAATTAATCTAATAATATTACTAAACTGTTTATTTAAAAATAATTATCCCAAATAATAACCAGTATAAATTGGTTTAACTGTTCAATCCTGACCATGTAATCATTTTACTATTTTATGGAAAACCAATTCCTAATATCTATTTCTTTTCAACATCATTATATCGTATAAAATTTCCACTTCAGTTATAAATATTTTAACTTCACTTTGTTAATTCGCCTACGGCAAATCAACATTTAAACAAAACGGTGTATTTTGGACCATTTGGTGCCAATCCCTCACTCAATACTTTATATTGATTCAAATCACAGTAACGTTGAATTTCAATTCGATGATCAACACTCAAACATATTTTAACAGTAATGGGGTTCATTCAGTTCATATATGTAAATAATATGAGATAAAACAGCATACAAAATATTTAAGGAATCATGTTTGATTCCTCCTACCTGTACATCCCTGCATCAATTTTTGTTATAACATTTTATAACAGCATATAAAATAGAATTTTAAATCCAATAAATGACGATAATATAATTAGCGTCACCATTAAAATCAACCATAAGCATCCAAGGCATCCAATCAACCAATTATCAAAAATTATATGGATTTAATCACATCATAGCATTCAAGAAATGCATGAGAGTTAACTCACCTTAATTTCGATGATTGATACGCGATGTTTTCATTTAATTTTAAATAGTCGTTCAAAATTAAATGAAAATTTTAGCTGCTTCTAATCTGCTCAACAGCGTAGTGCTCTTCATTGCGATCCTATCGGATCCAGTTTTGCGTAACTCTACAGATAAGATATTGGCATTAGATTTTAACTAGTTTTAAATAGTGTAAATTAAATAATATCACTAATTATCTTAATTAATATTAACCACGATTAGCTCCTTAATCACCATGTTTAGATTAATCACCTGGGACACCAACCCATCGCGGTAACCTACTTCTGCAACTCGACTTTCCTGATAACTCTATGCAACAAAATCCCATTTCTTTATTTCATTTTATTTTCTTCTTCTTTAATCGCTACTTCTTCTTCTAGAATTTCATAAAACCGACGCCTGCCAAAGAACCCATGAACCATCCATGTCGTGCTTCTTCCTTTCCCTGTCAGCAACCACTTCTAGAAACAGTCCCTGCACAGCTCGATGCCACTGTTTCGGCCTTTACAACCTGCTACAGACTTAACTTCCTCAAGCAGAATTGCTTCTCTCTTTATTTTTGCTTCAAACACTCAGACTAGTTCTCTGACCGAAACCATGGACCGCATCCCTACTATTCATCATCACATCACCTATTTAGACGCACTTCAACCCGTTGTCTGTCATGACAGTCATCTCCTATGCCCAAAAAAAACATGCTAACCCATGTGTTACACCCATTCTTGCTCAGCCAACTACAATTCATGTAGTGAAAATCGCATGCTTCTTCCATTTCTTAGCTACAATAACTCCTACCAAAACATGTCAGCAAACCCTTCATCAAATAGCCCATCTTCCCCTTTCTTTAGCTCAGCACTCCGGTCCCCATCACACGGCGATGCAAGCTCTAGGTTCAAAAACCGCTCCATACTCTTTCCTTCTTCCGCATTTTCTTTCCCTCTTCTACTTTCTCTCCACGTCTGGCTTTCACAACGAGTTGCACTGCTCCTATTTTCCAAAAGTGAAACCACTCCCAACCAACGTGAAGACCCACTTCGCTTCGAACCAAATGGACGCCATGCCATACAAGACACTCCTACCGCCATGCCACGGTGAACTTTCGAATACCCTCGCCGGATATCAAACCCTCTCTTCTCTAATCAGCAAACCCACTCCATCCCCGCGTTGTTTCCCCCCAAGCCTGTCCAGTCTACTACCGCAGCCTCTTCTCCTATGTCGTCCTCCAAAATCCGATCCCGAAAGCAAACCCACTCCATCCCCACGTTGCTTCCCCCTAAGCCTCACAACCTCTTCTCTGATGTCGTCCTCCAAAATCCGATCCCGAAAGCCCAATGTAGCCTACATCAGTATACACGCATGCTTAGAGTCACCGACAGATTGTGTTTCCCTTGTGTCAGGCATACGTATTCACGTTTCCTTCTTGTATACAGAACCGAGCTTCGTCGATCGCCAACATCATTTGCATGGTCATTAACAAGGTGGCTGTTGAGAATAGATTCAAAGAAGGAAATTTAAAGGCTTTGTTTTTGTTTGTTTTAGTGTGGACGAGCTTGCATTTCATATAATGGGGTTTCAGCTTTTCTTTCATTGTATTGTTTCTCGTTTGTGGTGCAAGCATGGCTTTCCATGCTGAGTTTAATGAATGCATGGTTCCCTACTATTTTAATAAATGGTATTGCAGAAATTCATGAATAGGGTGATGGAAAAAAAAGATAGCGGTTGACATTTTCTTGTTTTTATCTAGTTTTCCTAGGGCATCCGGCGGAATGATGCATCGTTTGTCCCTTTCGATAACGATTCAGCAGATATTTTGGAGACACGCAATTTTTTTATTTTTTTTATTTGATTCCAATTTCGGTGGCTAACGATTTTTAATGTAATAAGGTTAAACTTGCACGCTATATAAAATTTTGTCCGTATATGGCTCGCTATCGGCAGAAATAAAAATACCATTGCGCCCATCAGAGTGCTACAATCACAAATATATGATAAAATAGATAAGTTAAATAGTTCTGTGGAGCCCCAAAATGCTGATATAGGGTGTAAAATACTCAAAATAAAAAGGTGCTTATTTTATGAATTAAAAATTACAGTAAAATTCTAAAATTAAATTATAACTACGCCTTGAACATCTTGTCCAAATTCGAAATGGATATTATATTATATTAAATTATCGTTAGGCTTATAAACGATTCCATAACGACTATTTCAGAATTTGAGTTGGACATAAAACAAAATCTACAATACGAAAACTTGATTTTTCTTCTTCATTTGAAAATTATTATTGAAAAGAGTTGGATGTTTCTTGTTTCGAAGAAATCCGACTTATATTGGATCCGATAAACCGATTTAAAGTTCAAAACAATATATTACGAACTACTGCGCCACTGCTGTTCATTATATAATTAAATTATAAATTAAACTTTTTATTATTGTTTGATAAACGAATACGTTATTCAATTCTTTTCTAACTTGATTAAATATTTCTATATTAGCTAATTTACATTATACAGCAAATTCAGCCAATTTTGACTACCTCGAAATTATATGATCATTCTTATAAATTATTATAGATCTTTAAATTCAACTATTTAAATTTCCAAAATAATATTTAAAACCATTTTTAAATATTAAATAATACAGGTAAAATCTGGGACGTTACATAATTTCCCCCTTAAAAGAATTTCGTTCCCGAAATTATTGAAGTAGGAGAAATATTTGCAAACTCAATAATATTTCCAAAATGATCAGAATTTTTTCTAACACTTCAAATTTTGAAAGAATTTGGCAGAGTCTCCCCTATACGAAGGGACTTCTACAATATTGCAGGTACAAAAATATATTCCATCGACCAATACGGTTGGGAAAATTCAACCCAAACCCTAATCAAAAACCATTAATTTATATTTTGTGTAGGCGTACCTTCTTGCGAGCATGATTATTCGATAAGCGATAAATTATACCTGAGCTGGCTTAGTTATTCTACAGCTCTAATCAACTGGATCTAATCGGCTCAATAATTTAATCAATATTAGCTTTTGTACCTATTCTAAACTCATATGGAATTCATTAGCTTTATACTCATCAATTATTTTTAAACATCCTAGCTATCCATTCCAAACTATTTTTATACATACCACTCCATTCACACGAGATTTTATTCATAACCAACTCCTTATTAATCTATATATATTACATTTTATTTAAACCCTATTCCAATGTATTCCCCATAAATCAGTTCTCAATCAGGTTCAACTCATAATGATGCAATACATTTTAACCATAAAGTAAAACTGATTTCCGATTTTATTTGGATTCATTAACTTCCTTGCAAATTTACAAGCCAAATTCTTACTTGGATTTTATTTACAACCCTATCTTGTTATTCCATTAAGATTTTCCAATCAATCCCATTCTGATCTATTCACTTGAATTTGTAACCAATATCATTCTATTCCATTTGAATTGAATTTATTCATCTGTCGGTCCTTAATTCAATTCAAATTCATACTCATGAATTTTATTCCAAACAGATAATCCAACTAATTTCCATTTGTTATGCTGGATTCATTCACTTTTCATTTTACCCAAAACAAGCCAGATCTTAGTTGACTTGTTTCAATTTCTATTCAAAAGATTCATAAGAATTCTAATTTATATTTAAAATATTTCTAAATTCATCCAAATTTTAAAATTTATTCAAATCAAACAGTAATTTGGTAAAATAATAAATATTACCTTCTTATAAAATATTCTGGGTTAAAACGATATAAACATAATTTTATATTCAAATTACAAATACGCACTATCGTATATATACACTCAAACTCAATCTAGGGTATTACTTACCCCATCTCTATTGAGTTATGCCACAGAGCCATGGTTATCACTAAACCTTATGCTCTGATACCACCTGTAATGGCCAGGAAAATTTTGACGCTCGAATTTTCAACAATAACACAAAATCCTGTATTACTTGTCAAAAAGCCAATTATTGAACACTGACTGTTAATAGAAAGAAATTAGAGGATGAGAGAAGAAAGAAAGAAATTTTAGAATAGAAGAATAAAAAGATCAGAGTCTCACAGCGGAACGAACAAAATATAATATATCAAAATACTTTATACAAAAGAACTGCATATATATATATATATATATACATTTGATTACAACATCAGAGTATACATTCATATCAATCAATACACACAACGGAAATAAACTAGTACCAGTAAATATATGGAATATGTCTCGACTTCAACTCCATCTCTGGAACTCCAAGCGAAAAACTAACCTGGAAATATACTCGGTCTGAGCCGAGCACATTTGAAGAAAAGCAAAATTCACTCGGATCAATCTGGAATACTTTCAGTGATAAATTCATATAGCAACCAACTTGTTAAACTTCAGAAATCTCTTTGAAAGAAAAGATAATAGTAAGACCAGCCTACACATAAACACCTACGGTTTTTACCTTAACCCTATACATTTTGATATATCAAAATCCAGTGATATTATAATAGTATATATCAAACCACAAATAAATAAGCATTTAGTAGAACGCTTGCATCACACGCTCTACATATTTAGTATATAATCAAAAACCGTCTGGCGCGTGTAACAACCCGCAAATTCTGAGACAATTTTAAAAAATTATTTTAGAAAATTTTAATGAATTTTAAGGCTATAATATAATTTATTATTAATAATAATGGCTAGAATTTATTTTAATCGAAGTTAAAACGAATAAATTTAATTTTAAATATAAAAGGAGTTAGAAATGGCGCGGTAGTTTTAAAATTTGATTTTGAACTTTAACTGGATGTACAGGATTCAAAATAAATCAGAATTGAGTGAAACATGAAATATTTAAATATGTTTATTCATATCTTTCTAACGAATCTGAAAAATTGAAATTTCATAGCGGAAATCAAAAGTTATGGCCAATTCAATTTTTAGAAAGGTCGTCGTAGCATATATATATATATATATATATATATATATATATATATATATATATATTATGGCCCAAAAGGCTACTTTTCACATATAAAGGAATTTCGACTCGGAACCACTTACATTGAGTTCGGAATGACGTTTCTGCATTGAAAAACAGTAAACACTTATATATTTTGAGTTTCAAAATTTATTTGTTTAAAAATGTATTTTTAATATTAAATATATTAGCCTTAAAAATAGTCATTTTTCAAACAACCACCGTTTTCGACGAAACCACTTTTTTGGAACCGGAATGTCAAATTATTGCTAAGTTTCAATTTTCTGAATTTTTCGAATTAATATGTGAGCGTGGCAAAAGAAAATGTGTTTTGACTATTTACAGTTAAATTTAAACGCCTTAAAAATAGCCATTTTTCAAACAGTCTCAGAACTCGACGAAAATAATTTTGTTGGATTCGTATCGTCATAAGAAAGCCAAATTTTTTTTTCTAGAATTTTCTGAGGTTGTAGGTGGCCCCGGCATATTTTAATGTACGGTCAATATTTAATTAATTAATTTTTAATGCAATTTTAAATAAAAATTATATAGATTTCAGAATTGGGCCACGGGAACTATCCCATTGCGTTCAGAAGGTGTCAAAACCTTAAGAACGACAGTAAGCAGGCCAAAATCAGAGAAAGTCCGAAAATCCACCTTTTAAGCATGATTTTCTAGATTTAATATTAAAATATTATTAAAATATTCAGGCCGAAACCCTAACCCTAATTTCAGCCGCCACCTAAATCGAAGGCCAGAATTTCTCCAATTTCAAACGCTCATAACTTTTTATCCGCTCAACGAAAATCGACAAACTTGGTA
Organism: Allium sativum; assembly: GCA_030737875.1. Taxonomy (NCBI): domain Eukaryota; kingdom Viridiplantae; phylum Streptophyta; class Magnoliopsida; order Asparagales; family Amaryllidaceae; genus Allium; species Allium sativum. The sequence goes on from CM060909.1 coordinate 631,603,073, forward strand.
CCAAATCGAAGCTCTCGGAAAGATCTTTCAATCCATACGGTCAAGATCGGGTTTTGGTTCACGGATTTCACAAATTCTGGGCTGAAACGTGGCGGGTCCGGGTTCAATTTTTTAGATGAGGTGGAGGCCGAGTTGGGTGGCCTTCTGGGCGTTGGTGGCTCGCGGGCGGGGCGTCGGAGTGGCGAGGTCTGATCGGCGGTCGGTGGCTCGGAGGGTGGCGCGCGTAGAAAGGGGTGCAGACGTGATATGGGTTCGGCTGAGCGACGTGATAATGTAGAGGAAGAAGGTTTTTTTATTATTATTTTATTAATTAACTATTTAATTTATGCAATCTTTAAAAATCAGTATCTCTTTCATACGAGGTCCGATTGACGAACCGTAAGTTGCGTTGGACTCGTCTTTCAGAGATCTTCGCGATGGCGCAGACCAAAGCTGATTCCGAGACAGTCGAATTTTCAGCCATATCAATGTGAGATTTCTGAATCTAATTTAATTATTTAATTAATTCAATTATTTTCATAGCCATTAAATAATTGATTGTATGTAATGAGATAATCCTGTGTTGTGATAAAATTTGGATGATGATTTGTCTGTTTGTTTGTTGATTATAATCCCATTTTATCTTTTTATTGGATTTAGTTAGAATTGCCAATTCAATGTATAACAATATCACCTTGCTTGTTTGTTGATTGTATTATCATTTCTTTTTAGTGATAAAAAGGGAATCAAGTTTGTTGTTATTTCTTTTATAATAAAAAGATCAATTTATGTTGTTATTCCTTTTATAATAAAAAGATCAATTTATGTTGTTATTCCTTTTATGATAAAAAGGTCAATTTATGTTGTTAATTCTTTGGTAATAAAAGATCATTTTGTTTTGCATTTCATTTTACATATAAAAAGAAACATTTTTGTTTATATTTCTTTTTATCAGCAAAAAGAGACATTTTTGTTCATATTCCTTTTTGTCAATAAAAAGAATCATTTTAATCGCTTTTTCTTTTTAACATTAAAAAGAACATCTTTGTTGCTATTTTTTTTCTAACATTAAAAAGGATAATTTTTGTCACATTTCTTTTTAGCATTAAAAGTAAACAATTTTGTAACATTTATTTTTAGCAATAAAAAGAAGCATTCTTATGTCGAATTTCTTTTTATTACTAAAAAGAATGTTTAGGTTGCATTTCTTTTTAGAATTAAAAAGGAAACATTCTTGTTTACATTTCTTTTCTAGATAAAAAGAACCATTTTGTTGCTATGTCTTTTAACATATAAAAAGAATCACTTGTTATCTTTCTAGACAAAAAGAACCATTTTGTCGCTATGTCTTTTAAGATATTAAAAAGAATGAATCGTTGTTTGAAACCTATTTACATGTAATTTACATTTTTTTTATGTAAATGAATTATTAAAATTGTTATACAAATAAAAACATTATTTTATTTGTCAGTCGTAGTCACAGTCAAACATCATGTTTATTTTTATATATTAAAAGAGTAAAATTGTCAAAACTTGATTGTTGAATTGGAAATATCATTTTTGTCAAAACTTGATTAATGAAATAAAAGTTACAATTTTGTTTACATTTTTTTTATGTAGATATGAAATTATTTTCAGAAGTTACGTAGAAAATAAAGTTTGTTTTATTTATTTATTTGGAATTACCTATGCAAACGTAACTTGAAAACAAAAAGTACATTTTTATTCGTGTTCGACAACACCAATAAAACATATATTAAAAATAAAGTTTTGTTCTTTATTTTGTGTTCAAAAATGTAAACATGTTTTTGAAAATAAAGTTTGTACTTCTATTTACATTTAGCCATGCAAATATATATAGTAAATAGAAATTGTTCTTTTAGTTGCATGTACCAATGCAAATGTATATTGAAACAAATTAGTCATTTGCACTCACCAATGCAATACATACATATATTGAAAATAAATTTTATTTCTTTGTTTGCATTTATCAATACATATATGCATTGAAATTAAAGTTTATTCTTTTATTTGCATTTATCAATGCAAATATTCAATGAAACTATAGTCTATTTTCTTTATCTATAATTTCCAACACAAATGTACACACTTTTATACCTTTAATAGAATTTGTTTAAAATATACTTTGAAAATAAAATTTTTTCTCTTATTTACATTCACTAATGTAAATATAATTTGTAAACAAAACTATTCTTTGTTTGTGTTCATAATTGCCAATACTCTTTTAAATAGAATTTGTTTCTTTTATTTACTATCACTAATGGAAATACACTTTGGAAATGAGGTTCTTTTTACATTCACTCAATATACTTTTAAATAAAAATAAAAGTTGCATTTGTTATTTGCATTCCTTGTTGCAAATAAAACCTTAAAATAAAGTTCATCTTTGTTTGCAATTCATTAATAAAAACAAACCATCAGATTGAAAATTTTATTCTTGATTTATAATTTTGATATGAATAAAGATTGTTTGAAAATAAAGGATAGAATTTAAAAGTTACATTTTAATAACTAAACATTCACATTTTTATCATCAAAGTAAAATAGACAAAAACACTCATTTTGTCCAAATTAAAAGAATGAAAGAAAATATAGCATTGGCATATTTTATTAGAATTGAAACACAAATTATTCATTTCGGTAAATTTATATTAGTTAAAAACAATTATTCATTTTTGTTAATTTACATTAGTTAAAAATAATTATTCATTTTAGCCAATTTATACTAGTTAAACAAAATTTTACATTTTGTCAGAAATATTCATTTTTGTCAAAATGAATTAGTTGAAGCAATTTATATACATATATACATATATATATATATATATATATATATATATATATATATATATATATATATGTTTGACAAGATATATACATGTCAAGATAGGATATTTAAAACAAATATTTATTATTTTGTCTCATTAGAATTGCCAAAACAAAATAACCATTTTTGTTTAGAGTTTAAATTAGCAAAATAGAATTTGTCAATAGAGACAAAGTTATTATGCTTATTCATTCATTGCAATAGAGATATTTTCTTGTCGCCATTATATGTATTGTGTATTACACTTCCATTCACAAGTTACCCGACTTGTGTATGTGATTAGGACGATAATTTTTCACACATTGCCCAAGTGCACAAATTAGTTTATTATTTTTTTGTTGGTTGAAACCCCACACGGGTGTTGGGATGAAAATTTACATACACTAATCCCAATATTCAGTTGTATGTTGATCGTTAGATCGACAGGCTGCGATGAGCTTTATTATTTAATTTTAATGCTTACACAGTGGAATTTACACTTTGGATGTAGATGGATGATTTGATGATTTTACTATGATTGTCATATATATGATGTGTGTAAATCCATATAATCCAAATTATACGGTAAATGTTTGGGTCGCATCTCGATTCAGGTATTCTTTTAAATAAGAATATTTTTACATTAAAAATCCTTTTTATATAAAGTGCATATATTTCCATAATATATTTTTAATCAACTATATGTTAAAACAAAGAATATTTGTAAAAGAAAGAATTTGTAATATAAAGCATACTTCTCATTTAGAGTCTTTATATAAAGAATATTTTTACGATTATTTTAAAATATGTTTTTAAAAGATTACTAGCATTTGCAATTATATTTTTTGTGATTATAAATAAATTGAGATGTGAAGTGGATTTATCGTGGACGTTGTTTTAAACGACATTTGTCCTTTAATCCAATTTACATTGAGATTATTATTTGGAATTCATAAATCTATTTTATAGATTTAAAAAGGCATTTTCTAAAAACCAAGTTTTCCAATTTAATATATTAAACATGAATTAAGTGGAAATTCGATTGGTAACAATCGAAATGGGCTTCTGTAAAAGAAGACCGATATTATATATGGAATTTAAGAGGCTTTGCTGTTATTCCATTTATACTATTAGTCCGATACAGAAATCTATATCGATTATGTATTGGTTTGATTTCTGTGAAATTCCCTATTTCGGAAATGGATTTATAGATTTTATTTTCAGAATTTTATCTTTGATAAAATTAATGAGAATCTTTTAAAACAAATATCTTACTAAAAGAATACTCGGAGTTGGAATGTGACGAAATATGTGATTTTCCAATATTTGTTTTTAATCCCAAAATACGCGAGTTATTCAGAAAGACCGGGTTTTGTAACAACCCTGCATTTTGGGGCCAATTTAAAATTTATTTTAAGTGATTTTAATGAGTTTTGATATTTAAAATAATCTATTTTAAATAATAATGATCACAAATTTGATTCAAATCGAAGTTAGAATGAATAATTTAATTTTAATTATAAAAAGAGTTAGAAATAGCGCGGTAGTTTGAAAAGTCAAACTTGAACTTTGACTGATGATACAGGATGCAAAATTTAACGGATTTTAGTGAAACCAAAAATATTAGAATCTATTTAAAAATATCTTTCCAACGAATCCGAAAAATTGAAATTTCATAGCGGAAATCAAAAGTTATGCCCAAATTAAAATTTAGGAAGGTCGCTATGAAATTTATAAGGGTCAAAAATGCTACCTTTTGCATATAAAGGAATTTGAACTCGAAACCACTTCCATTGAGTTCAGAATGATGTTTCTACATTATAAAACAGTAAACACTTATATATTTTGAGTTTCGAAAATTATTTGTTTAAAAATGTATTTTTAGTATTAAATATATTGGCCTTAAAAAATAGTCATTTTTCAAACGACCTCTGTTTTTGACAAAACCACTTTTGTTGGAACCAGAATGTCAAATTATTGCTAGGTTTCAATTTTCAGAATTTTTCGAATTAATATGTGAGCGTGGGAAAAGAAAATGTGTTTTGACTATTTTGGTTAAATTTAAACGCCTTAAAAATTGCCATTTTTCAAACAGTCTCAGAATTCGATGAAAATAATTTTGTTGGGTTCTTATCGTCAAAACAAAGCTAAAAATGATTTTTCGGTAATCTTTAGAATTAATATATAATTATAATTGATTTTTTAGTTTAAACGGACAATTTTTGACTTTAAATATTCATTAAAAATTCATACGAGCTCAGAATTGAACGAAATTAATTTTTCTAGGTCCGCAGCATCAAAAAATAGCTAAATATATTTTTCGGGAATTTTTGAAGTTAATTTGTGGCCCTGGTGAATTTTCATGTACGGTCAATATTTAATTAATTAATTTTTAATAGGATTTAAAAAACGCTATAGACATCAGAATTGGGGCCCGAGACATAGCCCATTGCGCTCAGAAGACGTCAAAACCCTAATAACGACAGTAAGCAGGCCTAATTCTGAGTTCGGACCAAAACGGTCTTAAACGGGCTAATTAAATAATAATTAAATAACCCTAAATATTATATTATAAATTGCCGTCGGGTTTTCTTCCTCCTCCCATCGTTACTTCAGCCGCATGAACCCATTATTGCTCAAATTTTCATTCTCCGATTTCTCCCTCAATTCTCAACGAAATACTTCGTGTAAATACACGTTTCGAAGAGATTTTCGTGCTCTTCAATCTCCGACAAGAATCACCACCTCTCATCGACCGTAGCCACCGCACCACCTCCACAAAGTTCGGCCGAACGCAGCCCCACCGCGCCACCCACAAGCCGCCGCACCTCCTCCAACTCCCGGTGAAGATAGCCCTCTCGTAGCTCTCCAAACTCCCGCAAACCGTTCGTAAAACCATCGATCGTAGCTCAAGTTATCTCGATTCAAAGTTTTGAACACTTTAGGTAAAATTTATTTCATATTTTGCGAAGCTTTTAAATATCGCTGTGTCAGTTGTTAAAAGATGAATTTTGATTTTTTATATGTATTTGTATTTGAATCATTCCAGATCTGAAATCTATTTGAATACGAACACTGAATCGGATCGAACCTGTATCATCTTCTCAGACCAGACCACTGTGAGAATTTATTTTTAATTTAATTTAATTTATTTAATTATTATTTCCATGATTATTAATAGTAGATCTAATTTGACATGATATCTAAAACATGGATCTGAAATGTTCATACCGTATAATATTGAATCTGAATTGTCTACAATGACATGATATTAAATCTGAAATTTTATCGTTAAATATGAATTGATTGATTGATTAGAATTAATTATGTGTTAATTTATTTAATCCTACCTTGTTGATTTGCCATATGCCAAGTTAAACCTCACCTTTTAAATTGCCTGGAGGTTAATTATTGGATTTGATCATGTTGGTTTGTTTTGGATGTTGTTGTTATGGGATTTGACATGAAATACGATAAGAATATTATTGAACATTGAAATGAGGTATGGCATTTACATTGAAATTTTGGATGAAATTAAAGTATGAAATTTAGTATGAAATTAAAGCATGGAATTCAAGTATGCAATTTTGTATGGAATTAAACTATGCAACTTTGTATGGAATTAAAGCATGGGACTTTGTATTGAATTAAAAATGAAATTTCCAATAGGTTAAGAATGGAACTTTCAAAATGTTAAAAATAAAATTTCCAATATGTTAAAAATGGAATTTCCAATATGTTAAGAATGGAATTTTCATTGTAATTGGGAAAAAGTATATTTTGATTTAGTGATGAAACATGGAATTACACTATAAATGAAATTACACAAATTTTTAATGTGATTATATATATGAATGTTCACTGTAGACGAAATTTACATTTTTCTTAATGTAAATATATATGGATGTTCACTGTATACGAAATTTACATTTTTCTTAATGTAAATATATATGAATGTTCACCGTAGATGAAATTTACATTTTTCTTAATGTAAATATATATGGATGTTCACTGTATACGAAATTTACATTTTTCTTAATGTAAATATATATGAATGTTCACCGTAGACAAAATTTACATTTTCTTAATGCAAACTATTAGAATATTCACCGTAGGACAAAGTTTATATTTTTTTAATGTAGATAAAGGAAATATTCACCGTATGAAAGTTTACATTTTATTTAATGAAAATAAAATAAGAATGTGACATGGAATATAAATTTACATTTTTGTTAATAAGAATTTATATTGAATTTCATCGTATGTCAGAATTTACATTTTTGTATGTAAATTATAAAGTGAATTAACGTTGTATGTTAAAAATTAAATTTTTCTTTGTAATTAAAAGGTGAATTTCATCGTATGTCAAAATTTACATTTTTATATGTAAATTATAAAGTGAATTAATGTCGTATGTTGAAAATTACATTTTTCTTTGTAATTAACAAGTGAATTTCATCGTATGTCCGAATTTACATTTTTATATGTAAATTATAAAGTGGATTAATGTTGTATGTTAAAAATTACATTTTTCTTTGTAATTAACATGGAAATTTCATCGTATGTTAAAATCTACATTTTTATATGTACATTATATAGGGAATTACACCGTAGGATAAAATTTACATTTTTATATGTAATTAAAACATGAATTTACATTGTGTGTTAAATATTACATTTTTATATGTAATGTCTATAGGAAAGTATACCGTATGACAAAACTACATTTTTCTATGAAATTAAAGTATGCAATTTCATGGTATGATATAATTTGCATTTTTCTTATATATATATGTATCATAAAATGAGAATGCACATTAAAAATAAAATTGATTTATTTCATATGTAATTTAGATGTAGAAATGTGACATTGTAATTAAAAAAATGATATTTTTACAATGTAAATTAGAGGTAATGTTTGCATTGTAATTAAAAATCATATTTTTACAATCTAAATTAGAAGTAATGTTTGCATTGTTTGCATTGTAATTAAAAATCATATTTTTACAATGTAAATTACAAGTAATGTTTGCATTGTAATTAAGAATCATATTTTTACAATGTAAATTAGAAGTAATGTTTGCATTGTAATTAAAAATTATATTTTTACAATGTAAATTAGAAGTAATGTTTGCATTGTAATTAAAAATCATATTTTTACAATGTGAATTAGAAGTAGTGTTTGCATTGTAATTAAAAATCATATTTTTTAATGTAAATAGGGAGTAGAGTTTGCATTGTAAAGAAAACTTGTAATTTGATATGTAAATTTAAAATAGGATTCACTGCAAAAAAAAAGTTACATTTTTATAATGTAACTAAGACGAGAATGTACATTAAAGTTGAAATCTACGTTTAAAAGTAGGATTTTGAATGTATCAAATTTTACATTTGTTTGGTCAGCAAGGAAGGGAGTATAGGAGATTTGATGACAGGGGACGACTTGATAGACATGAGTGGATTTAGTGCGGTTGATGAGGCTGAGGATTCGAACTTCAGTTCAGTTGATGAATATGCAGTAAAATGGAAGGTGGCTGATGATATTTTTCTCTCGAACAACTTTGAAATATTAGAAAACCTTGAGGAGGAGAATGATACTTATCAAGCAAATACTGGAGATTCCATAGCTTTGTTGGACACAGTACATAATTTAGGATCATCTCAGATGTATTCTGCAATACATAGACGAGGATATAGAGATGGGCCGATTAAATTGGGAAGGAACGTACACAGGCAAGCCAACTGTTGTGTTAGTTCAGTAGTGATCAAGGACTCAATTATCCTTTCCTTGAATGACTCGGGTAACAAATATATGGATGGAATGTATATACAATCTTCTGATTGTGATCTCGACCAACAGTATGGATGAAGCGACCCGAACTTCCCCGGTCTCCGAAGAGATGAGAAAGAACGAATACTTTGAGAACAGGACAAAATAGAACGCAAACGGAAGAACATTTCATTGTTATTACAACAATTCCATCAGATACAAGAATATACAGAGTATAAATGAATAAATTACATTCGACGAATATCAGAGATTACAATAAATTACATAGCAGTGGAAAAATATACAAAACACAACTAGAAGTGATACACGGATACAGAGCTTTCCGAGCATCGTTCCAGCTGTTAATCAGGACCCTGTGAATATAAATCTGCAAAACCAAAACTACTAGCTGCCCGTGCGGAAAATAGGGGCACCCAGAGTTTAGGTTAAAACAATAAACTCCAGGTCAGTCATGGGACTGGTGTGAGAACTAAAACAGTTATTAATATTGGTTTTAAAGTTAGGTAAATCAAGGGACCACGCAGTATAACACGGAACGGGTTTCCTCCCAAGAATACCAGTGCATAGAACAAACAGCGCAATGCTAAATAAAGAAAAATGAAGCTGTTATAAGACCCAGGTCCCATCACACAATGCAACGCAAGCCGGAGGATAGGGTTTTTCCTTATAACAGCCAAAGCATGCTTGATACGTTTAAAACACATTATTTGATACTATAATAAGTGTATAGTGTCAAAACAATTCAAATCATAAATATCAATCATAGGCGGCATGGGTACCATCCATCATGTCGCCATACTAGTTCTACAATTAAAACCGCAATACACGTATTGGAAATTGGATTTCCATCATGAGTCGAGGCAAGGGGCAAGCTCCTCTCCGCGTTCGAGACACTCTAGCAAATGCCTCAGGACCCCACTATGATCCTTGGAATCGGCTGGGCCGGTCCTCTCTTACTTTTGAGGATTGGCAATTCCTGAACACACGTTTCCCGGTCCTTACAGACCTATATCCGAGGCGCCTCGTATCCAACAACCACACAGGTGAAAAGTATATAAATGTCAGGGCTGGTAGGTCACTGACACCACCCTAGCTAGAAAGAAACGTCGTGCTCTCCCAGCGGTCCGTCTCCCGTTTTTGACTCATACCGAGGTGTGAGGCTCGCGAATTCACGTTATACACAAAGCTACGCCACACAGGCCGTGCTTTGATCATCAACCACAAGACTTTGCTTTTCAACAGAAGCCTTGATCAATTGCCACTTACGCATGCCACATTGGCAATTCACTCCATGCGACTGATGTCCATCGATATACAACCTCTGAGCTCGTATGTCTCAGAGAAGGGCGTTAAGCAAGAGAATAAATTCTCCGCCGCCAAACAGATGTATATTTAATAGAGATCAATCAACACAGAATAAAATCCAATGTCAGACACACAATCCATTTACAAGTTCGTTCTGGGTCTGAACGAAACCGGAGGCACTTTCCTCGCATATCCATCCATCTCCAGGTACGTCTGGACGATCACCAACTGATTCCCTCATCCTGGGTGTACAGCCCAATCAAGATCATCAGTAATCACCCAAACGATGTGAAGACTTCCGGTCTTCAACCGCCGTCTTCATCTTCGACATCTCGTCGAATCGATTATTCAGAATGGGTATAAACCCGGCCTTTCTGAATAACCCACGTATATGATAAACAAATGTTACCCAAACACAACGAACGCCTCATTCCAATTCAGAATATTCTTTTATTCACAAAATCACATTCTTAGGGAAATGTTCCCATTAATTTTATCAAAGATAAATTCTTCTAAATTTATCCTATAATCTTCCTTTGGATATCATTTCAAACTAGTCGGGATTAGCGAACCACACCGAAGTAATTATTTGTTTTATTTCCCAATCCCAACCTATATATCCCATGGAGCAAAACTGGGGATACTCCATTTCTAACACCACGGTGTTATCGGTAAAATTAATTACCATTTCACGTTCAAATCTAATTAAAGATTTAACTATCGCTTTGGAGCAAAACTGGTGATACTCCACTCTCGATCACTTTTCAGATTTGATAATTTAAATTATCAATTCACATTTTAATCTAATTAAAGATTCATTAAAACTCCACTTAGTTTTAATCTTTTCAGAAATCGATATCTTGCCTTTAACTGGGTTAAAGAACCAATGTTATCTAAAACACGATTCACGATAAACCCAAATCACATTTGATATTAAATACAAGGCTCTGAATAGAAAATATACCGGCTTATATTCAATATCAAATTCTGAAACCAACAAATATCGTATTTGAAATAACGATATAAAATATATCTTTCAAATTCCCATAACAATATCTGTATAGTCACGAAATCCAACATCGAAATATTCCGAAGATAATTTCGATTCAACTCCAGTCCAATTCACGTATTGGAAATTATCGATTATTTTCAAAAACACTTTCAAATTCAATTTATTTATTTCAAAAATAAATTGATTTTAATTCTAGTTCAAAGCTAGTTCATTTCGATAAAAATCTATTTTTATCCTTTCAAATATGGAGTTTTTCATCCCAGTTCTTTCCAATTCATATATTATGATTTTACACAAATTATAGATATTTTTAATAATTTTATCAAGGCCCGTACAGTCGATTTCCATCAACGGCCATCGAACTGCACTTACAGCGACCTTTTTCCAATTTTATTTGGACATAATTCCAAATCCAACCGTTAGATTTCAAATTTCTAATATTCATTTGAAAGCTCTTTTCGATACGAACCCAACGGTTCCGGTTTTAGGAGAATCTGACGGTCGGATCTCCCGCAACGTCCGTTTGAAATAAATGGTCGAAATTCACGAACTGCCGCGGCGCGGCGCGTTCTATTCAGGCCATTATATTATATATATAATATATATTTCGTCGATTTCTATTTAAAACGAATTTTATAAATCGTTTTAAATTCGTTTCAAAAGCAATTTCAACTTTCTTTTCAATTCAAATCAAAATTGAATTCTTCTTTATAAATTCGTTTTAAAATTCATTTCTATTCAATTCAAATTTCATTTCAATTTGAATTCATTTCAATTCGCTTTCAAATCAATTTGAATTCGTTTTCAATTCAATTCATTTCGAAATCGTTTTCAATTCAATTCATTTCGAAATCGTTTTCAATTCAATTCATTTCGAAATCGTTTTCAATTCAATTCATTTCGAAATCGTTTTCAATTCAATTCATTTCGAAATCGTTTTCAATTCAATTCATTTCGAAATCGTTTTCAATTCAATTCATTTCGAAATCGTTTTCAATTCAATTCATTTCCTATTCAATTCGAATCGAATTCATTTTCTATTCGATTCGAATTCATTTCAAATTGATTCAATAAAATTTCCATTTGAATCTTAATCTAATTCAATTTGAATTTCCTTTCAAAATATTAAATTTTGAAATCACTTTTCAATATTCATTATAAAACGAACAAAATCGATATAAACATCGTTCGCGTCAAAATAACGCATCTCTAATCAACACGGCTTTATATTTCAATAATTCGTTATTCTATTCAACAAATGAATATTTATCCCATTCAACACATGAATCTATATTTCTTTCAACACACGACTAATCTCAACACATGAGTACTGTCGACACATCACTATTTTTGTTATGTAAAATATTTTATAAAACTATGGTATCTATCGTTTGATTTTTAATTAGACTTCTACTGGGAAGTAGTTCTAATATTAAATATGATAAAGATGTAATTTATTTTATTCTAAATATTTCACTCAACACATGAACATCGTCAACACATGACTATTTTTATATTCAACACATGAATTTTCTTTTATAATATTTATTATTTTCCCGATTGGAATGAGGCCCAATCAATCACCATATAACGTTAATTATATGGATTCCATACAACACATGTATATAATAGCATTGATAAGCAATCAACCATCAACCAAAGTGCACTACACTGTATAAGCATCAAATATAGATATCTGACGCTTATAACAGTCCGTCAATCGACCGATCGACATATTTAATCAATCAGGATGAGTGAACATCAAATTTCATCCCAACACCCGTGTGGGGTTTCAAACAATCAAACACAGATTTTATTTGTGCAGTTGGGCGATGTGTAAAATTTATCGACCCAATCAATATCAGTCAAATCAGTGTATATAAACAAATCGGCCGATTTGTTTATAAATATTCATTTATCCACTTTCACGTTAAAAACTGTATTTTTAACGATAAAATATTTTATTTCAACACATGAATTTCTATTCATTTCATTTACACAATAAAAATGATATTTTTATTTTTCTAACATATTTTAGAAAATTTCGGCGGCATAACGGCACGATACTAGAAACGGGACGAGGCCTCGCCTTATCCCCGGTCTAGTGAAGGCCCACGCCATTCACACATCAATCAAATTCACCAAACAACCAAATTCAAATCAAATCATATAACTAAGCTATGCAACCAAACAAACAAGTCCATGGTCTGTGGACAATTGTGTCGGGTGCTACTAAGCACCGTCTGCATCCTAGTATATATATATATAAATAGAAATGAAATTGAAAGGTGAGAAATTCTCACCGATAGCTATCCAACTTCACGACAACTCTAATGCATGAAATCTTCACTGTTCTCGTCTCTTATCGCTTTCGTTGTCCGCTTTCACTACATATGTAAAAATCACATTTTTATATACTGATGTCTTTAAAATAAAAATCACATTTTTATTTATTTACTTTCAATTTAAAATCATATTTTTATAATCACTTCATATATTTAAAAATCGAATTTTTACTATGCTATTCAATATATAAAAATCATATTTCCTTACCGCTAATATATAGATAAAAATTCTATTTTTATAACGCTATTCTCTATATAAAGATTTCGCCTTTTCAAAAATATAGATTTCATCATTATAAAAATCATCACTTTACTTCAACGTATATAAAATAAAAATCAGATTTTTATTTCGCTACATATACAAAGATGATATTTTTATATTCTCTATCCTATAAAGATTATATTTTTAATACTTTAAAAATATAAAAATCATATTTTTAATATTTCTATATAGTAAAGATTATATTTTTAATACTTTAAAAATATAAAAATCATATTTTTATTACTTCTACTCAATAAAAATTCCGTCTTTTCTATTGAAAATCTAATTTTTCTTCTAATGAAAAATCGTAATTTTCTTTTATTAAAAATCTAAAAATTCAGTTTTAAAGTAATTAAAAAAAATCAGTTTAAAGTAATTAAAAAAAACAGTTTAATAAGCAAATAAAAATCATAAAACTTACTGTATAAATCGATGGAGGGGGGGTGCTGCCATCGCTCACCGGTCGGAGGAGGGGAGTGGGGCTCGCTGCCGGAGTTGGTGGTCTGAGGCAGGGGCGGAGGCTCCATGGTGGCGCTAGGGTTAGGGGAATCGGACGGGGAAATAAGAAAAAGGGGGAGGGTGGCTGCGGTTCTTCACGTCGAGGGAGGGGCTGTCGCGAGGAGAACTGGAGGAGGCGGGGTCAGGCGGCGCGATGGGGTGGCTCTCGTCGACGAGGTGGAGGCGTCTTCGATCGCGGTTTCGCCAGTTTTTTTCTTTTTTTTTTCTTTTCTCTGATAAAATTGATTTGTAAATAATAAAAGGGGGGAGGGGCCAGAACGAGATAAAAGGGGGGGGGAAAGAGTTTTATTTATTTTTTTATTTTTTTTATTATTTTTATTTAATTTAAAAAGTTGACTTTTACAAACGAACTCGAAACGAGGCCCACCGCCTGTCGTCCATAGCGTTTTACCCCCATTCCGAACACAATGGGATATGTATCGTAGGTTGATTCGACTGTTTGAATCAGTTTCCGTTGAATTTTCATTTAAATCCTTATATTGAATTTTAAACGTACATTTCAAATTACCGGGGTCACATACTAACTCTATAAATTCCATAAAAATATTTTCTAGCTTCGTATTGACAATACGGTCCTAACAAAAGTGGTTTCGTCGAAATCCGAGGTCGTTTGCAAAATGTCCATTTTTAAGGGCCTGAATTCCATAGCGACTATTCAGAATTTTCAACTGGACATATCTTTTGATTCTCGCTACGAAATTTCGATTTGTCGGATTCGTTGGAAAGGTATCATCAATTAGATCCTATTATTTTTGGTTTCACTAACATCCGGATTGTTTTGCACCCGGTACATTCAATTGAAGTTTGAAATCGAATTATCGAACTACCGCGCCATTTTCAATTCTATTTATAATTATTTATAAATATTTATATTCTAACGACGACGCGTATAATATATACGTTCGAATTATATTCAAATTAAATTTCACGTCGTTTTTATTTAAAATAATCTATTTTAAATATTCAAACTTCGCTAAAATTGCCAAAATAAAAATTTTAAACTGGCCCAGATTTTGCGGGTTATTACAATGGAGGGTCAGTTAATCACCAGAATTGTGATAACCCGGAAAATTCCCACCCTTTGAATCGACCATAAGCCACACAGGTCTGACCCAAAAAATGGAAATCTGCGGATACATCAACTTTGGGTATACAACACATTAAAACAAATAACAGAAGACTTTTATAACACCATAATAAATATTACATCAGAGTACATAATATATATCAGAATACATTGGTAATAAATACAGCAGAAGAATAAATTATAATAAATTTTATACATTGCAACGGAACTAATCTCAGTGGAAGGCTATCACATTTTGGCCACAGCTTCAGTCTTCAAACCAGGATCTTTCTTAATATATCTGCCAAATAAGCTACTCGACTGCCTGTGTGGAAAGAGGGCACCCGAGTTTGCAAAGTGAAACAAACTACAGGTCAGTCGTGGGACTGGTGTGAGAATTCTTTACTTAACTTATCTAATAAGAAGGCTAATCACAGGTCCACGCCGCTAACGCGGAACGGGTTTACTCCATTGAATTGCCAGTGCATAACTAAAGTAAATCATCAAATAACGCAATGCTTTTCAGAAAAATGAAACCATTATAAGACCCAAATCCCATCACACAATGCAACGCAAGCCGGAGGATAGGGTTTTACCTTATAATGATCAAAAGATGCTTGATACGTAAAAACGGTATTTGTGTGTATATATATTTATAAAATCATTTCAGAGTAAATGTATCAATCCTAGACGTCATAGCACCCCATCGTACTATGTCGCCATACTAGTTATACAGTCAAAACCGCAAGGGCGTATTGGAAATTGGGTTTCCATCAAGAGTCAAGGCTAGGGAAGAGATCCTTACCGATTTGAGACATTCTAGCAATGCCCCAGGATTGGTACTCTGTCCAACCCTTGGATCCTGCAGGGCCGGTCCACACTTACTTTTGTGGATTAGAAATGCCTGAACACACGTTCCCCGGTTCTAGTGAACCTACAATACGGCCGAGGGCGACCGCATAAATCCGAGGCCTCGCAAAAAAAATCCAACAACCACATAAGTAAATGTCTGGACTCCATACCATGACACCACTTCTAGCTAGAAAAAAAATGTGTGCACTCCCTGCGTTCCCTTCTCCCGTTTTAGACTCCACCGGGCTGTGAGGCTCGCGAAGTCACGATATACACAAAGCTATGCCTAAATAGGTTGTGCTTTGATCATCAACCACAAGGCCTGCTTTTCAACAAAGCCTTGATCATTTGCATCTTAGCATGCCACATTGTCAGACCCTACCATATTATTGATCATCTACCAATATATATATAATCTCTAAGCTCATACGTCTTAGAGAAGGGTGTTAAGTGGAGGATAAATTCTCTACCACCAAACAGAAATATATAATCAGTAGCGTTCAACAGTAGAAATGAATACAATGTCAGACACACAATCCACTTACAAGTCCGTTCTGGGTCTGAACGAAACCGGAGAAACCTGGGTGGTTCTCGTATATCCGGACAATCAACACATACATCCGGACGACTACCACAGAAATCCCTTCAGGGCAGCTACTCCTATCGGAGACCTCAGTAGCAATACATCCATCTGATGTGAAAACCGCCGGTCTTCAACACCGTCTTCATCTTCGACTCTTCATCGTCGTAATAAATATTCGAAATGGGAAAAACCCGGTCTTTTCGAATAATCAGCGTATTTTATAATTAAAAATCAAGTGCTAAAAGAACACATCCAACGCCTCGTTCCAATTCAAAATATTCTTTTAAATGGCATATTATTAGGGAAAGGTTCCCATTCATTTTACCAAAGATAAATTCTTTAAATTATTCTTTAATCTTCTTTCTAGAAATTCATTTAAAACTCCAATTTGGTTTTAAATATCGAAAATCAGTATTCAATGATTATTCCACTTTAAGAAATAAATCTTATCTTATTTAGGTTAAAGAACTAATGTCATTTAAAACATTTTTCACGATAAACCCAAATCCTACTCCATTAAATGTCGAATTTTCACAGAAATCAAATCAATATATATAATCGGTATAAATTTCTATATCGGACTATAAATATAAATGGAATAACGGCAAAGCCTTTTAAATTCCATATATATTAACGGTCTTCATTCATAGAATCTTATCTCAATTAATATTAAATCGAATTCCATTCCATTCAAATTTAATATATATAATCGGAAAACTTTTCTTTTGGAAAAACTCCTATTATATCTTAATAAAAGATTTATAAATTCCAAATCACATTTTCCTTGTCAATTGGGTTAAAGAACAAATGTCGTTTAAAAACATAATTCACAATAAACCCAGTTCACATTTCAACTTTATCCTGATTAATAAATATAATAGGAAACTCTAATAATCTTAATTAAAAGATCCTTTTCTCAACTGGGTTTAAGAATAGTGTTATTTAAGACACTATTCATGACAAACCAAAATTCAATTTCACTTTAATTCAATTCCGTTGATTTATTATACTAGTTAGTTAACGAGTTTACTTTGATAAAAATACATTTTTATCTTTTCAAATATGGGATTTTTCTATCCAAAATCTTTCTAAAGTATTTATTATGATTTTACATAATTTTTCCATATTTTTAAATTAGTTTTAAAACGATTCCAACTTTATTTTCAATTTTATATCAAAATTAAATATTCCTCTTCTTTATCATATCAGAATATTAATATTTCCAAAATATTAAATTTTATAAATCACTTTCTTTAAATATTCATTTTAAAATGAATAAGATTTATCGATAAACTCGTTCGGGTTAACAATGGCGTTGCTATTTAAAATAGATTTAATATACCAGTTCATTTTCTTATTCATTTATATTTATACTGGGCCAGACCTCTCACATTAAGCCTGCGACTTATGGATGCTGGATATGCCGGTTGGTTCCGGGCAGACTTATCCCATAAGTTGGGCTTAACCTCATGTCAAAAACCCAATTTGAATTCATGTACTTGGACCTCTCACATTAGGCCCAACATTTATGGCTGTTGGATATGCCGGTTGGGTCCGGGCAGACTTCAACCATAAATATGACCTAACCTCGTGTCCAAATACAATTTTTATTTATAATTGTAACAACCCGTATTTTTGAATAACATGTTATAACATAAATGGAGGCAGAATTAAACTGTAAAATCTGAATCAAGGGAAACGTGCTGTGCCATTGCGTTCGTCTCGGAAAAATACGCGAAATAGAGTCCGAGTTTTCGAAAATCGGAGTCCGTATGAAGAAGATATGGACGAACGAAGTTAGGCAGAAAAACCGAAAACAAGCCAGAATGCACTGGCGCACTTGTGAAGTGCGCCAGCACAAAAATACACTGGCGCACTTGGGAAGTGCGCTCGTGTCGAGCCAGAAACCTGCGCAGCTTTCTGGCTTGACCCTGGCTGGCTTGGTGCACCTGTTTTGGTTCTCTGGTCTGTTCTGCTGGCCTATGACGATTTTTGATGGTTTAGATCTAAACTAGGGTTAATCCTATGGCCTAAACTTCTATAAAAGGACCCCTAAAACTAGCCTAAATCACCATTATTCAATCCTACAACTAAACTACGTCAAATTTGTTCCTCTCATGGCCTCCACTCTCATGCTAAAATTCCTAAGTTTATTTCTATGAGAGATTTTGAGTTCATACAAGTGTATTCAAGCTTGTATGAGTGTTCTTAGTTTGCATTCAAGTCAAGTTGCAACATTTCTATTACAAAGCAAGGGTTTTTATTGATTTGGCTCAAGGGTTTTCATTTGGAGCTTGCATATTTGGGTTTTTGGGTGCTTGCATAAGGGCTTCGTCTCAATCTTTATAATAAATATTTATTTGTGTCTTCATAGCATTGTAAGCCCTTTTCTACTTTCTTTTTATTGAACTCTAAAGTTAAATGAATGATGCAAGTTTGGTTGATCATTATATGCAAGTTTGGTTGATCATTATATGCAAGTTTGGTTGATCATTATATGCAAGTTTGGTTGATCATTATGCAAGTTATGTATGACACATGTTATCATGTTATGCAAGTTTGGGTTGATCATTATACACATGTTATCATGTTATGCAAGTTAAACTTGAGTTTATGGCCTTAAAGCTTCAAGCTTTATGTTAAAGGTTGCATTTTGGCAACATGAAAGTTATCATATCCCTTATGATAACTTGCATGTGAGGCCAAATGCGAACTTCTAGCAACTTCTACATGTTATTTATCACCATGTATCACTCATATGCTAAGTTTGGTTTTATGCATGCTTTTGAAGCCTAATAATGCAATATGCGAGTATATGAACATATGTACATTTCATATGCCACCATGTTAAACTTGTGGCTTCAACACCTTTATGTCATGGTTATGCCAAGTTCCCTCTTTTGTCCTTTATGCGTTGTTGCGATTATGTAAACGATGGGATTACGTTGGGGTTGGGTAACATAATGACATGAACATGATTTTTGTAACATGACGTGATATGTTAACTTGTAATTATGTTTTGGAAACATAATGGACATGACACTTAGCAAATATGAGTGTGGCCAACTCGAGGTTGGGTTGAGTTTGTAGCATAAATCTATCCGGACCCACCCGGCTTAACTAGTGGCTACAAACAATAGGACCCAATGTGAGAAGTTGGTCATGTTGTGCACGAACCCGAGGTTAGACCAGGTTGTGGTGTAAAGATACCCGGACCCGCCCGGCTTAACTAGTAACCACAACAAGGTCTAATGTGAGAGGTTAAAGCACATTAAGTTAATGAATGCCTCTTGATTAGGGTTAAGTCATGGTCCACTTAATACTTAACCAATTTGGGCTTGATGGATTAATCGAGGTTAAGTCAGGAGCCTTGGGTACTCTTAACCGATTTAATCCACGTTTGGATCGGGTTAACCACATTTAACCCGTTGAGAAACCCTAGTTGCGTGGTCCTTTTCAGCAGTAACCTTCTAGATAGTATCATAAGACCCTAGGACTAGGCTAGGGTGGGGCACGATTACTGGGCTGATTGTAAGAGACCAAAAGAGACGGCTGAATGATGCCCCGGTTGTTCAGGCGGACCATGGTCGTGCACATTAAGTCCGGAGTTGAACACGGGCAACGGTAAGTTTGGACTGTGCATCATGGAATGGTGTCTGAGGGTTACACCGTAGGGCCAGATACACCCTAGGGTGGACCCTGCACAGTCAACTACATTACATGATTAAGCCGCATGACACTGACACTTGACGAGTTAGGCTTATAAGGAGCCGATCGACTAGACCGAGTAGTTGGACCTTGATTTAGGTCATCTCATGATGTTGGGCCAAGCTTGGGCCAAGGGATCAATTCTTGTTTTTACTTGACATGTTGGAATGCTAGTACACCCGTGGTGCAAAACTTACCCTTGATTATGCGATGTCACCTTTATCTATCTTGTTAGTTAATCATCATGCCATTATGTTGTTATCCTTATGTTCATCTCAGCTTCTCATTCCAGTTAACTTTACTAGTTCATAGACAGATAGTAGTAGGGCTTACTAGTCTTTTTGACTGACCTGTTTTCTTTCGCCTCTTTTCTTCCGTTCCCCCCCCCCCTCTCAGGTTCTCAGGGTGGGAACATTGGAGCTTAGCTTGGATCTTTACAGCTTGCTTACTGGGTTTGCTCATGTACGGTTTTGGACATTGAGCTAGCTATGGTTGATCACTTCATTTTGGGGATAGTACTTTATGTATTTCAGTTTTTCAGTTTATGCTTTTGTCTAGACTTTGTTTGTTGGAAAATAGTGATCAAGTGCTTTGTTGTAATATGACTATGGTTTTGAAATGCTAGTTTAATCCGCTGCTTTATTTACTCTGTTTTTACTTATATGTTCTGTCTTGTGATATATGCATGCATGTTTACCTTGTTTAAACGCCCCTCCAAAGCTAGTGTCCTTGCAAGAGTGGCGCTGGCGGAGGTGGGGTGTTACATTTTGTATCAGAGCATAAGGTTTACGAGATTTGAGAAAAAGTGTTTTTGAAACTTACCTTTTGAAAAACTATTTTCAAAACCAATTAAGTATTTTCCAAGAAAAGTCTAGTTATTTTAAAAAGGCTATTCCCCAAAAGCCATAGCACTATCCTTCGTTTCTTCGTTCTGAATCTATCTATCTTTTTCTTCGTTTCAGTATGTCTGATCTTAACCTTCCCGAGGGAGTGACCATTCCCGGATGGTTCTGGAGGTACTTGGAAGCTAGGGCCAACGATGTGGGCCCAGCAAATACCCCCAATATAACTGAAGTTCCTCCTCCTCCTCCTCCTCAGAATCCACAAGCGGATTTCGCAAAAGTTTGCAAGGACTTTAAGGCGATGGGTGGCAAGAATTCATTGGGACGGAGACTTTTGTGGAGGCACGAAATTGGTTGAAAGAAACCGAAGATCTTTTCGCTATCTTTGATGTGGAAGACCATAGAAAGGTTTTATTGGCGGCATGGTTATTAAAAGAAGAAGCTGCTTATTGGTGGGAGGTCACCAATGCTATGAGGCCTATAGAGACTTGGGCCGACTTTAGGACAAGATTTGGGCTTAAGTTTCTATCATCAGCTGAGGCGAATTTGCAATTGGAGAAATTTATATCTTTGAAGCAAGGGGATATGACAGTGAGGGAGTATGTGAATGAGTTTAACAGGCTCGCCCGATTCGGTTTGGACATGGTTAATACTCCCCAGAAGAAGGCTTTACGCTTTGCACGAGGGTTGAATGAGCCATTACAAGGTTTAGCCCTATCTCATATACCCATGGGGGCCACTTTTGAGGGACTAGTAGACATGGCATTGCTTCAAGGAGACGATAAGAATGGCAAGAAGGAAGTCAAGGCTAATGAGACTCAAGCCAAGAAGACAGACTCCAAGTGGGGAGGAAATCAGAGCAATCAGAACAACAAAAACAACAAGAACAACAAGGGCAACAAGGCCAAGGCAAAGGATCCAAGAAAATGCAACTACTGTCGGAATGTTGGGCACATAGCTAAAGACTGTAGGAAGAAGAAGGGGAAGACGGGCGGATGCTTTCATTGTGGAGAGACCGGACATTTTAGCAAGGATTGCCCCAAGAAGCAAGGGCAGAATCAGCGTGCACGACCTTCTGGAGGGCAAGTGCATGCTCTCAACGCTGCTCCAGTTCAGGATCGAGGTAGTATTTCTGTAGAAAGTCTTGTTTATATTTCTGATTATCCTGTTCGCACCTTATTTGATTCTGGCGCATCGCATAGTTTTATCTCTTCTGACATTGTTGAAAGTTTGCACCTAAGTACTAGCCTAGTTGAGGATCCCGTTTGTGTTTCAAATCCAATTGGGGGTTCCGCCCATCTGTCTATGATTTGTGTGGATTTGAAAATTTCTATCTTGGCCGTAGAATTCACGTGTAATGCTTATGTTCTCGGGTTCACGGGATATGGGTTGATCTTGGGCATGGATTGGTTGTCCAGTTATGGAGCCATTCTCGATTGTGAATATAGGGTGGTGAGGCTCATGACTCGCCTCGGTAATCCCCTAGAAATTTCTTGTAACCCTAGAGGTCCCGTCATGTTATGTTATCTTGAATCTCTCGACTCGTCCATCGATGATCTGCAATCTGTAAGGGTGGTCCGAGACTATCCTGATGTCTTTGGAGAAGTTAAGGGGTTACCCCCTAAACGAGAGATAGATTTCCGCATTTATCTAGTCGATAATGCCAAGCCAGTATCATTGCCCGTTAGGCACATGGCCCCTCGTGAGAGAAGGGAGCTCAGTAAGCAAATCAAGGAGTTGCTTGAGAAGAATTTTATTAGGCGAAGCATTTCTGAATGGGGTGCTCCGGTGGTATTCGCTACTAAGGCGGATGGTTCGCTTCGTCTATGTGTTGATTATCGAGAATTGAACAAGTTGACAAAGAAAAATAGGCACCCGTTACCGAGGATTGATGATCTCTTTGACCAGCTTGTAGGTGCTTCTGTTTTCTCTCAGCTCGATCTAGCCACCGGATTCCATCAGCTTAGAGTAGCTGAGGATAGTATTGATAAAACTACTTTTAGGACTCCAGATGGATTCTTTGAATGGCCTGTCATGCCATTCGGTTTGACTAATGCACCCGCCTACTTCGTAGACTTGATGAGTAGGGTGTTCAGGGAGTTCCTCAACAAGTTTGTTGTTGTCTTCGTGGATGATATTTTGATCTTCTCAAAGGATGAGGAAGAGCATGCTAGGCATCTGAAGGAAGTGATGGATACGCTTAGAGCACATCAGTTGAAAGCCAAGTTCTCCAAATGTCATTTCTGGAGAAGGGAAGTTCGGTTTCTTGGACATATAGTTTCTAAGCAAGGCATAGTGGTGGATCCCGCGAAAGTGGTTGTGGTTCAAGATTGGAAGACTCCTAGGAATGCAACCGAAGTAAGAAGCTTTCTCGGTCTGGTGGGCTACTATAGGAAGTTCATCAGGGACTTCGCTAAGATTTCGGCCCCTCTTACTAAGTTGACGAAGAAGAACTTAGTCTTTGCATGGGACTTGGAGTGTGAGCTTGCTTTTCAAAGGCTCAAGACAGCCCTTACCTCAGCTCCAGTTTTGGCATTACCCGATAGTGGTAAGATGTTTACCGTGTACACAGATGCATGTGGCACGGGGTTAGGTGCTGTTTTAATGCAAGAGGGAAGAGTGATATGTTATGGGGGTAGGCAACTTAAAGTTCATGAGAAGAACTATCCCACTCATGATTTGGAGTTAGCAGCAATCGTCCTTGCACTCAAATCCTGGCGCCACTATCTTCTAGGCGAAAGGTTTGAGTTGTATACAGATCACAAGTCACTCAAATACCTCTTCTCGCAAAAAGATATGAATCTAAGGCAGCAAAGGTGGATGGAATTCTTGGCATCTTATGACTTCGAGATAGCTTATACCCCTGGCAAGGGTAATGTTGTGGCGGATGCACTAAGCAAAAGGAGGTTGACTTTGAGCCCCTTGTTCATTGAGATGAAGAACTTAGAATTCTTGGCGACCTTTGATTTCATGACGACTGCTGAGTCGACGACGGGTTCATTAGCATCCCTTGAGCTCAGACCCACACTTCTTGATCAAATTGGGGCTTCGCAGAAGGAAGACCCGCAGATAGTCGAGGTCATGGATAAGTTGATTCGTGGTGAGACGTCTAGTCACCTTGCTAGATATACTATTTATGATAAAGGTTGGCTATGGCGTGATGGAAGGCTATGTGTTCCACAAGTAGGAGACTTGGTGCATAAGGTTCTTGAAGAAGCACATCACTCGAAGATGACTATACATCCGGGAGGAGATAAGATGTATAGAGATATGAAGCGTATTTTCTTTTGGGAAGGAATGAAGAAAGATGTGGCAGAGTATGTTTCAAAGTGCATGGTGTGCCAACAAGTGAAAGCCGAGTCAAAGAAACCAGGTGGGCTATTACATCCGTTGGAGGTCCCGCAATGGAAGTGGGAGAGTATTTCTATGGATTTTGTGGATGGATTGCCTAGGTCAAGAAAAGGGAATACGAGCATATGGGTCATAGTTGACAGACTTACGAAGAGTGCTCATTTCATCCCAGTAAAGAGCAAGAGGACCGCGTCAGGGCTGGCATCTATTTATCTTCGAGAGATAGTGCGGTTGCATGGAGTTCCTTCTAGCATAGTTAGCGATCGTGACCCAATTTTCACTAGCCAGTTCTGGAATAGTTTGCAAGGAGCGATGGGTACGCGATTGAATCTGAGTACAGCCTATCACCCCCAGACGGATGGCCAAACCGAAAGGGTGAATAGAGTGCTAGAAGATCTCTTGAGGCTTTGTGTTCTCGACTTCGGTGGTACTTGGTAAGACCACCTTCCTCTTGTAGAGTTTGCTTATAATAATAGTTATCAAGCCAGCATAGGGATGGCACCATTTGAAGCTTTGTATGGGAGGCCGTGTAGGTCACCATCTTGTTGGTGGGAGACAACAGATAGACTTATACTTGGGCCCGATATGATACGGGGTACATCCGAGAAAGTTGAATTAGTGAGAAGAAGGATGAAAGCGGCCCAAGATAGACAGAAATCCTATGCTGACAAGCGAAGGGCAGATTTGGAATTCGAAGTGGGAGACATGGTTTTCGTGAAGGTTTCTCCTTTGCATAATGTGGTACGTTTTGGAGCAGTTGGGAAGCTGGCACCAAGGTTCGTAGGACCCTTCCCTATCATAGAGAGAATTGGAAAGATGGCCTATAAGGTGGAATTGCCCGAAAAGCTAGCCGGAGTGCATAATGTCTTTCATGTCTCGCATCTCCGAAAGTGCCTTCATGAGTCGGCTGAGGTGGTTGAACCAAGCATTCTTGAAGACATTTTGAGAAAAGCTCCGATCCGTATCTTGGGAACAGAGAAACTAAGGAATCGAGAAGTCAAATTGGTGAAAGTTCAGTGGGGTGAAGCCGACGAAGATGCAACTTGGGAAACCGAGTAGAAGATGCGTGGGCTTTATCCATTTCTTTTTGAAGGTACATTCTCGATCTCTTACAATATCTTCCTTTTATCCGCGTTTATCCTTCTTATCTTATTATCTCGTTAAACTTGTCATGAGGACCTTAGGTAGAAACCCTTTGGATGAAACATGTATTTGAAACATGTTATGCTTGATGGTTGCA
The DNA here is from genome assembly GCA_030737875.1 of Allium sativum. NCBI lineage: Eukaryota > Viridiplantae > Streptophyta > Magnoliopsida > Asparagales > Amaryllidaceae > Allium > Allium sativum. The sequence continues at coordinate 631,628,755 of CM060909.1, forward strand.
AGTGGTTGCAAGTGTTTGCACGTGGATACTCGTGGCTGCATGATACACATTAGGCACTAAGATCGGCTCACACACTTTCATGTTGCACATGCATGAGTGCTTATACTTATTCATGGATGAAACTTGTTATGCTATCACATGGATGTTGCATATGGATGAATGTTATGTGCACTCATGTAGAGACTATGAGTTATGTTAGGAATTTGCATACATATGGACTCATTTCACTAACATACTTTGCATTGAGGTTTACTGTATCAGTAACCGCCTGATTTTTTGCATTAGATAAGTACATATACACACACCTTTGCATATGATCATACAGCATTTAGAATCCTTTTAGGACAATGACTGCACGTGGATGATGTTTTGAGTAGATGGATGATGGATGGTAGGATACGTTCTTCCTAACTTGGAGATTTCGGGGATGAAATCCTTTAAGGAGGGGAGAATGTAACAACCCGTATTTTTGAATAACATGTTATAACATAAATGGAGGCAGAATTAAACTGTAAAATATGAATCAAGGGAAACGGGCTGTGCCATTGCGTTCGTCTCGGAAAAATACGAGAAATAGAGTCCGAGTTTTCGAAAATCGGAGTCCGTATGAAGAAGATATGGACGAACGAAGTTAGGCAGAAAAACCGAAAACAAGCCAGAATGCACTGGCGCACTTGTGAAGTGCGCCAGCACAAAAATACACTGGCGCACTTGGGAAGTGCGCCCGTGTCGAGCCAGAAACCTGCGCAGCTTTCTGGCTTGACCCTGGCTGGCTTGGTGCACCTGTTTTGGTTCTCTGGTCTGTTCTGCTGGCTATGATGATTTTTGATGGTTTAGATCTAAACTAGGGTTAATCCTATGGCCTAAACTAACCTAAACTTCTATAAAAGGACCCCTAAACCTAGCCTAAATCACCATTATTCAATCCTACAACTAAACTACGTCAAATTTGTTCCTCTCATGGCCTCCACTCTCATGCTAAAATTCCTAAGTTTATTTCTATGAGAGATTTTGAGTTCATACAAGTGTATTCAAGCTTCTATGAGTGTTCTTAGTTTGCATTCAAGTCAAGTTGCAACATTTCTATTACAAAGCAAGGGTTTTTATTGATTTGGCTCAAGGGTTTTCATTTGGAGCTTGCATATTTGGGTTTTTGGGTGCTTGCATAAGGGCTTCGTCTCAATCTTTATAATAAATATTTATTTGTGTCTTCATAGCATTGTAAGCCCTTTTCTACTTTCTTTTTATTGAACTCTAAAGTTAAATGAATGATGCAAGTTTGGTTGATCATTATATGCAAGTTTGGTTGATCATTATTTGCAAGTTTGGTTGATCATTATATGCAAGTTTGGTTGATCATTATATGCAAGTTTGGTTGATCATTATATGCAAGTTTGGTTGATCATTATGCAAGTTATGTATGACACATGTTATCATGTTATGCAAGTTTGGGTTGATCATTATACACATGTTATCATGTTATGCAAGTTAAACTTGAGTTTATGGCCTTAAAGCTTCAAGCTTTATGTTAAAGGTTGCATTTTGGCAACATGAAAGTTATCATATCCCTTATGATAACTTGCATGTGAGGCCAAATGCGAACTTCTAGCAACTTCTACATGTTATTTATCACCATGTATCACTCATATGCTAAGTTTGGTTTTATGCATGCTTTTGAAGCCTAATAATGCAATATGCGAGTATATGAACATATGTACATTTCATATGCCACCATGTTAAACTTGTGGCTTCAACACCTTTATGTCATGGTTATGCCAAGTTCCCTCTTTTGTCCTTTATGCGTTGTTGCGATTATGTAAACGATGGGATTACGTTGGGGTTGGGTAACATAATGACATGAACATGATTTTTGTAACATGACGTGATATGTTAACTTGTAATTATGTTTTGGAAACATAATGGACATGACACTTAGCAAATATGAGTGTGGCCAACTCGAGGTTGGGTTGAGTTTGTAGCATAAATCTACCCGGACCCGCCCGGCTTAAGTAGTGGCTACAAACAATAGGACCCAATGTGAGAAGTTGGTCATGTTGTGCACGAACCCGAGGTTAGACCAGGTTGTGGTGTAAAGCTACCCGGACCCGCCCGGCTTAACTAGTAACCACAACAAGATCTAATGTGAGAGGTTAAAGCACATTAAGTTAATGAATGCCTCCTAATTAGGGTTAAGTCATGGTCCACTTAATACTTAACCAATTTGGGCTTGATGGATTAATCGAGGTTAAGTCAGGAGCCTTGGGTACTCTTAACCGATTTAATCCACGTTTGGATCGGGTTAACCACATTTAACCCGTTGAGAAACCCTAGTTGCGTGGTCCTTTTCAGCAGTATCCTTCTAGATAGTATCATAAGACCCTAGGACTAGGCTAGGGTGGGGCACGATTACTGGGCTGATTGTAAGAGACCAAAAGAGACGGCTGAATGATGCCCCGGTTGTTCAGGCGGACCATGGTCGTGCACATTAAGTCCGGAGTTGAACACGGGCAACGGTAGGTTTGGACTGTGCATCATGGAATGGTGTCTGAGGGTTACACCGTAGGGCCAGATACACCCTAGGGTGGACCCTGCACAGTCAACTACATTACATGATTAAGCTGCATGACACCGACACTTGACGAGTTAGGCTTACAGGGAGCCGATCGACTAGACCGAGTAGTTGGACCTTGATTTAGGTCATCTCATGATGTTGGGCCAAGCTTGGGCCAAGGGATCAATTCTTGTTTTTACTTGACATGTTGGAATGCTAGTACACCCGTGGTGCAAAACTTAACCTTGATTATGCGATGTCACCTTTATCTATCTTGTTAGTTAATCATCATGCCAGTATGTTGTTATCCTTATGTTCATCTCAGCTTCTCATGCCAGTTAACTTTACTAGTTCATAGACAGATAGTAGTAGGGCTTACCAGTCTTTTTGACTGACCTGTTTTTTTTTTCGCCTCTTTTCTTCCGTCCCCCCCCCCCTCAGGTTCTCAGGGTGGGAACATTGGAGCTTAGCTTGGATCTTTACAGCTTGCTTACTGGGTTTGCTCATGTACGGTTTTGGACATTGAGCTAGCTATGGTTTATCACTTCATTTTGGGGATAGTACTTTATGTATTTCAGTTTTTCAGTTTATGCTTTTGTCTAGACTTTGTTTGTTGGAAAATAGTGATCAAGTGCTTTGTTGTAATATGACTATGGTTTTGAAATGCTAGTTTAATCCGCTGCTTTATTTACTCTGTTTTTACTTATATGTTTTGTCTTGTGATATCTGCATGCATGTTTACCTTGTTTAAACGCCCCTCCAAAGCTAGTGTCCTTGCAAGAGTGGCACTGGCGGAGGTGGGGTGTTACAATAATTATAATTATTTCTTGAAAATATTATTTTAAAATGTTCTATATTTTAAAATCTCTAACTTCTAAAATAACCTATATTTCAGAATATAACTTAATATTTACCTTTCCAAAATAAACCTTGACTCTTCATATTATCATAATATTAGTTATTCCAAAAATTGTGATATCAAAAATTACCATTCCAACTTTAAACGTAATCAGTCTATATCAATCCATTTATGTTAGGTATTGAAACCAAATCTTCTGCATTTAACGTTAACATAAAAACGAAATCTTTTAAATTCAATTTTCTTATTATAATTGGAATGTAATTTTACCAATTCTAATAATTCATTATAACTTTCCAAATGATAAAGATATAGTCTTCTTAATTCAAGCGTCAATTTATTCCATTAATTTAGTAATAAATGAAAATTATTCCTTTCATTTAAAATTGGAATGAGGCCCACACCATTTCCATATAATTCAATTATACAGAAATCATACATTTATTTCACATCAATTTTCAAACATCAACAACCAAAGTGCATTTCTAATTAACCACAAGGGTGACGTGTATTCAATATCAGCCCTTGACCCATGTGGGGTTTCAACCAACACAATTCGAGTAATAGAAAATAAACTGTGCTTCTGGACGACGTGTGAAAATTGATCGTCCAGTCACATAAACAAGCCAGGTTGCTTGTAAATGGCGGTGTATACAAGTGCTCAACTAGAAACCTAAATAATATGCACAATTTAACAATGTTCACATAATAGGTGTAACGGTTTTTAATTTCATTCTTTTTTAATGAAACAATTTCAAAATAAAACATACTCTTTTGTACCGTTTACATCTTAATGTAAACAATTCATCTTTAAATATTTCCATTTAAATCAATTCATAAATAAAGGACAAACTTTATTCATTTTGATCTTTTTTTTTAAATAAAGAATAAAATTTTATTCATTTTAGTCCCTTTAAAATAAAGAATAAAACTTTATTTAATTTAGTCCTTTTTGGATAAAGAACAAATCCTTTATTCGTTTAAGTCCTTTGAAAAAAACAAACCTTTTATTCATACCTTTTATTAAAAATAAAAGTTTAACCAAACTCCATATTTAATCCAAAATAAAAATCAAGACTTTATTTATTTTAAAATAAAAACCACAACTTTATTCATTTTAAAATAATCATGACGTTATAGGTCAAGTGTAATTATGGCGCAGTTTTCCTGAAATTTTGAATTACACAACGCGAACTACATGTGCCTGAAACGTTGAATTAATATTTTATATTCGAAAATATAATTATAAACCATTTCAAAAACATAATTTTATTTCAAAATTTTGTATTAAATAAAGATATCATCTTTATTTTTCAAAAATAATGATAAAACCAATATTTTGTTCTTTTTGTCCAAAAAAAAGGCCATTTTGCATAAAAACCCAAACTTTGCCATAAATCAATTTAAAATATTATTTTTATCAAAAATCAATATTTTAATTAAAGATTCATTTCCATGTAGTCCAATAAAAATGAAATATTTATTTAGTACAACGATTGTGCACAAAATTCATGTTTTCATGTAAAACATGAAAAAAATGAGATTTTGGTGCAAAATCTCCAAACCAAATAAAATCCACTTTCATGAACAACAATAAAAATTATAATTTTTTTTATTGAAATATAAGTTTTCATGAAATTTAATAAGTAAAGAATGAATCTTTAATTTGCGCATAAACATCAATCTCCATTGATTAAGCCAAATCACATCAACAATGTATGCAACAACAATTTGACAATAATAACCCAAACAACAATCACCAATTTCAATCATACATCGCCAATTCATTTTTGTGTACATACAAACATCAATAACACAAGGCAAGAAATAATTAAATTAAAAGATTATTAAAAAAAAAATATAATCTCACCGTTTCATCTCTGGTCTATTTCATTGTGTAGATCCGGTCGAAGCGAATCCAATGCATCTAAAATCATCTGATTTCGTTTTTTGTTTAACCTTAACCCAAAATTTAGGCCATCTTCTTCTTCGTTCTGATTTCCAGGAAGACACACACAAAAATTCCACCAATCTTCATCATTGTTGCACCAAATGCCGTTCCCTTGAGACCCATCCGCCGTCATGACGACGAAGCCCATACACTAACCACCACCGCCGATTTGCCTCTGACTTCAACGCCTTAGAGCGCGAGATCCTCTCAATCCGCTAATCATAATTCAATCATGACCGTTGATGTTGGAGGTCATGTCATGCTCTTTGATTTTCCATTTATTTATTTATTTATTTTTGAGTTGATGAATTCTTTGAGTAGATTAGGAGAGAAAGAAAGAAAAATGGAGAAAGGGAGAGTGTAGCCATAGATTTTAGAAACGGTGGCCGCTTTATTTATGAAATTAGGGTTAAGGAAGTGAAAGGATATTATATAGTGGAAGAAATTATTATTTTTATTCCTTTTAATTAATATATTTATTTATTTATTTATGATGTCTGCAGATTGTAAATATAAAGAGAATAGAGAATAACAACAAAAAAGGGGGGTGGAATAAAGGGAATAGTTTTATATCTAAAAATGAATTTGATTGATCATTAGAATAGGAGAGAGAGTAGAGAATAAATGCGCCAGTTATTTCCCCCAAATGCCTCTTTGTATTTATAAACAAATTAAATGCTTGCCCTTTTTTTCTAATTGTTTAAGTTATGCAACTTTTTAAATTTCAAAACATGCAATATTAAATATCATAATTTAAGGAACCTATTTAGTTGCAAGAAAGAATAAGAGAAAGAGAAATAGATATATACATATAGTTGATTTAAAGGAAAGAAAAAGAAAAAAACAAAATGTTGGAAAACTGAACAGAAAAAAAAGAGAAAGAGAAAGTAAGAATGTAATTAATGCACAGTTTATTGTCTCCAAAAGTTATTGAATGGGAAACGTTACTTTATAATAAAGAAGAAGCTGCATGAGATAGAAATGGAAAAGAAAAGAAAAGGAGAAGAAGGAAATATGGTAAATATACAGGAAGGGACAAATAAAATGAATGCATCATTTATTGTTTAATGACGACTATAAGAATGTTATGTGTTTAATTTTTTTTTTTTTTTTTTTTTTTTACACATATGTATATAGTTTGATCATCCACAAAACTGCGTTAGTTAAGAAACACACATTTAAATGCACCATACATATACATGTAGAATGTAATTAATTTTTATTTATCTATTTAATGTATTAAACGAAAGCCTTTCGCTTCCTTTTTTTATTAAATGCACACATGGATATACTATACAAAATAATTTTCATTTAAAACGGATGCATATGAAAGGAAGACAGTTATCAAAGAAATAAAAAAGAAAAGATATGTAAACATGCAGATGCATGAATGTAGAAATAAAAGAGAAAAGAAATTTAAACATGCTGATGCATGAATGTAGAAATAAAAAGAGAAAAGAGATTTTAAATATGCAGATGCATGAATGTAGGAATAAAAGGAAAAAGAAGTGTAGACATGCAGATGCATCAATGTAGAAATAAAGGAGAGAGGAAATGTAAACATGCTGATGCATGAATGTAGGAATAAAAGAAAAGGAAATGTAAACAAAATGAGGTGCACGTAAATGTTAATATTACCCATTTCCTACTGTAAATTTTTTTTTCATCATTATTATTATTTATTAAATATTTTAATTTAATAACGGAATTTTTTTTTCATTCATTCATACGTCGCAGCGTCGACGAAACTAAATATTTCGCTGTTACTATTTAAAATAAACTATTTTAAATATTAAAAACCCACTAAAATAATTGAAATAAAAATTTTAAATTCGGCCCAAAATTCCGGGTTGTTACAATCTCCCCCACTTAAAAATTTTCATCCTCGAAAAGGAACAAAGCTAAGAGTTGTTTAATTTATCAATTCAGTTTTTATTGTTTTATCATTTGGTTTTAATAATTTTATTAATTGATTATCCTTTCAAATATATATAGTTTTTATATATTCAAAAGTTATAAAATCGGATTATATATATAATCACAAATACGTTAATTATAGACTTGGCACTCTCAACTCATTCTAGGGTATTACTAGCCCCATCTCTAATGAGTTTTCTCATTCTAGGATACTACTGATCCTATCTCTAATGAGTATTCTTATTGGATATTACAAATCCAATCTCTGATGAGTCTTCTGTTAAGTTCTAACGAGTTGTACCCCAAAGATTTGAGCTAAGCAGAGCTCTGATACCAACTGTGATAACCCGGAAAATTCCCACCCTTTGAATCGACCATAAGCCACACAGGTCTGACCCAAAGAATGGAAATCTGCTGATACATCAACTTTGGGTATACAACACATTAAAACAAATAATAGAAGACTTTTATAACACCATAATAAATATTACATCAGAGTACAGAATATATATCAGAATACATTGGTAATAAATACAGCGGAAGAATAAATTACAATAAATTTTATACATTGCAACGGAACTAATCTCAGTGGAAGGCTATCACATTTTGGCCACAGCTTCAGTCTTTAAACCAGGATCTTTCTTAATATATTTGCCAAATAAGCTACTCGACTGCCCGTGTGGAAAGAGGGCACCTGAGTTTGCAAAGTGAAACAAACTACAGGTCAGTCGTGGGACTGGTGTGAGAATTCTTTACTTAACTTATCTAATAAGAAGGCTAATCACAGGTCCACGCCGCTAACGCGGAACGAGTTTACTCCATTGAATTGCCAGTGCATAACTAAAGTAAATCGTCAAATAACGCAATGCTTTTCAGAAAAATGAAACCATTATAAGACCCAAATCCCATCACATAATGCAACGCAAGCCGGAGGATAGGGTTTTACCTTATAATGATCAAAAGATGCTTGATACGTAAAAACGGTATTGGTGTGTATATATATTTATAAAAACATTTCAGAGTAAATGTATCAATCCTAGACGGCATAGTACCCCATCCTACTATGTCGCCATACTAGTTATACAGTCACAACCGCAAGGGCGTATTGGAAATTGGGTTTCCATCAAGAGTCAAGGCTAGGGAGGAGATCCTTACCGATTCGAGACATTCTAGCAATGCCCCAGGATTGGTACTCTGTCCAACCCTTGGATCCTGCAGGGCCGGTCCACACTTACTTTTGTGGATTAGAAATGCCTGAACACACGTTCCCCGGTTCTAGTGAACCTACAATACGGCCGAGGGCGACCGCATAAATCCGAGGCCTCGCAAAAAAAAATCCAACAACCACATAAGTAAATGTCTAGGCTCCATACAATGACACCACTTATAGCTAGAAAAAAAACGTGTGCACTCCCTGCGTTCCCTTCTTCCGTTTTAGACTCCACCGGGCTGTGAGGCTCGCGAAGTCACGATATACACAAAGCTATGCCTAAATAGGCTGTGCTTTGATCATCAACCACAAGGCCTGCTTTCCAACAAAGCCTTGATCATTTGCATCTTAGCATGCCACATTGTCAGACCCTACCATATTATTGATCATCTACCAATATATATATATAACCTCTAAGCTCATAGGTCTTAGAGAAGGGTGTTAAGTGGAGGATAAATTCTCTACCACCAAACAGAAATATATAATCAGTAACGTTCAACAGTGGAAATGAATACAATGTCAGACACAAAATCCACTTACAAGTCCGTTCTAGGTCTGAACGAAACCGGAGAAACCTGGGTGGTTCTCGTATATCTGGACAATCAACACATACGTCCGGACGACTACCACAGAAATCCCTTCAGGGCAGCTACTCCTATCAGAGACCTCAGTAGCAGCACATCCATCCGATGTGAAAACCGCCGGTCTTCAACACCGTCTTCATCTTCGACTCTTCATCGTCGTAATAAATATTCGGAATGGGTAAAACCCGGTCTTTCCGAATAATCAGCGTGTTTTATAATTAAAAATCAAGTGCTAAAAGAACACATCCAACGCCTCGTTCCAATTCAGAATATTCTTTTAAATGGCATATTATTAGGGAAAGGTTCCCATTCATTTTACCAAAGATAAATTCTTTAAATTATTCTTCAATCTTCTTTCTAGAAATTCATTTAAAACTCCAATTTGGTTTTAAATATCGAAAATCAGTATTCAATGATTATTCCACTTTAAGAAATAAATCTTATCTTATTTAGGTTAAAGAACTAATGTCATTTAAAACATTTTTCACGATAAACCCAAATCCTACTCCATTAAATGTGGAATTTTCACACAAATCAAATCAATATATATAATCGGTATAAATTTCTATATCGAACTATAAATATAAATGGAATAACGGCAAAGCCTTTTAAATTCCATATATATTAACGGTCTTCATTCATAGAATCTTATCTTAATTAATATTAAATCGAATTCCATTCCATTCCAATTTAATATATATAATCGGAAAACTTTTCTTTTGGAAAAACTCCTATTATATCTTAATAAAAGATTTATAAATTCCAAATCACATTTTCCCTGTCAATTGGGTTAAAGAACAAATGTCGTTTAAAAACATAGTTCACAATAAACCCAATTCACATTTCAACTTTATCCTGATTAATAAATATAATAGTAAACTCTAATAATCTTAATTAAAAGATCCTTTTCTCAACTGGGTTTAAGAATAGTGTTATTTAAGACACTATTCATGACAAACCAAAATTCAATTTCACTTTAATTCAATTCCGTTGATTTATTATACTAGTTAGTTAACGAGTTTACTTTGATAAAAATACATTTTTATCTTTTCAAATATGGGATTTTTCTATCCAAAATCTTTCTAAAGTATTTATTATGATTTTACATAATTTTTCCATATTTATAAAATAGTTTTAAAATGATTCCAACTTTATTTTCAATTTTATATCAAAATTGAATATTCCTCTTCTTTATCATATCAGAATATTAATATTTCCAAAATATTAAATTTTATAAATCACTTTCTTTAAATATTCATTTTAAAATGAATAAGATTTATCGATAAACTCGTTCGGGTTAACAATTGCGTTGCTATTTAAAACAGATTTAATATATCAGTTCATTTTCTTATTCATTTATATTTATACTGGGCCAGGCCTCTCACATTAAGCCTGCGACTTATGGATGCTGGATATGCCGTTTGGTTCCGGGCAGACTTATCCCATAAGTTGGGCTTAACCTCGTGTCAAAAACCCAATTTGAATTCATGTACTTGGACCTCTCACATTAGGCCCAACATTTATGGCTACTGGATATGCCGGTTGGGTCCGGGCAGACTTCCACCATAAATATGACCTAACCTCATGTCCAAATACAATTTTTATTTATAATTATAATTATTTCTTAAAAATATTATTTTAAAATATTCTATATTTTAAAATCTCTAACTTCTAAAATAACCTATATTTCAGAATATAACTTAATATTTACCTTTCCAAAATAAACCTTGACTCTTCATATTATCATAATATTAGTTATTCCAAAAATTGTGATATCAAAAATTACCATTCCAACTTTAAACGTAATCAGTCTATATCAATCCATTTATGATAGGTATTGAAACCAAATCTTCTGCATTTAATGTTAACATAAAAACGGAATCTTTTAAATTCAATTTTCTTATTATAATTGGAATGTAATTTTACCAATTCTAATAATTCATTATAACTTTCCAAATGATAAAGATATAGTCTTCTTAATTCAAGCGTCAATTTATTCCATTAATTTAGTAATAAATGAAAATTATTCCTTTCATTTAAAATTGGAATGAGGCCCACACCATTTCCATATAATTCAATTATACGGAAATCATACATTTATTTCATATCAATTTTCAAACATCAACAACCAAAGTGCATTTCTAATTAACCACAAGGGTAACGTGTATTCAATATCAGCCCTTGACCCATGTGGGGTTTCAACCAACACAATTCGAGTAATAGAAAATAAACTGTGCTTTTGGATGACGTGTGAAAATTGATTGTCCAGTCACATAAACAAGCCAGGTCGCTTCTAAATGGCGGTGTATACAAGTGCTCAACTAGAAACCTAAATAATATGCACAATTTAACAATGTTCACATAATAGGTGTAAAGGTTTTTAATTTCATTCTTTTTTAATGAAACAATTTCAAAATAAAACATACTCTTTTGTACCGTTTCATCTTAATGTAAACAATTCATCTTTAAATATTTCCATTTAAATCAATTCATAAATAAAGGACAAACTTTATTCATTTTGATCTTTTTTTTAAATAAAGAATAAAATTTTATTCATTTTAGTCCCTTTAAAATAAAGAATAAAACTTTATTTAATTTAGTCCTTTTTGGATAAAGAACAAATCCTTTATTCGTTTAAGTCCTTTAAAAAAAACAAACCTTTTATTCATACCTTTTGTTAAAAATAAAAGTTTAACCAAACTCCATCTTTAATCCAAAATAAAAATCAAGACTTTATTTATTTTAAAATAAAAACCACAACTTTATTCATTTTAAAATAATTATGACGTTATAGGTCAAGTGTAATTATGGCGCTGTTTTCCTGAAATTTTGAATTACACAACGCGAACTGCATGTGCCTGAAACGTTGAATTAATATTTTATATTCGAAAATATAATTATAAACCATTTCAAAAACATAATTTTATTTTAAAATTTCGTATTAAATAAAGATATCATCTTTATTTTTCAAAAAGAATGATAAAACCAATATTTTGTTCTTTTTGTCCAAAAAAAAGGCCATTTTGCATAAAAACCCAAACTTTGCCATAAATCAATTTAAAATATTATTTTTATCAAAAATCAATATTTTAATTAAAGATTCATTTCCATGTAGTCCAATAAAAATGAAATATTTATTTTGTACAACGATTGTGCACAAAATTCATGTTTTCATGTAAAACATGAAAAAATGAGATTTTGGTGCAAAATCTCCAAACCAAATAAAATCCACTTTCATGAACAACAATAAAAATTATAATTTTTTTTGTTGAAATATAAGTTTTCATTAAATTTAATAAGTAAAGAATGAATCTTTAATTTGCGCATAAACATCAATCTCCATTGATTAAGCCAAATCACATCAACAACGTATGCAACAACAATTTGACAATAATAACCCAAACAACAATCACCAATTTCAATCATACATCGCCAATTCATTTTTGTGTACATACAAACATCAATTACACAAGGCAAGAAATAATTAAATTAAAAGATTATAAAAAAAAAATAATCTCACCGTTTCATCTCTGGTCTATTTCATTGTGTAGATCCGGTCGAAGCGAATCCAGTGCATCTAAAATCATCTGATTTCGTTTTTTGTTTAACCTTAACCCAAAATTTAGGCCATCTTCTTCTTCGTTCTGATTTCCCGGAAGACACACACAAAATTCCACCAATCTTCATCATTGCTGCACCAAAAGCCGTTCCCCTGAGACCCATCCGCCGTCATGACGACGAACCCCATACACTAACCACCACCGCCGATTTGCCTCTGACTTCAGCGCCTTAGAGCGCGAGATCCTCTCATCATAATTCAATCATGACCGTTGATGTTGGAGGTCATGTCATGCTCTTCGATTTTCCATTTATTTATTTATTTTTGAGTTGATGAATTCTTTGAGTAGATTAGGAGAGAAAGAAAGAAAAAAGGAGAAAGGGAGAGTGTAGCCATAGATTTTAGAAACGGTGGCTGATTTATTTATGAAATTAGGGTTAAGGAAGTGAAAGGATATTATATAGTGGAGGAAATTATTATTTTTATTCCTTTTAATTAATATTTTTATTTATTTATTTATGATGTCTGCAGATTGTATATAAAGAGAATAGAGAATAACAACAAAAAAGGGGGTGGAATAAAGGGAATAGTTTTATATCTAAAAATGAATTTAATTGATCATTAGAAGAGGAGAGAGAGTAGAGAATAAATGCGCTAGTTATTTCCCCCAAATGCCTCTTTGTATTTATAAACAAATTAAATGCTTGCCCTTTTTTTCTAATTGTTTAAGTTAAGCAACTTTTTAAATTTCAAAACATGCAATATTAAATACCATAATTTAAGGAACCTATTTAGTTGCAAGAAAGAATAAGAGAAATAGATATATACATATAGTTGATTTAAAGGAAAGAAAAAGAAAAAAAACAAAATGTTGGAAAACTGAACAGAAAAAAAAAGAGAAAGAGAAAGTAAGAAGTTAATTAATGCACAGTTTATTGTCTCCAAAAGTTATTGAATGGGAAACGTTACTTTATAATAAAGAAGAAGCTGCATGAGATAGAAATGGAAAAGAAAAGAAAAGGAGAACAAGGAAATATGGTAAATATACAGGAAGGGACAAATAAAATGAATGCATCGTTTATTGTTTAATGACGACTATAAGAAAGTTATGTGTTTTTTTTTTACACATATGTATATAGTTTGATCATCCACAAAACTGCATTAGTTAAGAAACACACATTTAAATGCACCATACATATACATGTAGAATGTAATTAATTATTATTTATCTATTTAATGTATTAAACGAAAGCCTTTCGCTACCTTTTTTTTATTAAATGCACACATGGATATACTATACAAAATAATTTTCATTTAAAACAGATGCATATGAAAGGAAGACAGTTATCAAAGAAATAAAAAAGAAAAGATATGTAAACATGCAGATGCATGAATGTAGAAATAAAAGAGAAAAGAAATTTAAACATGCTGATGCATGAATGTAGAAATAAAAAGATAAAAGAGATTTTAAATATGCAGATGCATGAATGTAGGAATAAAAGGAAAAAGAAGTGTAGACATGCAGATGCATCAACGTAGAAATAAAAGAGAGAGGAAATGTAAACATGCTGATGCATGAATGTAGGAATAAAAGAAAAAGAAATGTAAATAAAATGAGGTGCATGTAAATGTTAATAATACCCATTTCCTATTGTAAATTTTTTTTTTCATCATTATTATTATTTATTAAATATTTTAATTTAATAACGGAATTTTTTTTCTTTTCATTCATTCATACGTCTCAGCGTCGATGAAACTAAATATTTCGCCGTTACTATTTAAAATAAACTATTTTAAATATTAAAAACCCACTAAAATAATTGAAATAAAAATTTTAAATTCGGTCCAAAATTCCGGGTTGTTACAAGAATACTGGTCGACGGAATGGTATGGTGTTAGTACCTGTTGGTGCTAATGGTACAGTAATTGAAGATGGTGGTCGGTTGGATATTGATGTGGGAATATTGGGTTCTGTACTGTGCGGTCTCTCTTTTTCATGCGATAGGGATCTTTGTTCAGGATTGATCAATATGTTGGGCGTTAGTCTTCGTTCTGTGTTTTTGAGGCCGTGTTATGGTTTGACTTCATGGGGGTATGATATGTCTCGAACCGGGTTTGACCCTGATGTTGACCTAGTACTACAGTCAGTATTGGAATGCGAGTTCCTAGTGATTCTCCGAGTAGTGACGTGTCCAATGCTTCATCCAGGAGGAGGAGACGTAGGAGAGGGGTGCCCTGTTCGGGATTGATTCGGCGTAGTGCAAGGATCAGATATGGTTCCTCGTTAGCTCGAGGTAAGTTCCCGTCTCCAAATGCTGCTAGTAGTAGTAGTTTGGATTTGGGCTCAGGTATAACTCCAGTTTTTGGTAGCGATTATACTCCTTTCGCTTTGGGTAGTCTTACTACTAGTCAGTTATTTCAGCTTGCCAATGATACTGCTTTTATTTTTTCTGATATTGATGTTGATGCTGAGTACATTAGCAGTAGGGAATTAGAGCGAGTTTCTTTATTAAGTAGATGAGGATAGTTAGTTGGAATGTTAGGGGTTTAAATGAACCTAAAAAATGTGCTAAAGTTAGAACTTTTTTTAGAGAGAATCACATTGATATTATTCTGTTACAAGAAACTAAAATTGAGTTTCCTGACTTTAGGTTTTATTTAAGATTAGGAGGGTCTACCTTTCGTAATTGGCTTTGTCTACCGTCAATTGGTACTGCCGGTGGACTCATGATTGGTTGGAAAGAGAGCCAATATAGACTTGTACATGAATCTATTAAGATTCATTCCTTACACGTTACTTTAGCTTCCCTCCTTGATAATTCTGTCCTGTGCATTTCTAACGTGTACGGTCCTCACACTAAGATAGAGAGGAGAATTTTATGGGAAGAAGTTTCAAATTTCAGTAATCAATCCCCAAATCTTTGGATAGTAGGAGGGGACTATAATGTTACTAGGTTTCTAGGTGAGAGATCTCCCCGAGAAGGTGATTTCTCTGATATGGAGGAATTCAATGACTTTATTTTAAACAATAATTTGATAGAGATTTCTATGGATAACAGATTATTTACTTGGTCGAATGTTCGTGATAGCCCTTTTTTTGCCTTATTAGATAGATTCTTTATTAACTCTGAGATAGATGATAGATTCTCGATTTGTAGAGTCAAGGGCTTACCTTTTTTACACTCTGATCATTGCCCAATAATCCTCACATGTGATTCGAATATATCTATCAGTAACAGTTTTAAATTTGAGAAGATGTGTTTACTTGACTCTAGTTTTACTAATCTGGTTTCGGTTAAGTGGAAGTCCTTGTCTTATCTTAATAATTTATATAGGGGAAATAGTGCTAAGATTTTTGTTGCAAAGTTAGGTAAACTGAGATTCTTCCTTAAGCGTTGGAATAAATTTGTTTTTGGTAGCGTAAGATTTAAGAAGAATAAGATTATGTGTGGCTTATTAGATTTAGATAAAATTAGTGAGTCTAGGATTCTTAATTCCACTGAGAAGGATAAATATTGTACCCTTAGACAAGATCTCAAACAGATTTTAGAAAAAGAAGAGGTCATGTGGAGACAAAGGTCTCATATACAATGGATTAAGGAAGGGGATAACAACACTTAATTTTTTTCATAGTGTGGCGAATAAGAGGAGACGTGATAATATGATTCATTCTATTATTGTGAATAATGTTGAATTGAATGTACAAAAGGATTTAAATGAAGCTTTTACCAGTTACTATAAGTAGATTTTTGGATCTAAGATTAAGAAGAGAATTAACGTTAGATGGAATGAGTTATATCCATATGAAAATAGGTTTAATCTTGATAGTTTAGATGAACCTTTTTCTGAGCAGGAGATTTGGAAGGCTATTAGTGATATGCCTAGTGACAAAGCTCCTGGTCCAGACGGTTTTTCTGTTAATTTTTATAAGCAATTTTGGGAAGTCTTAAAGTCTGTTATTATAAATTTATTTAATGAATTTTATAGTGGAGAACTACGTTTAGGTAGTTTTAACTTTGCTAACGTCATACTTATTCATAAGAGAGAGGGAGCAAATTCTCTAAAGGATTTTAGGCCTATATCTCTCATTAATGTTTCAGTTAAGATCATTTCTAAACTTTTAGGTAACAGGCTGAGTGCTAGGATGAATGATCTTATTGATTGTTCTCAAACTGCCTTCATTAAAGGTAGGAATATAGTAGATGGAGTGGTAGCGGTACAGGAATACATTAATGTCTGTTGTAAGAACAACATTACTTGTGCCATTTTAAAGTTAGATTTTGAGAAGGCATTTGACTCAATTGATTGGGATTTCATATGTGAACTAAGTCTTGCTAGAGATTTTAGTGTCAGATGGACCAACTGGATCTTATTATTGCTAAGGTCTGGTTGCTCTAATATTGTTGTTAACGGGGTAGTGGGAAAGAAGATTCAATCTAAGAGGGGCCTTAGACAAGGAGACCCTTTATCGCCTTTTCTGTTTAATTTAGCGGTAGATGTCTTCTCGAGAATAATTAAGAGAGCGGGTAGACTAGGAGTACTTGGTAGTGTTGGGAATGAGGAATTTAATAATGAATTATCTATCCTTCAATTTGCAGATGATACAATATTATTTTCTTCACACTTGCCTAAGCATATAATTACGCTTAAGTTTATACTATACTGTTTTGAAATGTTATCTGGACTTAGGATTAATTTTGATAAAAGTGCGGTGATGGTCTTTAATGATGTTAATAAAGTGGAGACATTGGTCGCTAATACCCAAAATTGCTCTATTATGAAATTTCCTTTGGATTACTTAGGGTTTAAGATTAGACCTTCGAAGCTTAAAAAAGAAGATTGGGTTGTGATCATAGATAAGATTAACAATAGATTACTTAGTTGGAATAACAGATTCCTGTCTAGAGCAGGTAGATTAATTCTAGTCAATTCGGTACTATCGGCTATTCCTTCATACTGGATGGCCGTTCATCGATTTCCATTATGGGTCATAGAAAAGATAGATAGGATCAGGCGTAACTTTCTTTGGAATGGGGTTTCTTTGGGTAGAGGCTATAAATGCTTAGTCAATTGGGACATGTGTTGTAAGCCTAAAAAAGATGGGGGTTTGGGAATTTTAAATTTATATAATTTTAATTCTTCCATGCTTGCTAAATGGCTATGGAAATTTAGAAGTCCTGATGTGAAGGCATCGTGGAAGGCTATCGTAGTTAAAGCTTATTATTCAAGAGGGGAGTTTATTACTGGGAACAGTGATGTATGGGTAAATAGACTGTCACAATTTTGGAAATCTGTTTTGAATTGTTATGACTTTTTGAAATTAGGTTGTAAAGTTATTGTTCATTCAAGTGACCTTACTTATTTTTGGCATGATCCTTGGATTTCTAGTGTGCCACTCAAAATTGAATTTAATAAGCTTTATGATAATTGTAATTTTAAGAATGCATTTATTATAGATGTTTATAGTGTGGGTCTAGACCCACCCTGGGTGTTTTCCTTTAATAACATTTTAGAAGAAGATTTGTTAAGACAATTGGCCTTACTTAAAGCAAAGTTAGCACTGTACAACTTGGATGAGCATAGAGATTCTCTTTGTTGGAGCTTAGATAAGAAACTAGTTTATACGGTTAACTCTATGTATAATTTTATTAATTTCTCTGGAGTTTCTACTTATCCTTTTAAATTCTTATGGAATTCAAATTCTCCCCCCAAAGCTAAGTTTCTTATGTGGTTGATCATTCATAAGAAGCTTAATACGATTGAGCTTTTGAAAAGAAAGAATATTATATTTGATTGCAAGTGTTGCTTTTGTTTTACTGGTGAGGAGCATATTGATCACTTATTTTTCTCTTGTGGTTTCACTTTTTCAGTTTTTAATATGATTCTAAGGATTTTTACATTTGATGGTTTAAATGCTCTAAATAATTGTGCAGATTATTGGTCTCGTAGTAGATTAAGGTTTAATACTAGGCAGAGATATATACTGGATTCCTTGGTTACTATCTCATGTTGGTTTATTTGGATAGAAAGAAATCAGAGATTTTTTAGTACTAAGTCTGAATGCGATGATAAATTAATCATTAGTATAGTAAAATTTAGTTTGGATTGGATGTCTAATTCACATTATAAGCTTTTTGGTAATGTACGTTTTGGTTGTTTTTTGTTTAAGGTTAGATCTAATTTGGGTCTATTTATTAGTATCATCAGATATAATAGATTTCGTCTCTGTTGATATTTGGCACTCGTTATTAAATTGCTCTATATGTTTTTTGAAATGTATATATGGTTATATGCTTTTATATATATATATATGTTTATATACATATAAGTATAATTGTTTATACAAATATGTATATATACATATATATATATGTAGGCATATATTCATATATACATGATAGTTACTGATAATCTTTTTTAAGTATTTCAGATTACAGGTCATGGATTTAGCTGGGAAGCTTATGGGATTGCCGTCTGGATTGGTCATTATTGCTTATTTAGTCATATGTGTACATTGAGTTGGAGTGTTTTGTTTTCAGAGTTATGATTAACATCATTGTCTATTATTTAGATTGCCATATGTAGTGAAATAGATATACTCAATATTGGGTGGTGGCCTTGCCGGAACTCGATATTGTAGTATGATTGGTGGTGGCCTTGCCAGAGCTCATCTATCTATTTTTCTCTACTTCCATTTGGTGATCTAGTCTGGGTCTGTTCTTGGATTTTGTACCATATTTTCCCATATATATATATATATATATCTGTGTGTGTGTGTGTGTGTGCGCTCTCTTCCTTTTGGAAGACCACACATGTTATTGTTTTTTTTTTCAAAAAACATTTGTTTTACATGTAAATAAAGAATATAGGAATTTGCATAGGAATTAAACTTAAATTTTCATGTAAAAAAAAAATTTAAAAAAAATGGAATTTACATTTCCAATGTAAGGAAAGAATGAATTTGGATGCGGTAATATAATCTTCAGTTTCAAATGAATTAAAATTTAGTAAGTATCGGTAATTGTGTAGAGCGTTGTTTTAATCAAACGACGTTATTACGATTCAATGATTATATATATATAATCAAAATTGAACGAATAGGGCGTGGTAGTTCGCGTTTTGAAATCGTACTTTTAAATGACTATACAAGAAGTTCCAACCGTCGGATTTTCTTGAAACTGAAACTGTTAGGACCGTCTTGGAAAAATCTTTCCAACGATATATATTATGTTAAGATCCAACGGTTAGATTCTGATAAATGTAAAAATCAAAATTGGTTGAATGCAGCGCCATAGTTGCCCATGGACTTAAGGCGTCGTTATATAAAAATTTAATTGTTTTAAATAATTAAAATAGGAATGAATCGTTAATAAAAATAATTATTAATGTGTAAGAAGGATTTTAAATACATATATATATATATATATATATATATATATACGAGGATTATTTGGAAAGTCCGAGTTTATCTCATTCCAAATAATTAAACGACGTTTAAAAATCCAAGATTGGAAGACGGCGATTAAAGACCGTCAAATCTCCACATCGAATGGACGATGATGATTGTTGCCTTAGAATGGCACGCTACCATGATAAGGTAATAGTAGGAGTTGCCCGGACATAGTGTTGATTTGTACGGGTTTGGCTTTCGCTTGGACCTAGAGCATAAGCTTTTAAATGGATTGTGTGTCTGACATCGTACTCCATTATATATCATGTTATTAATCTTCTGTCGAATGTATGGATGTTTGGTGGCAGAGAATTTATTCTCTTGCTTAACACCCATTCATATATTTCGGCAAAGGATTGGTAGTGTGATATGGAGTGACGATGTGGCATGCTAAGATGCATATGATCAAGGCTTTGTTGAAAAGCAGGCCTTGTGGGACGATCAAGGCATAGTCTGTTTAGGCATAGCTTTGTGTATAGCGTGACTTCGCGAGCCTCACACACCGGCAGAGTCTAAAACGGGAGAAGGGAATGCAGGGAGAGCAGCACGTTTCTTTCTAGCTAGAGTGGTGTCAGTGACCTACCAGCCCTGACATTTTACTTATGTGGATGATGGAATGGGGCGCCTCGGATAGGTCCTATAGGACTGGGAAACGTGTGTTCAGGAATAACTAATCCAAGAAGCTGTATGCGTGGACCGGCCCTGCAGGATCCAAGGGTTAACTGCGGGGAACCCTGAGACATTAGCTAGAGTGTCTCGAATCGGTAAGGAGCTCCTCCCTAGCCTTGACTCATGATGGAAACTCAATTTCCAATACGCCCCATTCGGTTTTGATTGTATTACTAGTATGGAGGCATAGTAGTATGGGATACTATTCTTCCTAGGATTGATACATTATGATTGAAATTGTTTTTAAAACATATACACACTAATAATTATATCAAATTCGTTTTTAACGTATCAAGCATGTTTAATCACCATAAGGTAAAACTCTATCGTCTGGTGTGTGTTGCATTGTGTGATGGGACCTGAGTCTTATGGTGATTTCATTTTTCTAAAAATCATTGCATTGTTTTACGATTTACTTTAAGTTATGCATGGCAATCCATTGGAATAAAACCCGTTCCGCATTAGCGGCGTGGTCCATGGATTTGCCTTATTACTATTAGTTAAATTAGTTAAGAATTCTCACACCAGTCCCATGACTGACCCGTTGTTTGTTTCCACCTTTACAAACTCGGGTGCCCTCTTCTCCACACGGGCAGTCGAGTAGTTTATCTACAGGTCCTTATCTCGAGCAGGATGCTAGATTGAAGCTTAAAGCTGTGTCCAGAGCATAGTTATCTTCCGCTGTATCTATTTTATTGTTTCCGCTGCAATGTATTAAATATCTTGTAATTTTTCTTCCGTTGTATTTATCGATGTACTCTGATCTTCTGTACTCTGATGTAACATTTTCTAATTTTTATAAAAGTCTGTTGTTTATTGTTCTGATGTTGTTGTATTCCCAAAGTTAACGTATGCGGATTTTGAACGGTCTTGGTCGATTTTGCGATCGATTAAGGTCGGGCGAAATGCGTGTCGTTACAGGTTTAACCCATTCTGAATAATCATCACGACGATCAAGAGTCGAAGATGAAGACGGTGATTGAAGACCGAAGGTCTTCACATCATTGGGATGATGATGACTGGTATCTTGAATTGGGATTGGCCTTCCAAGGCAGGGTATTTGGTGATGGTCGTCCAAACGCATTTGGAGATCGACGGGACGTTGTTTCGCTCAGACCCAGAGCGGACTTGTAAATGGATTATGTGTCTGACATTGTATTCATTTCTGCTATATTTGTTGAACACTACTGATTATATATTTCTGTTTGGTGGTGAAGAATTTATTCTTTACTTATCACCCTTCTCTAAGACGTATGAGCTTAGAGGTTATATATATATATATATATATATATATATATATTGGTAGATGATCAATAATATGGTAGGGTCTGACAATGTGACATGCTAAGATGCAAATGATCAAGGCTTTGTTGAAAAGCAGGCCTTGTGGTTGATGATCAAAGCATAGCCTGTTTAGGCATAGCTTTGTGTACAGCGTGACTTCGCGAGCCTCACACCCTGGTATGAGTCAAAAACGGGATTAGGACTGCAGGGAGTGCACACGTTTCTTTCTAGCTAGTGGTTTTTGGGTTTTAACACGGCCTGGCATTTTACTTATGTGGATTTGGATTGAGGTACCTCTGGTTTTTATAAGCCGGAAGTGGTCATACTATAGGTTCATAGGAACCGGGAAACGTGTGTTCAGGCATAATTAATCCACTACCGTTAGGTGGGGACCGACCCTGAATATCCAAGGGTTCACTACGGCGGATCCTGGGGCATTCGCTAGAGTGTCTCGAATCGGAAGAGGACGATCCCTAGCCTCGATTTCATGACAGAAAACCAATTCCCAATACGACACCACGGTTTTGATTGTAAACTTATATATGGCGACATAGTAGGATGGGGTACTATGCCGTCTAAGATTAATACATTTATATTGAAATGTTTTAAGTATATATATATATATATACACACTAATAATAATATCGTTTTTATGTATCAAGCATCTTTTGACCATTATAAGGTAAAACCCTATCCTCTGGTGTGCGTTGCATTGTGTGATGGGACCTGGGTCTTATAATGGTTTCATTTTTCTAAAAAGCATCGCGTTATTTGACGATTTACTTTATTTATGCACTGGCAATCCAATGGAGTAAACTCGTTCCGCATTAGCGGCGTGGTCCTGTGATTAGCCTACTTATTAGATAGGTTAAGTTAAGAATTCTCACACCAGTCCCACAACTGACCTGTAGTTTGTTTCACTTTGCAAACTCGGGTGCCCTCTTTCCACACGGGCAGTCAAGTAGCTTTTTGCAGATATAGTTAAGCAGGATTCTGGATTGAAGTCTGAAGCTGGGTCCAGAATATTGATGGCCTTCCGCTGAGATTAGTTCCGCTGCAATGTATTTAATTTATTGTAAATGTATCTTCCGCTGTATTATTTATTGATGTACTCTGATATATTCTGTACTCTGATGTAACATTTATTATTGATGTTATAAAAGTCTGTGTTGTTGTTCTGATGTGTGGTATGCCTAAAGTTAACGTACGCGGGTTTTGAACGGTCTTAATCGATCTTGCGATCGATTGGGGTCGGGCGAAATTCGGGTCGTTACAGCGCGTACTGGAGAATAGATTCCAACTAGACAAGGCATAGGACCACCATCTGATCAGTGTACTCTATAGGGATATACACTAGGGTTCAACAAGAACGTCTTGCAACCCGACCACACATGACCGACCACTCATTTAACTTGAGTGTATCGAATATATTGTCACTCTATGGCTTTTATTGCGCACCTGCCATAATTCCCGGGAGATACAAAAATGAAAAGAAGTAACAAATATGAATGTTCTCTAGATTGGTGACAATATACCATGCTTGGGCATGACCCACTTAGCCATGCTGCCTGCCCGATTTTTGTCATTTCTCGGTTGTGAGGCTAGAGGATATGTTTATCTTCTTAGAACATCTGGCCATCATTCACTTTGAATGCCACATCGTCAGATCCGTCAATTCACTAACTGACGTCCACAAGTACACTCTGGGTGTTAAGCAAGAGGATTTCTCCGCCACCAAACTTGGTATATTTGTTAAAATCAATGTATGTGAGTTTTCAGGAAATACTCTGTCAGACACTCGTCCATACAAGTCATCCAGGAATAGGATGAACCGAAGGCACCCTCCTACCTCATCCTAGGAATCACCCAAAGGATCAATAGAGAGAAGTCCTTGCAATCCACAGATTTCAATCATGACCGAAACACAATATATCTCTACGTATCAGCTAGAGATTGTAAGTCATTCTTTCGTTTTATGAAGATCTATGGTCTTCAATGCTCCATAGATTAGTTTCGTATGCAACGTTGATTTGAACTGGTTTTGTGTCTAGTTCTCATCCCGGTCTCTTCGAAACAACATGTCAAAAAGGGTCCAATTATATTTCATTGATAGTCGGTGTTTTAACTATCAATTCAAACTAGTATTGTCGAGTATATTGACAGCTCAGGTCTTTAAAATCATTTTATTAAATCTTTTATAGAATCTCAAAACTCATTTCTTCGATTGATATCAATTCCATTTACTAATCTCGACAAATTATAGTTATTTCCATTAATTCGAAAACATTATCTATATCCCAATTTCTCAAATTAACATATCTACCAATCTCTTATCCATTCATCCTAACTTCGAAAATATCACCACAATTCTATAAACTCTTTTCATTATCTATGCGTATCATTATACTTCAAAATCTGCCGATCAATGTTTATAATATGCATCATTCTTTAAACCCAGTATGTTTATCGCATTTTAACAACTTTGTAAATATTGTCGAAATATTCTTTTTATGGAATAATAAGCTTAATTTCGACATCTCTTGTCGTCACGAACTAATACCATCGTTCGATAATAGTGAAGCCGTACAAGTTGGGGTATTTTATTTACCTTTCAAACCTTGGTCGACAACATTCTTATCTTAGAATAGAAAGAAGTTCGTAACTCAAATCTCAAACTTATTTTCTATATTATTTAGTCCATGGTTTCCAAACCATAACCTTACTTTGAAAACTCGGTCGATTATGACCATTTTATATTAACATTACGTTTCACTTCGTTATACAAATTCAGTTTACAATCGGAAAAATGCTTGCGACAATCCATTATGGATTACTTAACCTAAATATCATATTATAAAACTAATTAGGACTTTGTAATCAAAATCCATTTAACGATTTATAAACCATTAACATCATCCTTCATTGTTTTGCCGACCTTCTTTTTCGATTCAAATTTCTTACTTAATCCCATTTTAAGTAAAACACCTTATCGAAGACTATACTCTAATTCTTTTGATAACTCTTCCAATAATGTTTGGAGAAGAGCCTCTTTACACATATTTCAAAAATACATTTAACTCTTAGTTCAAACTCGGTCACTTTCTTAAATGAATATCATTTAAGAAATAATTCTCTTAATGATTATTAATTTGAATAATAATCACTTTTCTAGCCATTATTATAAAAGTAGATTTTATAATTTAAAGTCCATTTAACATTCTATAAATATATTTTACTTGGAAACTTTCCGTCTTTATCTCGATTCACTATTTAATGGAATATTTATTTCAGTACTTATCGCATCAGCATACTCTCCTTTTATAACTTCGTTTATAATATTCAATCCTTTCCTAAATCCCTTTCAAAATTAGCCAATCTTACTACATATTCGATTATCTTCTTAAATAATTTCATTTAAGAAGAAATTACTTCAATTATAATCAACTTCATTATTTACTGAAGTAAAACCCGTTTATTTCTTCATTAACTAAACCCACTCAGTTAATTACCTTTGAAATAATTAAACAATATTTAATATAAATTTTGAAATATCGTTAATTAAGAACAAATTACTTTTAAGGAATCTTATCAAATTAAAAATTTTATAAATAATCACTTTTGATTGAACAGTTGATTCAGCCAACTTTTAAATCATTGGTTAACTCCTTAACCATTTCCAATTTCCTCTTCTAATTAGATTAATATAATTTATCTAATAGTATAACTAAACTATTTATTTAAATATAATTATCCCAAATAATAACCAGTATAAATTGGTTTAACCATTCAGTCCTGACCATATCATTCTACTATTTTATGGAAAACCAATTCCTAAAATCTATTTATTTTCAACATCATTATATCGTATAACAATTCCACTTCAGTTATAAATATTTTAACTTCACTTTGTTAATTCTCCTACAACAAATCAACGTTTAAACAGAACGGTGTATTTTGGACCATTTGCTGCCAATCTTTCACTCAAAACTGTATATTGATTCAAATCACAGTAACGTTGAATTTCAATTCAGTGATCAACACTCAAACAGATTTTAACATTAATGGGGTTCAATCAGTTCATATATGTAAATAATATGAAATAAAACAGCATACAAAATATTTGAGGAATCCGGTTTGATTCCTCCTACCCGTTCTTCCTTGTATCACAGTTTGTTATAACATTTTATAACAGCATATAGAATAGAATTTTAAATCCAATAAATGATGATAATATAATTAACGTCACCAATAAAATCAACCATAAGCATCTAAGGCATCCAATCAACCAATTATCAAAAATTATATGGATTTAATCACATCATAGGATTCCATAAATGTGTGAGAGTTAAATCACCTTAATTTCGATGATCGATGCGCGTTATTTTCATTTAATTTTAAATGGTTGTTTAAAATTAAATGAAAATTTTAGCTGCTTCCAATCCGCACTAAATCTGCTGAGCAACATAGTGCTCTTCATTGCGATCCTATCGGATCCAGTTTTGCATAACTCCACAGATAAGATATTGACATTAGATTTTAACAAGTTTTAAATAGTGTAAATTAAATAATATCACTAATTACCTTAATTAATATTAACCACGATTAGCTCGTTAATCACCGTGTTTAGATTAATCACCTGGGACTCCAACCCATCGCGGTAACTTACTTCTACAACTCGACTTTCCTGATAACTCTATGCAACAAAATCCCATTTCCTTATTTCATTTTATTTTTTTCTTCTTTAATCGCTACTTCTTCTAGAATTTGATAAAACCGATGCCTGCCAAAGAACCCATGAACCATCCATGTTGTGCTTCCTCCTTTCCCTGTCAGCAACCACTTCCAGAACCGTCCCTGCACAGCTCGACGCCACTGTTTCAGCCTTTACATCCTGCTACTGACTTAACTTCCTCACGCAGAATTGCTTTTCTCTTTCTTCTTGCTTCAAACACTCGGACCGGTTCTCTGACCGAAACCTTGGATTGCATCCCTACTATTCATCATCACATCACCCATTCAAATGCACTTCAACCCGTGGTCGGTCATGACAGTCATCTCCTATGCCCAAAAAAACATGCGAACCCATGTAGTATACCCATTCTTGCTCACGCGACCAACTGCAATACATGTAGTGAAAACCGCATGCTTCTTCCACTTCTTAGCTGCAATAACTCCCACCAAAACATGTCTGCAAACCCTTCAGCAAATAGCACATCTTCTCCTTTATTTAGCTCAACACTCCGGTCCCCATCACACGGCGACGCAAGCTCCAGGTTCAAAAACCGCTCCATACTCTTTCCTTCTTCCATATTTTCTTTCCCCCTTCTTCTTTCTCCCATTGTCTGGTTTTCACAACGAGCTGTGCTGCTCCTATTTTCCAAAAGTGAAACCATCCCAGCCAATGTGAAGGCCCACTTCGCTTCAAACCAAATGGACGCCATGCCATGCTAGACACTCCTACCGCCACGCCACTGTGCACATTCGAACACCCTCACTGGATATCAAACCCTCTCTTCTCTGATCAGCAAACCCACTCCATCCCCGCGTTGCTTCCCCCCAAGCATGTCTAGTCTACTACCACTGCCTCTTCTCCAATGCCGTCCTCCAAAATCCGATCTCGAAAGACCCCCTGTAGCCTACATTAGTATACATGCGTGCTTCGAGTCACCGACAGATTGTGTTTCCCTTGTTTCAGGCATACACATTCTGGTTTCCTTCTTGCATACAGAACCTTGTTTCGTCGGCCGCCAACATCAACAAGGCGGCTGTTGAGAATAGATTCAGAGAAGGAAATTTGAAGGCTTTGTTTTTGTTTGTTTAAGCGTGGGAGAGCTTGCATTTTATATGATGGGGTTTCAGATTTTCTTTCATTGTATTGTTTCTCGTTTGTGGTGCAAGCATGGCTTGCCATGCTGAGTTTTATGAAAGCATGGTTTCCTACTGTTTTAATAAATGGTACAACAGAAATTCGTGAATAGGGTGATGGGAAAAAAAGATAGGGGTTGACATTTTCTTGTTTTTATCTAATTTTCCTAGGGTATGCTGCAGAATGGTGCATCGTTTGTCACTTTCGATAACGATTCAGCGAATATTTTAGAGACACGCAATTTTTTTATTATTTGACTCCATTTCGGTGGCAAACGATTTCTATTGTAATAAGGTTAAATGTCCACACTATATAAAACTCTGTCCATATATGGATCGCTATCGACATAATTAAAAATACCGTCGTGCCCAGCATAGTGTCACGATCATAAATATATGATAAAATAGATAAGTAGAATAGTTTTGTGGAACCCCAAAATGCTGATATAAGGTGTAAAATACTCTAAATAAAATGTGTTTATTTTACAAATTAAAAATTACAGTAAAATTCTAAAAATTAAATAATAACTACGCCTTGAAAATCTTGTCCAAATTTGAAACGGATATTTAATTGTATTAAATTATCGTTACGGCTTATAGACGATTCCATAGCGACTATCTCAGAATTTGATTTGGACATAAAACAAAATCTACAATACGAAAACTCGATTTTTCTGCTTTATTAGAAAATTACTACCGAATAGAGTTGGACTGTAATGGCCCGCAAATCCAGTACGCTTTGAGTTGACTAACAATACCACACGTCCAACCCAAATGACACAGAAATACGAATCATTACTAGAAAGAAGTTAGAGGATGAGGAATAGAAAGAAAGAAAAGTTAGAATAAAAGAAAAATGAAGAACACAAATCTCAAAGCGAAACGAATAAAATATATTAAATAACATAACTTTTGAAATACAAATCAGTAAATGTATATACATACCATTATCAGAGCACAACAGTTATTCCTGGAACAATTATAAACACCTTTTTCCAGATACAACATAGTACACAACAGGAATATGATAGTCTATAGCTAACTGGTGAAGCCTCCTGCTTCCAACTCTTCCAAGTGAATCTGAAAAATCCCGACTACTTGACTGCTTATACAAATTTGGGCACCCAAGAGTTTAGGGAAAACAAAAACAAAATAAACTCTGGGTCAATCATGGGACTGGTGTGAGTAAACTCCAATCATTTGTTTAACTTTAAAAATCCTTTTGAAAGAAATGATAATCGTAAGACCGATCCACACATAAACACAGATGGTTTTTACCTTACGATAACCCAAAATATTTTTGATATCAAATCCAGTGATATTATAATAATGTCTACATCAAATAAATAGAATCTAGCGGAATGCTTGCATCTCACGCTCTATATATATTATAAAACCAAAAACCGCAGGGCGCTTATTGGAGATTGGATTTCCAACATGACAAGGTATGGAACCACCTACCGATAGTGTATCTCTAGAGGGGAATACACTGGGTTCAACAAGAACATCATGCAATCCGACCCACACATGACCGACCACTCATTTCGCTTGAGTGTATCGAATGTATATCACCAACAGTTGGGATCAGCAACCGTTTCCCCGAAAGGGACAACATCGATAGATTTAAGAAGTAAATGGAATTTCTCTAGATAGGCGATTATACATCCTAATGGGAGCGACCCATCTAGCCATGTTGCCTGCCTGACTTTTATCATTTACCGGTTTTTGAGGCCTGAGGCTACGATTTCTTACCATTTAATTATAGCACAATCACTTTGAATGCCACATTGTCAGATCCGTAAATCATTAATTGATTTGCACAAATATATTCTGGATATTATGCTAAGAGAATAAATTCTCCGCCACCATATATATCTATATAGACCAACATATGCGATCATTGGAAATACTCTGTCAGACATTCGCCGATACACTTCGTTCTGGGACTGAACGAAACCGAAGGCACAATTTCTATTAATAGAAAAAGTCCTTGCACTTTACTCCATCTATGATTATCTTCATATAATCTGATTCGCAACGTTACTGCCAATACGGAGTGGTTCACGGATAATAATTCAACAGGTCTCTCCATATTGACAACGATATTGGCAAACACTTCGATAGTCGGTTATTTAACTATCGAGGAAAATAAACATCCATTCAAAGCATGAAACAAATCACTAGGCCATTTAATTGATATTTCATTAATTTAAATTCTTCTCCATTTCCTTCTCCATATTCGTTAACACGATATTTTCGATAATCATCTTGATCTCTTACGCTATTTGGAAAACATTTCCATATATCTCCTTCTTTTATTTTCTATACTTAGAAAATATATTCTATTTATAATTGGAAAACATTCCAATTATTTATCTCTTCCACGACAATTCATTTATTTCTATACTTAGGAAATATTTATTATTATATTTCCAAATTTCCATTTACTTGGGTTAAAATGAATGTTGTGTAAAACATCGTTACAACAACCCAAAACACTGCATTCAACTAACTCTTATTCAAACATTTCTCTTCGAGACTGGATCTTGCTATTTATCAGTTAGTAATGAAAACAATCAAGTTGGGTATAATTACCTCTCAGACCTTGACTGAATAGCATATTTAACTTCAAAACAGACAAGACCACTTATCTCAAATCATCAACACCATAAAAACCACTTATTCATTTTTAAAACGTATATATATTTCTCTTTCTATTACCAGATTTTCGATTTCCTTTTTGTTTATAATATTCTATTTTTAAGTTTGTTTCCTTACCAGATTCTATATATATTGATATATAGATTTCTAATTATCAAATTATCTTAAAAATATTCTTACTCCTTAAATTTTTGAAAAATTTCGCCATAACCTCCTTTGTACTGGTCGATAGTTCAAACCTCAACTCGCCTTTCTAGGCCCTTTCCATTCAAAAACAAAATCAAAAATCCAAGTGGCTTGCCGATTCGGCGCATAAAATCTCATATGGAATTTAAATGTATGCCTTTTTCTCAGGCACACAAATTATAATCTTCATATACTTCATTCCAAACCTGCTTAACCCATATACATCCATTACCAATTTATTCTAACTCAATCCAATTAATTTGATTCAGTTCGCTAATTTATTTCTTTAAATTAGCTCTTTGCCTATTTTACTTTCTGTTTGAACATATCAGTTCAAATACAAATATTTACTTGCTTATAAACCCATTTGAATTCCATTTTCAATTTCCATATTCGATTTTGAATATGAATTACAAACCCCATTCACTTATCCATTGTCCAATTCAACCCAAAGGTTCATTAACTATTTTTTCTTCTAATTAATTAATTCTATTCAATAATTTAAAATCTGATTTTTGTTTCAAAAATCACTTTATTTTCACAACCTGAGTTCGTATTTATTTTACAACTCAAATCCGGATTTTTCTAATGGAAATTCGGATTTTATTTACTTAAAATCCTTATATTTATTTATATAAACCATTATGGTTTTTAAACGATTTTGGCATTGCTTTTCTGAAAATTTGATTTTGACATAACTCAAAATCTATTAGACGAAATCCAGATTTTTCTCTTCCATTAGAAAACTATTATTCAACCGGTCCTAACGATTCTTGTTCCAAAGAATTCCGACTTAAATTGAGTTCCATATACTCAATTGAAGTTCAAAACGCCAACCTACGAACCGCCGCGCTGCAGCGAGTTTGTTTTAATTATATTTATATATATAAACTTTTAAACTTCGTTTAAAATAAATTCAAATCCATTCTAATGTTTTTTAAATATATATCAAACTAATTTTCCCAATTTAACTCAATAATTCTGATCATCTATAATCGCTGACTTTTCATTACTCGGTTATATATTTATTTATATTCGATTTGTTATTTTAAATCCCAATTCCTTTTATAAATAAATTATAAAATTCGGTATAATCGAATTCCAGTTATAACTCCTTTAGATTTTCTCAATTCATTTTATATTCTAAATCCTGGAATATAATCAATTATTCAATTTTCAACACGTTTTGCAATTTCACTTTTTAAATTCTTTCTTGAATTTAAACTTCTAAATTATCCAATGATAATTTATTTCCCTATTTTTATAAACATTGTTTATAAATTAATTTTCTTGTTTAAAAATTAAAAAAAGCTTTCCTTTCAAATACCTATTTGAAACCCAACCCCTTTTATATTCCGAATTTCAGAATAAAAACTATCATTTCCTTTTTTTCGAAATGATTTCAATTTATACTTTTAAATTCATATTTGAATTTAATATTTCAAATTATCTCCTGATAACTAATTCACCATATTTATAAACATCGTTTATAAATTTACTTGTTTTACACTTAAACAAGTCCATTTCGAAATCTATTAAAAACCAAAAACTTGTTTGGGAATATTCTATCTCTTATAACTTATCTATATATAGAATCTATTTGCATATTTAATTTTAGTTTATATCTAATACGATTTAAATATTCTTTTCTGGAAATACTATATTTAAACAAATTCGATATAATCGATTCAATTCGTAAATCCATACGGATTTATTTTTAATTCAATTTATATTCTGAACCTCAGAATAATTTCATCATTTACTTCTTTAAAACGATTCGACATTTCTATATTTAAATTCATATTTGAATTTAAATATCCAAAATATCGAAGGATAATTTTTCCACTTCATTTATAAACACCGTTTATAAATTCATTTCAATTCTCTACATTATTTAATTTATAAACAACATCTATAAATCACTTCAAATTTCGCATTATTAATTTATAAATAACATTTATAAATTAACTTGTTTTATATATTCAAAACAAGTTAATATATTTATAGCCCAATTTGAAATTCAAATTCTATTTTAGAGAAATAGATTTTTCCCTTTAAATCTCAAATATCATTTTCATGATATTTTTATATATCAACATTTTAGCCCAATGATACTTAATTAATAAAAAAACACTCAATTATTAATCATAGGTTTTCAAACACATCATATATTACAATATATATGAAAACAAACAAACAATAATATTTTTGAGGATCCAGTTAGATCCTTCCAACCTATTTTCCCTGCATCCACAGATATTAGCCAATATGAATAATACCCATCCTGCTTCGAGGCAGGATATCACGGTATAGAAGGTCATCCACTATCATAGCGTGGGGCGTATAGGGTCATCCGCTAATGATACTGGGGCGTCCGCTAATGGTACTGCGGGAGCTATCAATCACCAATATATATATAATAACCACAATCACCAATCTTATATAACTAATATATTTTAAATAGGCTCAATAATATTTAAATGCAACCAAACAACCAACAAGCTATTTTCAGTGATAAAAATAATTTAAATAAAATTCTTGAGTGAGAATTACTCACTGTGATTTTCACTGCGATATGTTCGCATATTTATTTCTTAGCAAAGATTTTGCAACTCCACACCTCACATGACTTGATTCGATCGATTAACCTTGAAAAATTCAATTATTCCCTTTATTAATTACATGATCGAATATATGTAATTAATCATGTAGTTATAATTTGATTTAAATGATTTCTACAATAAACAACTATACCTAAATTTCAAATTATATGAGAATTGATTAAACGAGTTTTATTAAACAAGCCGATTTCATCACCAATTCAATCAACAAACCATGATAAATTTTATATTCCAATTTGGTCATTGTTACCATCTTTGGAAATTCGAAGCATTGGAATATTTACTACTACATAATTCTTTAATCAATTTAAATTAAATATTGAAATTTAATTAACACTGCTCACCTAAACATCTGGAATAACCACCATCTCCATATTTCAACTATGCATCTTCCTTGAATTGAATATGCAGCAATTTCGAACTTGACACTGCCAAATCAAACTTTTGCACCACTGTTGACATTAGAAAACAAATTGTACACCCTGCTTTGTACTTCAGATATTTGCTACGCCTTCATTATCAACACAGCGAATGTGAAATTGAACCTTTTCCTCAGCAGAATGTGTCATCAAATCTCATTATCGACCAATTCTCATGATCACCTGAGTTGATTCCGGCTTCCGAAACTCGACAGCAGGCAGCGCTTGCTGTACCTTTCTCCATTGACACCCAGAGAAGATCGCAACATCAATGCTCGAAGGCTACAGAACCTGCGACACTTCTTGAAGCCGATCATCACCAAACCTTGCAAACAAGCTTCCTTCCCTTCCCAAGATCCATCGCCATCGTTTTTTCGATCAACCCAATTCAAAATCCCGTAACCCTAAATCGCGATACTAGCATGTCAAACTCCTCAAATAATCGATTTTGAATGAATTGCCTTCCACCATAACCCATCGCGATGGAGCCAAAAAAACGCAGTACCTTATCATGAGTTCCTCCAGTAGTTCGATGTTGTTACAGTGATAGCTTCGACGGACTTTATCCCCTTTCTAGCACAAGAATCAAGTTCACGACCCCATGAAATGATGCGCACCCTCCTGAAATCGAGTCAGTACCTCATGGTTTGAACGCGATTACCTTCCAATGATTTCCCTTTTTATTTAGATTTTCTTCTTTGGTTTTATGAAACCAGGAATCAAAGGGATGCGGTTTTATAGATGAAGAGTACTTCCTGGTTAAGGAAATAAAGGTAGGGATTTACCTGGTAAGATTTATCTAAGGAAGGTTTCAATTGGTACAGGGTTTATTTTAAATTTTGAATTAACCAATACAGTTTTAATCAATTAAATTATCCCGTTGATTTCGAACTCCTATCCGAACCCAACAACAGGCCTTTCTAGGGTTAAACCACTACTCTGAACACACTGGAACATGTTTCGAAATCCAATTCGATCATAAGGAGAAGATATAAATTTAAATCAATATAGATTAAATTAAAAACAATTAATTCTTCGATAGTAAATAAATATTATTTTTCAAATTCGAACAGAAGTTTGTATTGATTATTTGAACTATTTTTAATTCAGTTTTAAATCTTGAATTCAATTAAATTCATTTTCGTGTTACAATGATTATATATACTTGAAATAAATCGTATTTCGATTATTAAATCGATAACTCAATATAAAAATCGATTTATATTATCAAATCAATATATAAAACCATATTAAATATTTAAAACAAATCGAAAGAAAAATCTGGGTCGTTACATTGACGTTTCTTGTTTTGAAGAAATCCGACTAATATTGGATCCGGTACACCGAATTAAAGTTCAAAACGATATATTATGAACTATCACGCCACTGCAGTGCATTATATAATTAAATTCTAAATTAAACATTCTAATATTGTTTAATAAACAAATACGTTATTCAATTATATTCTAACTCGATTAAATATTTCAATATTAGCCAATTTACATTATACAACAAATTTAGCCAATTCTGACTACTTCAGAATTATATGATCATTCTTATAAATTATTATAGGTCGTTAAATTCAAATATTTAAATTCCTAAAACAATATTTAAAACCATATTTAAATATTAAATAATACAGTTAAAATATGGGAAGTTACAGCCATTCTTTAGGGAGTTTCGGTGTTGTTGTCATCTTTGTTGTTTTCGCTTTCCAGTATCGGGTCCTTGGCTTTGTGGTGATTCATACTTGTAACTGTTAATGTTGTTTAAATCGAATGACTTAGGTTAATGAGATTCTAAGTTTGGAAATGTTTATGTCATTCACGCATGCTTGTTTAGATGAAATCTCAATTTTCTTATCTAAACTAACAGTTGTCCTAGGGCTGGAAAGAATAAAATTCTGTGTTGGATAAATTTTAGCAAATGACCGGTTTTGCGTTGTTTTCGTCACAGGTATATAAATAAATAAATCAACATTCCTTGTTAAAGCTAAAATTTATTTTGGTCTTTTTGTGCGTGGTTTCAGTTTTTGCATTTTTGGCTTGACTGATTTTCTTTTTCACCAACATGTGACTTGAATCGTTTAAATTTCCGCAAATACAAGTTTTGGGAAAATGTTGTATGGATTTTTTTTTATCATTATCTTATTTTATAGGAAAGTGAAATGGTTTTGAAAAGAAAATTTCAAAATAAACAAGATAAGTCTTTAAGCGGAAATTTAATTTTGTGAAAAAATTCGATTTTTGGTCACATGAACGGTGTAAGAAAGATTTTTGATGCTTTGTGTGCGCGTTTTAGTGGTGCAGTAGGATCGACGATATGATATAAACGTTAACGACAACAAGGAAAAAGCTGTTTTGGCCATGCAAATGTTGTTTTCGTACCTTGTTAATGATGCGCACGATGTGACGTCCCCAAACCCTGTTCCCCGGTGGCAAGGGTAATCTTTAGAATATAACACATAACCTGATAACAGCAGAACAGAAATATATAAATACACCAGATAATGTACAATAGAATACACTGGATAAACATAATCGTCAGAGTTACATAGCATACAGGATCATACTTAGCACAAAATACAGTTCAACTTTACATAAAATGTCTACAGCGGAATCAAAACATAATATGCACAACAGGAGCTGAACAACATAAAAGGAAAGAAATGATAGAATCCATCTTCAGCCCCATAGCTATCAAGAAAGAGCCTGCTAAAACCTGAATATAAGGCTATCCGTGTAGAAAATAGTGCACATTTGCAAGTGAAACAAACTACGAGTCAGTCATGGGACCGTATGAGAAATCTACTTAACTTACTTTAATATAATAAGGCCAATCACGGACCACGCCGCTAATGCGGAACGGGTTTACTCCATTGGATTGCTAGTGCTTTAAAACAAGGAAATCATTTAAACATCGCAATGCTTTTTACAAAAATGAAGCCATTATAAGACTCAGTTCCCATCTCACAATGCAACGCAAACCGGAGGATAGAGTTTTACCTTATAATGGCCAAAATATGCTTGATACAAATAAAACAAAAGCATTTGATATTATTACTAGTGTTTATTAGTTTCAAAAACAATTTCAATCATAAGTATCAATCATAGACAGCATGGGTACCATATATCATGTTGCCATATATAGATGTACAATCAAAACCGCACGATGTCGTATTTCGAAATTGGATTTCCATCATGAGCCAAGGCAAGGGATCATCCTTACCACTTCAATACAATCTAGCCCATGTCTCAGGACCCAGACACAGGTGAGCCCTTGGATCGTCAGGGCTAGTCCACACGGAGTGGATTAAAATGCCTGAACACTGCGTTTCCCAGCCCTATGGGGGCGTAAACTGGTCATATACCAACCAAATCATCGGCCCGAAACGACCGATATAACCGAGGCGCCTCGCTATCCATCATCCACATAAGTAAAATGCCCGAGCGTGTAAAACCCAAAACACCATTCCTAGCTAGAAGGAAACGTAGATCCTCCCCGAGGTCCTCTCCCGTTTCTGGTCCATACCAGTGTTTGAGGCTCGCGAATCAACGCTAAACACAAAGCAAGCCATTTACAGCCCTGCTTTGATCATCAACCACAAGGCTCTGCTTTTCAACAAAAGCCTGATAACTGCATCTCTGTATGCCACGTTGCCAAGCTACAACGTCGGACACACATCCATTTACAAGTCCGTTCTGGGTCTGAATGAAACCGAAGGCACCTTATTCCTCTCCCGTATGTCCAATACAGAAGAGATGCCCTCACACATCCGAACGATCAACAAGTACGTCTAGAGGACCACCACTGTAACGCCTTTCAGGGCAACAACTCCCATCAAAGACATCCATAGCCATCCATTTGATGTGAAGATCCTCGATCTTGCACCGTCTTCATATCTTCGACTTCTAACCGTCGATCAATTATTTGAAATGAGAATTAACTCAGCCTTTTCAAATAATTCACATATATTTAGAATTTCAAATCAATTCATTTCAATGGTTAAATTATCTAACATCCATAATTCAGTTCATTAATGTAGTTTTCACGTCAAACACATTCAACCATCAAATATCCAATAAACCGGATAAATTCGGTTTATTTCCATTCCTTATAATATTTTATCACGATTTATCGCTATTTTTATTTATTTAAACATAGCCAATTTATTCAAACGACGCTTTAGGCCATAACGCGACCATGGCGCTGTTTTCTTCAGATTTGATTTACACATATCTGAAAATTTGACTGTTGGATCTTTACATATTTTATATCATTAGAAAGATCTTTTCAAAACAAATCCAGCGGTTCCAGTTTTGGGAAAATCCGATGGTCGCATCTCCTGGTACAATCGTTTAAAGTTACGATTTCAAAATTCGAACTGCAGCGTCGTTATTCGATTTAATTTATATATATATATATATATATATATATATATATATATAATCCATTCTGGCGTTGTTTTCATTTAGATATGAATTAAACATTCCGGACAATCCAACTGTTGGATCTTTGCAAAGTTGGTATCGTTGGAAAGATATTTCCGAACCGAACCTAATGGTTTCAGGGAAAATCCGATGGTCGGATCTCCTGGTAAAATCATTTGAAATCACAGTTTCAAAATAATAACTACAACTTCGTTATTCAATTTATTTTAATTATATATATGTATATATATATGTATGTATATAATCCGTTCTTCGATATCCAAAGCATATTCATTTCACATATTTGATAAAATAATATTTATAGCCAACAAATATTCATTTCAACATATGACTATCTTTAACACTTCATATGTAGATGAAAATGTAATTTTTATCGTCAAAACAATTTATTTCCAACATGATTATCTTTAACACTTCGTATATATTATAAAAATGTGATTTTTTATTGTTAAAACAATTTATTTCAAAAATGAAGATTTTTAGCGATTCATATATATTATAAAAATGTGATTTTTATTGTTAAAGCAATTTATTTCCAACATGAATATTTTATATACTTCGCACATACAATAAAAATGTTATTTTTATCATTCAAACAATTTATTTCATACATTCGATAATGTTATTTTTATCGTTCAAACCATTTTATTTTATATATTCGATAAAAATGTTACTTTTATCGTTTAAACCATTTTATTTTATACATTCGATAAATATGTTATTTTTATCGTTCAAACCATTTTATTTAAAAAACGAATATTTTTCCCAACACATGAATATATTTCAATACAAGAATATAAATCAAACACAGGAATTTTTCAGAAAATTTCGGCAGCATAATGGCAGGGTAGTTAAAACCGGCACCGTCCCTAGTACGGCTCCTCGCTCTACCTTAAAGCCTCGCAGCTTTTGACAATGGGGATTTCAATAATCTAGTTCGTACATAGACGAATTTTCCCATAAACTAATCCTATTAGGATTTCAACCCCAATCAATCATATCAAATCAACCATTCGTAGTATTCACCAAATTTCACATTAACCAAATCCAAACAATCACAACCAATATATATCGTCCACGGTCTGTGTACGAGGGGAGTGTGTATATATATACATATATATATACGTATATAAATATATTTCGATTTCATTTCAATTTCATTCAACGCATATATGATTTTTACAATGCATATATAACTTATACATCACACATACAACTTATACAACGCTTATACATGAGGTGTACAATGCTTATATAACTCATACATCGATTATATAATTTATACATCGTCATTCCATATCGTTTATAATTCAGAAATCTCACATTGGGTTCCACTCCTCCAAAAATTGTAGGAAGCTCAGAAAAATATCTGGTCTCTTCTAGAACGTAGAAGACGTCCTTATGGCCCCGCTATCTCTTGTTTCACTAGATTTCTACCACATAGCAAAAAGATATGATTTTTAGAAGTTAATTATAATTTGCAATGGGTTTAGAGTGCTAAAATAGTTCAATTATATGAAACCGTACCTTTCCAGAAATATTCAAAA
Source organism: Allium sativum (assembly GCA_030737875.1). NCBI lineage: Eukaryota > Viridiplantae > Streptophyta > Magnoliopsida > Asparagales > Amaryllidaceae > Allium > Allium sativum. The sequence goes on from CM060909.1 coordinate 631,668,539, forward strand.
CTAGGTTTGTGATTTCCGTCGAATCTGTGAAGTTTGAAGGGGATCGGGTTGTTGCGCGTTGTAGAGGGAGGAGAGGGCTTCTCGCGCAGGGGGTGCGGTTGGTTTCGATCGCCTCAGGCGATGGTGGCGGCGGCCTGAAGTCGGCGCCGGCTTAGGGGATACGGTTCTCGGCGAGGGAGTGAGGAGGTGGGGAGCAGGTGGTATGGATTCGAAGCTTTCGTCGAGGGCTACAAAAAGTTCAACTGGGTCGACGGGTAATATGGCGTGGATTCGTCGGAATCTAGTCGGGAAGAGGGTGAAGCGCTTCTGCCTTCGAATGTAGCGGGGAGAGAGAAATGCGTATTTTTCTGTTTTTTATAAAAGAAATTTCATGATTGGTCCATATATATATTAATTCCAAAAATAGGGTTTTCCTATACGAACACCAAATCAAACCCAACGACTGTCACCCCTAGCTAAATACCCCTATTCCGAACAAAATAGAATATGTTTCGTAGGCCCATTCAACTGTTTCAATCAGTTATTCTTCAAACTAAAATATAAAACATTTAATATTTGATTTAAACGTACATTTCAATTTGTTGGGGCCACATACTGATCCCAAAAATTCCAAAAAAATTATTTCTAGCTTTGTATTGACATACGGTCCTAACAAAACTGATTTCGTCCAATTTGGAGACCGTTTGAAAAATGGCTATTTTCTGGTCGATCCAAATTACTGAAATGAACCAAACACATTTTTCTTTGCTACTCTCACATATTATAACTCCAAAAATTATGGAATTTGAAACCTAGGGATAATTTGACATCTCGGATCCAACAAAAGTGGTTTCGTCGAAAACGGAGATCGTTTGCAAAATGTCTATTTTCAAGGGCTATATAAACTCCATAACGACCTTTCTGAAAATTCATTTGGCCATAACTTTTGATTCCCGCTATGAAATTTCGATTTTTCAGATGTGTTAGAAAGATATTCATAAACAGATTTAAATATTTTTGGTCTTACTAACATCCATTTTATTTTGCATTCTGTACGGTCAGTCAAAGTTCGAATTCAAAATTTCAAACTGTCGCGCAATTTCAGGCCTTGTTTTATAATTAAAATAAATATATTCACTATAACTTCGATCAAAATAAAATTTTGGTTGTTATTATTTCAAATAATTTATTTTATATATTCAAAATCCACTAAAATAGCCAAATTAAAATTTTTAAATTGGTTCAGATTTTCCGGGTTGTTACACGCGAACTATTAAGTTATTCGTTTTACATTTTAGAGCTTGTTTTAAGCCTTTTTTACAATCTATAAATGGAAATTTTTGGAGTAATTTGGGTAACTGAGGAGAAAATCCCACTGTATGGTGGGAAATGGAATACTTGTAAGCGGAAGAAATGTTAGAATACTTTGCTTTGATTTCCTTTCTCTGGTCTAGGAGAAATTAAATAGGAAATGATTAGATTGCGTGATGTTTTGGATGGTAGGGTCTGGATGCAAAATTGGTTGCTTCAACTTTTATTCGCAATTGTGTGAAGGTAATGGATGAAAAGGAGTTTTCAAATTTTGCATTCATATTGAACTGCCAGTATATTTAGGATGTTTTACATCATGTTTTCAATTGTGTTTCAGAAATTTATTGCATACATGTAGAGGGCACGATATAGAATCATCTTGCATGCATATTTTATGGTTGAAATGCACTAACCATTTAGGGACGGGGAGGGAGAATGTAACAACCCAGAATTTTGACAATAAATAGTTATTTAATTAGAATCTCAAAATAGCAATTTTTGCAAGCGATGGAATTTGGCCACGAAATATTACAGTTGCGTTCGTTTCGGAATTCTGGTCAACTTTCATGATTGGAGTTTCGTGAACGGAGTTCGTATGAAAAAAGTTATAGACGAAATACGAAAAACGGACGAAAATAAATAAACAGAATAATTATATACGTTTTATAACCGGCCCACATTGGGCAAACCAGCCGTAGGGCGAGAGACACCCTCCTAGGAGCGGTCGACCACTTCAGGCATGTAGTGCCCAATGACGGCTAGGTTTTGAGGGGTATTCTTGTTATATTTTGTAATATGAATGGACGGATGATAACTAAAATAGATCTAATAGTCCAAGGTCATTTCCACTCCTATAAATAAAGGTGTAAGGCCGCATTCTTTTTCCATTCAAATCTTTAACAGCAGCGGAGCGCTGCCATTTTCCTCTCTCTTCTAACCTAATTTCTTAAATAAAAATATAATAATACATGTCAAATCAAATCAAATTCATATACAGTTGAGAGGATAAATAGATTCAATGGAAAAAAATGCAATTTGATGCCCAACGATAAATTCTTCGCTCTCTTCCCTTTTTCTTACATTTCTAGAGATCTAGAATTTTCCCCTTTCTAGATAAATTGTAAATTTATAAGAACTTTGAAATTGTAGGCCTAAAAAGGGTTCAAATAATAGAATTTGGAGTCTATAAGGTGAGTGGTAAATTTACATATACATTTATAATAATGTATTTATCTCATTTGTAATAAATTCAGTTTTTATGCTTATCTGATCTCATAATAAATTGTGGTACTTAGATTGACACCCATCAGATCTGGTTATAAAAAGCATTAGAACTTATGAATTGTATATTGTGGCTATGCATAAAATAAATTGTAGGTTTTCTTAAATTTGTTTACACCTATTCCTATAGTTATGTCATGAAATATACTGCAATTATGTTATAGAATGTATTGTGAACGTTGCATAACACTGTAGATCTGAAAATCAATCCTATTAAACACCAATTAGATGTAGTTACATTTCAGATCTTTAGTTTAGTGTTGAAAAACAAAATATGTGAATTTGGGTAAAAAGATTAAATTGGTAAATTATGTGAATTTGGAAAGATATGATTCTTAAATTATGTGATTGTAATTATACCTATCTGTATTCAATATTGTTGGGTTTTGGCTTAATTATAGTAAATATGTCATTTTCTTCTTTTTGAACAAAAAGATGTCATTTTGAATTCACAAGAGGTATGACAAAAATATCTAAAAGGGAAAAGTGGTGCAAATGTACGTATGAATATAAAAATAAATATTCGTGCGTAGTTTGCATCGACTATTTTAAAAAAATATACAAACATATATATTTCTTGTGAACTTGAATTGTATCTATTTCACAAATTTGGATAAGTTACAATAAGTACCACTAACGGTCTTTTTTGAAGATTGGAAACCTTTTAGCAAGATTGAATGCAAAAAGGAATGTTTGGTTATTGATTAAACCAAACATTTAAATAAAAATTAATGATAAAAATAATAATAAAAAAGGGGTATTTAGATTGAAGGACAAGTTTCGAAAAAAAATTAGATCAAAGGACAACTAAGTTTCATAATTAAATTAAGGACAAAGGCCAAATTTTATTATGCAACATAAAATTCACTTTAACTCTCATTATTAAACAATTAATTTATAAAATAAAAAACAACCCTCAAAAATGAAAAAAAATTATGATTTTAAAAATATTTTAGTAATTTATATTATTATAAACATATAAAAACAATCAGTTCGGAAAGCTAAATGAATATAGCTTTATAACTAAAAAATATAGCTTTATATTGTATCATCCAAATACAAAATTAGGTCATTTTAAAGCTAATTTCGTTTACACCATAAAAAAGCTATACCGTAAATAACGAAGCTATATGCATTTAGCTTTCCGCCCAGAATTTCCTAATATTGCTTGTTCTTCCATATTTACAACAAAAAAACATTTTATAATTATTTTTTATTATTTTTTAATCTTATAATCACATAAACTATTTTTATATTAATTTTTATTATTTGTGAAATGCCAACACATGTCCTTAATTTAAAATATTTGGTCTTTTTCCAATTAAAACATGAAAGCAGTCCTTAATTTACATAGCAAAAGTCGCTTGTCCTTTGATCTAATTTTTTTTTAAATGTGTCCTTGAAACAAATATCCACAATAAAAAAACTAAGTTGACCACGCGAAAATATAAAAATAAATGTATACACATTATCCGTCCTAATCAGCGTAAAACTGTAAAATATACATGATATTGAATGTTTGAATAATATTCATTTATGGAATCATATATGTGAATTTTATTCCATGTTAAATGAATATATTTGTGGTGACCATTTATAGCAATCAATATAATTAATTGCTATAAATAGAATCGCAAATCAATAAATAACAATTGTAACCAATTGTTGAATGGGGAAAGCGAACATAAGAGGATAATGGTTAAAATTTATTCGGGATAAATGTTTTATACCCTAATTAGGAAATTTGAATTATAATTGCATTCAGACACAAGGTTAAGCTCACTTGTGGTATAAGCCTACCCGGAACCGACCGGCAAATCTAGCAACCACAGGTAGTCAGTTTAATGTGAAGAGTCTAATGCATTAATATAAATGTAATAAGGCACGAGGTTAAGTTCAACTTGTTGTGGAAGCATGTTCGGAACCAACCGGCAAATCCAGCATCCACAAGTAGTCAACTTAATGTGAGGGGCCCATTGCGTGTGTGTGTGTGTATATATATATATATAACAGGAAACAAATAAATAAATAAAATTAGAAATGTCTGTTGGGGTACAACAATTAAATACATTCAGGACTGATAAAATAGGGATATTCCATTGTAATTAATGTCTTAGGAAAATTATGGCCATTAGGATCAGAAATGACATTAATTGTAATCAATGGAAATTAAAGATAAATGGTTGCCTTAGGAAAATATGTTGGTTATGGTCATAAAAGGGCAATAAAAAAGAAATGAGAAGTAAATGGGTGTCATAAGGGGAATAATTTATATTGATTGTTGTTAAATACTAAGTCCAATTAAGGAGGTGATCAAGTAAATATTATTGGATAAAGTGAATATAACCTTCCTTATTTATAATAGTGAATATAGAACTTATAATTAAAATAGAATTGGAATTAGTGGGTTAATAATGTAAAACATTATTAACCATATAAAGCTGTGACGATAGTGAATCATAAGCATATAGTATTTCCATGAAGAGAGACGAAACGAGAATGACTTAAAAACGCAGCCTACTTTAACCCAAATAGGAAAAGGTATTAAAGGTAAATGGGATAAAAATCCATTAACCTTCACGTACAGTCTGCTTCCTTGGGTCTTAAGTGGCTTTGGGTTGAGAAGTCCTTGTGGGAGTAGGTTTTTCAGTTTACGGGTCTTAAATGGCAGGTGTGTGTGTGCCTACCCAAACCTGAAAATTAAAAACATTAGATATGGCTACCTATCCTACGGGAATCAATAAGTGACTAAGGAGGTTATCTAATAAGGTCAGCTAAAAGGTATAGCGTATGATAAAATACCATCTCTCACCTTATGTGGGGGCAAGAGTATATGAGTGAATGACAGAAGCTTTAACTAGTAGGGCCCATAGCTAGTGTCTTCTAGTTTATGTTAACGTTGAATATGTTATCGAGGGTTAATAAGTGACCAATCAGTCCGCCTAGGGTCTTAAGCGATTCGGAAGAATTCACCCTATCTATCATTGATAGTGAGACGATAAATGATGAAGGATAAAATGAACGAAAGTATATGGACATAGAAACCCCGTAATTAGGGGCCCACTCTTGATTAAATAACCAATCATGTTCTGGTATAAAGGCTTCGCAAAATATGTGTAAAGGTCCTATCTCGGTATTATAATTTGGAAATACTACTTTGGGAAGGGTAGAAGGGTCGTGCGTAAGCATCAACAAGGTTGGGTTAAAATTACTTACCTTGTTAGACATACATCTTGGGTTGAACCAAATGGGATACATTCTTGTATTATAACGTATGTTGTACATTTCCTGGTCACCAGAACTTGTTGTTCTGACACTCCCTCCTCATTACAACCTCCCAGGTTTCCTAGAGAAGGTCGGGTTCTCATAGGTGTTTAAGTTTGGCTTTCGGTTCTCGTTCTCACTCATGCTTAGTATCGGCCAAGTGACTCACTTTGAAAAAGGTAGTTACTTGAGTTAATACGTGTTATCCTATTTTGTTTTTGGTGTGAGTTATCTTATCGTACTCTGATTATCCTCATGCTTCTTTATTGCCGGTACCAGATATATAAGGTCCATGCTTATGTGTTTAAGTTTCGATTTTTGTCAAAATTTGGGCATATAAAAGTGTGGGGTGTTACAACAAGCACATAGAGACATAAACAACACACACACACATACATACACACATACACTGCATACGTATACAACACACACACAGACACATACATACACTGCATACATATACAACACACACACACACAGACATATACAACACACACAGACACAGACTTACACTGCATACATATAAAACAAACACACAAACATATACAACACACACACACATAGACACATACACTGCATACATATACAACACACACACACACACACTGCAAAAATATTTGGATAGCACAAAAAAGCATTCATCGCTTTAATCGGCTTAAATACAGTTCGAATTACCTACCAAGCACACACATAAACATATTAGATTTTTCCATTTTGTAAAATAAATCAATCATTTCTACCTCGATAAAAACTTAACTTTTCCATAGATAATTAGAACTTAGATAATCAACTTTAAACTTTAAATCAATTAAACTAATTTGAAGAAAGAATATATGATTTTGTTTCATAAAAGAGCATAATAAAGTTGATGATTTCTTTATATGTTGGTTATATTTAGGGAAAGACCAATTAGTACGAAAAACTAAATGGTAAAAGAAACATAAACTCATAATATCAATTTAACATAATCATGTATAAAATGTTAAACCTTCTACATATTTACTTGTTAAAACCAAAAAACAAAATTACATTGTCGCTTTTCTTAAAAAACAAAACTCAAAGAAGTAAACACAACAAAATAAATTTTTAGTAATCGTCCTCTTTTTGTTAATATTTTGTATAGTAGCAAACATGAAGAGATAATGATTGTCTAGATTCTTGTGTACATCTAATCAATGGCGTATCTAGGATATAATGTTGGAGTAGGCACAAAGTGGAATATGGTTTGAGACAAAAACTCCGAATGTAAACTTTTTTCTAGATGCTGCAGATTTTAGAAAAAAGGTTCACAATGTACTTGTACTAAATAAAAAAGGAACAGAGTTGTGCACTAAATTGAAGTTTAAAAGAAAGAGAGCAGCAGTAGCATACACGCAAAGATGGAGCTAGGAATTTAGATTGCCCCGGGCTAAGTTTGTACTTATGAAAAATGACATTGAATGTAAACTGCAAAAATGATACTAGTTCCGCAATTGTTGTTTTTCGATGTAGTTGTCGTTCTTTAGTAATTAATTTTTATAATTGGTAAATGTTTCCATGCAAATGTAAAAATGCGAAAAGATGTAAATCGTGTACCTGAATATATAACCAATAATGATAGGACTTTAAATTTTGTAAGATTGTCCAACGTGTCTCGATCCTACAACAAAAGACCTCTGTTCCATGTACATATGATTTTCATTTATGATACAAATTAAAACAAGAAAAAATATATGAAAACTTGTTCGTTCGTATATGTTTGGGCTCTTTATATTGTTCGAACATCATCCATTAATTGTTTTGCTAATACAGACATTGTCCAAGCTTAATACCTGTCCAATTGTACCATCCAAATCTTTTATAAGACACATTTTTATTCGGTCCGATACAATCCGTTTACTCTTCTAGAAATAGAACTAATAAAAAAAATAAACGATACATACTGGTTTTACCTAGGAAAATGAATCCTGAAAGTATAATTGAGCCAAGATTAATTACCATATTAGGTTTAACATTACAAATTTTGCCCAGGCGATTGCCCAGGGTGTGATGCATGTGGCTCTATCCTTGCATACACGATTGTCTTACTCAAATATCTCGATTAAATTTTGAAAGAAAGCGAGTAGTGCACGAATTTGTTTCCTCTTTCATTGTGAAGCAACCGTGCACATCAAATATCTAGGTTCAATTCCAAGCATAACAGGCAACATGTAAATGAAAGGTAAGAGCATAATAGACAGGTATACATATCAATTAAGCTTATGAATTCTAACTCAGGTAAAATACAAGATCAAAGAACATAGTGGTAAAATCAATCTATGCCATATAGTGACATAAGAAGATTCAACATAGTATAAATTTAGCTCCAGACCTAAATAAGACATAAAAACAGCATGTAGCAAGCATGAAACATAAGAAGGTGAGTCCAAGCCAATAATTCATGCTGCATGCATATTTGTATCAGGTATATAAGGAAGCTCAAGTAAACAACTTGCTCTATACAGCCAATTCACATGCGTAGGTAACTGATTCAACATAGAATTCAAAGAAAGCCAAGTGTATGAACAAGAGTTCCAGAATGAAGCAGCCCTAAAATCATGGCAGTCAACAAATCAGCCAACACATCCATCAAAATCAATTTTTTTGTTCTAGTTCATATCGAAGTCTAAAAACTTGAATAAAAATTAACCATGAGCTAATACTCACTTGCAGTGGCGATAAGAAAGAAGAATGCGACTGATCGGTTCGCCGGTGAGCTGAAGGCAGTGCGAGTTGACGATGAACAGCGGTGAACCAGGCTTCGAGCAATGCCGTGATCGATCGAGGACGCCAGTTGGTTTATTGACAAAGCAAGATGGTGCGCCGAGTTCCAAAACCCTAATTTTGGTTCTTGGTCACCATTGATGTAAAAAGAGAGGGAAGCCGAAAGTTTAATTCTAAGTGTCAAAGCAAGATGGTGTAAGAAAGGAAAAATAAGGAGGGAAAAATATGATACGAATTTCATATGGCCCAAAGTCGTATGAACTGATCCAGATCTTTGTTGATGTAGGTTTAGATCTTACGTGTTTGGTGAGGTGCAGATCGCAAAAAGAAAGTTGATAAGACTATGAGCACTATCAAATTTGATACGGCTTAAAGCCATATCAAATCTCTGCATCCTCGTGTGCCAAATTTGTTGTTTTGGTGTAGTGAAGTCTCTCACAATGCAGTCTAGCAATCCTCAACCTTGGGGCTACTTCCTTTTCCTTAAAGGACATTAGTCCGACACTTCTATCAAGCTGGTGGTATTTATCAAATAGGGCGTTATATTCACTTGTTTTCTTATTTTGCTCCCTAGTGAGACGGGTTACTTATGATCGTAACTTTTCGAGCTGGACATGCTTAAGATCTAAATTTTCCATTTTCATCTAATAGGGAGGAAGAAGGATAATTATTGAGAATATAAACAAAGAATGATACTATAAAAATTATTGTACCTTAGAAATTGAAGCGGAAGCTTGGTGAGTCTCAACATTTCTAGCATTCTTTGAGTTTAAGCCTATTTCCTCCTCTTGTGTCTCAAAAGGGTCGAGAGTTCTAGTCGGAATGGTGTCATGATCAAGGGTCTCGAGATTGGTACTTGGCATTTCATCCTAGCCATTGGGAACTTGGAAGATATCATTAACATCATTGAAGTTGTCAGTGCAATCGCTTCTATTTCCAGTAATGTCACAACCTTTAAAACTATAGCCGTCATCATTAATACAATTGACATTTGCTGCTATAACAACATCTTCCCCACCACCAGCATGTGGCTCTTCCGCGGGGATGTCATCTATAAACAAAGATTTGCCACATCAGTCTCCTTTCTCCCAGGAATGACGATTCCATCTTTTACCTGGTTTATCTTTTCCATAAACCTTACTACCAAAAGTGGATTAAGGGATGAAAAGCTTAAGTCAGGATATTTTCTTATGTTGTCCGCATAAATGAGCAGAAATGCATTCTCAAACGAGTTGACCATGATATCGTGGTTTGAAGGAAACATGAAAGCCTTTATTTAGCACCGTTTAATCACACTAATAGCCTTTGTCAGGGAAGCACCATTCTTCTCAAAATTCCTACCAAAAGAGGCATTCTTCTCCTAGAGAAGAAAATTTTCTTCTTGCAAAGAAGAACGACTGGAATCAATTGCAGTTATTTCTTCTTAAGTTCTTCCCAAGGTCTCGTTTAAAGCTTTAATTTCTTTAGTTAAAGATAGATTGATTCTTTTCTCCTCAATTACTAAAGATTATGCTTGAACAAGAGCAACCTCTAATGACTTATCTTTCTTTGTCGCACCCCCTCTAGCATTGGTAAGGGAAGCAATCTCTTCTCTCAAGGAAAGATTTTCTTCTTTAAGCTTCGAAAAATCGGAAGAAGTCACGATGAAATCTTCTTGCAATAAGAACCATCGTTCGGTGACCTAAAGAAAGAAAAACATAGCAGAAACGAAGAGCATAATTGCAAGACCACAAAAAGTAGGAAGTAAGAATCATACCGAGTGTTGCTCGACAAGAGATTGATGATTGCTAGATAAATCAGGAATGGAATATGTAAGACTAATACCAGAAAATGAGCATGAAGATATAATCCTTTTAACCAACTTGTCAAAGCCCTCAACAACTGAAGGTACAAAAGGTCCTTTGGAATTGAGGTCCTCAGAAGGAGAAGAAAGTCCCGTTGCATGGTGGATCGTAGTAAAAACTTCAGGAATTTCAGAAAAAATTGATATTTGCTTGGGAGGCAATCTTTGGAGAAGTATTTATAGGAAAATCAACATCCGCATCAGGACAAGAAATTTGGTCTTCAATACCCTTGGATCTCTTGGATGGAGAACTCTCAGTGATTCCATCTACAAGTTTCCTTTTAGCTGCTTCTTGAGACTAGAGTAAGACGTCCCTCAATGAAAAGTTCATGTTTTTGGAACCGGAGAAGGGATGTCGGGAAATATTGCATAATTTGAGGAGAAAGGAGTATTCCTCCCCGTGGATAGAGAAAGTATTCCCTTATTAAAATAAATTAAGGGTGGATGACCAATAATATTCTGACTTGACGGGAGGAGAGAGTGTTTTCGAAGGGCACTTGGTGTTAGTAAAGATGGTCTATTAGCCAACTTTTCTGATGTAACATTAAGAAGGTCTGCAAGTCTTTTACCCATGAAACTAGGAAACTTGGGAGCAACATCTGAAATAAAAACGGTGTATCAACACACATGTGGAAAACAAGTGTACATTGAGTTAAGAAGAGTAAGTAAGAGATATAGTCAAAATCCGAACATGGAGTATTGAAGTTTCTAGAAATGGCAACAGGGTAACATATGAAGAAAAATTGAGTATCCCAATCTTTAAATCTAACTGCTCATTCAGATAGCAGTTTCTTTGAGGGATTAGCGCGAAAATTTTGGTAATTCATGTCGTTAAGTTTAGAGGGGAGAATCAAGTAATCGAGAAGTGGGGGATCCAAAGAAGGATTATCAGATTCAAATGATAAAAGCTCCTAACCTAAAAGGTATGTATAGGTATTAGGAGAAAGATGGATAAGAACGATGTTCAAATATTGCAGGAATCTCGCAATGAAATCTAGAGAAGGAATAAAACCTCCGTGCCAGATATGGATGGCAGTATAGGCAAAATACCCTTCAGGAGGAGACATGATCTTGTCAGTTACACGTGAAGGAATGACTTCCACTTCAGAAATATTGAAATCCTGAAGAATAACGTCAAACTCCTTTTGCGAAGTAATCAAGGAGTGTTTTTCAGCAGCCTCGTTCTTCTTCAAGGACGAAGGTTCATATGGTAAGATGGAACTTTTGGGGGGATTAAGTGCGATATGTTTCTTCCCCATGATGTTAGGTATTATTTGCCCATTTCATTAAACAAATTGCACGAATAAGAGCCCAGGAAAGAGAAATTCACATAAAGATCAATATAATTTTATATAAAGAAAGAAAGTTATTTCTAATATTCCGAAGGCATTCCAAAGTAACGACAGTTGCATTGAATCATGTAATATATGCCTTCAGAAGAATGAGAAACAAAGAAAATGTTTGTATTATTTGTCAACCAAACTGAAATTGATTAGCGATCATCGATTTGGCAATGGGGTCGAAACCAATTTGCATGAATCAATTGGGTAATTGGATCAACTAAGTCCAATAGAATTGCTTGATAATTAAATCTTTGAACAAGTAATTTGATTAGATAATTAAATTGATGCGTACTAGCAACTTTCCGAGATCATACAATCAAAACCTAAGAATCATACACGGATTTAATTGTTTAGATGAATATCAAGAATTTGAAGATGATCACGGAACAAAACGAGTAAGAAGCTTCGAATCATTCCGAAATAAGGCAAAACAAACTTACTCCAATTAATGCAGGAATATATCCCAAGAACTTACAATCTGTTGAAGTAATTGATGCTTGCTCTAGGAAAATTTTAAATGTAGGTGATTAATGAAGAAGAACAAGGGAAAAGAAAAAGAAAGCGGGAAACAAGTATTTATAGACTGGAAGAAGCAGATGTTTGAACCGTTGACTTGAGAAGTTAGGAATATCCTTTCACAAGGAGGCCAAATGTTACTACAAGAATCCGTACTGGCGGCACCGAAAGCAAAACGAGATGAAGGGGTATCAGAATAGAGTCATCACCAAAGCTGAAGCATGGGAAGTGTTCAGTTAATACCAAAGCATGAGGCGGTAGAGGTGAAACCGGAATCGATAGTAAAGAGTTTAAGAGGAACGAAGCCGACACAAAAATGAAAAATAGAAGCATAACCGACACCAAAAGATGGAGCCATAACAAGTGAAGCCGACACTGAAAGCTTGGAATAATAACGAAATCGATACCGAAATAGCAAAATTGCGAATATGGAGCCGATACCAAAGATATAGAGGATATCGTCAAAGAAGGCACCAGAACAAGGACTATGTACATATGCTATTGGCACCAACATAGAGAAATAAACATCTTGGTGCCGATACCAGGAAAAGAAGGCAATAAAGGCAAGTTGTCGACACCAACATGCAGTGAGCAGTTATATTGGTGTCGACACCAAAGAATGAAGGCAAATGCACAAAGCTGATACCAAGACAAGAAAACAGTAGATGAATAAGCCGATACCGAAGTAACGAAGAGAGAGACACGAAAACAGACGAAGCCTCGAAGGTGGAAACATGGATTTGATGTTCAAAAGTGAAAGTTGCAAAGACAATGGAGTGATACCTAGCTATTGGGAGAAAGCATTGGGGGCAATATCAAGAAATGCAAGCGGCGAGGGACTTAAGCCGGTATCGAAGCCAGGAATCACTGAAATAGGCCGATACTCAGAGGTTGATGCGAAAGGAGGGGATTTTCCACCCAACTTCTACAGAAGGGGATCTGAATCCTCTATAAATAAGACCCTAAGGGTCACATTTTGGGGAACTTTTCCTCATTCCGAAAATATATGCTCAATTCTAAGAGTCTAAACCCTAATCTAGAAATCGAATTGGTGATTTCTCTTGTCATCATCCATGTACTTCATCAATTAATCAATAAGGAAATACTTGGCATCTACAATAAATTGCATTTGTCTTTCAATTAATAATTTTGGATTCAGAACCTTAAATTAGAAGTAACTACCAAAAACAACCTCAATGAACATTCTAGCTCCAACTAGCAATGAACTTATGAAGTCCATATCCCAAGACAACTCTTTCCCTAAGTATTGTAAGCGTGATACTCATCTTTCGAAGGAAGAGTAACTAATCTTCATACTTGGGACATTGAAGAAACGACGAATTAAGTCGAGTTTGGAAGAACTAGATTACACCAAGGGTCCACAACTGTAACCCTACATTTGGGTGTTGACGATTTTTATCGTCAACAATTACTTCGCAATGCAAATCGGTCCAAAGTGTTTTTCGGATATATATCGGCCAAATCCAATTATGGTTCCTTCGAATCCCATTATCGATTAAAATAAAAGAATATGGAATATAACCAGATATCGAACAACCCTTTTGTGAAATCTATACTTTATCCATATTGATAAATCTTTCATTTAAGAAACTCCTTTAATAAACCCAATTCAATTGGTCTTATTCAACTAATCCCATTTTATAAACAGTTTTCTTTTAACAATATTATTGTTTTATACTCACTGTCCAAAATCGTGAACAATATTATCTTACCAAATTCCTTACTTTGATTTGTTTAAATCTAAAGGGCAATCCACAATCCAAAGTCGTGAACGAATACCTTTTTAAAATCTCAATACTTATTTTGATTAATCAAATCGATTTCTCATAAATTTAATAATTCCAAAAGAGTATTCATTGTCCAAAATCGTGAATATAATCCCTTATGAAATCTAATATAATTAAGCTAATTCATTTTTTTGTATAATTATAAAATCTAATCTTTTTGACTTAGAGTAATTTTAAATAAATTTATGTTTTCGCATTGGTTAATTTAAAACTAATTTCCTTGCTTATCTCCTGATCCGAAATCTTTAACTTCTTAATGGGTTAAAAATAATGCTATTTTAAACATCTTTAGTAAAACTCTAAAACAAATCTTAATTAATATTATTGAGTATATAGATATAATTTTACTCAATCTCAAATTCCGTATTCAACGAGTGTTATGGGAGGAATAACGGTGAGATCACCTTTTAAATTCCACGAACAAGGCAAGCCCCCTCCGCAGATTTTAACACCAAGTATTAGAAGATTATCTTTATGAAATCCAAATTAATTTCATTTCAAATTGTAAATCTTTTATACATAACTCGTTTCCAATAAGTAAAATTCATTTCTTTATTTGGTTAATTATTCTAAGTTTAAATTCATAGATTTTCCTAATTCGAAATAATCAAATTCACAATTCCCTCCGTCAGGCCAGTTCAGATAGCTAAGGAGAGCAGGAAACCAGTTTTCCATACCCAGGCCTAGACACAACCGTTTTATCACCCTAAGGTGGTCAAGTTATTTGATCGATTCTAAACCATTTATTCTGTCTATTCAATTTATCGAGTATTTGGGCTTTCCCTTCGATCAGTTCCATTCCTCGGTCAATATATTAACTCTCACAAACGATACCCGATGTACTAGTCATTTCCACATACTCAATTAATGATATGATAAAATTAACTCTGAAATAATTTATAAGTCTTTTAAATCATCTTTATAATACTTATATAAGTAGTCAAAACATTCTTGATTGATTTGGAAAAAATCATTAAATTTAAATTTATAATTCAAAACTATAGTATTCGCAGCATTTCAAAAGTGCTTTGGAAAATTCTAATATAACATACCAAATAAAACATCTTTTAATAAATGAAAATTCATATTTTTCAATTCAAATCTCTTTTAAATTATTTATAGAATTTATTTCATATTTTTCTGTATTTAAAATATCCATTTATAAACTTTTTTCTACTTTTGAAATAATTTCCCAAATTTATTATAAATAATTGTAATAATTTTTTAATTCAGTTCAGGTTAAACCAAATATGAATGTATTTTCCATAATATAACTTGGGTAAATTGCTCAAAATTGTATATGATTAGGATAACATCAACATTCATAACTAATCATATACTATATTATGAAAAGCACGCTTAAGCGGCGCTTAAGCAATTTTGGCAAATACATCGCTTAATTTTTAAAAAGCGGAAGACACTAAGCGACTAGTGCTAAAGCGCACTTTTTAGCGCTTAAGCACGCTTTTTTCAATGCTTAGTAGCGCCTCGCCTAAACTTCAGCATTTATGTATAATATTATATGATGAATTACTTATATAATAATTAAGCATTGCTTAAGCGCTGCTTAGTTGCTTGAGCGCTAATTAGATGTTACTTAACAGCCATTAGGCATAGCCGGACTCCAAATGGATTTAGCGCTTAAGCGTTGTTTAAGCGCCACTAAGCAAAGCGAGGCTTCCATCGCCTCGTCTCGCTTAGCGCTTAATATAACATAGATCGTGTAACATTCAACATAACTATAAGTAAACATATTAAATCATGGTATAATTTGCTTATTCAAGCAAATGGTCATTATAAAAATTAATAACCATATCATTCGTTTATTCATCCAAACAAACCATATAGCGATTTTCATCACTATTCACCCATTCGCGTACCTGGTTATGGTTTTTTAGAAATTGCTATCTTGTCGTCTATTTCCCGATCATCTTAAAGAATGACTAAACCTTTATTGGTTATTGTTTTTTAGAAATTTGGATGAGTGTGCACAATATTCTTGGGGCAATGTTATTGTTGACGTCAAAAGTTGGTCACTTATGACGATCAACCCTCAATCGCGTGATCAACACACGACTAAAGATAAAAAAAATGCAGTGAAAAAGGTAAAAGAACGGGGAGCACACATAGAATTATTATAATGGTTCGGCAAGGGTAGTGCCTACGTCCACTTTATAAATTACTTCTTTTTCTTTTGATTACAAGTACAATGTATTTTCAGTTTGAAGAAAAGAAAGAAAATGATTATCTTCCTTTCTTCCTTTTGAGAGATTGAGATTCTGGAGGAGAGTAGAAATGACAAGCTTATGGAAGCTGTTTTTGCCAAGAGAAGTCTCTTCTTTCCCTTTAAGTTTGGAGGTATTTATAGGTGGAAAATGCAGCTTGGGTTGTTGTGAAATGGTCCGGCCATTTCGGGAAAGCCCGGACACGTGGAGTCAATCCATTGGCTCAAGTTGCGGCTGGAAGACTGACTCTATTGTTTATAAATAGTATCTTCGGAAGTTGTGGCTGACGTGGCATCCTTGAAGAGGTATATCAAAAGTAGAGCTTTGACCGCCTTTATCTCCTAGGAAATCGGGATATTAGGATTTAGGCGGACTAGCTCTGTAGAAGATTTCCACACTGGCCCGAAATGACCGGTCGACTTACTCCGATAAACTCGGTCGACTGGGAGGCCTACTCTTCCGGAGTGAGCTGTTATTTGTTGAATCTGGACGTGGGCCGATGTGTGACTGTTTTGGACCCATTATAGGTTGTTGGGCTTCCTGAAATGCGGCTTTGTATTTGACTGCGCGTTTGGACTTTGCTCATTGAGACTCTTGCCAAAAAGAGGGTTAACATTTTGCCCCTCAGAATGCATCTTCATCGACGGAGGGAGACGTGTTCTGAAATCTGGACCGAAGTACAAACGCTCGAGCTGCTATGGTCGCGCCGGACCATATTAAGGCCAGAAAATCAACGGTCCGATGTTGTACTAAGACCAGAAAACCAACAACCATCGGAAACCGTATTAAGGCCGAGATGACGATTGTTATAAGAATTGGTTCCTGCAAATACAAAACAAGCCATTCTCGTTTAGAGAAAGGTGATGGGTCGAGCATTTTATCCCACTTGGCTTTAGAGGGGGGCGAGCATAAACCACACTCGGCTTGGTGGCGAGCATAAACCATGCTCGTCTTGGTGGTGAGCATAAACCATGCTCGGCTTGGTGGCAAGCATAAACCATGCTTGGCTTGGTGGCGAGCATAAACCATGCTCGGCTTGGTGGCGAACGTCAATCTGGTTCGGCTTAGATAGGGCGAGTATTAATCATACTCGGCTTAAGGCAAGTGTTTCATATGCTCGACTCATGTTAGGTTAGTTAGTTTAACGAGCTATGCACGCTCGTGGTGTAAAGAAAGAGAGCACAATCCACACTCGTGTTTAATAAAATGTGACCTCACTCTCTTGAAGGAGTAGGTGTTTGAGTGGTGGTGGGCTTTCGTGCTAACCACGTAGAACAGAGGGGCGAGCATTAACCATGCTCGGCTTAGAAATTTTACAACACGATCTACTTTTGCAAAAAGCAAAGTTCATAACTGCTAAGCAACTATTACAAAGAAATTCTACGGGGACATCGATTGACTACAGTGCATCAAGGCGTCCTTGTTATTAAAAGAAATACATCGAAAGAAAAGACAAAGAATCTAATTAATGATAATTCCGCGAGTGCTAGTCTCAATGTCCCTTCCATTTCTAGGGGCTCGTGGACCATCCAGAGGAGCTTGGGCAAAAGATCGTGGCGGCATGACCGGGGCGCGATCTTTGACATATTCAGCGAGTTCCCCTTTTCTAACTCGTCCTTCGATGAGATCGCGCAGATGTCGACAATCATTTGTATTATGTCCAGCTACGTTGTGGAATATACAATGCTTGCCAGAATCAAGTTCCATCTGGGTCGGTTCTCGTCGAGGTGGCCTTGGAGTGGGGAAGGGCTCGCGCATATTGAGATAAATATCGAGCAAAGAGGAATTGAGCTCGGTGTACAGATCGTACTTGTTCACATTTCGAGGTCGGATATTACGTTCATCCTTTTCCGGGACCTTTCCTCTTCCTTTATTCTGGCCATTGCCATTGAGTGGACCTTGTTGTTTGGCTACTAAAACTTCAAGGCTCTCCATTTCAAGGCTGGCATCCTCTTGTCGGAGGAATCTCTTGGTCTCGAAGTAAAAATCATCTATATTTTTGGGGGGGATCCCTGGTAAAGGAGTTTGAGAATTCTGATCTTTTCTGGACTCCCGCGATGACTGCCATTAGCACCATCGATGGCTCGGGCCAATCGACAGATGCTACAGCTGCGTTGAACCTCTCGAGGAAGGATCTTAGTGTCTCTCCGGATCGCTGTTTGATGGTAGATAAAAACATGACGCTTTTCGGTCAAGAGATATGCACTCGAAACTGCTTGATGAAGCGGGTGACCAAAGTATTCCAACTACTGATTGATTCCGTTGTTAGCTGACGAAACCACATATCGGCTATATCTGTGAGAAAGAGAGGAAAGCATTTAGCCATGAAATTGGTTGATGCACCAAGTACTTCCATATGTCGCATGTATCGCATGAGATGAATGGTCGGGTCAGTGCGACCGTTGTATGACTCGATGGATGGGAACCTAAAGTCCGGAGGATTTCGAGAATTTCTAATTTCTCTAGTGAAGGGGCCGCGGTTGACATTGTCTATGTCTTGCTGCGAAGAATCGACCCGAGTAAAGCGTCGAATGATGCTTGCGAGCTGACTCCCATCTCCGAGGAGTCATTGCCATGAACATAATCCCGCCTCTTGAGAAGGTTCTGTACGAGGATCCGGCAGAAGCATGCTCGGAAGGGTGGCCATTGGTTGGGCTCGACCTCCGAGATCTGAGTGAAGGTGTGAGGGAAGGTGAGATATGGCAGGTGGTTCTGGGTAGAATGGCCCCTCTGGAACCTGATGAGTCGTGGGTCGAGCCATACCCGTAGCAAAGGGTCTAGGCTGATCCAGCATAGCATGTGATGTTCGGAGGCCTGGGTTGCCCCCGTCTGAAGCGAGGTTAGGAGGGTCTACGGTAGCGTTTTCTTCTGCTACAGTGATGACCGGCATAGTAGGGTGGCTTCCCTTGTTTGAAGGGAAGGCTGTGTCAGCTCTTTGCCGAAGGGAAAGAGTGGTTAGATTGGTTTGTGGTAAGACTCTGGGTTGTAACGGGAATGGCATTGATTCTGATAGACCTGGTGGGAGCTCAACCGATTCAATAGGTCGAGATATTCCAGGGAGTGGAGGCATATTTGTCAGACGATCTAGATCTTGATCGCCCGCCTGCTGAGGTTCTATGGCCACAGTTGTGCTGATCGCTGGAAGCGATACCCCTGGTTGTGCTCGACTGGTTGGTGGTACCGAACCAGGATGAAATAAAGGTGTAGCCTGAGCAGTGGCCTGATTTCGTGCAGACCGAAGATCGGTTATTGCCCCAGCTTCGGTCGATGGAGGAATTGATGTTGAAGCGTTCAATCTTGTTTCCAATCGACCGAGAAGGTGATCCATCAACTGCTGCTGTCGTTCGAGGACTATACCCTAAGATGTCATATGGTCTCTGAGTTCGACCATGATTTTATCCATGTCGCCCCGGGTAAGGAATCGAGACATGTCGTCATGAGAGGAAACTTCGTGGCTTGCTTCTGCAGCATCGATATCAGCTGCATCGGTGTTTGCGGGACGAGAGGATGTTGCATCTTTCTTTCGTTTGTTCGCAATGACCTGAGATAAGCAGGAGCTCGATGGCGGCGTCGGAGCGCTCCCCTACCTGGCGCGCCAAAATGTTGACGTCAAAAGTTGGTCACTTATGACGATCAATCCCCAATCGCGTGATCAATACACGACTAAAGATTAAAAAAAATGCAATGAAAAAGGTAAAAGAACGGGGAGCACACACAAAATTTTTATAGTGGTTCGGCAAGGGTAGTGCCTACGTCCACTTTATATATTACTTCCTTTTCTTTTGATTACAAGTACAATGTTTTTTCTGTTTGAAGAAAAGAAAGAAAATGATTATCTTCCTTTCTTCCTTTTAAGAGATTGAGTTTCTGGAGGAGAGTAGAAATGAAAATCTTATAGAAGCTGTTTTTGCCAAGAGAAGTCTCTTCTTTCCCTTTAAGTTTGGAGGTATTTATAGGTGGAAAATGCAGCTTGGGTTGTTGTGAAATGGTCCGGCCATTTCGGGAAAGCCCGGACACGTGGGTTCAATCCATTGGCTCGAGTTACGGCTGGAAGACTGACTCTACTGTTTATAAACAGTATCTTCGGAAGTTGTGGCTGACGTGGCATCCTTGAAGAGGTATATCAAAAGTAGAGCTTTGATCGCCTTTATCTCCTTGGAAATCGGGATATTAGGTGGACTGGCTTTGTAGAAGATTTCCACACTAGCCCGAAATGACCGGTCGACTTACTCCGATAAACTCGGTCGACTGGGAGGCCTACTCTTCCGGAGTGAGCTTTATTTGTTGAATCTGGACGTGGGCCGATGTGTGATTGTTTTGGACCCATTATTGGCTGTTGGGCTTCTCCTGAAATGCGGCTTTGTATTTGACTGCGCGTTTGGACTTTGCTCGTTGAGACTTTTGCCAAAAAGAGGGTTAACAGCTATATTGGCAACACTATATGGTGAGTTAACAAATGCTGCGCTAGGTAAATCCAAATCGAAGTTGGTTGTCTTTCGCTTCTACATGTACAATATTAGTATGTATAATTGTTAATGATCGTATGTAATATGTAATTCTATTGTATTCAATTTTTTATATATATTTTACAACTCTGGTTATAGAAACATCTTCCCATCGGTCGTCCGAATTTGACATTATCCACGCAGATCGATAGGACGTTGCTTTATAGTGCAAGATAGTTGATTTACATTTACATATTTGTGTTTTTTGATCTAGAAAAAAAATATCTAAATGCATAACTATGTACATAAAAGGTTTGGAAATAGGAGTTAGATTGAGTCTTTAAAGCGGATTGCCAATTACTAATCGGACCAGCTCAACATGTTAACAGATAAAGCTCTTGTATGGAATCTCTACACACAAGATGTGCTAGTCGATCTTCCCCAGACATGCATAAGTAGTATATCAAGTTGGCTTTGGAAGACACCTATCATATGCATGCGAGATGTAGAGGTGTATAATCGTGATCGAGTGATGCGACAATTTGGTTTTCAGCAGAACATCCCTGAACCATGCGCCAACGCCAAATTTGAAATTTGCTATCATTTAGTGAAACGATAGACATAACCATATTGTTCGTCAACAATTTCCTACCACTCTTCTTTCAAGTTACATGACTTGGTATTGGTCGATCCCTCAATGTCTTAGAGTATATGCTATCATTCTTAGACATTCAGCCTACACTCTAAGACATTCTTAGCACCTAACACTTCGCTCTGCCTCTAACAACATAGATTTCCAATAAGCCATACCCATCAGGCTGTCACAATAACTTCCAATAAAGGCAAGAGTGAATCACCATTAGAAACAAGGTAAAAGTGCTCAGGAATGTAAAAGTTTGCATTTCTAGGCTTGTTATTTAAAATAAACAGAACAGCAGAGATTTTGGAATAAGGGGTGGTGCACGGTCAACAACCACAGTAGTCATGACCAAACAACGGACAACATATCAGTATCAATATCAACATTGTTGAGTTTCGGCATTCCCTGTGTACCGTACGCGCTTCACCGTGTCTATCCGAGGTCAACGGTCGAAGTCTCTCATGTCGGCGTCCCGATTGAACATCCCCTATCGCCTCCCATCGAGCATATAATTTGGTATTGGCAAACACTTATTGTAACAAAAGGAATCCCCATTGTTACATGCCACCAATACCATATATATACCACGATTTAATATTTTGCGATGTGGGACAATTCTCCCATTCAATCCACGCACCTTCTCCATTCCAATGCGAGCCACACCTAACAATCTCCACCTTGGCGAGCATTGCTCAAGTCACCTTAGAGTTACACCTTGAGTCCTCTTCACAATTGGCTAGGCTGCTACCCCGAGTTCTCATAAGCAGCGGGGGAGCAGACTACTTATAACCGTATCTCCACCTTGACGAGCATCCCATGCTCAAGCCCCTTTTGGAGTCATGCTTCGATCATGCTACACATACCGGCCCCATCGAACCATGTAGCTCTGATACCATGTTGAGTTTCGGCATTCCCTGCGAACCGTACACGCTTCACCGTGTCTATCCGAGGTCAACGGTCGAAGTCTCTCATGTCGGCGTCCCGATTGAACATCCCCTATCGCCTCCCATCGAGCATATAATTTGGTATTGGCAAACACTTATTGTAACAAAAGGAATCCCCATTGTTACATGCCACCAATACCATATATATACCACGATCTTTCTTAATATTTTGCGATGTGGGACAATTCTCACATTCAATCCACGCACCCACTCCATTCCAATGCGAGCCACACCTAACAATATCGTATAAACATATCAACACAGATAAACAGTAGAAGAAGCCATATTTGTTACAAAAGAGGAAGTTAATTGTAAGTAGTTCTGAAATTCCTATCTGCATGAATATCATATTAAAAACAGTAATGCTACCCTTCAATTAATGCAGTAGAAATTATAACCCTTGAATCCGCGTGAATTGTTCTATCCCGAAACCCCCGTCCCTCGTGTCCCCATCAATCACAGCCCCTTAATTTCCACTTTTTACAGTTAAATCCCTCAATGGTTGAAGGACTTAATTGCAAATAGTGCAAATCAGGGAAATCAAGGCCGTTGGATACACGGGGACAACAAGGGTTTCAGGACAGAAGAATTGGCCTCGATTGAATCATATCTAACCCTCGATGTCCACACTTGATTTGAATTTCGGGCACCCTTATCTTCGGCTACCAAAGCACAGTACCATAAAAATTGATGCAGTTGTACATGCGCACGAAAGTGTGTGTATATTTATCTATTTTAAGTTTCTTTGTCGTCCTCTGACGACAGTCATTGGATTTTGCAAATTTATGTATGCGTTAAATGGTCATATAGGAGAAAGAGGAGTTCCATTTACTACAAATGTCATAAAACGTTCCTATGAACTGAAACTTGTTATAGAACGCAAAGAAGAAAAAAGAAAATAAAAAACCCAACTAACGTAATCAGCTAGCCATCAGACGCTATACAGAACCTCAGCTCGTGTGGGTGGATGAGAAGAAAAAATATATTCTATGATATATGGATGCGAACCTTATATAAATTCTGGGAAACCATTGACATACTCATCAAACTGCCTTGCTTTCTCTTCCAACTCAGAAACCATAGCCTCTGGTGCTTCATTTATCACTAAAGGTAGGTGTTTCTCCAAACCATCAAACCACTCGCTCAGTGTCATTTTCTCAAAATCAATTACATCTTCAATGTTATACTCATGATTTTCCTTTTGTTCGGCATTTCCCTTCCCTTCAACATCATCCTTAGCAATTGACTCCACTATTTCGTTTCCATCTTTTGCTGGTTTCTGAATCTCTTGTTCTTCAATTCTCCCTGAGTTCCATTCTTTGTCTGCTTTCATTTCCGGAGGAACTATAGGCAGACTACGTAACTTTTTGGGCCTCCTTCCCTTAACGTTCTCATGTAAAACTTTGCTGTTTTCAACAACACAAACAAAATTTTCACTCCGCTTTATTCCACCTCTCGGTCTCAATCCAGCTCTTCTAGGGTACATTTTTTCTTCATTTTCATCCATTAGATGTTCATCTTTCTTCAAACCCTTGGAATCATTCAGTGCTTTTGATCTGCCCCTACTCGAGTTATTCTCAAACGCACCATCCATTTCAAGCTCTACAGAAATCAAAGTAGACTCTCCTATTTTGATTACATCTCCATCAGAGAGCGGAATCTGAACCAACGATTCGATTTTCACATCGTTTATGATAGTTCCGTCAGGAGTATTCAAATCACAGAGGATCCATTTGGATACTTTGGGGTCGAATTGGATCGAGATGTGTTTTTGAGATATTGTGGGATCTTTAATGGTTAAGTTGTTGCCTTTGACGACTCGGCCGATCCTGATTTGGGATCCAGGTTTTCGAGTCAGGATTTCACCTTTCTTGGGGCCTTTGAGTACGTGGAGATTGAGTTTGAATCTCGCCATGGAAAGGGACTAGAGACCAACCCTAGAGTTCGAGCTAGGCTAAAAGAAGGGGGAAATGAACCACTTCCAATTCCAAGATTTCTATTTGAAAAAAAAAAAAAAAAAACAAAAAAAAAACCAAAATTTGTTCTTTTCTATTTGAGTTTTGGCGGGGGAATTAATTGTTCTCATTTAGTCATTTGTAAACAAGCAAAATAAATCTATATCCTATTTGTTAATTCTATTTTTTTTTTTTTTAAAAAAAAGGAACTAGTGTAAAGGAAAAAACTGAAATATTTAAGTTCATGTAGCTTTTGTTTTCATGGTTCATTTCATAGCAGCTGATCGTCGTTATCGTCTTTAGCGTCATAGTTTGCGGTCATCTCCACACCACCGCCGCTCACATGCATTACTATCTAGAAGTCATCGTCGAAGTCTCTGTATGCCAAAAATCGTCGATGTCGTTGTCGTTACCTGTAGTCCATCTAAAGGTGAGCATTATTTAGTTAAATCAAATGAACTAATCAAACCAATTTACTTTTATTTGTTTGGTTTGATCTCAAAATTAGATTGGTTTATCATCCTCAAAAAAGTTATTCCGATTATCGATTTAGTCAAATTAATCGAACTTTTATTATATTTTCAAAATCATCGATGTTATAATAAATATTTTAGGAAAATTTAGTTGACCGAGTGAATTTTAATCATCGTATATTTGTTAAAATTATTTTTAAAAAGCATAAGAATATGTTAATCATACTTTATAATTTATTTCAAATTACAATTAATATTCTAAACAAAACTGTAAAATATTTCTAGATCGATTAAACCGAATAACCAATCGAACCAACCAAACTTAATATAGTTGGTTTGATTTGGTTTTGTTTTCATTTTTGTTGGTTTTAGTTTGGTCTAATAATTTTCGTCATTGGATAAACCAACCTAGCCAAACGCTCACCTTTAAATCTATTATCGTCGTCGATACATTCCCGCTTCGGCCTGCAAATGTTTGTCTTGCCTATTTTGTTTTCACCTGCTCTGGTCTTGCAGCAACTTGTGCATCCCAACTTCTTCCTTTAACTTAATTTTCGAGCCACATCCTTCATTCCAAACGGACACTCGGGTTATCCTCCCATTATTTTTCTGGTTTCCAATATTGGCTGTTTAAAAAAAAAATCATATGTTTTACATATTTTCTTTGGACGAAAATCCAGAACTAAAAGTGATAAACAAAAATGACATTGTTTTATCAAATTATGAAATAGAGCATAAAACTAGAAAGCACCATACTTCAAATTACCAAAACTTTCTCCAGTTACATTACTTTGCATGTCAAACGGACAAGCACTATCAATTCAGTCAAAATAAAATCAAACAAGAAACTAAAAGAGAGAGGGGGTGTGGGGACAACGAAAACACATAAATTTTACAGCGTTTCGGTCATTTCAAGCATCTGTATCAACTATACAATATTATTTAGGATTTTCTTTTGCTTACATAATCAAGTTACAATGATTGTCATTCAAATTGATAAGTTTCAAGCTTGAAAATGTTTCCTTGGAAAAGAGCCAAGTAAACATCCTCAGATCTGGCTTCCCAGTAAGATAAACAATACAAAACTGCATCTCCCTTTAATAACCTATTATTTTATACCGATTTATATGGACCGATATCAACTGATAGCTTGACTTTTCTTTGCTTTTCCTATAACGACTCGGAAATTTTTGAATTTAAAATCAGGTTTAATTAAAATTTTAAAGTTAAAAATTTAAACATTATAAAATTTAATTTTAAAGAAATGGATAGTTGAAATATGTTTGATTGAATTTTTACATAGAATATTTTCTTAGGAAAAATTATAGTTTTGGGACATAAAAATTTGAAATTTTGTTAATGTTGATGGTAAAAAATGTTCGCCAACATTCGAGATTTCCACGATAGTGAAAAAAAACTTTCGAAATGGAAATTATGTGATAAGCGATTTAAGTATGCAGAGGAAAACGCTAGAGAACAGTCGCACAGTATTCATAGTGGTTCGGCTCGTCGGAGCCTACGTCCACTGTGGAAGTTTGGTATTTTATTACTTTGCTTTTACTAGTTACAATATGGAATCGATATATCTCCGAATGTACAAGAGTTATGATAATTCCAAATGTTAAGGCGAGCGATCCCGAGTGCTATGCTTGGAGAGGAATGTAGTAGGCTATGCTTCATGATCCAAATGCTTGGAAGTGGAAGGAGGAGCCTTCACGAGTCTATGAGTCCAAGTCAAGTCAAGTGGCGATCAAGAGGCTAGGATGCTCTCATGATGCTACCACGACCATGGTGGTAAGGAGGTCCAATAATAGGTCTTACTCTTTCTTCCCGAAATGCCAAAGCAGCCCAATATGGTCTAAATATCCAAGAAGATGGTTCTTTTTCTTCCTAGAGTGATGGAAAGTGCTCGGGATATTGTAAGAATGGTATCTTCTTCCTATAAAGCCATCGTGTTGGAGAGCGAAGGGTATTTATAGGAGGTGAAGCAGCAAGGAGCAGGTAGGATGGAGGGGTCCATGCCAATCTTGTGTATCCCGGAAGTTGTTCTAACCTCGGGATCGATACCGATCCAGAGATCGATACAACTCCCGAGGACTTAGCCAAATTATCGTTCCCCTTCTTTGAAACTTCGAATCCTTAAGCAAACCTCGCTTTGTACCCCTAGAGCCTTGTAGCATTTCGTATCTAGAGGGCACACATATTACGATTACTTCGTACCCGGAAATTCTTGGTGATACGAAGTCTTGGAGGTAGAGTTGGTGCACTAGTGGGATACGAAGAGCTAGAGTGATGATAAGCGGACATGAAGTTGGTTTTCGTATCCCGAGGGTCCGAAAGAGGACTTATATCCTGAGGGTACGAAATGCATATTCGTATCCTGAGGGATCTGAAATGGGTTTTCATATCCCTAGGGATACGAAATAGGAGTAATGCCGATCCAGGGATAGTTCAAGGAGTTGCGAGGTCGGGATACGGGTTGATGACGAGGCCTAGGACCGATCTCGAAGTGTTGGTACATCATTGAGCAGTTTGGTCGAGCCGAAATGACTATGCTTGTATAACTCCATCTGCGATTGGGCTCTGAATGTTTCAGCAACGCTTCTGGATTGTTGATCCACGCGATGAGTCGATTCGTGTGGGCTTGAGTAGCTTATGGGAACTGGATCAAAAGTCCCATTAACACTTACCCCCCAAAGGAATTTTTTTGATAACATGACGTGCTTTGAATTGAGACAAGCATTCATGGAAGCTATAAAGATCTCCAAGTCATGCCAAGCGACTGGTCGTGACCTTCCCATTGAGGCTCGTTGATGGTGACACGAAATTCCAGCAATGTTGGGATTTCTAATTACTCTGACCGAGATCTTGATTGTTCACCTAAATGAGTTACTATTTTCTGTAGAATCAAGAAATTAAACGTTAGTCGCCAACTCACGCTTACGTCAGAATGTAAACAAGTCATTGCACAATGTCATGCATACACCCACATATTTGCAAGTGATTTTACGAGATACAATCAAAACATGAAATGAACGCCATTAAATGGTATGTTATGGGTGTGCGATCATGCAAGTTAGCTTTCGAAAAGTTGTCGAGTTTAAGCTGGATCGTTTGGCATTTACTCTTGGACCGTTTAGGCTAGCTTGCAAACAGTTGGTTAACGATTCGAGTTGGTATTAACAATTGAGATTCCAAAAGCACATATGTAGAATCGTTGCCATGGCTCTGGTGCGCAATCGCTTAAGATAGTTATTGAAGGTTCATCGAATTATGACTTGATCGTTTAGTGTATTCCATGGAATCGTTTAGATGCCCAAGTACACAATCGTTTAACATTTCAAGCTTGTCTCGACGGCCGAGGCCTTGAAAATTTGTATACACGATCATTGATGTTGTTTGAGTTTAGGATTGGTGACGTGAAAACTAGAAGGTGGAGAAGCAGGGGTTGTACGATATGAAATTTTGTGAGAGGCGTGGGATACGAAAAATAAATTTCGTATCTGGGGGCTTCTTAGAGTGTTGGTATCCCTTGAGCTAAGTGATTGGGATAAGAAATTCCAGAATTGGGTGGGATACAATAAGTAGATTTCATGTTCAGGTACTTCAAGATTTTCATATCCCAACAATCGTTTTCTCCCACGTTGAAGATTTCAATTTTGAAATTCCCATTCTCAAATTTGAGTCGACATGCGACGTTGCACGATCGGGTTGAGCTTAAAAACAGACGTTGCATTACATAGCACTTTGACGTTTGAATGATGAACTTGTTTGAAACATCAATTCAAACATGCATATTGGATTAGAGCATAAACTCGGACTATGAACACATGACTAAACCATTGCTTCTAGGATTCAACTCTCAACTCAATCACGTCGTGATCGCAATTCGACTTGAACTTGGCGACTTCGATCCGTGATGGTGATAGTTTAAGTTCATAGAACTAGAAATCATCGCCACATTCCGAAGGATTTTAGCACAACTGCATCAGCACACACAACACTTGCATGTTCCATGTTATTTTATACCTACACAGGGGGTACAAGTTTTAATGCGTTAACTATGCAACTGTCTTGCTGGTATAGTTTGCAATGGCATAGAGAAGCTCCAGACGACTTCAATACTTAAAAGCTGAAGCCGTAGAAACATCTCCAAGCTCAAATGAGTCTTATTACAATTCTAGCTTGTCAGTGAGCTATAATAAGGCTTCCGAAAATTCCATTCCATACCAATAACTGGGCCCATCTGGCATACATGAACAAGGGGGACAACACAGTTGTACTTTGCATTAAAGCGAGCACGCGGATGAATCCATGGCTTGAGGTGAAGCAGAAGTTATTGGAGAGGGCCCGTCAGAAGGAGAGGATGGAAGTGGCAATCATAAAGGCATTTTTGTAGCGTCGGACATGGTGGGAGATATTGCAATTCTCGAGAATCCCCTGATTCGGTCATCTAACGAATAGATGAAACTTCGTTGCGACGAATCTGCATGAAATATGGAATACCTTAGGGCGATGTTACGGTCCCCAAAAGAGAAGATAGGGCGCATGTTCCTCCAAAAGGGTATACTGCCCGGAATAGCATATGTGCTTCTCGGATGTGTGCCCCGTCTTATTCCTATATCCAAGATATATTCTATATTTCTTCTGCTTAGCGCGAACATAGCTTTATCCGAATGACTATACCTTCCTGCTTGGCACCTATATCCTACACATAGAGTGGTTGGGAGTTGGACCGACTAGGAAAGACATTAGATATCTCTACTCTTTGAAAAGAGAAACACTGTGTCGCCTTCCCTCGTCTACATGGAGGTGCAACCCAATAGTCGCTTGATCCTGAGAACGTGGAACAAGCTCAGCTACTTTAAAGATGATTGGTTCTATGTTCGTTTCCCACCAGGATTTGTGAGGAGGTGCCTTGCTAGCCATAAGTACTTGAAAACTTACACTATACTCCTAGTTAATCGAGTCGTAAGCTTGAAACTAACTTGGAGCTTCATGTGGCAAGTATACCACCAATTCTGAAGAGTGGTCAATATTTAGAGAAAATCCTGGCCTTGAGGGATGTCCCAAGCGGGTAACGCGATGCCTAGACTCCACTATCAGACCGCTTCCTTCATCTGTTGGACTTGCTTCCTGAATGCCATTCAACGGGTCGCAAGGACGACGATGAAGAAGAGGAAGAACCGCAATCTGAGTGTAACAACCTGCCCAAAATGGGCCTAAATTTCGACCCAAAAAGGTGAATCGAAACTTAAAGCCATTCTAAATGGATCATTGGTTCCTATAAAGAAATGGTATAACAAATATAATAGCACATACTACGAAATCAGAATCTTACACACATCAGAAGGGATAAAATATAATATCTCAAAATAAATGTACCTTTAATTAAAAACCATCATAAGCAAATAGTCTCATACAATAATTGGTACACATAATTAATTATCCCAACTTAATAATACTGCCATAATGACTAATAGCTATGATTCCCCCATCAATAGACTCCATCATTTTTTCGTCCATCAAATCTACCACATCTACTGACCTGTTGGATATGTTAAGGAGACGGGTCAGAACATAAAGTCCTGTATGATTAAAATATAGTCTTTAGTTAAAGGCCATACCCTAGATTTAGCAAGTTATATATATATATAGGTATGTCTACGTAACACACAAACATTCACATGAACAGAAAGTATCTAACCAATGCGGTGGATATCCGAGTCAATCGCTTAAGACTTTCATTAGTGCATTTAGGGAAAAGACCAAACGAGGTAGGCATTCTCGATCACTTATTTCCTTATTAAAGGTTGATTCTTATGATCTCTTATAACCCTGAGGCGGACCCTAGCTCCTTAAGACCCCGTTCTAATACGTCAATGTTCTTAAGTCTATACACTCATAAGTAATATGAGAAGTAGTATTTCAAATGTTACTACTTAACTGATATTACGGTAGAACACCTATGTTACTTAAGACTACTCTTAGACAGTTGGTGAGCATGTTACGACCATATATATCACATATAAACCAATCATGTACCTAGATTATCCCTCACAAGCTTCTAGAGGAAGTGGACATTGAAACAACCCGTAATTCTGTAACATTAAGTTTCACAAATTAAAGTATAAACAATTTTTAGTAGAAGAACTAAGGGAAATGGGTTATGCCATTGCGTTCGTCTCAAAATTCTGCTTGAGATAGAGTCCGAGTTTGCGTAAATCAGACTCCGTATGAAGGAGTTATGACGTTCAGAAGTTTCAGCAAAAATTCAGAACCAGCTCAGAAATTCAAAAATCGCAGAATTGGGTTGGGCGGGAAAATTCCCGCCCAGGCGGTCGACCTAGAGGTCAACCTACCTCAAGGGAGGTCGACCTACCCCAAGGGAGGTCGACCTGGGGGTCGACCTACCCCCAGATCTGGGCAAAATTCACATTTTTGAACCTAGATGCGATTTTGGCCCTATACATTGATCAAACAGCTATAAAAATACCCCTAGGCCTCATATTTTCTCCTCACAACTTCTCTACGTCTATACTCTGCTCTAATTCTAATTAAAATAAAATAATATGTAAATCTAAGACGAGGTTATGCTGCTCGAGTTTTTCAAGAAGAGATTTAAATCAAGTTAAAGCTTCAAGAAGGGAATCAAAGGCTAATTCAACGGCTTCGAGCAACGCCACGCAAATCATAGCAAATCGCCTTTTCCAAACCGATCACTGTAAGTTCGGTTATTCCTTAGATTTGAACGTGTAATTGGACTCGTGAATGTAATAAATTAAAATATAGAACTGTGCCTTTTGGCAAGTTAATTATCTTTGATTCATGCTTATGTCAAATCTAACATTATCTATGCCTTTGGATCTGATTCTCGATTGTAGCCTAGAACTTATTGTGGCTAATTGCCAAAGACTATGACTATGGGACTTTTGCCTAAAACTATGACTATGAAACTGTTGCCCATGAAACTATCACCTATGACTATAATTCATGACAAAGAGACTATTACATATGACTATGACTATAAGACTATTGCCTATGACTATGATTCATAATTTTGAGACTATTGCATATGATTCATGACTATGAGACTATTACCAAGATTCATGACTATGAGACTAATGCCTATGACATGGATTAAGAAACTATTGTGATTAGTCGCCCATGACTATTGTGGTTAATTGCATATAATTATTGTAGTCAGTGACTTATGCCTATTCCTATTAACCTATTAGGTTGTACTTCGAACTGGCATTATGTTGGACCAAATCACCTATGCCTATTCCCTTAATTATGTTGGATCTCTCTTTTTTTTGCTGTAACTTGTCTAGTTTATTCCTATTCACTGTTATGTACATCAAATCCATTGAAACCATTATTTTTGAATTTGGTTCATTATTGCATGGCTATTCTTTTATGTCAATTCTCGTGCTTATCCCCTGTTCCTTGCTTTGATACTATTAGTACCATTTCATGAGTACTTAGAAACTTATGAAGTCATGTTATACATAGATTATGATGCGGGGATTCGGCGTAGCTTAATCAAGTTAGTTTGGCATAATAAATATGTTGGCATAGTCTAAATTGGCCATAATAGTGAATGATTTACATGCATATTAGATTTGGGCATAAGTTGATAAATTTAATTGGCCGCAAAGGGTGTAATTGGCGTGTAAACCAAGTTTTGGACATAAACGGTAAACTAGAATATTAAATATAGTTTTGACATGAACCGTAAATTTTAATATTAATCTAGACTAGGCATGAATTGAAAAAGGGGAATATTAAATCTAAATTGGTATAAACTGCAAGTTGGGCTGATTGATAGGTAAATCAAGTTTTGGGCAATAAATATGCTAAATTGCATGACAAATAAATATGATCTAGGATAAATTTATTTACAGAAAATTTATATAAATAGTAAATATGTAAATTTAGTAAAATACGAATATGCCTAAACCGAGGTTAAACTGAGTTGTGGTGTAAAACTGCCTGGAACCGACTGACACATCCAGTGACCACAACAATACCTATCTAATGTGGGTGGTTAGTGCATCAAGCCCAGAAAGACCCGAGGTTAGACTGAGTTGTGGTGTAAACCTGCCCAGAACCGACCGGCACATCCAGTAACCACAACAATATCTGTCTAATGTGAGTGGTTGGTGGTTTAATTAATTAATTAATTAAGGCTCATGAATAAATCAAGCTAGAAATGTGAGGTTAAGTAAATTAAGGAAACACTTAACCGTAATAACATGTTAACTAGACAAGTGGGTGAGGTTAAGAAAATTTAGAACACTTAACCGTTGTAACATATTAATTAAGCAAATGATAGGGTTAAGTTAACTAAAGTAACACTTAACCAATATATAATGACATGTGGTGGGGTTAAGTAATACAATAGGAAAACACTTAACCAATTATATAACACGATGTATGTGAAGGGTTAAGTTAACACGAGAATGCAACACTTAACCAATATAACATGGTCTGAGGTAGGGTCAAGTTAACACCTGAAGGAAACACTTAACCAACATGACGTGACGAGTGGGTGGGTTAAGTTAACTTGAATTAATTAATGACACTTGAGCAATATAACTTGATGAATGAATGGGGTTAAGTTAAATGGGAAATACTTAACCAATATAACCTGATGAATGAACGGGGTTAAGTTAATAAATCACACTTAACCAATCCAACATGATACGCAAGGGAGGTTAAGTTAACAAGAACCACTTAACCAACACGACTTGACGAGAAGGAGGTTAAGTACATATCAGGTTGGTGGGTAATATTTGTAAATATAGGCCCACAGAACTTAAACCATTAAATAAACATGCTTGAATCCGTAGGAAGGTTAAGTACATATCGGGTTGGTGTGTAATATTAGTAAATATAGGCCCATAGAACTTAACCAATAAATAAACATGCTTGAATCGGTGGGAAGGTTAAGTACATCTCGTATATGTGGGTAATATTTGTATACATAGGCCCACGAACTTAACCAGTAGGAAACCAGAGTAACGGGGACCCATTTCAGCAGTAACCCACATAGATGTATCATGGTACCCTGAAACTAGGCAGGGTGGGGCACGATTACTGGGCTGATTATAAGCAGTCAAAATAGCGGCAGGGGGGCATGTCAGTGTAGGTTCCGACGGTTTATGGGCGTGCACGTACTCCAGAGTGGAAAAAGCAGGCACTGGGTACCATTAGTTATACACTGTGCATCTTGAATCGTGTCGGGTCGCTATCATAAGGCCTGATACACCTTACGGTGGGGCCAGCACAGAGTATCTGCATGCAAGAGAGGGCCGACTGACACAGACAAATGGAAAATTAATACAAAGTAGGTAGCATAATCCCTAGTTGGACCTAGGTCGCGTAAACCCTGAATCCGAGAAGCATTCAATAGGTAGCATAAACCCCAGTGGCCCTAGGTAGCGTAAACCCTGGTTGAATCTAGTGAGCACTCGATAGTAAACCCTAGATTAGATCTACGTAATAAACATAATCCCCATAATAGAAGCACACCTGAAGGCAACCGCAAATACGGGGATTGGGATCATGTTATCTTATGATCATAGATTACTAGTTTGAACACCAATTAGGTAGTGCAGAGATATAGAAATCAGTATAAATAGGGTTGTTGCGAAGCAGAGAAGGAGTAGAAGCGCATTCAGTTTATCAATACATTCAGTTTATCGGTACATTCAGTTTATCTTGCCATATCCCATGCTTATCCCTTATTATCTTGTTACTATGTTTAGTCTTATATTTAATTTATTCATGTCATGACCCTTTTCCTGGTTTAAATACTAAGAATCACTGGACTTACCAGACTTTATGTCTGACCTAGTTTTGCTTTCGCCTCTTTTCTTCCGTTCCCCCCAGGTAGTCAAGGAGGGAATAGCTCAGGTTTGTTTGGACCGTTACTCTTTCCATGCTTGAAGACTCTTTGACGTGTTGCCTTGGACTCTCTCTTCTACTGCTATGGCTGGCTCATGCTTTATATTGGGAAAATCATTTTATGCTTCTTTATTTTTGTAAGCAAGACATGATACTTTGGTATTGTAAAACAATCTTTGTACAAGTTGTTTATCAATCAAATAAAGTTTTATTTATTTGTCGCTGCTTTATTTGTCTATCTTGTAATTTATCTGCATCTTTTACCTATAATGCTCCACCGAAATTAAGGCATTCCTTTCGTGAGTGACCTTAACGGAGGTGGGGTGTTTCAAACATCCCCCGTGAACTACCATACTCCTTTACCGCTACGCCTAACCACTTTCAGAGAAGGAGAACCCATTGACTTACTTCGAATATGATAAGGGTGTGTGCCATGACTTTGGTACCTGTCCAAGGAATAAACCTTTGGTGATGATCCTAGTCCTAACCACTTAAGATCCAAATTAGATAAGAAGAGAGTCAGCCACTTAAGACCTTCCTAAGGCATAGTGTAACAACTCGGAAAAATACGAGCCAATTTAAAATTTTTAAATTGGTTATTGTAAAGAAATTTAAACAATTGAAATAGAATATTTCAATAAAATAATGAATTAGAAA
Source organism: Allium sativum (assembly GCA_030737875.1). Lineage (NCBI taxonomy): Eukaryota > Viridiplantae > Streptophyta > Magnoliopsida > Asparagales > Amaryllidaceae > Allium > Allium sativum. Next base: position 631,703,877 of record CM060909.1, read on the forward strand.
TGGTGCGGCAGTTTGAAAATTTGAATTCAAACTTTACTGAGTGTACCGGGTGCAAAATAAAACGGATTTTAGTGAAACCAAGAATATTTAAATCTGTTTATGAATATCTTTCTAATGAATCTGAAAAATCGAAGTTTCATAGAGGGAATCAAAAGTTATGGCCAAATGAATTTTCAGAAAGGCCGCTATAGAGAATATATAGCCCTTGAAAATAGACGTTTTGCAAACGACCTCGGAATTCGACGAAAACACTTTTGTTGGATCCGGGATGTCAAATTATTTCTAGGTTTCATATTTCAGAATTTTTGAAGCTAGTATGTGAGCGTGGCAAAAGAAAACGTGTTTGGTTGATTTTTATTAAATTGGATCGACCAAAAATGGCCATTTTTCAAACGGTCTCAGAATTCAACGAAACTAGTTTTGTTGGGACAGTAGCATCAAAACATAGCTAGATTTATTTTTCTGGAATTTTTCGAATCAGTCTTTGGCCCTGGCAAATTGAAATGTACGTTCAAATTGAATATTGAATGTTCTACATTTTAATTTGAAGAATAACTGACTGTAATAGTCGAACTGGCCTATGAAACATATCTCATTGTGTTCGGGATGGGGGTATTTAGTTAGAGGCGACAGTCATCGGGTTTGAATTGGTGTTCGTTTGGAGAAACACTATTTTAAAAATTAAATAAAGCATCAACCCAAAGAAAATTTCCATTCATAAATTTAAAAATATCTCAACCCCCCCTGCCGTTACCTGCTGTCGACGGAAACCGAGTTCGCCACTTCCCAGGTGATTTCCGATCAAACCACGGCGAATTACCCCATGCCCCAGTTCAAATTTTTGTAGATCTCCTCCTCCTCTTCAAATCCATACCTACCACTCCCCCTATCGTCACCTCTACTTCGCGAACCACCCTCCTGAAGTTCGTCGTTTCCGTTCACCGCCCCGCCTAATTCTGACCATCGATTTGTCCGTGACCACCCTCCACCTAAGCCCGTCTCCAAGCTCTACGTCGTGGTGCCATTCGATTTCAGTATCGTGCAACGGATTTGAGTAAAAATCAAAACCTAGTTTCGAAGGTTCAAAGACAGGTGCGGCCTTTATTATATTTAAACTGAATATAACACTTTTAAGTGTTGCAAACTTTGAAAAATTGTATCTTTATCGTGTGTTAACGAAATTTGATGAAACAGGAAACATCATGACCGCAAGGACGCTCTCTATAGTCTAGAAGTGTCCGGGGATTTTTCTGAGCTTGCTAGGATTTTTAGAAAAGGAACAACCAATGTGAGATTTCTAAACTGAAATGTGAATGGACATGTGTTGTATAAGTTATATAAGCGAAATATAAATTAAATACATGTTGTATACCTCATGTACAAGCGTTGTATAAGTAATACGAGCGAAGTATGAATTATACATGCATTGTATAAATGATATGTGTGTTGGAATATAAATAAAATATATTTATATATGAATATATATATATATATACACACACACCCCTCGTTCACAAACCATGGGCGATATTTATTGATTGTGGATTGGTGTGAAAAATTTGGTGAATAATGTGAATGGTTGATAGGATTGTTTGTGGTTGATATTGTTTGGATTGTGGTTGAAAAATACCCATTTGTGATTAAAACAAAATTTGAATAAATTGTGGAAAAGAAAATATACTCACCTACGTGCGAATTAGATGTATGAAACCCCCATTGTCAAAAACTGTGAGGTTTTAAGGTAGAGCGAGGAGCCGTACTCGGGAAGGTGCCGGTTTTAAATACCCTGCAGTTATGCTGCCGAAATTTTCAATAATATTCATGTGTTAGAATTATTTTCATATGTTGAAACTATATTCATGTGTTGAAACTATATTCATGTGTTGAATAGAAATTCATGTGTTGAAACCGTATTCATGTGTTGAATAAAAATTCATGTGATGAATAAAATTCTTTGAAAAATAAAAATAACATTTTATCACATATCTAAACTATGTAAACTATTCATGTTTTAAATAAATTGTTTTAACATTAAAAATCACATTTTCATTATATATATAAACTATAGAAATTATTCATGTGTTGAATGAAGGATTAGTTCGATAAAAATTATATTTTTATCGTATGTGTGAAATGGATAATATTCATGTGTTGAATATATAGATTGAACAATAAAATTTACATTTTTATTGCGAATATGAAGTGCTTAAAATGTTCATGTGTTGAATAAATATTTTTGATGATAAAAATATCATTTTTATCATGTAAATGACTCGCTAAAAATATACAAGTGTTGAAACAAATATTTATTTGCTACGAATATTATTTTTAACATGTGGGTGAACTAAATAAAATAGTCATGTGTTGAAATATATTTTTGTTCACCAAAAATATCATTTTTATGTGAAACGTGAAGTGTTAAAAATAACCACTTGCTCTATGTGTGGGTTGAAAATATTATTTTTAACATGTGGAGGAAGTGTTAAAAATAACCATATGTGTAAATAAACCTTTGTTCGCTAGAAATATTATTTTTAGCTTAGTTTTGAACATAAATATACATGTGTTGAACATGAAGTGGATTAGCTGTTGAGTAAAGAATTTAATTGCGTGCCCGACCAATAGGTAAACCTTAATGAGTTGGATGTGCAATTTTATTATTATATCAACTCCTATGAATGTCATTGGATGCGGAGTGCTAGTTGTTCTGTGTGTAATAATAAACATTGCCATAGGATAGTAACAATTAATTTTGAACTTCACTACATGGCATACTTCTTGACGATAGGCATACTTCATCATATACCACATAAGCATACTTCATCATATACTTCATCATGTATCGTTATAAAGTATTATAGACGATATAGAATGGAAATAAAACGACTCTGCTTGGTTTACTTGATATTTGGTGGTTGAATGTGTTTGACATGAAAATTATACTAAAGAACTGAAATGTGAATGTCAAATGATTTAACCATGTGAAGAATTGATTTAAAATCTAAATATACGTGGGTTATTTGGAAAGGGCGAGTTAGTTCTCATTTTAAATAATCGATCGACGGTTAAAAGTCAAAGAGTTGAAGACGGTTCAAGACCGACGATCTTCACATTGGATGGATGGGCGCTACTGATGCTCATGATTGGAGTAGCTACCTTGAAGGCGTTGAAGTGGTAGCCGTCCGAACGTATTGTTGATTGTACGGATATGCGAGGAATATGGTGCCTCCGGCTTTGTTCAAACCCAAAACAAACTTGTAAATGGACTGTGTGTCTGACATTGGATTTTGTTCTATGCTGATTGATCTCTATTAAATATATATCTGTTTGGCGGTGGAGAATTTATTCTCTTGCTTAACGCCCTTCTCTGAGATGTATGAGCTCAGAGGTTACATATCGATAGAAATCAGTCGCATGGAGAGAATTGTTTGTGTGGCACACCTAAGCGACATATGATTAAGGCTTCTGTTGAAAAGTAAAGTCTTGTCGATGATGATCAAAGCATGGCCTGTGTGGCGTAGCTTTGTGTATAGCGTTGATTCGTGATCCTCACACCCCGGTATGAGTCAAAAATGGGATAGTGACTGCAGGCAATGACGTTTCCTTATAGCTATGGGTGATGTCAGTGACCTACCAGCCTTGACATTTATATATTATTTTACCTGTGTGGTTGTTGGAATGCGAGGCGCCTCGGTTATAGGTCTGTAAGGACCGGAAAACGTGTGTTCAGGAATAACTAATCTTCAAAAGTAAGAGAGGACCGGCCCTGAAGATCCAAGGATCGCTGTGTGTGGTCCTGAGACATTTGTTGGAGTGTCTCGAATGGAGAGGAGCTTGCCCCTTGCCTCGACTCATGATGGAATCCCATTTCCAATACGAAATTGCGGAATTGATTGTATTACTAGTATGGCGACATAGTGGTATGGGTCATTTACGTCGTCTATGATTGATATTTATGATTGAATTCGCTTTTAAAAAATATATGCACTAGTAATAATATCAAACACTTTTGTTTTATACGTATGATGCATCTCTTAGCCATTATAAGGTAAAAACTCTATCCTCCGGCTTGCGTTGCTGTAATGACCCCGAAATTTCGACGATTGGAATATACGATTAATTAAAGAATTTACTATTAATAATCAATTTATGTTGATATTTAGATTCGAGATTTAAAAGTCAAAGTTTATTGGTCTGAATAAGAAATGAATTCGATTCCTGGATGACTAATTGAAAATCGAACATATTGTTTGAGAACGGTTGGCTAGGAATAAAATACTATGATTGAATGTTTGAACTAAAATTGGCTGAATATTCGAATTTGATTTGAAAAAATAATAAATAATTAAAATTGAAAATAAACGTTTTTAACATTAAATAAATTGGAGTTTTATATATGGAGAGATTGTCTTGGATTGATGTGTATTAGTGTGGATTTCAACGTTGGAACCGAACGGAGCAGTTGTTTAGCAAACAGAATAAAATCTGTGGACCGGTAAATAATTATAAAGAATAAATATTTTGTCAGAGTACCATCAAAATATTTTTTCAGAACGTAATGACGTAGCAGCACGTAAAATTTCGTTACGTTAAGGAGTTCGTTTGTGAAGATACAAAAAACAAAACCTTAACATAAATAACGGCAGGAAAGGAACCGTAAAAGAATAGGAATAATAATAATAATATTTATATATATTAAATAAATGAGTGGTTCCTTCTCACGCACACCATCTGATGCCTTCTTCCCCACGTAAACGTGGTAACCACGGTTCCCCCTTCTATAAAAATCACACGCTCTTTCCCTTCCTCCAGCAAATTCATTTTTTTCTTTTCCCTAAATTAAAACTCGAAGCTTCCCAATTCAGTTTAATGGCAGTCGAAATCATCTACTCCCTTTTTTTTAAAAAAAAAATCAATCCCTTCCTCTTTTAATAATCAAAACCCTTTTTCCCCTAAATCGTTGTTTCCCCAAATCCCTAAAATTCAAAATCGATCCTTTTGCCCCCAAATTGAACTCAGTCTTCTCGACGCACCACCGACCTGAAGTCGATCTCCCTCCTTCACGCCGAGCCCACAACGACCACGCACATCACATCATACCTTCTACACTGCATGAAATCAGACTGCAAGCACTGCGGGAATCAATTCCAGTCGCCACTTGAAAACCGCGAGCACCTCGCGAAGCCAGCAGCCAATCTGTTAGCTGCGCTCGTTTCTTTTGTACTGTTAGAGGTGAGTATTCACTCACGATTGATTAATCGTTGATTCAAGCATTTTAACTTAATTTAGCTGAATAAAATAGTTAAAGCCGACTGTTTGGACTTCCTTGTTCGGAAGTTGTTTCATGAACCTGGATGGTTGCCATTGTGTGCTTGTTGAATTTCTGGTCGTGCTTAATTTATTCCTTGACTCTAGACTTTGGATTGGATTTCACCTTGTTATGTTCGAAATTTATTTTCTGTTACATGCTACTTTTATGCCTATGGATCCTATTATAAATCTGGAACTATACAGATGTACCCTGCTGTTAATATATATATATATATATATATATATAGGGCCTTTGACCACTTGTTTACCTTCCATAGCATACATAAAGCTGAAAATATGGTAAGTAACAGTGGATAAAATAAGTAAGTGATCGCTTTGGAATTCCGATACTGTTGTTATATTTGAACTGGTAGATGTACGTCACTACAGATTGAATAATTTAGTGAAGTATTTTAAGGGAGGTTAGCTCAAGATTAAGTAATTTTGAACAATTTGAAAAAAAAAGATTATAATAGTTTGGCATTTAAAAAAAAAAAACATACCTGAACTCATACTTGAGTTAGACATGTAACTGGTTCAACATATTTTGCTTATTGTGGGTTACATAACATAAACGGTTTGAGGTTGGGTACACATTATAATTTTATACCTCATGGCTCCTAACATCTAAAACAGTTTGCTGTTGGAGTACATGATTTCTGGAGATTAAATGATGGGAGTTAGTGTTTTATTGGCTCTGATTGCAGACATGATTTGAATTCCACTTATGTAGAGAATTTCATGTGTACACACAACTGGAAACCTTTACCATGCCCAAGTTAAACAATAATATCCATATTTCCAATCACGTCAAGTATAGTTTAATCTTACCTTGGGTGTCCAGCATGCCTCGATTATCACCAGTTTTCTAAAATAAGACCATGTATTTGATTGCATGATTTTTGGTGTACATCCATCGTCAAACTGAATGGCAAACATATGATACTTCTTTTTTTGCTGCTTTAATGTATACTCTACTGGCCTTGTTCATATGCATAATGATATTAGAAACCGAAAGTAATATGAACCATGCTTATTTATTTTTCTGCAATAGAAATGTATATGGACCCCGTGCTATCTTAATGAATATGAAGTTTATAAATGGGACACCATGTTGGGAACCTTGCTGTTAATTTAAGTATTCAGCGTATTGACCCCTACATGCACCTTATTCCCATCGTTATGTTGATAATTTAAGTATTCCCCCTGGTAAATGTATGTTAAGTTATCACCTGATTCTCAGTTCGGTCGAACACTGATACTGGACCTGTTATCTATGTTACTGCCAAAAAGCATAAGCATGCCGCATGTTTATATATACTGCATGTCATAAACTTGTAGCTTTTCCATAAACCTTAGCAGTTGTCCTGCCTTAGGGATTAAACATATGGGTTACTGTATGATTCTACCTTTGCCTTGACTGTTACTTTTGGAAGAGTATTAAGTTAGCCTTTAGTTGCCTGCTTGTACTTAATATTTGTATATGTTTATCAGTTGGACAATTCCATTTTTCAGACTACACATATTTGAGCACTGACCCATGAAAGCACGGATATTGGACCTGCTTTACCCTATTTATATTTGGGAAACTTTGATTTTATATGTATGAACACAAATATGAGTATGTACATATGCATGAAATTTTCCCCTTTGGCCTGCTCTTATATAAATTAAACCCGAAAGAGGTACTTTATTGAAGTGCCACGCCTGCTATTTGAAAGTGTGCGCTGCATTCTAATTTATGACTCTCCTTGTACACTGATGCACTTGAATGTGCCGCCTGTCCCAGTCTTGCTGTAATATTCGTGCATACTCTATGAAATTTAGTGCATTTGTATCTGTTGGTTATGGAATGCTTGGGCAGTGCACATGAGTACCTGTATACGTGTGTACGTGTAGGCTTCCTTGATCGGCTGTCCCTAAAATATAAATTCATATGCTGTCCCGATTTGTCTCAAGTCGCTATGATATACCTATGTAGTTTTCTCATGAGTTTCGATGTAGTCGAAATTTAGTGAATTATAGGCTTAACTATTTACTTCAGTTTCTATTGAAGTTAATTTACTTGAACTATGATTAATCCTGACTCGAGTATTTTTATGTTTTTGCATGGAATGCTCGAGTCAGACCCGAGCAGTACAGATTTAAAGAATACAACTTATGATTCGAAGATTGACGAAGCTAGGGATTTCAAGAGACGGCGCACTCTGAAGATTTAAAACAATAAATATTTTTCTCTTGTATTCAAAGTGTATTTTCAAATTCCGCTGTATATAGGAAATCTTTGTATCCAAATCTTGATTAATATATAAAAGTTTATTTCGTTGTTCAGTATTGTGTCATTTATTTTATTCTGTATTTTTCTGTGTTGATTGTGTCTTTAAACTCTGTAAGCTAATAATGAACCGTCGATTTGAACGTTGTAAGTTGGTTTAATCACCAATTTGAAGCGGTCAAAAAGGAGGGTCGTTACAAGTGGTATCAGAGCTTTGGTTTATTCAAAGCATAGCTTATCGAGTTTGAAAGAGAATCGACACTGGAAAAGCGGATTTTGAAAATAAAAAGATTTCAAAATATAATTTTTGAAAAGTGTAAACAATTTTAAAATAAATTTTGAATGGAAAAATATTTTGGAAATATTATATATTTTGAAATTTAGTATTTTGGAAATAATATAGCGGAAACAAAAATTTATTTTGAGATTTAAATTTTTTCGGAATCCCCAGTCTTCGGAAGTCTTCGAATCCAGGTTTGCGAGAATTATTCTTCGATAAGATTCCTTTGTATTTGAATCTCGAACCTATCATCAAACGACATTTAAGGAAGATAATTATAATAGAATCGATGAATCAATTGTGTGTTTTTGGCGATAAAAAAATAATTGAAATTTATTGGAATAAAATTTCAGATAAGAATTTGATTGAGGAGAGGAAATTGGAAATCGTTTCGGAAATGAGACGATGAGTTTTATTTTGAATTCGGAATATAAAATAATAAAATTGAAAAGGGTATAATTATAATTGCGTCGAAGTTTATTGGCAAGATAATTTATAATTAGTATAATTGAATACATGGATCCAATAGTGAGGTACAAAATTGTTAATTAATTATCAAGAAGCGAAGTATGAACGAGAGTTGTAAATGGAGCGAAATATGAATAAAGATTTGAATCGAGGTTCAAGTGAAATGAAAGCTAATTGGATGTGACGAGTTTAGATTTTGATAAAAGAAATATTTACTTTTTTTTGAAGTAAATAACATTTGAAAACGAATATGTTGCGATTGAAATTGGAGATGGAGGTGATAAAGTTAACCAGTACGGTGAGATTGTTCTGAAGTTCAGAATATTTTCCGAAGTTCGGAATATGGTATTGAATAATAGATTATTCGAAAAGAAGTTATTTATGGGAGACGATTATGTCGGGTTTCAGGAAAATATTATTTAATTATGTATTCAATGGATAAAGTATATTTTAAAGTTAAATATTTCGAGGCATGAACGATTGTTACAATCAACGATTTTCGTTAAAAAAGTAAAATTTTAATTTGAATTTGAAAGTTATGAGAATGAAAGTTTCGAAGTTGCGAACTTATCTGTTTCAAAGTTAATAATATTGTTCAGTTAAGGTCTAAGAGGTAAATATACCCCAACTTGATTGACCTCATCATTGACTAAGAAATGGATAAGATTCGATAGCAAGAATGGTTAAGTGAAGTAAGTAAATGAGTGCTAGCAGTTAAGTGAAAATATCAGTGTTTTATTTAATAACTGTTTAATGCAAATAACGAATTTAGAAATATTTCCCCTGAGAATAAAGTGATTTTGTAGAATTATAGAAATAAAATATGAAAATTGGAAATGTTTTCAAAAGATCATGGGAGGTGAGCGAATTTTGGAAAGAATGCCGCACGTCGAGAACGAATGATGACAGAACATAAAAGATGTATGTTCGTAAACTGAATTCGAGAATTTGCATAAACAATGATTTGATAAGAAATTAAGAACTGGCTAGAGATTAGTCAAGTTGGATGACTTTCTGAGTGTTGATCTGATGTTGGTTTCGGCCTTCGGGGTTGATACTTAGGAAGTTGTTCGCTTACTAATTGACGGTCGAAGTATGAATGTGAAGAAGTGATAATGCGTGAAGGAAAAATTTGTGATAAGAAGAAAAAAATCCGGAGTTTTGAGCAAATAAAGATGTTGATGAAGTGATGAATTTTATAATTAGAAATTGAAAGAAAAATTTGGTTTATAGCTAGTGGATTCAGAAAGCCGAGTTTGAAGTGATATCAATCAATCATTTGAATTGATTAAGAGTTTAAAGCTAAAATTTTAAGATTAGAATGGAAATTGAGGGATGTTCGAGTTTAGATATTTAGCATAGAAGTTTCGAAACTTATATGGAGAAAAATGTGATATAATCAGTTTGAAATAAAGTCTTATATAACAGAATTTATATAAGAATGAGATGTTTGATTTGGAAAGAGAATCTTATGTAAAGTATGAATTATGAAAAGTATGAGAATTAGATACTATATGTATATAGTATTATATGTTTTCAAGTCAAGATAAGGGAAGTACCATCCTTCTTCTTTGAATTTCGAGCTTATGTAAAAGGACTGCAGATAGCACAATCTGCAGTGCTACTGGTGGCGGTAGGTTGTCCGGACATAAAACTCATGAGTTGCCATTGAGCACGACTGCTAGCGTAATTCGCAGGGCTGCAGATAGCCTACGGCGGTCGGATGTTTCTTGAGGGAATCAGGCGTAACCATTATGATCGCTGCGATCTAGAGTCGTGGGAATTCGATCGTGTAGCGAAATTCGCAGGGCTGCAGATAGCCTATAGCGGACGGATGTTTCTTGGGGGAACCAAGCGTAACCATTGTGACTGCTGCGATCTACAATCGAATGTAAGGGCGTAATCCGCAGAGCTGTGAAAGCTTACGGGTATGGATGTTTCCTGGGGGACCCAGGCGTAACCATTGTGTACCTGCGGTCCACAGTATATGAGATATCTTAGTGATAGTGAGCCACCTGTTTGATGCAGCAGTTAGTCTTCGTGACTTGATTGGTCTTCGTGACCTGATTTGTCTTTGGGACTTGTTTTGTTCCCGTGACTTGAAGTCTATTCATAATTCCCTGATTTGTTCCGTGATTCTGAGACAGAGCAATCAACACTCAGTGACATCAGAATGTCTTTTGATTCTTAAAATATTATCTGTTGATCTGTCCATGACGAAATTCGCAGGGAAGTGATTTCCTACGGATACGGATGTTTTCTGGGGGATCCAGACGGAACCATTGTGTATCTGCGATTCATGAACAATCAACGTATCAACATTACATTGGTACTTTCCGTATCTGTTTTTGAAAGGAATTATTAAAATATTTTCACTGGAAGTTGAAGCAAGAATATTTAGTGCTTGGAGATTTTAGTCGTGCGCCTGGCCAGCGTATGCCTAATATCTGTGAAGAACGACAATATACTTGTCAAACTTCGAGTTATAAAGTATTTTCAGATCAATAATTTGAAATTAAAATGTAATTTATTTAATAAGTGAAGGATTTCGGAATATTTTTGAAGTAATAATGCAAATATTTCTATACACATTTCGTGTTCTGTATAAAAATAGGTATAAATGATTTCGGATTCTGAAAATTTTCAAGTCGACAATTAGTACTTGAGGAGGAGATGTTATTTACACTCTTCAGTGAGTGTTGAAAAAGATTTAATGGATTGAATGCAAGGAAATTGGGTTGATGGTTGCAAAGCCTAGACCCGTTACAGTTGCAACGATGGACAAGTAAACTTTGACAAATGAGATTTTTAAAGGAATTGGGAGTAATTTGAGATGCATATATCCAACTTATACAGAAATCAAGACTTAAAAAGAGAATGGTTTTGAAAAGGAATTATATGATTTTGAATATTTTAGAGGATTATATAGAATGAGAAATTGGAAGATATCTCAAATTAATTTGAGATAGAAATTGGTATAAGAAAATTGAATATAGCTTAAATACATGAAAAATAAGTGAAACTCGATCCGAAGGATAATTGAAAATCGTGTTTGATAAAAATTGATCTCCAAGAAAATTTGAATTCCCGAGTAAATTGAATACGATGAATAAGGAAAAAGGATCGATGACTTAAATATCAACATTTAAATTGGTTAGGGGAAATTTTAAACAAATACGAAAATTAGAAGTATACAGTAGTATAGCTCCAATGATCTTTCCTTTTCGAGAACGAAAAGTCTTAAAGGGGGGAAGAATGTAATGACCCCGAAATTTCGACGATTGGAATATACGATTAATTAAAGAATTTACTATTAATAATCAATTTATGTTGATATTTGGATTCGAGATTTAAAAGTCAAAGTTTATTGGTCTGAATAAGAAATGAATTCGATTCCTGGATGACTAATTGAAAATCGAACATATTGTTTGAGAACGGTTGGCTAGGAATAAAATACTATGATTGAATGTTTGAACTAAAATTGGCTGAATATTTGAATTTGATTTGAAAAAAATAATAAATAATTAAAATTGAAAATAAACGTTTTTAACATTAAATAAATTGGAGTTTTATATATGGAGAGATTGTCTTGGATTGATGTGTATTAGTGTGGATTTCAACGTTGGAACCGAACGGAGCAGTTGTTTAGCAAACAGAATAAAATCTGTGGACCGGTAAATAATTATAAAGAATAAATATTTTGTCAGAGTACCATCAATATATTTTTTCAGAACGTAATGACGTAGCAGCATGTAAAATTTCGTTACGTTAAGGAGTTCGTTTGTGAAGATACAAAAAAACAAAACATTAACATAAATAACGGCAGGAAAGGAACCGTAAAAGAATAGGAATAATAATAATAATATTTATATATATTAAATAAATGAGTGGTTCCTTCTCACACACACCATCTGATGCCTTCTTCCCCACGTAAACGTGGTAACCACGGTTCCCCCTTCTATAAAAATCACACGCTCTTTCCCTTCCTCCAGCAAATTCATTTTTTTCTTTTCCCTAAATTAAAACTCGGAGCTTCCCAATTCAGTTTAATGGCAGTCGAAATCATCTACTCCCTTTTTTTTTAAAAAAAATCAATCCCTTCCTCTTTTAATAATCAAAACCCTTTTTCCCCTAAATCGTTGTTTCCCCAAATCCCTAAAATTCAAAATCGATCCTTTTGCCCCCAAATTGAACTCAGTCTTCTCGACGCACCACCGACCTGAAGTCGATCTCCCTCCTTCACGCCGAGCCCACGACGACCACGCACATCACATCATACCTTCTACACTGCATGAAATCAGACTGCAAGCACTGCGGGAATCAATTCCTGTCGCCACTTGAAAACCGCGAGCATCTCGCGAAGCCAGCACCCAATCTGTTAGCTGCGCTCGTTTCTTTTGTACTGTTAGAGGTGAGTATTCACTCACGATTGATTAATCGTTGATTCAAGCATTTTAACTTAATTTAGCTGAATAAAATAGTTAAAGCCGACTGTTTGGACTTCCTTGTTCGGAAGTTGTTTCATGAACCTGGATGGTTGCCATTGTGTGCTTGTTGAATTTCTGGTCGTGCTTAATTTATTCCTTGACTCTAGACTTTGGATTGGATTTCACCTTGTTATGTTCGAAATTTATTTTCTGTTACATGCTACTTTTATGCCTATGGATCCTATTATAAATCTGGAACTATACAGATGTACCCTGTTGTTAATATATATATATATATATATATATATATATATATATATATTTATAGGGCCTTTGACCACTTGTTTACCTTCCATAGCATACATAAAGCTGAAAATATGGTAAGTAACAGTGGATAAAATAAGTAAGTGATCGCTTTGGAATTCCTATACGGTTGTTATATTTGAACTGGTAGATGTATGTCACTACAGATTGAATAATTTAGTGAAGTGTTTTAAGGGAGGTTAGCTCAAGATTAAGTAATTTTGAACAATTTGAAAAAAAAAGATGATAATAGTTTGGAATTTAAAAAAAAAAACATACCTGAACTCATACTTGAGTTAGACATGTAACTGGTTCAACATATTTTGCTTATTGTGGGTTACATAACATAAACAGTTTGAGGTTGGGTACACATTATAATTTTATACCTCATGGCTCCTAACATCTAAAACAGTTTGCTGTTGGAGTACATGATTTCTGGAGATTAAATGATGGGAGTTAGTGTTTTATTGGCTCTGATTGCAGACATGATTTGAATTCCACTTATGTAGAGAATTTCATGTGTACACACAACTGGAAACCTTTACCATGCCCAAGTTAAACAATAATATCCATATTTCCAATCACGTCAAGTATAGTTTAATCTTACCTTGGGTGTCCAGCATGCCTCGATTATCACCAGTTTTCTAAAATAAGACCATGTATTTGATTGCATGATTTTTGGTGTACATCCATCGTCAAACTGAATGGCAAACATATGATACTTCTTTTTTTGCTGCTTTAATGTATACTCTACTGGCCTTGTTCATATGCATAATGATATTAGAAACCGAAAGTAATATGAACCATGCTTATTTATTTTTCTGCAATAGAAATGTATATGGACCCCGTGCTATCTTAATGAATATGAAGTTTATAAATGGGACACCATGTTGGGAACCTTGCTGTTAATTTAAGTATTCAGCGTATTGACCCCTACATGCACCTTATTCCCATCGTTATGTTGATAATTTAAGTATTCCCCCTGGTAAATGTATGTTAAGTTATCACCTGATTCTCAGTTCGGTCGAACACTGATACTGGACCTGTTATCTATGTTACTGCCAAAAAGCATAAGCATGCCGCATGTTTATATATACTGCATGTCATAAACTTGTAGCTTTTCCATAAACCTTAGCAGTTGTCCTGCCTTAGGGATTAAACATATGGGTTACTGTATGATTCTACCTTTGCCTTGACTGTTACTTTTGGAAGAGTATTAAGTTAGCCTTTAGTTGCCTGCTTGTACTTAATATTTGTATATGTTTATCAGTTGGACAATTCCATTTTTCAGACTACACATATTTGAGCACTGACCCATGAAAGCACGGATATTGGACCTGCTTTACCCTATTTATATTTGGGAAACTTTGATTTTATATGTATGAACACAAATATGAGTATGTACATATGCATGAAATTTTCCCCTTTGGCCTGCTCTTATATAAATTAAACCCGAAAGAGGTACTTTATTGAAGTGCCACGCCTGCTATTTGAAAGTGTGCGCTGCATTCTAATTTATGACTCTCCTTGTACACTGATGCACTTGAATGTGCCGCCTGTCCCAGTCTTGCTGTAATATTCGTGCATACTCTATGAAATTTAGTGCATTTGTATCTGTTGGTTATGGAATGCTTGGGCAGTGCACACGAGTACCTGTATACGTGTGTACGTGTTGGCTTCCGTGATCGGCTGTCCCTAAAATATAAATTCATATGCTGTCCCGATTTGTCTCAAGTCGTTATGATATACCTATGTAGTTTTCTCATGAGTTTCGATGTAGTCGAAATTTAGTGAATTATAGGCTTAACTATTTACTTTAGTTTCTATTGAAGTTAATTTACTTGAACTATGATTAATCCTGACTCGAGTATTTTTATGTTTTTGCATGGAATGCTCGAGTCAGACCCGAGCAGTACAGATTTAAAGAATACAACTTATGATTCGAAGATTGACGAAGCTAGGGATTTCAAGAGACGGCGCACTCTGAAGATTTAAAACAATAAATATTTTTCTCTTGTATTCAAAGTGTATTTTCAAATTCCGCTGTATATAGGAAATCTTTGTGTCCAAATCTTGATTAATATATAAAAGTTTATTTCGTTGTTCAGTATTGTGTCATTTATTTTATTTTGTATTTTTCTGTGTTGATTGTGTCTTTAAACTCTGTAAGCTAATAATGAACCGTCGATTTGAACGTTGTAAGTTGGTTTAATCACCAATTTGAAGCGGTCAAAAAGGCGGGTCGTTACAGTTGCATTGTGTGATGGGACTTGAGTCTTATAATGGCTTCATTTTTATAAAAAGCATTGCGATGATTTAATAATTTACTTTATTTCATGCACTAGCAATCATTGGAGTAAACCCGTTCCGCGAAAGTGGAGTGGTCCTTTGATTTGCCTTATTACTGTTGCTTAATTAGTTAAGTAGATTTCTCATACCAATCCCATGACTGACTCGTAGTTTGTTTCACCTTGTAAACTTGGGTGCCCTTATTTTCACACGGGCAGCCCAGTAACAGGTAGCTGGCGTATTTTAGCTTTGCACCGCAGCAGAGGTGCACCTTTTGGCTCATGGCGAGGCTTGACTACAAAGTGTCGACTGATGTTTCTTTATGTACTCTCTATGTATATGTACCGCTTATGGCGATGTAGACTGATCATGTATCTTTATGCACTAAGTAGTATCCTGCACTGTGCTCTCTGATGTTGTGATATGTATATGATTCCGTTGTCATATTTGTGTAAATTATTCTATTTCCTTCTTATGCTATTATCTGTACTCTGCTAATGATGATTAATGTGTTATATTCCAATGATTATCTTTAACACCGTAGCACGGGGTTTTGGGATCGTCACACATAGTAAACCCTCTTATTCTCACACACAATAGATATATGTGTGTGTGTGTGTATATATATATATACACTAGACCTCTCACATTAAACCGTCTACCTGTAGATGCTGGATATCTCGGGGGGTTCCGGGCAGACTTCTACTACAAGTGGGTTTAATCTCGTGACATAGTATACTAAATTTGAATTGCCTGTGGCACCCAGACTTCTCACATTAGTCGGACCCACTTGTGGTTGCTGGATTTGCTGGTCGGCTCCAGGCAGACTTCTACTGCAAATAGCAGCTAACCTCGTGTCTGTGTGTCATCATTTAATATATAAATAAGCCATTCTATAAGCACACAGAAACATCAATATATGGGTACATTTAAAGTTGTAACCGTATTCTACTCGTGTTTATTATGTCATTATTATGTTGATTTACGTTAATTACGCTACATAAATAGAATATTTAACACATATAAATAACGCTAATTTTCGTATGAACGAGGAAACGTTTTAACGAGGTAAAATTGTCAATTCGATCTAATTTAAGGCATACAAGTTAATTTCCACATTCAACCGCTACATAAATGGAATAATGGCATAATTGCATAATTTACAGATAGCACCGATGGGAAAATACAACATATAATTAACTTGTAAGGAAAATTCTAGTAATGAATCAAGAATAAGGTGTAAATTTCTTAAATCATACATATCCATATATATATACACACACACACAAATATATATATATATATATATATATGTAAATATACACACACATATGCATAAACCCTTATTTACCTAATTTACATCTTCTTATGTTGTACATAAAAACGTTCATATTTGATTGGCTTCAAATATGAATACGTTCAGATTATCTAATTAGAATAGAAACCCAAACCTATTCAAATAATAAATCTAATCAAATCTAATCCTTTTTACACATTGCAATCAAAGATTTAGAAAAAGGGGTAAATAAAATAAAATAAAATAAAATAATATCGCCCAATTGTTCTTCATCCACTACTAAAACAAGATCCACAAACCCACTATAAACTGGCAATTCTTGCGAAATAAATATAAATAGGAGATTTGGGGATTTTGTAGGTTGATATTATCATTATACCAAATATCATTAGGCATACAGATCCATATTGTATTCTACAATTGTAGAATATGCCTAAGAAAATACTAATTCCACTCATAGTGATTGGAAATGTCATAGATCTGACGTTGTTGTGCCTATTTGATGCAAACTCCAATCCCTAGAGGTCTATATACATAAGGATCAAGTAATTAAAATTCTTATATATATATTATGATTTCAGATCTATATTCTAATCCAAATCCTATAAGAAAGAGATTAGAGAAAGAAGAATAGATTTGTAGGAGAAGAATAAACCCATACTGAATTCCTTTGGAATCAATGGCAGAAGAGTGAAGGCACAAATAGGGAGAGTAGCTAGGTTTAGGTATGGAGTCTAGAGTGTTTTTTATAGGTGTTTGTGTAAACAAGAACCGTAGGATTATTAAGATCTAATCCTAGCTTTTTCATTCTTATAAATTAACCCAAAAAACAAACCTAAACCATCCTTGTTGGGCATTTGAAGCACAAGGCGGTCAACACCCCTTATGAAGGGCGGTCGACCGCTTATAGGAAAAAATACCCAATAATCCAAGTTGTGCATGTTGTTAATTAATTAATCAATTGCTTGCCTTTTATTACCAATCGTTTTACTTATGTAACATATTCTTGAGACGATCCCAAATCCCGTACTGACGGAGACAAGGGTTATCTTTGCAATATAACACAGAAATAGATAACAGCAGAATAGAATTAAATAAATACACCAGATAATGAACAATAGAATATACTTGATAAAAGTAATCATCAGAGTTACACAGTATATAGGATCTTACTTAGTACAAATACAGCTCAGCTATACATAAATGTCTACAGCGGAAATAAACAAAATATGTACAATAGGAGCTGAACAGCATAAAAAGAGATAAATGATAGAATCCATCTTCAGCTCCAGCTATCCAGAAAGAACCAGCTAAACATGAATACAAGGCTGCCCGTGTAGAAAAAGGGCACCCGATTTTGAAAGTGAAACAAACTACGAGTCAGTCATGGGACTGGTATGAGAAACCTATTCAACACATATATAATATGGCTAATCACAGAATGTAACACCCAACCTCCGCTAGGGTCACTCACAAAGGGAATGCACTAGGTTTGGTGAAGCATTATCGAGGTAAACATGCACAGAAATATTACAGGACGGAACATATATAAAACAGCGGAAGTAAAACAAATTTCATTACCTTATAAAATAAGGTCTAAAGCATTTTACATCAGAATACATCAAAACCTGTCTTGCAATAGTAAAGAAGCATAAAACCATTTCATAAATTATTCCCCAAGTAAAACAGTAAAGTAGCCATAGCCAAGAAAAGTCCAAGCCATGTGTGATGACCTTCAAGCAGAAGAAGTCCGAACTAGATAACAGTGTTTCCTCCCTGAAACCTGGGGGGGAAAACGGAAGACAAAGAGGCGAAACAAAATGGGGTCAGTCATAAAGACTGGTAAGTCCTATCTACTTCCAGTATAAAAACAGGTAAAGGTAACATGACATGCATAAACTAAAAGTAAACATAAGGATGACACCAAGATAGATAAGCTCAACCAAGATAACTGGATGAACTACTGTAGCAAGGTAAACTAAGGCATCATGATAAACTACGGTGTCAAGGATCAATGTATCACATCGTCAGGTTTCTATCAAGTATACTATCACAAGGTATTTATCATGTATAACATCCCACGGTATTTATCATGTATATTTGCTCTGCACCTCTCGTACTAGTATCCCAACCTGCGTCATGTGTTAACTATGAGTGTCCCTTGCCCAATGTCATGAAATGGTCCATGTCAACCTAATATATAGCATATGTAGGTTTTCCCCACTCGTATGTTTCTTTCCATGTATAAGTTCAGTCCTTTGCCGTAGGCCGTACGGGCTTTCCTATGTAAATCTATACCACCTCAATGTAGTACCATTTTATCCTTGAAGTTGTTTTGGACTACTACCCTTGATCTGGTTATGTTTTCTTACCATGAACTATCGCGTGTTCACTTAGGATTTATGCCACCTAGGACCACTAGGGATTATGCTACCTAATGAACGTTTCCGTGTCTCGGTTTGGGTTCAAGCCACCTAGGGCCACTAGGGATTATGCAACCCGTCAACCGCGCCCTTTATCCCGCGTAAGTATCGTGAGTCGTTTTCCATGTCTAGACGCACATGTTCCTCAATGTGCCATCCGAGTTCCGTGCCAGGGCAAATCAAGAAATACGGAACTCGGTCGGGAGCTTTAAGTCGTCTGCCGATGCAGATATCACGGTCTGTTTTTGTACCCGTGGCTATGGTCCCACGTGACCCCTCCCTCAACTACTGAAAGGCAATCCAAGAAAAATCATGTATGAGAACCACATCCCGGCCCTACTGTAGCCCCACTTTCCTATGGGCCAACCTCACCCATGACTCGATAGCAAGAACATGGTCAGTTGGGAGTTCTCTGCCTATCCGTACGTACACGATTGACTAAAGATGGTAGGTAGTCGGCGATGCGCTATCCAGGGCAAAATCAAGTATCGTCGACTCCACACTAATCCATCCCAGTCTTTAGGTCGCTCGCATAGCAACCAAGGCATACCCTTGGCTCTTCTACCGCAGACCTTAACCCCTGTGAGGCCGGGTTTCATGGACCATCTGCCACCTCACAGAGGGATACCCAGAGTACCCTCACGTCCCCCGAAGCTACCGCTTCGTCACCCAGTTCGTTGGAGCCTTTATCTAAGTCAGATAATTTGCTCCTCCTCTTGTTTTAAGCGATGACCTACCGTACCGGGTTACTCATCTATTCATGAACTAGTCCCATGTCCTTGGCCAAGAATTATTACTCAGTTATACTTAACTAAGGTTTACCACTTAGCTTCATTTCCCCGTTACCCTTGATTAACTACGATTTTTTACCTAGTTCCTCTACTAGGGTTTTGCCTATTGGGTTAAGTGTTGTTATTCAGGTTCATGGCTTAGCCCGCCTATGAATCATGTCAAGATTGGCTAAGTATTCAAGTCCAAGACCTAGCCCTACAAGTTGGTTAAGTATACCAAGAGGCTCATGACTTAACCCTATTCAATCATCAAGTCAATTTGGTTAAGTATTTGTTTATCTTAACCCTATCAGGTTATCGTGTTAGATTGGTTAAGCACAGATTATCTTAACATCATCGGATTATCGAGTCGGATTGGTTAAGTATAAGTTAACTTAACCCCCATCCACTAATCGTATTATAATGGTTAAGTATATTTAAAAGGTCTTATGACTTAACCCTATCGGGTCCACCTATTAGATTGGTTAAGTATAGGTTACTTAACCTCATCAAATCATCATGTATAATTGGTTAATTATAAGTTACTTAACCTCATTAAATTATCATGTTAGTTTGGTTAAGTATTGGTTATTTAACCTCATTAGATTACCAAGTTTAGATTGGTTAAGTGTTTAACTTAACCCCATCGAATTACCGTGTTTAGATTAGTTAAGTGTAGGTTACTCAACCCCATCTAATTACCGTGTTTAGATTAGTTAAGTGTAGGTTACTTAACTCCATCTAATTACCGTGTTTAGATTAGTTAAGTGTAGGTTACTTAGCCCCATCTAATTACCAAGTCAGATTAGTTAAGTGTAAATTACTTGACCCCATCCCCTAATCGTCTTGTATGGTTAAGTGTCATTAAGAAATCAAGCCCGGTCCCACTTAACCTACCCATTCGTGTCATATCGGTTAAGTGTCATTAGTCAAATTTACTTAACCTTATCATGTGGCATTAATTTAATTAATGCACTCTCAACCACTCACATTAGACCTTGTTGTGGTTACTGGTTAAGCCGGGCGGGTCCGGGTAGTTTTACACCACAACCTAGTCTAACCTCGGGTCTTAAGCGCGACATGACCAACTTCTCACATTGGATCCTATTGTTTGTAGCCACTAGTTAAGCCGGGCGGGTCCGGGTAGATTTATGCTACAAACTCAACCCAACCTCGAGTTGGCCATTTTCATGTTTGGTCTAGTGTCTTATTACACTTACAACCCACCCACGTCTAATTCAAGTCCCATGTTTTCCCACGTGTCATGACCATATTTAAATGTATCATGAATGTCATGTTCTCATGTAAACCCCTTGTCAAGTTTTCCAAGTCATACCCACGTTTTTCCTAAACTACCCAAACGTATTTCCAACCCAAATGGAAGCGAGTCACACAGTAGGGTATTATGTCAACATATTGGCCACAAGCATGCATAGTGTCATAAGGGAATTTGGCCACAAACATGCATAGTATCATAAGGAAATTTGGCCACAAACATGCATAGTCTCATAAGTGAATTTGGCCACAAACATGCATGATACATAAGGGGTTTGGGTTCATTTACATGCATAAGCCCCAAAGTCAAGTCTTTGCCCATGTTTCACAAGTCAAGTGGTTCCCAAAGGTTCATGCTAACATTCCATAGATAAAGATTCAAACTTGCAAGATATACTAGATTAAACATAACATGAATGGCGTGATTAAGTCGCTACAACTTAGCCCAAAGTCATGGGTTCAAGCAAAAGAGACATGACAAGGTTCATATAGGCTAGCATACTTATATTTCATCTCATTTTATCCCATGTCACATTAGAACCACCGTTAGAATCTACAAGTAGCTAGAACTTACATAGCGAGGCCTAGGGAAGGATCAGGCATCGTCTTGACGAAGAAAGGTGGCTCCTTTGTTGAAGAAGCGTCATGGAATTTGCGTAGCAACGTTGATCCCTCCTCGATTTGGTGTAGAAAGCTTGCACCTTTTGATTTGAACTCGATTTGAATGCATAGTCTCCAGGAATTGGAGATGGAGGCCATGATCACTTGGCATTTGGACAGCACTTCGTGGCATGAGTGATTTGTGAGGGTTTAGGGGTCTTTTTATAGAGATTAGGAGTAGTTTAGGCCGTAGGATAAACCCTAGGATAGATCTGAATCGTCAAAATCCGTCACAAGCCTCCAAAACCGAGCCAACATGACAAGCAGGTGCACCAGGTCGGGGTTCTACAGGGGGGGTCGACCCAGGGGTCGACACCCATGTCGACCCCCTGGAGAGGGGTCGACCCAGGGGTCGACACCCATGTCGACCCCAGGAGGGGGGGGGGGGGTCGACCCAGGGGTCGACACCCATGTCGACCCTAGGAGGGGGGGTCGACCCAGGGGTCGACACCCTGTGTGTCTGGCGGGAGTTTTCCCGCCTCTCTTTTTGGGCTGAATTTCAAGTCTGTTTTCGGATTTGAATTTTCGTGAAACTTCGTTGGGCCTTAACTGGGTCATACGGACTCCGATTTACGAAATTTCGGACTCTATTTCACGTATTTTTTCGAGACGAACGCAATGGCGCAACCCATTTATCCTGATTCAGATTTTATAATTTAATTCTGCCTTGATTCTTGTCTTAACAAGTTGTTTAAAATTCGGGTTGTTACATTCTTCCCTCCTTTAAGGATTTCGTCCCGGAAATCTCCAAGTTAGGAAGAACGTATCCTACCATCCATCATCCATCTACTCAAAACATCATCCATAAGAAACCATGGTCCTTAAAATATTTCTAATGCTGTATGAACACATGCAGAAAGTGTGTGTATATGTTCCTTAGCTAATGCTAATGATCAGGCCTGAATGATCTTCTAATGCAAATCATGTTTAGTGCCATGAATCCAACATGTATGCAAATAGTTCTAGTCATATAAACACTATATGTGTGCACAACCATTCATTCTTATGCAACATCCGCATGATAACACATTCAATTTCATCCATAAACAGGTATAAATACTCGTGCATATGCAATATGAAATGTGAGTGCGTCGATCTAGTATCTAATGTGTATTCGCACATCCACGAGCAACCACTTGCAACCATTTGCAACCATATCAATCATAACGTGTTTCAAACACATGTTTACATCCATAGGATTCTACCTAAGGTTCTCACGATAGGATCGAGGAGATAAACAAGGTAAACTCCCTATGGGGTTTGCAACAGAAACAGGACCAAGAGGATATTCACCAAAAGATAACATGCGAGCAAGCTCTAAAGGAAAAACCAGGGATCAAGGACACACTCTTTAAAAAGAGGTACGATGCGCGTGTCTAGCCTTACGTCTTCTAAGTCGCGTTTCCTTGAGCTTAATTCCTCGGTGCCCTGACCATCTTTTTAACTCCATGATTTCGTAGCTCCTTGATTCCTATTTCCAAGATATGAGTTAGAACTCATTTCATTGTCGCCCCTTATTCCACTTTCACTTATCCTTTCCCTAGTATACTTGGCTCAAACGTATCCACTTACTCATGCAAGCTCTCCAAAATTCACTAGGGAATTCTGGATCTCGTTTGCCGACGCCAATCCATGTTGCCAAGAGTACTTACTAGGGTGATTCCCATAACTCATTCATAAGCGAAACGAACCATCCGCCTTAGCGGCGAATTCTATTCGAACGGATTACCCACAACTGCATCCCGAGATTCTAGGTAACTAACCATGACAGAACCCAAAAGGTTACCCAAGACTTCGAGGGTATCACCAAGGTGAGTCGAGAGTCTAACTACCCTCTTTCCAAAACCGAGAATGGCACCCCTTATTGGGTGACCACTTTATCCCTAGAATCCATCCGTAGCCGAGACATGTCATTCTCAAATCCAAACAAGTCATGAAGAAATGGACCAACTTTCCAACCAGATTTTTGGGACAAAAACTGGGATCCCCTACCATGCTAGTACTAAGGTGCAGAGACTCAACTATCCAAGCAGACTTAAATGATACGATGATCAAGACAAAGTCTGGACGGGATGATAGAAAAGAACGACTAAACCTTTACCAGAAACGGTACCATCTCTTTTAGGTACCCTAGAAATAGGAGCGTACAATTGCCCTCTCCGATGATCTTGTCCTTGTCCTCCTTGATGGACTAAGCCATACCAACAAGTTGCTTATCCTTAAGCTCGCGTCTTTATCCTTACTCTTATTATCCTTCCTTGTACCACGGCAACAAGTCTCTCGAGAACAACCTCCATCGTACGGGAAAACACTTACGTAGTTAGACAAGGATTAGTCGCAGTTAAAACTACTGTGACTACAGATGGAGGAAAGAAAGGAAAAGAGGTTCAATCAAGGAAACAAAGGATAGTGCTAATGGCTTTTGGGGAATAGCCTTTAAAAACTTTTCTTGAAAAATGCTTCTTTGTAAACGGTTTCTCAAATAGTTTTCAGAAGGTTTTAAAAACTTTTGCCCGGTCTGGTAACCTTCTGCTCTGATACCAAATGTAACACCCCACCTCCGCTAGGGTCACTCACAAAGGGAATGCACTAGGTTTGGTGAAGCATTATCGAGGTAAACATGCACAGAAATATTACAAGACAGAACATATATAAAACAGCGGAAGTAAAACAAATTTCATTACCTTATAAAATAAGGTCTAAAGCCTTTTACATCAGAATACATCAAAACCTGTCTTGCAATAGTAAAGAAGCATAAAACCATTTCATAAATTATTCCCCAAGTAAAACAGTAAAGTAGCCATAGCCAAGAAAAGTCCAAGCCATGCGTGATGACCTTCAAGCAGAAGAAGTCTGAACTAGATAACAGCGTTTCCTCCCTGAAACCTGGGGGGGAAACGGAAGACAAAGAGGCAAAGCAAAACGGGGTCAGTCATAAAGACTGGTAAGTCCTATCTACTTCCAGTATAAAAACAGGTAAAGGTAACATGACATGCATAAACTGAAAGTAAACATAAGGATGACACCAAGATAGATAAGCTCAACCAAGATAACTGGATGAACTACTGTAGCAAGGTAAACTAAGGTATCATGATAAACTACGGTGTCAAGGATCAATGAATCACATCGTCAGGTTTCTATCAAGTATACTATCACATGGTATCTATCATGTATAACATCCCACGGTATCTATCATGTATATTTTCTCTGCACCTCTCGTACTAGTATCCCAACCTGCATCATGTGTTAACTATGAGTGTCCCTTGCCCAATGTCATGAAATGGTCCATGTCAACCTAATATATAGCATATGTAGGTTTTCCCCACTCGTATGTTTCTTTCCATGTATAAGTTCAGTCCTTTGCCGTAGGCCATATGGGCTTTCCCATGTAAATCTATACCACCTCAACGTAGTACCATTTTATCCTTGAAGTTGTTTTGGACTGCTACCCTTGATATGGTTATGTTTTCTTACCATGAACTATCGCGTGTTCACTTAGGATTTATGCCACCTAGGACCACTAGGGATTATGCTACCTAATGAACGTTTCCGTGTCTCGGTTTGGGTTCAAGCCACCTAGGGCCACTAGGGATTATGCCACCTGTCAACCGCGCCCTTTATCCCGCGTAAGTATCGTGAATTGTTTTCCATGTCTAGACGCACATGTTCCTCAATGTGCCATCCGAGTTCCGTGCCAGGGCAAATCAAGAAATACGGAACTCGGTCGGGAGCTTTAAGTCGTCTGCTGATGCAGATATCACGGTCTGTTTTTGTACCCGTGGCTATGGTCCCACATGACCCCTCCCTCAACTACTGAAAGGCAATCCAAGAAAAATCATGTATGAGAACCACATCCCGGCCCACCTATAGCCCCACTTTCCTATGGGCCAACCTTACCCATGACTCGATAGCAAGAACATGGTCTGTTGGGAGTTCTCTGCCTATCCGTACGTACACGATTGACTAAAGATGGTAGGTAGTCGGCGATGCGCTATCCAGGGAAAAATCAAGTATCGTCGACTCCACGCTAATCCATCCCAGTCGTTAGGTCGCTCGCATAGCAACCAAGGCATACCCTTGGCTCTTCTACCGCAGACCTTAACCCCTGTGAGGCCGGGTTTCATGGACCATCTGACACCTCACAGAGGGATACCAAGAGTACCCTCACGTCCCCCGAAGCTACTGCTTCGTCACCCAGTTCGTTGGAGCCTTTATCTAAGTCAGATAATTTGCTCCTCCTCGTGTTTTAAGCGATGACCTACCGTACCGGGTTACTCATCTATTCATGAAATAGTCCCATGTCCTTGGCTAAGAATTATTACTCAGTTATACTTAACTAAGGTTTACCACTTAGCTTCATTTCCCTGTTACCCTTGATTAACTACGATTTTCTACCTAGTTCCTCTACCAGGGTTTTGCCTATTGGGTTAAGTGTTGTTATTCAGGTTCATGGCTTAGCCCGCCTATGAATCATGTCAAGATTGGCTAAGTATTCAAGTCCAAGACCTAGCCCTACAAGTTGGTTAAATATACCAAGAGGCTCATGACTTAACCCTATTCAATCATCCAGTCAATTTGGTTAAGTATTTGTTTATCTTAAGCCTATCAGGTTATCGTGTTAGATTGGTTAAGCACAGACTATCTTAACCTCATCGGATTATCGAGTCGGATTGGTTATACTTAACTTAACCCCCATCCACTAATCGTATTATAATGGTTAAGTATATTTAAAAGGTCTTATGACTTAACCCTATCGGGTCCACCTATTAGATTGGTTAAGTATAGGTTACTTAACCTCATCAAATCATCATGTATAATTGGTTAAGTATAAGTTACTTAACCTCATTAAATTATCATGTTAGGTTGGTTAAGTATTGGTTATTTAACCTCATTGGATTACCAAGTTTAGATTGGTTAAGTGTTTAACTTAACCCCATCGAATTACCGTGTTTAGTTTAGTTAAGTGTAGGTTACTCAACCCCATCTAATTACCGTGTTTAGATTAGTTAAGTGTAGGTTACTTAACTCCATCTAATTACCGTGTTTAGATTAGTTAAGTGTAGGTTACTTAGCCCCATATAATTACCAAGTCAGATTAGTTAAGTGTAAATTACTTGACCCCATCCCCTAATCGTCTTGTATGGTTAAGTGTCATTAAGAAATCAAGCCCGGTTCCACTTAACCTACCCATTCGTGTCATATCGGTTAAGTGTCATTAGTCAAATTTACTTAACCTTATCATGTGGCATTAATTTAATTAATGCACTCTCAACCACTCACATTAGACCTTGTTGTGGTTACTAGTTAAGCCGGGCGGGTCCGGGTAGTTTTACACCATAACCTAGTCTAACCTCGGGTCTTAAGCGCGACATGACCAACTTCTCACATTGGATCCTATTGTTTGTAGCCACTAGTTAAGCCGGGCGGGTCTGGGTAGATTTATGCTACAAACTCAACCCAACCTCGAGTTGGCCACTTTCATGTTTGGTCTAGTGTCTTATTACACTTACAACCAACCCACGTCTAATTCAAGTCCCATGTTTTCCCACGTGTCATGACCATATTTAAATGTATCATGAATGTTATGTTCTCATGTAAACCCCAAGTCAAGTTTTCCATGTCATACCCACGTTTTTCCTAAACTACCCAAACGTATTTCCAACCCAAATGGAAGCGAGTCACACAGTAGGGTATTATGTCAACATATTGGCCACAAGCATGCATAGTTTCATAAGGGAATTTGGCCACAAACATGCATAGTATCATAAGGAAATTTGGCCACAAACATGCATAGTCTCATAAGTGAATTTGGCCACAAACATGCATGATACATAAGGGGTTTGGGTTCATTTACATGCATAAGCCCCAAATCAAGTCTTTGCCCATGTTTCACAAGTCAAGTGGTTCCCAAAGGTTCATGCTAACATTCCATAGATAAAGATTCAAACTTGCAAGATATACTAGATTAAACATAACATGAATGGCGTGATTAAGTCGCTATAACTTAGCCCAAAGTCATGGGTTCAAGCAAAAGAGACATGACAAGGTTCATATAGGCTAGCATACTTATATTTCATCTCATTTTATCCTATGTCACATTAGAACCACTGTTAGAATCTACAAGTAGCTAGAACTTACATAGCGAGGCCTAGGGAAGGATCATGCATCGTCTTGACGAAGAAAGGTGGCTCCTTTGTTGGAGAAGCGTCATGTAATTTGCGTAGCAACGTTGATCCCTCCTCGATTTGGTGTAGAAAGCTTGCACCTTTTGATTTGAACTCGATTTGAATGCATAGTCTCTAGGAATTGGAGATGGAGGCCATGATCACTTGGCATTTGGACAGCACTTCGTGGCATGACTGATTTGTGAGGGTTTAGGGTAGGCTTAGGGGTCTTTTTATAGAGATTAGGAGTAGTTTAGGCCGTAGGATAAACCCTAGGATAGATCTGAATCGTCAAAATCCATCACAAGCCTCCAAAACCGAGCCAACATGACAAGCAGGTGCACCAGGTCGGGGTTCTACAGGGGGGGTCGACCCAGGGGTCGACACCCATGTCGACCCCCTAGAGAGGGGTCGACCCAGGGGTCGACACCCATGTCGACCCCAGGAGGGGGGGGGGGGGGTCGACCCAGGGGTCGACACCCTGTGTGTCTGGCGGGAGTTTTCCCGCCTCTATTTTTGGGCTGAATTTCAAGTCTGTTTTCGGATTTGAATTTTCGTGAAACTTCATTGGGCCTTAACTGGGTCATACGGACTCCGATTTACGAAATTTCAGACACTATTTCGCGTATTTTTCTGAGACGAACGCAATGGAGCAACCCTTTTATCCTGATTCTGATTTTATAATTTAATTCTGCCTTGATTCTTGTCTTAACATGTTGTTTAAAATTCGGGTTGTTACACAGGACCACGCCACTTTCGTGGAACGAGTTTTCTCCATTGGATCGTCAGTGCTTTAAAACAAATCTTTCTTTTAAACAACGCAATGCATTTCATAAAAATGAAGCCATTATAAGACTCAGTTCCCATCACACAATGCAACGCAAACCGGAGGATAGAGTTTTTACCTTATAACGGCCAAGATATGCTTGATACGAATAAAATAAAGGCATTTGATATTATTGCTAGTGTTTATCTGTTTTGAAAACAATTTCAAATCATAACTATCAATCATAGACGGCATTAATGCCCCATACCACTATGTCGCCATATATAGGTATACAATCAAAACCGCACGATGTCGTATTTGGAAATTGGGTTTCCGTCATGAACCAAGGCAAAAGATAGTCCTTACCGAATTCGAGACAATCTAGCCTACCATGTCTCAGGATCAGAACGCATCGACCCTTGGAGCGATAGGGCCGGTCCACCGATGTGGATTAAAATGCCTGAGCAATACGTTTCCCCACCCTTTGGGGCGCAAACGAGCCAACGAATGACTCCATCGGACCCGGATCGTCCGATCAAACCGAGGCGCCTCGCAACAGCAACAACCACATAGGTGAGAAGTATATAAATGTCAGGGCTGGTAGGTCACTGACACCACCCTAGCTAGAAAGAAACGCATGCCCTCGCTCAGGTCCTTCTCCTGTTTCTGGTTCATACCGGGGTGTGAGGCTCACGAATTCACGTTATACACAAAGCTACGCCACACAGGCGGTGCTTTGATCATCACCACAAGACTTTGCTTTTCAACAGAAGCCCTGATCATTTGCCACTTAGGCATGCCACACTAGCAATTCATGCCATGCGACTGATGTCCATCGATATACAACCTCTGAGCTCGTGCGTTTCAGAGAAGGGCGTTAAGCAAAAGAATAAATTCTCCGCCGCCAAACGATGTATATTTAATAGAGATCAATCAACACAGAATAAAATCCAATGTCAGACACACAGTCCATTTACAAGTCCGTCCTAGGTCTGAACGAAACCGGAGGCACTAAATACCTCACAAACCCATCGATCACCACGTACATCTGGACGATCACCACTCATTATCCATATTTCGGGATGCCTCCCAATCAGGACTTCGGTTACCATCCAAACGAGGTGAAGATCTCCGGTCTTCGACCACCGTCTTCATCTTCGACTTTCAATCGTCGGTCAATTATTTGAAATGAGAATTAACTCGTCCTTTTCAAATATTTCACGTTTATCTAGAATTTCAATTCAATTTATTTCAATGGTTAAATCATTCGACAACACCAATTTTGTTCTTTAATGTAATTTTGACAACAAATACATTCAACCATCAACTACCACATAAATCGAGCAAATTCAGTTTATTTCCATTCCATATTGTTTATGGTATTTTATAACGATTTATCGCTATTTTTATTTATTTTAAAATAGCCAATTTATTCAAAAGGACGCTTCGGGCCATAACGCGGCCGTGGCGCTGTTTTTCTTCAGATTTGATTTACACATATCTGAAAATCTAACCGTTGGATTTTCACACAATTAACATCATTAGAAAGGTCTTTTCAAAACGAATCCAACGGTTCCAGTTTCGGGAAAATCCGATGGTCGGATCTCCCGGTACAATCGTTTGAAGTTTCGATTTCAAAATACGAACTACAGCGTCGTTATCCGATTAAATATAATTACATTTATTTATATATATATAAATATAATCGATTCTGGCACTGTTTTTCTTTAGATTTGAATTAAACATTTCAGACAATCCAACCGTTGGATTTTTACAAAGTTGGTGTCGTTGGAAAGATTTTTCCAAAGCGAACCCAACGGTTGCGATTTCGGGAAAATCCAATGGTCGGATTTCCCGCACTAGTTGTTTGAAATCACGGTTTCAAAACACGAACTGCACGGCCACGTTTCGTTTTAATTTTATTTATATATATATATATAAATATAGTTCATTCAACAATTTCAATATCGTTTTCACTTCAAATATTTTACTAACGCCTTTAAATTTTGGAAAATTTCGCCATAACCTCCTTTGTACGGGAGGGGCTGGGAAAATTCCCAAATAGCCACACGGGCGTCTCATGTCAAAAAGAAAAAGAAAAAGCCAAGCGGCTAGCCAATAGGCTCATAAAATCATCACCCAAACAAAATAGTAAATGTGTACCTATTTGTCGGGCACAAAATTTTATTCCTCTTCTCTAGCCCCTTTGCTATAATCTGTTCAATAAATATGCATGTACATATATACAGTTCTTATCACTTATCATTTTCCATTCAACTTCATGTTTGATTCCATTTGGTTTAAAAGCATCATTCATTCTAATGTTGCATGCATAGGCAAAAATCATATCATTAGCTAATTAAGGAATATTTCAATTCATGCATATTTATTTGAACGAGTGGCTATTTTTAACACTTCACATATCAACAATTCATGTATATAATAAAAATGTGATTTTTATTGTAAAACAATTTATTTTAAAACAAGGTCATTTTACATAGTTCATATAGATGATAAAAAGGGGATTTTTATTATAAAACAATTTATTTTAAAACAAGGTCATTTTACATAGTTCATATAGATGATAAAAGGGGGATTTTTATTACAAAACAATTTATTTCAAAATGTGAATACCATTCAACATATGAATTTCAATTCAACGAATGAATATCGATTCAACACATGAAGGTTTCCTATAGTTTCTATATATGGATAAAAATGTGATTTTTATTTTTAAAACACGAATACCATTCAACAGATGAATTTCTAATCAACGAATGAATATCGATTCAACACATGAAGGTTTTCTATTCAACGAATAAATATAGTTTCAACAAATGAAAATAATTCAAGTACATGAATATTATTCAAAATTTCGGCAGCATAACGGCAGGGTAGTTAAAACCGGGACCGTCCCTAGTACGTCTCCTCGCTCTACCTTAAAACCTCGCGGTTTTTGACAATGGAGATCATGCATCTAGTTTGCACGCAGGCGGCATATATATATTTATTTCATTTCCACAAACTAATCCTATGTGGTTTCAACCAAATATTTCTCAACCAAAAATGGGTATTTTTCAACCATAATCAATCAATATCAACCACAAATAATCCCAAACAACCATTCGCTATTAATCCATTTTCACACCAATCACAACCAATAAATATCGTCCATGGTTTATGGACGAGGGGCGTATATATATATATATATATATATATATATATATATATATATATATATATGTATGTATGTATGTATGTATGTATGTATATTTATATATAGCAATTCACTTCTATTTCAACACACTTTTCATCTCTATTATTTGAAATATTTATTTTAAATATTGAAAATCCATTATTTTAGCCAATTTAAAAATTTTAAATTGGTTCAAATTTTTTGGGTCGTTACAATTCTTTGTCCCCTTGTCTTTATCTATTTATTTAAAATTCACATTTATCTAAGAGAATGTTATTCTTATCTAATTTATTTATCCCTTAGATATATATATATATATATATATATATATTAATTAGACCACATGTATACATGCGTTTACCGTCTAATCTCATTTGATTGTAATCCCTTCATACGAGCACCGTTTTCAACGTATTATATATTAAAACGATTTAGAATTTCGCCATGAATCCAAATAAAAGATTTTCGTAGCTAAATTCTTAATGCGACAAAATTTCATTTTCAACCTGTTTATATTTGAATATTTAATTGCTCATTTCCATTAATTATTAATACTTATATTATTAGGTATATTTTACGGGGTGTTACATTCTCCCCTCTTAAAATTAACTTCGTCCCAAAATATGTTTGAAGGGCCGAAAAACAAACTCACTCTAAACATCTATGTTTTACACCCACATTATTTTAAATTCATCCATATGCATCCATGACTCGTCGTGATTATGATCTACAGACTTACTAAAGTGAGCTTCATCCTAACATGTATGTGTAATAAGTGATGCAATATGTATGCAAAACACCTTAACATGCATATATGTCTATATGAGAGCACTGTGCAATTGTGTTGCATCCATCTCCTACCACTAAATCTAGCAACCACAATGCAACCAGGAAATCTTAAATTTTCGAGGAAGGCATGAATTTTTTTAATATTTTCATGCTTTCTCTCGAATTTTCTCTTTATTGTACCCGACCCAATCTACCTGAAAAAATACAGAGTCTCAAAATCTCGTGCTCCAAAATATCTATGGTGGAACAAAACATCTGAGGTTCCAAAATGAGATTAGAGATCATACATAATTACAATGACGATGTAGATTCTTTAACTCGAAAAACTTGGCTAAGGAACATATGTCAATAAGCTTTGATGTTGATATGGAGCAACTTTGATTCTTTTAGAAGGTCGTTCCTCGGCTAGCCTCTAGTACCTAAGTGTTTAAAGGATCGAGTGGTCTAACAAAATTAATAAAATCACTCCTAATTTTGTCCACGTCTTTCAGTACCTAAACATGTTTACACAACAATCCATTTGAATCTATCTTTGTACCCTTATGAACCCAAATATGTTTGAATTTAGTCAAAGTTGTTTTATTTTCTTTTGGGGTCAAAGATTGTTTAAATGGTTTGTTACAAAACAAGTTCATATCTCGATTGTGATTTAAAAATTCTTCAAAATCTTCAGAGTCCAAATTTTCAAGATGATTCTTTTCAAAGTGATTTGGAGGATTTTTAGAACCACATGAATTCAGCTTTTCAAAATTATCATTTATCCCAAAGCCAAGACTATATTTATTTCCAATAGAAACTTGGTTTTGCAACAACATAATCAATGATTTTACCCTATTAGGAAATTTCTCTAAAGTTGATTCAAGTCGTTGAATTTTGGATTTAATATCACTGTTTTCTTTTATTAATTCAGAACAACGATTATTAGTGATCTTCCTTTCAGCTTCATATTGTTTCAAAATCAAATTTTCATTTTCAAGTAATTTAATTTTGGCTTAGGACTCAGAAATTTAAAGCTTAAAACGTTTTTGCTTTTCAAATTCAAGTTTTTCAAAATTCTTGAATTTTTAAATCTCATTTTCAAGCTCATTTAAAATGGATTTAGTTTTCAACAAATTTTCTTTTTAAAATATTTCAATTTTGAATTTTCAGATGTCTTAAAATTATCCAATTCCTTTTGGAGAAAATTGTTTGAACCTATAAACTCAATCTTGTTCTTTTTTAAGATCAAAATTTCATTTTCAAGTTGGTGAATATTTTTAATGAGATGAACAAGATTATTTTCCAAATTCAAACAATTTCTACAATCAGAGTTTTCCAATTTCATGATATTATTAAGTTTTGATTCCAAACAATTATTTTTGCTGGTCAACTCAATATTTTTAGATTTCATAAATTTATTTTTCCATTGGAGTTTATCAACAGATTTGGTTAAACCAGTGCACATATAAACTAAATCCTCGTAAGAGAAATTTCCTGTCTCATCGTCTGTTGAGTCTCCATCGAAATCAATATCTATTTCTCCTTTTAAGCATAGATCTGAATGTGAGTTGGCCAATTGAGGTTTTGAGCAGTTGTCGATTCTTCCAAACTTCATATTGCGAGTGTGACCATCCCAAAATCCGAGGGGCGGTATTAAGGATAATCATTGGAATATAACACATTAATCATCATAGCAGAGTACAGATAATAGCAGAACAATAAATAGAACAATTTTACATGGATATGACAGCGGAATCACAACATGTAATAACATCAGAATAGCATAGCGTAGGATATAACTTAGTAAAAAAAGGGGAAGTGATCAGTCATCATCGCCAGAGGCGGAATACATACATGCAGTGAGACATAATAAGGGTATCAGTCTACATCGCCGAAGGCGGTACATATACATACAATAAGAAGTACGGAAAGTAAATCAGTCTGCATCGCCCGTGGCGGAATCATAATATAAGTACAGTAATGGCGGAAAATGTCAAAGTCGTCTCTGTGAAGTCAGCCTCGCCATGAGCCAAAATGCACTCTATGCAACAGTGCAGAGCCAAAAACAACCTGTCACCTGTGTACTAGGCTGCCCGTATGAAAATAAGGGCACCCGCGTTTGCAAAGTGAAACAAACAACGAGTCAGTCATGGGGACTGGTATGAGGAATCTATTTAACAGTTTAAACAACAGTTATCAGCAAATCATAGGACCACGCCACTTTCACGGAACGGGTTTACTCCAGTGATTGCTAGTGCATTTAAAACAAAGTAAATTCTTTTAAAACAACGCAATGCTTTTAAAAAGAATGAAGCCATTATAAGACTCAGGTCCCATCACACAATGCAACGCAAGCCGGAGGATAGAGTTTTACCTTATAATGGCCAAATATGCTTGATACGTATAAAGCAAAATCAATTGATATTATTACTAGTGCATATATGTTTCAAAAGCGAATAGCATCATAAGTATCAATCATAGACGGCATAGCTACCATATACTATGTCGCCATACTAGTTCTACAATCGAGTCCGTTATTTCGTATTGGAAATTGGATTTCCGTCATGAGTCGAGGCAAGGGGCAAGCCCTTCTCCGCTTCGAGACACTCTAACAAATGCCTCAGGACTACGCACTCTAGGTAACCCTTGGATCTTCAGGGTCGGTCCTCTCTTACGTTTGAGGATTATTTATTCCTGAGCACACGTTTCTCGGTCCTTACAGACGTATAATCGAGGTGCCTCACATTCCAACAACCACATAGGTGAAAAATAGATATATATGTCAGGGCTGGTAAGTCACTGACATCACCATAGCTAGAAAGAAACGTCGTGCTCTCCCTGCAGTCCGTATCCCGTTTTTAACTCATACCGGGGTGTGAGGCTCGCGAATCTACGAAATACACAAAGCTAGGCCACGTAGACCGTGCTTTGATCATCTTCCACAAGAATTTGCTTTGCAACAGAAGCCTTGATCACAGAATCTTGGCATGCCACATAAGCAGTCCACTCCATACATTTGATTTCCATCGATATATAACTCCTGAGCTCGTACGTCTCAAAGAAGGGCGTTAAGCAAAAGAATAAATTCTCCACCGCCAAACAGATATATATTTAACAAAGATCAATCAGTATAGAACAAAATCCAATGTCGGACACACAGTCCATTTACAAGTCCGTTCTGGGTCTGAACGAAACCGGAGGCATCAAATTCCTCGTATTTCCGTCAAATCAACACATACGTTTAGACGGCTACTACTTCCGTCCCTTTCCGGTAGCTACTCCGGTCAGGAACCTCAGTAGCGCCCATCCAACCGATACGAAGATCGTCGGTCTTGACTCGTCTTTGCATTTTCCAATTCGAATCGCTCGATAAATTATTTGAAATGAGGGTTAGCTCGGCCTTTTCAAATAATTCACGTCATTAGAATTTAAATCGATTCTTTCTATGGTTATATTATTCGACATCCATCTTTCAGTTCTTTAGTGTTATTTTCGTGTCAAACACATACAACCGTCAAATATCAAACAATTCAAGCCCAATTGGTTTATTTGCAATCTATGTTGCTTATAATATTTTATAACGATTTTTCGCCATTTTTAATTATTTAAAAATGGCCATATTTAATTAAACGACGTTTCAGGTCGTGCCGTGGCACTGGCGCTGTTTTCCCCCTAATTTCTTTTACACATATCGGAAAATCTAACCGTTGGATTTCTACAAAGTCTATATCAGTGGGAAGATATTCCGAAAGCGAACCCAACGGTTCCAGTTTCGTGAAAATCCGACGGTCGGATCTTCCACACTAGTCGTTTGAAGTTACGGTTTCAAAATTCGAACTGCAGCGTCGTTATTCGATTTAATTTAATTATATTTATATTTATATATAAATATAAACGATTCTGGCGCTGTTTTTCTTCGGATTTAAATTAAACATTCCGGACAATCCAACCGTTGGATTTTTACAAGGTTGGCGCCGTTGGGACGATATTTCCAAGGCGGACCCAGCGGTTGCGGTTTCGGGAAAATCCGATGGTCAGATTTCTCGTACTGATCGTTTCAAATTACGATTCCGAAACACGAACTGCACGGCTTCGATTCCTTTTAATTATATTTATATTTATATATATATATATAGTTCATTCTATAATTCCAGCTATTGTCCATTCTATATTTCCAACTTCGTTTTTACTTCAAATATTTCACTAATGCCTTAATATTTCGAAAAATTTCACCATAACCTCCTTTGTACGGCGAGGGGTTTGGAAATTTATTGGGCCGTGTTAGGTACCCAATAAATCCTAAAAAGCATCCATATATTTATAGTGATATATTCTGGCGTCTACGGGGGAGCATGTACAGATAATCACTCCAGAGAATAAATTCTCGTCACCCCTTTTCCGTGTGGAAATAAATAGTCCATGTGCCGTATCTAATAACTAGAGCGACGTGATTATTGTCAACTCCAGACCCGTGTGGGGTTTTTATTAATCTGGCAATTTATCGTTATATTTTATATAGTCCATATCAGTCATCAGTTCAACCTGTAGTATAAAATCATCGCCATACAAGCCTCTCACTCGTATGGTAAATCTTCCACCTCGTCACACAAGCTCCAATTGCTTATGTGGAATATGACGAAGTATGCCTATCGTCAAGGAGTATGCCATATAGTGTAGTTCAAAATTAATTGTTACTATCCTATGGCGATGTTTATTATTTCACACAGAATAGCCAGCACTCCGCATCCAATGGCATTCACAGGAGTTGATATAAAAATAAAATTGCGCAGCCAACTCATCAAGGCTTACCTATTTGTCAGGCACGCAAATAATTTCTTTACTCTACAGCTAATCCATTTTTCCTGTTTAACACATGTATATATGTGCAGAACAAAGCTAATAATAATATTTCTAGCAAACTATTATTTATTTCAACACGTGTGTATTTTTATCAAAGCGTATACATGATAAAAGAAATATTTTTATCACCAAAAATATTTATTCGACACGTGAATGTTTTTAACACTTCATATTCACAATAAAAATGTAGTTTTTATTGTCTATTCATTTTATTTTGAAATACGATAACATTCAACACATGAATTTCAACTCGGCGAACGAATTGCAACTCAACACATGAATATTCTATATAGTTTGTATATATATGGAAATGTGATTTTTATCGCTAAAGCTATTTGTTTAAATTCAAATAATATTCAACACATGAATTTCAACTCAACGAATGAATTGCAACTCAACACATGAATATTCTATATAGTTTGTATATATATAAAAATGTGAGTTTTATCGCTAAAGCTATTTGTTTAAATTCAAATAATATTCAACACATGAATTTCAACTCAACGAATGGATTGCAACTCAACACATGAATATTCGCTTCAACATATGTAATTTATTTCAACGATTGAAAATTATTCTAACGTATGAATAATTCAGAAAATTTCGGCAGCATAACGGCAGGGTAGTTAAAACCGGGACCGTCCCTAGTACGGCTTCTCGCTCTACCTTAAAACCTCGCGGTTTTTGACAATGGGGATCATGCATCTAGTTCGCACGCAGGCGGCATGTTTTATTTTCAATTCCACAATCCTATTCTAATTTGTTTCAACCACAAGAGGGTATTTTTCAACCACAAAGGTATTTTTCAACCATCATATCAACCACAAACAATTATTTCCAACCATTCGTCATACCATATAATATCACGTCAATCACAAGCAATAAATATCGTCCATGGTGTGTGGACGAGGTGAGTATATATGTATATATATTATATTATAATTCACTTGCATTTCATCACAATTCAAAGCATATATGTTTCATTCAACGCTTGTATAATTTATACATCGCTAATATAACTTATAAAACACATGTACATGAGGTATACAATGCGTATATAATTTACACTTCGCTTATATAATTTATACAACGCGATTTCATTCACACAATTAGTTTAGATTCCTCACATTGGTTATTGTAGCGCTAAAAATCGTAGGAAGATCAGAAAAATCCGCGGCTTCTTCTAGATGGTAGAGAGCCTCCTTGCGGTCACGGTGTCTCCTGTTTCATCGAATTTCGTTAAAGAACGAAAAAGATATTATTTTTCAAAGTTTTGCAACGCTTTATAGTGTTATTTTCATTTCTGAATAATAAAGGTCGTACCTTTATTTTTCCTTCGAAACTAGGTTTGGGATTTTTGCAAAATCCGTGAAGTATGGGGATGATCGGCGGTGCTGACGTGGAAGGGCGCGGCGAGGGCTTCACGGCGCTGGTGGTTTGAGAGGGTGCGATGGCAAATTGGGGCGGCGGCGGCGTTGGGAAGTCGACGACTTCCTCGACGTCGTTCAGGCGATTCCGGCGAGGGTAGGGGGCGGCGTTTGGTCGGATGTGGAGAGGAGGCGAAGGGCTGTCGACTGGTGGTGGTGGCGCGGCCTAGCGTCGCCTATGGCGGTCAGAAAAGGGAGGAGAAGCGCGGCGCTTCCTGGATCGTCCAAATCGGCTAAGGCGGCTAGGGTTTTCTGTTTTTTTTTTAAAAGGAAAATTCCTATTGGTCCAAGCTTTATAGGAAATTTTAAATAGTGTTTTCACAAACGGACTCGAAATCAAACCCAACGACTGTCGCCCCTAGCCAAATACCCCCATTCCGGACACAATGGGATATGTTTCGTTGGCCAATTCGACTATTACAGTCAGTTATTTTTCAAATTAAAATATAAAACATTTGATATTTAATTTGAACGTACATTTCAATTTGCCAGGGCCACAAACTGAATCGAAAAATTCCAGAAAAATAAATCTAGCTTTGTTTTGACGATACGGTCCTAACAAAACCAGTTTCGTCGAATTATGAGCTCGTTTGAAAAACGGCCATTTTTAGGTCGACCCATTTTAACAAAATTTGACCAATCACATTTTCTTTTGCCCCGCTCACATACTAGCTTCAAAAATTATGAAATTTGAAACTTAGCAATTATTTGACATCCCGGACCCAACAAAAGTGGTTTCGTCGAATTCCGAGGTCGTATGCAAAATATCTATTTTCAAGGGCTATATATGCTATATAGCGACGTTTCTGAAAATTCATTTGGCCATAACTTTTGATTCCCGCTATGAAACTTTGATTTTTCAGATTCGTTAGAAAGGTATTCATAAACAGATTTAAATATTTTCAGTTTCGCTAAAATCCGTTATATTTTTCGCCCGGTACAGTCAGACAAAGTTTGTATTCAAAATTTCAAACTGCAATACTATACCCAATTCTATATTTTATTGAAATATGCTATTTCAATTATTCAAATTCTTTGGTAATAACCAAATTTAAAATTTTAATTTGGTTCACATTTTCCGGGTTATTATAGCGAGTTTCCTAGATTTCCTGTGTAGTCAAATAATGGGACATAAGGTTATATTGATCATCATTAATATGAGAATATAAAATATGTGTAGCACGAGAATTAAATCCAATGTCATTCCTATCTACCATGACATACATATTAATAAAAATATCCCAACATTTAATATTAATAGATTTTAAACATGATTCCATTTTCTGATTTCCAGTTTAAAAAATCTACGCCATTAAAAATAGTTGGAATACGACTAGACCGACCCTCACCAGATTGACAACAAGGGAACATCGTGACTCTAGAGTTAATGAAATACCTGCTCTGATACCACTTGTTGGATCTAGATTAACCTAGAGTGGGGGTGGGTGAATAAGTAGTGTTTATTGGATTTTTTTGAAATATTAAAAATATTACAGCACCGATTTCAGCAGAGAAAATAAATATAGAAAATAAATAATACATATTTTACCTAGCTTTGGCAAACCCTACCTATTGCTAGATACACAAGATTTCTACTAGGTATTAAAGCATATCCCATTTACAAACCCCTATAAACTCGCAAATCCTGCTTCTGCTCTAATCCTACCTCAAAGCTTTGGACTGATCTTTATCACCAAGATCAGATTTTCCACAAATTACAAATCCGTAATTCATAAATACTAGCTATAAACCCTATAAATAGTAACCCTAGTTTTACAAATGAACTAGAAAACCCCTAGTTTTACAAACAAACTAGAAAATGATGAAACAATTGCAAAAGAAATAAAAATACAATAAAAAATAAATAAAACCCCTTCCCTCTTAAAATAAAGATAGTCAGCCACATTCTTTTATCCAAAAAAAAATGTCTGTCGACCCTATTAAAATTAGTGTTTTGCCTTCCCTCAAATCTCGGCTTTGAATTGCAGGAAAAGTTTGTTCTCTAAAGCTCGAATCCTTGTTGCTTGTTTGTCGATTGATTTGGTCCTTCTTACGATTGAAACGCTGTGAGTAACTTCTGATTTCAATCCCTTTTTGCTCTTGAATTTGTTGTGGTTTCAATGATTGCTTGCGATGATTTGCGTGTGTTTATATAGGGTTAAACAAACCCTTATGCATCTCTGATTTCATCCAATGACCTGCTTTGATTTTATTTGTTGCGTGATTGTTAAAATTAGTCGTGAATCCCCTGTTTAATTAATCGAATTTCTGGAAACAAAATAATTGTTTTCCTTGGCCCATGCGTAATTGATTCTTGCTTGATAAAGTCGGCTTTGTATGTAATGTTGATTTCTGGAAATTCCCTGTGATTTCTTGCCAGAAACTTATTTGCTTGATTGTTGCTATGCCAATTTTGTACATTTGAAATCAGGAAATAAAACTTTGTGAATTCTGGAAACAATATAAATTATTGCCATGAGTCCATACTTGATTTCTAACCATATGTAAACCATTTCCAAAAAAGTTTTGTCAAATATTGCATTGTTCAAAACTGGAAACCAAATGTGATGATTTTCTGCACATGAAATGTTTCTATGACCTTCCTGTGTATTTCTGGAAATAAATTTGAATTGCAGATTTATATCATTCTAGAATTTAGTCATTAAGTTTGTTGATGAAA
The DNA here is from genome assembly GCA_030737875.1 of Allium sativum. Classification (NCBI taxonomy): domain Eukaryota; kingdom Viridiplantae; phylum Streptophyta; class Magnoliopsida; order Asparagales; family Amaryllidaceae; genus Allium; species Allium sativum. The sequence continues at coordinate 631,745,515 of CM060909.1, forward strand.
AACCTTCCTAAAATTCTAACATGATGAATTATGGGTTTTCTGAAAATATTTTGGTTGGTACTTGCCAAATTTAATCATGAACATTGCTACGTGTATTTTTGAGATGAGTTTCAATTATACCATGTTTTACATACTGTCTGCATGCATCATTGTTGCCATTCTGAAATTAAACACTATTGCGCACTATCATGGGTATGAATTCTCTATCCATTCTCTTCTTGTCGTTGATCTGGCTCGAATTGTCACGTTTGAAAGTGCTTTGTTGTTGTGTTCTTTTCCCATTCAACATGCATGCACATGATACTATCCTATCCTGCTGCTATGTAAACTGACCAATGTACATGAGCACCGTCTTGTGCCATATTGCAATGCATTTGTGTTCATTTGTAATCCTTTATGCATTAACTTGTGCCATGACATGTACAAACTGAAACATGTTTGCATTGTTCATTGCTTTTGCACATGGCATCTTGTCTTGTGTTGCTTCATGTTTGCTTTTGCCATATATATACTACATTGAACATATATGTCACTTGGTTCACTTGTATGTTGATATGCATACATATATATACAAAAAACATGTGTATATATATGTATGTGTCTCTCTTGAAAATACATTGGTACCCATTGTTATATTTATAATGTTGTGCATGCATTTGTTTTTGTGAATCTGAGATTGAACCTGGTTTGAGATTCTATATGCATGTATCATTTGTGTATATCTATGCTAGGCCATATAGTTGTTGACTTGAACTTGCCATTGTTCACATTTTACTAATTTTGAAAGCACCCTGTACAATCTAGATGAACCATGTATTTACTGCTGCTTTCTTTTGTTGCATACATGAACCTTATGGTAGAGCAGTTGTATGCAACCTAAATGCATCATTTCCAGTTTGTTGCTGTATGCTCTGTCCATTGACTTGCGTTGTCCATTGACTTGTGCCATGTATGCATACATGCATGCATATATATATATATATATATATATATATATATATATATATATATATATATATATACACACACACACACACACATACAATTATGTATACGTATATGTGTGTTTGGCTCTTGGCATTCGAACTTTCCACTTGTGCATTGCATCATTGAAAGTGTTGACTGCTAATCCATGTTGCTTGCACTTATTGTGTATGGTTTGTTCTTCCTGAACCATGAACGTGCCTCTTCATGTAGCTGCTTATGTGCATTCTCAACTATGTGTGTGTATATATTTATGTATGCACAAACTTATATATATGTATATGTGTGTGTGGCTTTGCGAAGCATATCAAACTTGATATATTTGCCCATTTTGTTTCAATGAATGACCAAATTGCCTCTGCACAAAATATATGTGTATATACATACACATGTATGCGTATACATGTATTGTGAACAGGCAGTTTATATATGTGAGCACTAAAGATATATGTCTACCTTATGGTATTTATAGTGAATCACTGCGAATATCACAAGCTATTTAGACACACATAGATATATATACATGTCAAATCTAGTCATGAAAAATGTTGTGGTTATGTAATTCAGTTTGGCATTTTCTCAGAATGTACATGATTTGCTGTAGTTAGTTGCTTTTTGCAATATGTTTAGTGAGTTTGTATGTAATTAGTCTAATAAATTTTCTCTCCGCGTGGAGATTAAGTGATTGCTTTGGCAACAAGTAATGTAAAGTTTTCCTCTGGGTCTTCCCTGAAAACCTGTAATGTAATAATTCACCCTGGGTGGTGAAAGTGTAGTGGTTGGTCCACTCTAAAATCTGTTTAGGAGGACAATCCACTCTAAAACCGTTTATAGTCTGTAAACAATCTGTCAATCTCTTATAATAATGGTATGTCCACTGTAAAACCGTTTATAGTCTGTAGACAATCTGTCAATCTCCTATAATAACGGTATTGATTATTTGTTATCATAAAAAGTGTTATGGATCAATATAAGTATATATCGGCTTTTCCAAAAATTAATAATTTAATTTTAAAATTCAGTTTAAATAAGGTTCTAAAATTGATATAAAACTTACTTTAAAATTTTTAATTTGGTATATGATCTATTTTATAACTTTAACAAATATAACTTAAGAAGATAAAGTTAAAGATTTTATTAAGTTTTATTTAATTGATTACCAAAGGTATGATTTTGAAACTTAATAATTTGATTTGAGTAATAATACTTAATAAATTGACTTTTTTTAATAAAATTTAAGTTAATGTTACAAAATGGAATATATTTGAAGAAAATATTTTGAAACCGATTCAAATGGTAATTTAAGATTTTATATTAGGTATGTTCTATAAAAATGACCAAGGTGTGAAATAACCATTTGGTTGTTAAGAAAACCAGGGTCGATAATAACATACTCTCTATCAATACTGAGACTAATTAACATTTGTGAATATGGTGGAGAATCCAGAACAAAGTAGGATGGATTTGGCGAACAATTACTGCATTGAAAAAAAGAAAATAATGATGGATAACCTTGACACTCGTGTCATAATTAAAATTACTAAAACAAGAGCTATACCTGGCTAAGTGTGGTCGCTCCCCCTATCAAACATGCTTCTTCGAGAACTATATCTTTTGCTTCATGTTTGATTGGTGGCTACCCATGATTTTGGGAGTGTTGTTTCGAGGTAGGCGGTAGCTGCACAACATGCATTACCACCGATCCGAGAATGTAAAACAGTAGAAATCTACCTTGGGTATTGCTTCGCGTGCTTTGTCATATTTATACTGATTAAGCCACAACGAGTTTGATTTGACATCATCGTATCATGGCGCATCCCTATCGACCGAAGATTTACTGGCATTTTATATGCAAACTGTACGACAACATTTATAAAATGTGTTAAGGATAAAATGTATAGCCTTAAACACTATTTTCAATACAATATTTTACTCCTGAACGTTGTATAGTAGCATATTTTATTATAGTATATAGTTTAATGGATACTTAAAAGATGGAAATCCCAAACATCCTTTGAGTTATTGTGTGTTTTGCTTGAACATTTCACTTGAGTTGACTTATTTACATAAGATTTTTAATTCTGACTTGAGTGTTTTGTTTTAATTTACGCTCAGGTTAGCCCAAGCACTTCAGTTTAGAGATTCACCTTTGGATCTAGAGCCCTTCTAAAGACTTTATCTATTTATCCATTTCGAGTTATTTCCTTATTTTAGTTGATTTGTATTAGAATTTCTATAGATTAGACTTTTATTTTATTTACTTTTAAACTCTTCTGTATTTTTATTAGTAGCATCATAAACTACTATTGTACTATTTTATTCCACTTCGAAACATTGTATTATTTCGTTTTTGTGATTATGTTATATGATTTTTCTTTACCATAAATTTATTAACAATTTCTTGTTTTAAGCGATTCAGTTGGTTTACTTCTGACTTGAGTGGTTCTAAACAACAGGTTATTACACTCAATATAAGATCTTTGGCTTATGGAGGTGAAACTCATTAGAGATAGGGTAGTAGTGCTCTAGAATGGGTATAATTAGTCATAGAGTCATTCTTGAGAGAAAATATTTTGAATATCTAAACTATTTTAAAATTTTAAATCTTCAAAGCCGACCGGCTTTTTAAGTGATCCATGTAACACCCCGTGTTTTCTATAAACATTATAGTAACGAATTAAAGAACAAATAAATACAAACGTGATAACTAAGGGAAACGGGTTATGCCATTGCGTTCGTCTTGGAATTCTGCTTGAGATATAGTCCGATTTTGCGCAAATTGGATTCCGTATGAAGGAGTTATGACCTTCAGAAGATTCGAGAATTTAAATAAACAGTTTAGATTAAAGTTAGAAAATTCAAATTTCAGAATCAGAAGCAGAAGCGGGCTGGGCGGGAATTTTCCTGCCCAAGCCCAGGTCAACCAGGAGGTCGATCACGGGGTCGACCTCCCCCCATACAGGTCGACTAGGGGGTCGACCTCCCCCTCGGGTCAGATCTGAAATCTGACGTGTTTCTCTATGTGACGAGTTGCTGTGTCATTGGGGCTTGTGTGACATGTTCTGGTTGGTTCTCTTAGATTTGAATGGCTTTGATTTACCCTGGGTTGATCTGATGGCTCCTATTAAATCAAACTTCTATACAAGCAACCTAAATCTAAACCCTAAGCCACACAAAAGTATTCCTAAGACCGTCATGCTGTCAACACTCAACTTAGAGTAGCCACCATTCTCATTCAACTAGAAAGCAAGTTTGGAATTGCAAATCAAATCTAATTCAACTAAGAGAATTCAACGTCTACAACAAAAGGAGAGCTATTCAAATTCAGAATACAGATTCAGAACACAATACTAGTCTCCTTTTTGTAATACAGCTATCATTTACACCTAAATGATATTAGAATCATGACTAAATAAATGGATGTAGAACATTGCCTAATGTAATTTATGCCTATCTTTTTTGTTAAAACTGAATTGATTTAGACTATGACTATTATCATGTTAAGTTTGTGATCTTGTTATGTGTAATTTGGTGATAAATGTTTATGCTTTGCAATGGGTCCATATGTTGTATAATTTTCCAATGACATATATGTTGTGAAATTTAGCGATGACATATTATGTTGTATACTTTGGCGATGACATAAATTGGCGACGACATATTATAATTTGGCGATGGCATATCATATTGTGTAATTTGGAGATAACATACCATATTGCATAAAATTGGCGATGACATTCAAGTAGTATGATTTGGTAATGACACCTATATGTTGTATGAAAATTTGGGAATTTTGCTGTGTTCATGCAAGTTCAACCATGATCACATATATGACCAAAACTACATGCTAATATGATTAGGTTCATGTTAAATTTGATCCAACTAATTTGCAAGTTCACAACTACATGCCTAATTTTAAGTTTATGTAGTTCTATGTAAAACCCCTATTTCGTGATTCATGTTGAGTAGATCTAAATTTACAAGTTCATAATTTAATGTATATTGTTCTATGCGAATTCCCTATGACACTATGTAGTTAGATCCATATTTTTATGATGTTGGAATTATTACATATTCCTCGTTTTTCCTCTTTTGTGTATTAGTTAGGCTATCTATCGAGCCTAACATTTTATGTGATTTATGCGAACGCTTAACGGGGGTAACGTTGGGGAAGAAATATGAAATTACACATAATTGGCATATTTGGCTCATACATGTAAATGTTTTATGGAATAAGGTGGTATAAATTTTTATACCTATAATTATGAACTTGATTTAAAGGGAAAGTGGGGCTTGACTTGAATGACAATAATTTACATATAAATATAAAGAGGTAAATATGTAAATTTAGAAAAGACGAATATGCCTAACCCTAGGTTAGATTGAGTTACGGTGTAAGACTGCCCGTAACCGCCAGGCACATCCAGTAACAGTAACAATATATATCTAATGTGGGAGTTTAGTGCATCGAGCCCAAAAGAACCCGAGGTTAGACTGAATTGCGGTGTAAAACTGTCCGGACCCGACCGGCACATCCAGTGACCACAAAAATACATGTCTAATGTGAGCGGTTGGTGCTTTAATAAATAAATTAATGCTAAGTCAGGAATGGTAGCGTTAAGTTAATTAAGGCAACACTTAACCAATACAACATGTTAACTAAACTGATGGGTGGGGCTAGATTAACTTGGACACTTAACCAATTTAACATGTTGATTAGAAAACCCTAGTAACGGGGACCCATTTCAGCAGTAACACCACATAGATGTATCATGATACCCTGAACTAGGCAGGGTGGGGCACGATTACTGTACTGATTATAAGCAGTCAAAACAACGGCGGTTGGTGCTTCAGTGTAGGTTCCGACAAAGTACGGGCGTGCACGTACTCCAGAGTGGAAAAAGCAGGCATTGGGCATTAGTAGTTATACACTGTGCATCTTGAATCGTGTTGGGTTGCCACCATAGGATTTGATACACCCCATGGTGGGACCAGCACATGTATCTACAATCGAGCGGGGCCGTATGACACAAGTGGTAAATGCGTGCGAGTAGGAGCCGATCATTAAAAAGGGATCACTGGGTTTGAACTCATGATGATGGTTGAAATATCTAGTAGGTGCATAGAATATGGACATGAGTGCGATAGTATGATTAGTTTATCTTACCTTGTTTATCTTGCCTTATCCTATGTTACCTTATTTCCTTGTTATTGACCTGTGTCCAGGTTATTCAAGTCATGGTTCTCTTATCAGTTTACATGCTGAATAATCACTGGACATACCAAACTTATGTCTGACCCATTTTCTTTCTCTCTCTTTTCTTCCGTTCCCTCCTCAGGTACCCAGGGAGGAAATAGCTCAGCTTAATTTGGACCGTTCATCTTTCCAAGCTTGAAGACTCTGTGATGTATAGGTTGGAACTTTTTATCTTTGGCTATGGCTTTGGACACACTACTACTTGGGGATTTATGCAAATTTTTTTTATGCTTCTTTATGTTATAATCAAGACAGAGATTTTGATGTAATGATTTGGAAGTTATTTTGAGACAGTTTGCTGTAATGTTTTTGATATGAACCACGAATGAAATAAATTTAGTTTTTCCGCTGCTTATATATGTCTGTCTTGTAAATTATATGTGTCTTTTACCTATAATGCTCCACCAAAATTTAGGTGTTCCCTTTGTGAGTGACCTTAAAACAGAGGTGGGGTGTTTCACTTGGTATCAAAGCAAAGGTTTACCAGATTAGATAAAAATTTTGAAAATGTTTTTCAAAAAGAAGTTTAAAGACGCAATTTTCAAAAAGAGTGTTTTATTTTAAAAAGGCATAATCCCCCAAAGCCATATGCACCATCTTTCTATCCTTTGTTTTGAATCTTTCCTTTTTCGTTTCAGCATGTCTGGGGATCTTAACCTTCCAGAAGGCGTGCCAGTACCTGGCTGGTTCAAAAGGTACCTAGAGGCTAGGGCTAATGCCACAGACCCAGCAGATGTTCCTCCTCCCTCAGCTGCAGCGGTTCCTCCTCCTTCTCCGCGTGCAAATACTTTCTCAAAAATATGTAGGGACTTTCGAGCCATGGGTGGAAAGAACTTCAATGGAAATGAATCCTTCGTGGAAGCAAGAAACTGGCTCAAAGAAACTGAGGATTTGTTTGATCGAAGTAGGTGATAGGCAGAAGATACAGTTGGCGGTATGGTTTCTTAAAGATGAAGCTTCCTACTGGTGGGAAGTTACTAATGCTGGAAGACCAATTGAAACTTGGATGGATTTTCAGAATGAGGTTTGAAATGAAATTCATCTCACAAGCTGAACAAAGCCTATAGATGGAGAAGTTCTTAGCTCTCAAACAGAGAAGTATGTCGGTTAAGGAGTACGTTAACCAATTCAACCAACTGGCTAGGTTCAGGTTGGAGTTAGTAAACACTCCACATAAGAAGGCTCTTCGGTTTGTTAAAGGATTCAATGAGCCACTGCACATCATAGCTATGTCTCATATACCTATGGGTGCGACTTATGAGAGATTGGTGGACATGGAACTATTACAAGAGGAAGATAAGGTTGGCAAGAAAGAAACAAAGGTGGAAGTAACTTAAGATAAGAAAGTGGAAGGATCACAGAGCAAGATGACAGATTCCAGGAAGGGCAGAAAGAACAACAAACCCCGTGACAAGAGGAAGTGTAATTTTTGTGGCATTCCTGGATTTCTGGTTAAGGACTGCAGAAAGAAGAAGAGGAAGATGGGTGGCTGTTTCCATTGCGGCGAGACATGACACATGGCTAGGGACTGCCCATGAAAGCAAGGGAAAAAACAGAGAGCTGGATCTACTTCTGGAGGGCAGGTTCATGCTCTCATGGCACCTCCGCAAGAATGAGGTAGAAAAATTTCTGTTGAGAGTTTAGTTTATCTTTTTGATCATCCTATCTATACACTCTTTGATTCTGGCGCATCATACTCTTTTATATCTACTGCTTTAGTTGAATCTCTGCACCTAGACAGCAGTTTAGTAGAGGATCCCTTGGTTGTTTCAAATCCAATTGGGGGCTCAACTTATTTGTCAATGATTTGTTTGGATTTGGAAATTTCTATACTAAGTGTGAGGTTTAGATGTAATGCCTATGTTTTGGGCTTCACGGGCTATGGGTTGATTCTAGGCATGGATTGGCTATCCAGTAATGGTGCCATCCTCGATTGTGAAAAGAGAGTGGTTAGACTCATGACTCGCCTTGGTAACACTCTCGAAATTTCTTGTAATCCAATGAACTCTGTTATGCTTAGTTATTTAGAATCTCTTGATGCGTTTGTTGAGAATTTTTAGTCTGTTAGGGTAGTCCGTGAATACTCGGATGTCTTTGAAGAGGTGAAGTGGTTACCTACGAAGCGGGAGATAGACTTCCGCATATACCTCGTTGATATTGCAAAACCCGTTGCTTTAACCGTTAGACACATGGCTCCAAGGGAGAGAAAAGAACTCAACAAGCAAGTTAAAGAGTTGCTTGAGAAGGGGTTTATAAGGCGGAGTATTTTTGAATGGGGTGCTCCAGTAGTGTTCTCAACTAAAGCGGACGGTTCGCTTTGCCTATGCGTGGATTATAGGGAGCTAAACAAGTTGACCAAGAAGAATAGGCACCCACTCCCAAGAATAAACGACTTGTTTGATCAGCTTGTAGGTGCATCGGTTTTCTCCCAACTAAATCTAGCTACCGGGTTTCATCAGCTAAGAGTGGCTGAAGACAGCATTGATAAGACTGCGTTCAGAACTCCGGATGGTTTATTTGAGTGGCTTGTCATGCCTTTCGGCCTGACAAACGCACTCACTTACTTCGTTGACTTAATGAGCAAGGTGTTTAGGGAGTTCCTCAATAAGTTTGTGGTGGTCTTCGTAGGTGAAATTTTGATTTTCTCAAAGAGTGAGGAAGAGCATGCTCAGCATTTGAAAGAAGTCATGGATACTCCGCGAGCACATCAGTTGAAAGCCAAATTCTCCAAATGCCACTTCTGGAGAGAGGAAGTAAGACTTCTTGGACATGTGGTATCCAAGGAAGGGTTGGCTGTGGACCCTACAAAAGTAGTTGCGGCGCAAGATTGGAAGGTTCCACGGAATGCGACCGAAGTCCGAAGCTTCCTCAGGCTAGTGGGCTTTTACCGAAAGTTCATCAAAGACTTTGCAAAAATATCAGCTCCTCTTACAAAGTTGACGAAGAAGAACCTAACTTTCAATTGTGATTTGGATTGCAATGTTGCTTTCCAACGATTGAAGAGGGCTCTAACAACAGCCCCATTTCCGACATTGATGGATGGGAGCAAGATGTTTACCATATACACGGATGCATGTGGTATGGGACTAGGTGATGTCTTGATGCAAGAAGGGAAGGTAGTAGCTTATGGAGGCAGAAAGTTGAAATTACATAAGAAAAACTACCCAACCCACGATCAAGAGTTGGCTGCCATCGTCTTTGCACTTAAGTCTTGGTGCCATTATCTCATAGGTGGGTAGTTTGAATTGTATACTGACCATAAATCGTTGAAATACCTTTTCTCCTAGTAAGATCTTAACTTGAGGTAACAAAGATGGATGGAATTCTTGGCATCCTATGATATCGAGATTTCCTATACCCCTGGCAAGGGCAATGTAGTAGCAGACACCTTGAGTAGAAAGAAGCTGACCTTAAGCCCTCTCTTTGTAGAAAGCCAGAGTTTGGAATACATAGCCAACTTTGACTTTAGACCCTCCATCGATCATGTGACTGGATTGTTAGCATCGCTAGAAGCGTGGCCTACTCTTTTGGACTCAATAGAAACCGCGCAACGTGAAGACCCTCAGCTAGTTGATGCGATGAACAAGCTAATTAGGGGTGAGACTTCTAGTCACCTCAATAGATACTCCATCGATGATAAGGGTTGGTTGAGGCGGGATGGAAGGCTATGCGTCCCACAAGCAAGAGTTTTGGTGAAGAAGGTTCTCGAAGAGGCACACTATTCCAAGTTGCTCATACGCCCAGGTGGAGACAAGATGTATAAAGACGTAAAAAGGGTTTTCTTTTGGAATGGCATGAAGAGGGATGTAGCTAAATTCGTCTCTAAGTGCTTAGTATGCCAGCAAGTCAAGGCAGAGCAAAAGAAGCCTGGTGGTTTGCTTCATCCTCTAGAGGTCCCACAGTGGAAATGGGATAACATTTCAATGGACTTTGTCGATGGGCTGCCTAGGCCAAGAAGGGCCAATACCAGTATTTCGGTAATAGTGGATAGGCTCACAACAAGCGCTCACTTTATACCCGTTAAGAATAGAAGGACTGCCTCATCTTTAGCATCCATTTAGTTAAAGAGATAGTTCGACTCCATGGGATACCCTCCAACATTGTGAGCGACTGAGATCCTGTCTTTACGAGCGAATTTTGGAAGAGCTTGCAAGAGGCTATAGGCACACAGCTATGCTTGAGCACGGCCTATCACCCCCAAACTGATGGTCAGACGGAAAGGGTGAACAGAGTATTAGAAGACCTCTAGAGATTATGCATTCTTGACTTTGGAGGAACACGGGAAGATCATCTTCCTTTGGTGGAGTTTGCCTACAACAAGAACTACCAAGCCACCATAGGCATGGGACCCTTCGAAGCTTTATATGGAAGACCATGCGGATCACCAACTTGTTGGTGGGAGTCTACAGACAAGCTCATACTTGGACCAGATATGATTAGAGAAACTTCAGAGAAAGTGGACTTGATACAAAGAAGAATGAAGACTGCCCAAGATATTCAGAAGTCCTACGCAGATAAAAGAAGGAGCGACCTTGAGTTTGAAGTTGGAGACAGGGTTTTTGTTAAAGTATCTCCTTTGAGAAACGTCGTTCTCTTTGGATCGGAAGGAAAGTTGGCACCAAGATTTGTTGGGCCGTTTCCTATTATTGAAAGGATTGGAAAGATGGCTTACAGAGTAGAGCTGCCCGAAAGATTGGCTGGAGTTCACAATGTATTTCACGTTTCTCACCTATGGAAGTGCTTACATGAGTCTGTGGAAGTGGTGGAACCAAGCATATTAGAGGAAGTAGAAGTAGAACGAGAGGCGATTGTGAGAAGAGTTTCAACTCGTATCTTGGGTACAAAAGTCAAAAAGCTATGCAACCGCGAAGTCATACTTGTTAAAGTTCAATGGAGTGACGCTGAGGAAGACGCGACTTGGGAGACTGAGGCTAAGATACGCGCAGCCTACCCTTTTCTTTTTGAGGGTACATCTTTGATATCTTTTTCCATAAGTTTGTTCATGCTCGTATCTATCTTTTTAGTATTTTTCCTCAGTGCTATTCTCGATCCTCAGGTAGAAACCAATGGATGTAAACATGTATTTGAAACATGTTATGATTGATGGTTGCAAGTGGTTGCAAGTGATTGCTAGTGGTTGCTCATGGATCCATATACACACATTAGGTGTTAGATCGGCTCAGTCACTTTCATATTGCATACGCATATATATACTTGTATGTGATTGAAACTTGATGTATTATCATGTGTTTGTTGCATTTGTATGAATGATTGTGCACTCATGTAGAAAGTACGATTAGGGGTGATTGCATACATAATGGACTCACGGCACCGACATGACTTGCATTAAAGAGGTCAACTGAATCAGTGGACCGCCTGATTTTGCATTAGATAAGGACATGTACACACACTATGCATATGATCATGAAGTAGTAGAAGTCTTTTTAAGGACAATGGACGCTTGTGGTTGATGGATAAGTAGATGGACAATTATATGGTAGGATAAACGTTCTCCTTGACTCGAAGATTTCGGGGATGAAATCCTTTAAGGGGGAGAATGTAACACCCCGTGTTTTCTATAAACATTATAGTAACAAATTAAAGAACAAATAATTACAAATGTGAGAATTAAGGGAAATGGCTTGTGCCATTGCGTTTGTCTCAGAATTCTGCTTGAGATAGAGTCCGAGTTTGCGTAAATTGGATTCCGTATGAAGGAGTTATGACCTTCAGAAGATTCGAGAATTTAAATAAATAGCCCAGATTAAAGTTCAGAAAATTCAAATTTCAAAATCAGAAGCAGAAACGGGCTGGGTGAGAATTTTCCCGCCCAAGGCCAGGTCGACCATGGGGTCGACCTCCCCCCATACAGGTCGACCAGGGGGTCGACCTCCCTCTCGGGTCAGATCTGAAAACTGTCGTGTTTCTCTGTGTGACAAATTGTTGTGTCATTAGCGATGGTGTGGCAAGTTCTGGTTGGTTCTCTTAGATTTGAATGGCTTTGATTTACCCTGGGTTGATCTGACGGCTCCTATTAAATCAAACTTCTATATAAGCAACCTAAATCTAAACCCTAAGCCACACAAAAATATTCCTAAGACCATCATGCTGTCAACACTCAACCTAGAGTAGCCACCATTCTCATTCAACTTGAAAGCAAGTTAGGAATTGCAAATCAAATCTAATTCAACTAAGAGAATTCAACATCTACAATGAAGAAGTGCTATTCAAATTCAGAATACAGATCCCAGAACACAAGACTGGTCTCCTTTTTGTAAGTCCGGTTATCATTTAGACCTAAATGATATTAGAATCATGACTAAATAACTGGATGTAGAACATCTCCTGATGTAATTTATGCCTATCCTTTTTGTTAAAACTGAATTGATTTAGACTATGACTCTTATCATGTTAAGTTTGTGATCTTATTGTGTGTAATTTGATGATAAATGTTAATGCTTTGTAATGTATCCATATGTTGTATAATTTGCCAATGACATAAATGTTGTGAAATTTCACGATGTCATATTATGTTGTACACTTTGGCGATGACATAAATTGGCGACGACATATTATAATTTGGCCATGGCATATCATATTGTGTAATTTGGCGATGACATGCCTTATTGTATAAAACTGGCGATGACATTCAAGTTGTATGATTTGGTAATGACACTTATATGTTGTATGACAATTTGGGAATTTTGCTATGTTTATGCAAGTTCAACCATTATCACATATATGACCAAAACTACATGCTAATATGATTAGGTTCATGTTAAATTTGATCCAACTAATTTGCAAGTTCACAGCTACATGCCTAATTTTAAGTTTATGTAGTTCTATGTAAAACCCCTATTTCATGATTCATATTGAGTAGATCTAAATTTGCAAGTTCATAATTAAATGTATATTGTTCTATGCCAAATCCCTATGACACATGTGTAGTTAGATTCATATTTTTATGATGTTGGAATTATTACATGTTCCTCTTTTTCCCCTTTTGTGTATAAGTTAGGCTATGTATTGAGCCTAACATTTTATGTGATTTATGCGAACGCTTAACGGGGGTAACGTTGGGAAAAAATATATGAAATTACATATAATTGGCATATTTGGCTCATAAACATGTAAATGTTTTATGGAATAAGGTGGTATAAATTTTTATACCAAAAATTATGAACTTGATTTAAAGGGAAAGTGGGGATTGACTTGAATGACAATAATTTACATATAAATATAAAGAGGTAAATATGTAAATTTAGAAAAGATGAATATGCCTAACCCGAGGTTAGATTGAGATACGGTGTAAGACTGCCCGGAACCGCTCGGCACATCCGGCAACCGTAACAATATATATCTAATGTGGGAGGTTAGAGCATCGAGCCCAAAAGAACCGGAGGTTAGACTGAGTTGCGGTGTAAAACTGCCCGGACCCGACTGGCACATCCAGTGACCGCAACAATACCTGTCTAATGTGAGTGGTTGGTGCTTTAATAAATGAATTAAAGCTAAGTCAGGAATGGTAGGGTTAAGTTAATTAAGGTAACACTTAACCTATACAACATGTTAACTAAACTGATGGGTGGGGTTAGGTTGACTTGGACACTTAACCAATTTAACATGTTGATTAAAAATCCCTAGTAACGGGGACCTATTTCAGCAGTAACCCATATAGATGTATCATGGTACCCTGAACTAGGCAAGGTGGGGCAAGATTACTGGGCGGATTATAAGCGGTCAAAACAACGGCGATTGGTGCGTCAGTGTAGGTTCTGACGGAGTACGGGCGTGCACGTACTCCGGAGTGGAAAAAGTAGGCACTGGGCATCAGTAGTTATACACTATGCATCTTGAATCGTGTCGTTTTGCCACCATAGGATTTGATACACCCCATGGTGGGACCAGCACAGGTATCTACAATCGAGCGGGGTCGTATGACACAAGTGGTAAATGCGTGCGAGTAGGAGCCGATCGATAAAAAGGGATCACTGGGTTTGAACTCATGATGATGGTTGAAATATCTAGTAGGTGCAGAGAATATGGACATGAGTGTGATAGTATGATTAGTTTATCTTACATTTTTTATCTTGCCTTATCCTTTGTTACCTTATTTCCTTGTTATTGTCCTGTGTCCAGCTTATTCAAGTCATGGTTCTCTTATCAGTTTACATGCTGAATAATCACTGGACTTACCAGACTTATGTCTGACCCATTTTCTTTCGCTCTCTTTTCTTCCGTTCCCCCCCAGGTACCCAGGGAGGGAATAGCTCAGCTTAATTTGGACCGTTCATTTTTCAAAGCTTGAAGACTCTGTGATGTATAGGTTGTAACTTCTTTTCTTTGGCTATGGCTTTGGACACATTACTACTTGGGGATTTATGCAGTTTTATTGTGTTTTATGCTTCTTTGTGTTATAATCAAGACAGAGATTTTGATGTAATGATTTGGAAGTTGGTTTGAGACAGTTTGCTGTAATGTTTTTGATATGAACCACGAATGAAATAAATTTAGTTTTTCCGCTGCTTATATATGTCTGTCTTGTAAATTATCTGTGTCTTTTACCTATAATGCTCCCCCAAAATTAAGGCATTCCCTTTTTGAGTGACCTTAACGGAGGTGGGGTGTTTCAATCCATGTCACTTTCCATTACAACAAATAATGAGTACAAGAGAGAACATGAGATTGACAGATTGCCTAACTGCTATCCTGGTTGAAGTGCCAGGACACTATACAAATATAACAAAGAAAAATAGGAGCTCGGCAAATACTCTAAGACTACTAATTGCGAACAGAGAAGCTAATCTCCATCGGCATCACTTGTCAAAAGCACATGCTTAAACTCAAAAAAGAGAGAAGCAATGTCCGATACAAGGTGAGGTGATTGCTTGGAATAAAGGAAACGTCTATCCCAGGTGTCATCATTCAACTATTTTTCATTTCTAATACCATCCTCTCCTACATTAGCCAAAACCGTATTTTCTCCATCAACATGATACACTAATTTTCTAACTTCACCTATGTCACCCACATACAAGTGGAAAATATCAGTAGTCGGAAAAAATCCCATTTCCGTTCTAGCATGAATCCAAGTAAGTTCCACATGACTCCAACAGAGACGCTCTTCAGCGACATCTAAGAGAGGGTCCACTAAAATAGTTTCAACTAGGGGATCAGGATCATCTGTACAAGGGGAATCATTTGTAGCCATGGCCTTTGGGACTTATTTCAAATTAGGCTTACATAGTGGAAACTTGACAGAAAAGACTATAGCAAAAAGGCAGTTTTCAATAGTGTGTCCAAAAGACTGACATTTAGAGCATATGTCCAGGCATCAACTTTATTGTACATCTATATCAACGTCAAAACCTTCAACTAAAGTTACTTGTAGCTTACTAGAAAGGGGCTTAATAGGAGATATTTCA
The DNA here is from genome assembly GCA_030737875.1 of Allium sativum. NCBI lineage: Eukaryota > Viridiplantae > Streptophyta > Magnoliopsida > Asparagales > Amaryllidaceae > Allium > Allium sativum. The sequence goes on from CM060909.1 coordinate 631,761,181, forward strand.
ATTAGAGCTCTAGCATACTTTATACTCTTCCTAGCCATTGTGTTTGAATCTAATCACTGACGCTTGCCAATCATACTAGTTAACCAATCCATGTAATAACCCGGAAATTCTGAGCCAGTTTAAAATTTTTATTTCGGCAATTTTAGTGAATTTTGAACATTTAAAATAGATTATTTTAAATAATATCAACGAGAAATTTATTTTGAATATAATTCGAACGTATATATTATATACGTCGTCGTTAGAATATAAATATTTATATATAATTATAAATAGAATTGAAAATGGCGCGGTAGTTCGATAATTCGATTTCAAACTTCAATTGAATGTACCAGGTGCAAAACAATCCGGATTTTAGTGAAACCAAAAATAATAGGATCTAGTTGATGATATCTTTCCAACGAATCCGAAAGATCAAAATTTCCTAGCGGGAATTAAAAGATATGTCCAGTTGAAAATCCTGAATAGTCGCTATGGAATTCAGGCCCTTAAAATTAGACATTTTGCAAATGACCTCGGATTTCGACGAAACCACTTTTGTTGGGTCCGTGATGTCAAATTATTGCTAGATTCCAAATTTCATAATTTTTCGAATCAATAGGTGAGCGTGGCAAAGGAAAACGAGTTTGACCAGTTTCAGTTGATTTTAATCGACTGGAAAATGGCCATTTTTCCAACGGTCTCGGAATTCGACGAAACTAGTTTTGTTAGGACCGTATCGTCAATACGAAGCTAGAAAATATTTTTCTGGAATTTTTAAAGTTAATATGTGACCCCGGTAATTTGAAATGTACGTTTAAAATTCAATATAGTGATTTAAATGTAAATTTAACGGAAACTGATTGTAACAGTCGAATCAGCCTACGATACATATCCCATTGTGTTCGGAATGGGGGTAAAACGCTATGGGCGACAGGCGGTGGGCCTCGTTTCGAGGTCGTATGTAAAAGTCAACTTTTTGAAAATAAAATAATTAAATTAATTAAAAATTTAAAACCCCCTTCCTTCTCCTTAACTACCCAGGCCCCGTTCATTTCAAAACAAAAAGAAAAAGAAAAGAAAAAAAACCTAAATCCCCTCGTCGACGCCGATCGCGCCCCTCCCATCGCGGCAGCGCCGCCGGCGCTCCATCCCCCTCGCGAAGCCCTCCCTCCTTCTTCCTCCTCGCCGAACCCGCATCGAACCCCACCCAAAACCCGAACCCTAAACCCCCCCAATTCGAAACCCTAGCCGCCGGAGCAGCCCCTGGAGCCACCATCCGCCACCCACGTGACTCCCACCGCACCCACGACCCTCCTCTACCCCCTCCGATGGTCCACAGTCCACCCCCCCCCCCCTGTAAAACCAACGGTGAGTTTTATTTTATTTATATTCATCTATTCTATGTAATTAGTTTATATATATATATATAAATCAGTTTTTTTTCTTTCTTTTCTTTGTTATAAAGTTAACATTTTTATTATCTAAAGTTGAATATTAGATTCTTAAAGTAGCAAGGAATTGATTTTTAAGAATAGAAAAAGGTAAGATTTTGTTTATATATAATATATAAAAAAAAGGGTTATGCTTTCTATTCATAAAAGCAATATATTTTTAAATGTGAAAGGTCAGATTTTTATAATGTAAAAGATCGGATTTTTATTAGTAGAAAGTTATGATCTTTCATTAGGGAAAGGTTAGATTTTTCATAATAGAAAATTACGATTTTTGTTGATATAAAAAAATATAATTTTTACCTATGTTGAGTAGCGAGAAAAATATAATTTTTATATATTGAACATCGAAGTAAAAATTTGATTTTTATATATTGAATAGCGTTGTTAAAATTTGATTTTTATATAGAAGTTAGAAAAGTAAAAAATTCGATTTTTACATATATGAAGTAGCGTTATAAAAATATAATCTTTATTAAAAGAAGAGCGATATAAAAATATAATTTTTATAATAAAGTAGCAGATTAAAAATATGATTTTTATTTTAAAGACATCAAAATATAAAAATGTGTGATTTTTATATATGTAGTGGCTACGGGCAACAAAGATGACAAAAGGGCGAGAACGACGAAGACTTCTACAAATGAAGAGTCAAGATGATTGGATAGCTATTGGTGAGAACTTCTCACTCTAAACTTCTTTTTCTAGTTATATATATATACTAGGATGCAGACGGTGCTTAGTAGCACCCGACACAATCGTCCACAGACCATGGACTTGTTTGTTTGGTTGCATAGATTAGTTAGATGATTTGATTTGAAATTGAATTGTTTGATGAATTGAATGGATTTGATTGATGTGTGAATGGCGTGGGCCTTCACTAGACCGGGGATAAGGCTAGGCCTTGTTCCGTTTCTAGTATAGTGCCGTTATGCCGCCGAAATTTCCCAAAATATGTTAGAAAAATAAAAATATCATTTTTATTGTATAAATGAACTGAATAGAAATTCAAGTGTTGAAATAAATATTTTTGTCGTTAAAAATATAATTTTTAAAGTGAAAGTGAATAAATAAATATTTATAAACAAATGGGCCGATTTGTTTATATACACTGATTTGACTGATATTGATTGGGTCGATAAATTTTATACATCGCCTAACTGCACAAACAAAAATATGTGTTTGTTGATTTGAAACCCCACACGGGTGTTGGGATGATATTTGGCGTACACTAATCCCAATTATTTAATTATTGTCGATCGATTGGTCGACAGACCGTGTAAGCGTCGATTATTTATATTTGATGCTTATGCAGTTGTGTGGTGCACTTTGGATGATGGTTGATTGTTTATCATTGCTATTATATACATGTGTTGTATGGAATCCATATAATTAACGTTATATGGTGATTGATTGGGCCTCATTCCAATCGGGAAAATAATGAATATTATAAAAGAAAATTCATGTGTTGAATATAAAAATAGTCATGTGTTGACGATGTTCATGTGTTGAGTGAAATATTTTATACAATGAAATTTACATCTTTATCATATTTAAATTTAGAACTACTTCCCAGTAGAAGTCTAATTAAAAATCAAACGATAGATACCAAAGTTTTATAAAATATTTTACATAACAAAAATAGTGATGTGTTGACAGTACTCATGTGTTGAGATTAGTCGTGTGTTGGAAGAAATATAGATTCATGTGTTGAATGGAATAAATATTCATTTGTTGAATAGAATAACGGATTTATTGAAATATATAAAGCCGTGTTGATTAGAGTTGCGCTATTTTGACGTGAACGATATTTATATCGATTATATTCGTTTTTATAATGAATATGGAAAAGAAGTGATTTCAAAATATAACGTTTTGAAAATATTATCATTTATATAGTAATGATATGAAATATTCAGTTTTGATTAGAAATTGAAATAGTGTTGAAATGGTTTTGAAACGAAGTTAAAACGATTTATAAAATACGTTTTAAAAAGAAATCGACGAAATATATGTAATATATATATATTATATATATAATGGCCCGAATAGAACGCGCCGCGCCGCGGCAGTTCGTGAATTTCGACCATTTATTTCAAACGGACATTGCGGGAGATCCGACCGTCGGATTCTCCTAAAACCGGAACCGTTGGGTTCGTATCGAAAAGAGCTTTCCAATGAATATTAGGAATTTGAAATCTAACGGTTGGATTTGGAATTATGTCCAAATCAAATTTGAAAAAGGTCGCTGTAAGTGCAGTTCGATAGCCGTTGATGGAAATCGACTTTCCGGGCCTTGATAAAATTATTAAAAATATCGATAATTTGTGTAAAATTATAATACGTGAATTGGAAAGAATTGGGCTGGAAAATTCCACATTAGAAGATAAAAATAGATTTTTATCGAAATGAACTAGTTTTGAACTAGGACTAAAATCAATTTATTTTTGAAATAAATAAATTGAATTTGAAAGTGATTTTAAAAATAACCAATATTCCCAATATGTGAATTGGACTGGAGTTGGATCGAAATTATCTTCGGAATATTTCGATGTTGGATTTCGTGACTATACAGATATTGTTTTGGGAATTTGAAAGATATATTTTATATCGTTATTTCCAATACGATATTTGTTGGTTTCAGAATTTGATATTGAATATAAGCCGATATATTTTCTATTCAGAGCCTTGTATTTAATATCAAATGTGATTTGGGTTTATCGTGAATCGTGTTTAGATGACATTGGTTCTTTAACCCAGTTAAAGACAGGGTATTGATTTTTGAAAAGATTAAAGCTAAGTGGAGTTTTAATGAATCTTTAATTAGATTGAAAAGTGAATTGATAATTTAAATTATCAAATCTGAAAGGTGATCGAGAATGGAGTACCACCAGTTTTGCTCCAAAGCGATAGTTAAATCTTTAATTAGATTTGAACGTGAAATGCTAAATAATTTTACCGATAACACCGTGGTGTTAGGAATGGAGTATCACCAGTTTCGCTCCATGGGATATATAGGTTGGGATTGGGAAATAAAACAAATAATTACTTCGGTGTGGTTCGTTAATCCCGACTAGTTTGAAATGATATCCAAAGGAGGATTAAAGAATAAATTTAGAAGAATTTATCTTGGATAAAATTAATGGGAACATTTCCCTAAGAATGTGATTTTGTGAATAAAAGAATATTCTGAATTGGAATGAGGCGTTTGTTGTGTTTGTGTAACATTCGTTTATTATATACGTGGGTTATTCAGAAAGGCCGGGTTTATACCCATTCTGAATAACCGATTCGACGAGATGTCGAAGATGAAGACGGTGGTTGAAGACCGGAAGTCTTCACATCGTTTGGGTGATTACTGATGATCTTGATTGGGCTGTACACCCAAGATGAGGGAAACAGTCGGTGATCGTCCAGACGTACTTGGAGATAGATGGATATGCGAGGAAAGTGCCTCCGGTTTCATTCAGACCCAGAACGAACTTGTAAATGGATTGTGTGTCTGACATTGGATTTTATTCTTTGTTGATTGATCTCTATTAAATATACATCTGTTTGGCGGCGGAGAATTTATTCTCTTGCTTAATGCCCTTCTCTGAGACGTACGAGCTCAGAGGTTGTATATCGATGGACATCAGTCGCATGGAGTGAACTGCCAGTGTGGCACGCGTAAGTGGCAATTGATCAAGGCTTCTGTTGAAAAGCAAAGTCTTGTGGTTGATGATCAAAGCACGGCCTGTGTGGCGTAGCTTTGTGTATAACGTGAATTCGCGAGCCTCACACCTCGGTATGAGTCAAAAACGAGATACGGACCCAAGGAGTGCACGACGTTTCTTTCTAGCTAGGGTGGTGTCAGTGACCTACCAGCCCTGACATTTATATACTTTTCACCTGTGTGGTTGTTGGATACGAGGCGCCTCAGATATAGGTCTGTAAGGACTGGGAAACGTGTGTTCAGGAATAACTAATCCTCAAAAGTAAGAGAGGACCGGCCTTGGAGGTTCCAAAGGATCATAGTGGGGTCCTGAGGCATTTGCTAGAGTGTCTCGAACGCGGAGAGGAGCTTGCCCCTTGCCTCGGCTCATGACGGAATCCAATTTCCAATACGTGATAATTCGGTTTTAATTGTAGAACTAGTATGGCGACATGATAGATGGTACCCATGCCGCCTATGATTGATATTTATGATTTGAAATTGTTTTGACACTATACACCTATTATAGTATCAAATAATGTGTTTTAAACGTATCAAGCATGCTTTGGCTGTTATAAGGGAAAACCTTATCCTCCGGCTTGCGTTGCATTGTGTGATGGAACCTGGGTCTTATAACATCTTCATTTTTCTTTATTTAGCATTGCGCTGTTTGTTCTATGCACTGGTATTCTTGGGAGGAAACCCGTTCCGTGTTATACGGCGTGGTCCCTAGATTTACCAAACTTTAAAACCAATATTAATAACTGTTTTAGTTCTCACACCAGTCACATGACTGACCTGGAGTTTATTGTTTTAACCTAAACTCTGGGTGCCCCTATTTTCCGCACGGGCAGCTAGTAGTTTTGGTTTTGCAGATTCATATTCACAGGATCCTGATTTACAGCTGGAACGATGCTCGGAAAGCTCTGTATCCGTGTATCTCTTCTGGTTGTATATTGTATTATTTTCCGCTGCGATGTATTTAAATGTAATTTAAACCTCTGATATTTGTTGAATGTAATTTATTCATTTATACTCTGTATATTCTTGTATCTGATGGAATTGTTGTAATAACAATGAAATGTTCTTCCGTATGCGTTCTATTTTGTCTTGTACTCAATTCTATCCGGGCTTTCCTTAACGGGGAAGTTCGGGTCGTCTCAGTTTGGTATCAGAGCTTTGGTTTACAGAGCTCGAGAACAAGACACATTAGAACCATACGAAAGAATTCATCAGATTTTGGATTAGCAATATCCAATTAGAATGACTCGTTAGAGATGGGATCAGTAGTATCCTAGAACGAGTGTGAAGAGTATATTTTTCAAATGAAGACAAATTTTGTTTTGAAAATTTAAATCGTTTTATACGTATTTGAATATTTATTTATTTTGAATATGGACAATCTAGTATATAAAGGTTTTGCATATACGCGTCATGAACGTATATTCGAAGTTTTAATATACTGGATAGATATAGAGTCACATTCTAGACACCTGGGGATAATTCTGATGATGTGGCCACATCATCAGTATTTATGTTCGTGTTTCGAAGGTGTGATTTCTATATATTTCCATTAGACTGGTGTGAGAACCAAAACAAATATAGCTAGAACACATTGTTGTGAATTGGCATCAAAAATGTGATTTTTGTATATATATCAAAATTATAAATTTGAAACTCTAATTCACTAATTGATTGATGTTTGTGTTGTTTGTTCATTCGGTTGATAATTTTGAACCATTTAGCCTAATTGTATCAAATATTGAATTGTATTGAAAATTGGTCGCATTTGCTTGCATATACGTATACTTATATTGAACAGGTCATAGCAAGGAGGCTAGAGCAGAGAATAAAATTTGTTTGCCTGACAAATAGGTACATGTTTACTACATAATTTACTGTTTTGTTTGGGTGATGATGACTTTATGAGCCTATTGGCTAGCCGCTTGGCTTTTTCTTTTTGAGATTAGAAGGACCGGGGAAGCTATTTGAAATTTCCCGATGCTCCCGGTGCAGGGGAGGTTATGGCAAAATTTTTCAAAAATTTAAGGTGTTAGCCAAATTTTTGAAAATTTGAAAATTCTCAGAAACTGGAAAGTTGGAGAATGGAAGCCAGATCGAACGTAGAGTTGATTAATCAAACCATTTTCGACTTTGTTCCTTTTCGGGGACGAAAAGTTTTAAGTGGGGGAGATTGTAAAAACCCGGAAATTCTGAGCCAGTTTAAAATTTTTATTTCGGCAATTTTAGTGAATTTTGAACATTTAAAATAGATTATTTTAAATAATATCAACGAGAAATTTATTTTGAATATAATTCGAACGTATATATTATATACGTCGTCGTTAGAATATAAATATTTATATATAATTATAAATAGAATTGAAAATGGCGCGGTAGTTCGATAATTCGATTTCAAACTTCAATTGAATGTACCGGGTGCAAAACAATCCGGATTTTAGTGAAACCAAAAATAATAGGATCTAGTTGATGATATCTTTCCAACGAATCCGAAAGATCAAAATTTCCTAGCGGGAATTAAAAGATATGTCCAGTTGAAAATCCTGAATAGTCGCTATGGAATTCAGGCCCATAAAAATAGACATTTTGCAAATGACCTCGGATTTCGACGAAACCACTTTTGTTGGGTCCGTGATGTCAAATTATTGCTAGATTCCAAATTTCATAATTTTTCGAATCAATAGGTGAGCGTGGCAAAGGAAAACGCGTTTGACCAGTTTCGGTTGATTTTAATCGACTGGAAAATGGCCATTTTTCCAACGGTCTCGGAATTCGACGAAACTAGTTTTGTTAGGACCGTATCGTCAATACGAAGCTAGAAAATATTTTTCTGGAATTTTTAAAGTTAATATGTGACCCCGGTAATTTGAAATGTACGTTTAAAATTCAATATAGTGATTTAAATGTAAATTTAACGGAAACTGATTGTAACAGTCGAATCAGCCTACGATACATATCCCATTGTGTTCGGAATGGGGGTAAAACGCTATGGGCGACAGGCGGTGGGCCTCGTTTCGAGGTCGTATGTAAAAGTCAACTTTTTGAAAATAAAATAATTAAATTATTTAAAAATTTAAAACCCCCTTCCTTCTCCTTAACTACCCAGGCCCCGTTCATTTCAAAACAAAAAGAAAAAGAAAAGAAAAAAAAATTAAATCCCCTCGTCGACGCCGATCGCGCCCCTCCCATCGCGGCAGCGCCGCCGGCGCTCCCTCCCCCTCGCGAAGCCCTCCCTCCTTCTTCCTCCTCGCCGAACCCGCATCGAACCCCACCCAAAACCCGAACCCTAAAACCCCCCAATTCGAAACCCTAGCCGCCGGAGCAGCCCCTGGAGCCACCATCCGCCACCCACGCGACTCCCACCGCACCCACGACCCTCCTCTACCCCCTCCGATGGTCCACAGTCCACCCTTCCCCCCTGTAAAACCAACGGTGAGTTTTATTTTATTTATATTCATCTATTCTATGTAATTAGTTTATATATATATAAATCAGTTTTTTTTCTTTCTTTTCTTTGTTATAAAGTTAACATTTTTATTATCTAAAGTTGAATATTAGATTCTTAAAGTAGCAAGGAATTGATTTTTAAGAATAGAAAAAGGTAAGATTTTGTTTATATATAATATATAAAAAAAAGGGTTATGCTTTCTATTCATAAAAGGAATATATTTTTAAATGTGAAAGGTCAGATTTTTATAATGTAAAAGATTGGATTTTTATTAGTAGAAAGTTATGATCTTTCATTAGGGAAAGGTTAGATTTTTCATAATAGAAAAATACGATTTTTGTTGATATAAAAAAATATAATTTTTACCTATGTTGAGTAGCGAGAAAAATATAATTTTTATATATTGAACATCGAAGTAAAAATTTGATTTTTATATATTGAATAGCGTTGTTAAAATTTGATTTTTATATAGAAGTTAGAAAAGTAAAAAATTCGATTTTTACATATATGAAGTAGCCTTATAAAAATATAATCTTTATTAAAAGAAGAGCGATATAAAAATATAATTTTTATAATAAAGTAGCAGATTAAAAATATGATTTTTATTTTAAAGACATCAAAATATAAAAATGTGTGATTTTTATATATGTAGTGGCTACGGGCAACAAAGATGACAAAAGGGCGAGAACGACGAAGACTTCTACAAATGAAGAGTCAAGATGATTGGATAGCTATTGGTGAGAACTTCTCACTCTAAACTTCTTTTTCTAGTTATATATATATATATACTAGGATGCAGACGGTGCTTAGTAGCACCAGACACAATCGTCCATAGACCATGGACTTGTTTGTTTGGTTGCATAGATTAGTTAGATGATTTGATTTGAATTGTTTGATGAATTGAATGGATTTGATTGATGTGTGAATGGCGTGGGCCTTCACTAGACCGGGGATAAGGCTAGGCCTTGTTCCGTTTCTAGTATCGTGCCGTTATGCCGCCGAAATTTCCCAAAATATGTTAGAAAAATAAAAATATCATTTTTATTGTATAAATGAACTGAATAGAAATTCAAGTGTTGAAATAAATATTTTTGTCGTTAAAAATATAATTTTTAAAGTGAAAGTGAATAAATAAATATTTATAAACAAATCGGCCGATTTGTTTATATACACTGATTTGACTGATATTGATTGGGTCGATAAATTTACACATCGCCCAACTGCACAAACAAAAATATGTGTTTGTTGATTTGAAACCCCACACGGGTGTTGGGATGATATTTGGCGTACACTAATCCCAATTATTTAATTATTGTCGATCGATTGGTCGACAGACCGTGTAAGCGTCGATTATTTATATTTGATGCTTATGCTGTTGTGTGGTGCACTTTGGATGATGGTTGATTGTTTATCATTGCTATTATATACATGTGTTGTATGGAATCCATATAATTAACGTTATATGGTGATTGATTGGGCCTCATTCCAATCGGGAAAATAATGAATATTATAAAAGAAAATTCATGTGTTGAATATAAAAATAGTCATGTGTTGACGATGTTCATGTGTTGAGTGAAATATTTTATACAATGAAATTTACATCTTTATCATATTTAAATTTAGAACTACTTCCCAGTAGAAGTCTAATTAAAAATCAAACGATAGATACCAAAGTTTTATAAAATATTTTACATAACAAAAATAGTGATGTGTTGACAGTACTCATGTGTTGAGATTAGTCGTGTGTTGGAAGAAATATAGATTCATGTGTTGAATGGAATAAATATTCATTTGTTGAATAGAATAACGGATTTATTGAAATATATAAAGCCGTGTTGATTAGAGTTGCGCTATTTTGACGTGAACGATATTTATATCGATTATATTCGTTTTTATAATGAATATGGAAAAGAAGTGATTTCAAAATATAACGTTTTGAAAATATTATCATTTATATAGTAATGATATGAAATATTCAGTTTTGATTAGAAATTGAAATAGTGTTGAAATGGTTTTGAAACGAAGTTAAAATGATTTATAAAATACGTTTTAAAAGGAAATCGACGAAATATATATAATATATATATATATATATATATATATTATATATATAATGGCCCGAATAGAACGCGCCGCGGCAGTTCGTGAATTTCGACCATTTATTTCAAACGGACATTGCGGGAGATCCGACCGTCGGATTCTCCTAAAACCGGAACCGTTGGGTTCGTATCGAAAAGAGCTTTCCAATGAATATTAGGAATTTGAAATCTAACGGTTGGATTTGGAATTATGTCCAAATCAAATTTGAAAAAGGTCGTTGTAAGTGCAGTTCGATAGCCGTTGATGGAAATCGACTGTCCGGGCCTTGATAAAATTATTAAAAATATCGATAATTTGTGTAAAATTATAATACGTGAATTGGAAAGAATTGGGATGGAAAATTCCACATTAGAAGATAAAAATAGATTTTTATCGAAATGAACTAGTTTTGAACTAGGACTAAAATCAATTTATTTTTGAAATAAATAAATTGAATTTGAAAGTGATTTTAAAAATAACCAATATTCCCAATATGTGAATTGGACTGGAGTTGGATCGAAATTATCTTCGGAATATTTCGATGTTGGATTTCGTGACTATACAGATATTGTTTTGGGAATTTGAAAGATATATTTTATATCGTTATTTCCAATACGATATTTGTTGGTTTCAGAATTTGATATTGAATATAAGCCGATATATTTTCTATTCAGAGCCTTGTATTTAATATCAAATGTGATTTGGGTTTATCGTGAATCGTGTTTAGATGACATTGGTTCTTTAACCCAGTTAAAGACAGGGTATTGATTTTTGAAAAGATTAAAGCTAAGTGGAGTTTTAATGAATCTTTAATTAGATTGAAAAGTGAATTGATAATTTAAATTATCAAATCTGAAAGGTGATCGAGAATGGAGTACCACCAGTTTTGCTCCAAAGCGATAGTTAAATCTTTAATTAGATTTGAACGTGAAATGCTAAATAATTTTACCGATAACACCGTGGTGTTAGGAATGGAGTATCACCAGTTTCGCTCCATGGGATATATAGGTTGGGATTGGGAAATAAAACAAATAATTACTTCGGTGTGGTTCGTTAATCCCGACTAGTTTGAAATGATATCCAAAGGAGGATTAAAGAATAAATTTAGAAGAATTTATCTTGGATAAAATTAATGGGAACATTTCCCTAAGAATGTGATTTTGTGAATAAAAGAATATTCTGAATTGGAATGAGGCGTTTGTTGTGTTTGTGTAACATTCGTTTATTATATACGTGGGTTATTCAGAAAGGCCGGGTTTATACCCATTCTGAATAACCGATTCGACGAGATGTCGAAGATGAAGACGGTGGTTGAAGACCGGAAGTCTTCACATCGTTTGGGTGATTACTGATGATCTTGATTGGGCTGTACACCCAAGATGAGGGAAACAGTCGGTGATCGTCCAGACGTACTTGGAGATGGATGGATATGCGAGGAAAGTGCCTCCGGTTTCGTTCAGACCCAGAACGAACTTGTAAATGGATTGTGTGTCTGACATTGGATTTTATTCTGTGTTGATTGATCTCTATTAAATATACATCTGTTTGGCGGCGGAGAATTTATTCTCTTGCTTAACGCCCTTCTCTGAGACGTACGAGCTCAGAGGTTGTATATCGATGGACATCAGTCGCATGGAGTGAACTGCCAGTGTGGCACGCGTAAGTGGCAATTGATCAAGGCTTCTGTTAAAAAGCAAAGTCTTGTGGTTGATGATCAAAGCACGGCCTGTGTGGCGTAGCTTTGTGTATAACGTGAATTCGCGAGCCTCACACCTCGGTATGGGTCAAAAACGGGATACGGACCCAAGGAGTGCACGACGTTTCTTTCTAGCTAGGGTGGTGTCAGTGACCTACCAGCCCTGACATTTATATACTTTTCACCTGTGTGGTTGTTGGATACGAGGCGCCTCGGATATAGGTCTGTAAGGACCGGTAAACATGTGTTCAGGAATAACTAATCCTCAAAAGTAAGAGAGGACCGGCCTTGGAGGTTCCAAAGGATCATAGTGGGGTCCTGAGGCATTTGCTAGAGTGTCTCGAACGCAGAGAGGAGCTTGCCCCTTGCCTCGGCTCATGACGGAATCCAATTTCCAATATGTGATAATTCGGTTTTAATTGTAGAACTAGTATGGCGACATGATAGATGGTACCCATGCCGCCTATGATTGATATTTATGATTTGAAATTGTTTTGACACTATACACCTATTATAGGATCAAATAATGTGTTTTAAACGTATCAAGCATGCTTTGGCTGTTATAAGGGAAAACCCTATCCTCCGGCTTGCGTTGCATTGTGTGATGGGACCTGGGTCTTATAACAGCTTCATTTTTCTTTATTTAGCATTGCGCTGTTTGTTCTATGCACTGGTATTCTTGGGAGGAAACCCGTTCCGTGTTATACGGCGTGGTCCCTAGATTTACCAAACTTTAAAACCAATATTAATAACTGTTTTAGTTCTCACACCAGTCACATGACTGACCTGGAGTTTATTGTTTTAACCTAAACTCTGGGTGCCCCTATTTTCCGCACGGGCAGCTAGTAGTTTTGGTTTTGCAGATTCATATTCACAGGATCCTGATTTACAGCTGGAACGATGCTCGGAAAGCTCTGTATCCGTGTATCTCTTCTAGTTGTATATTGTATTATTTTCCGCTGCGATGTATTTAAATGTAATTTAAACCTCTGATGTTTGTTGAATGTAATTTATTCATTTATACTCTGTATATTCTTGTATCTGATGGAATTGTTGTAATAACAATGAAATGTTCTTCCGTATGCGTTCTATTTTGTCTTGTACTCAATTCTATCCGGGCTTTCCTTAACGGGGAAGTTCGGGTCGTCTCAATCCAAGTCTTAAAGTGGTTGAAGAACTGATGGTATGTTGGTTAAGGTAGCTCAAACCAAGATGGATTGGATTTGTTCTCTAGCATTACCAACCGTCACACTCCATGGTGTTATAATGAAGGACTTCCCTTCAATAATTAGAAGATCTCTCTCAAGCACACTCAACTTATCACTTGGGTTGGAAAATTTAAGACAAAACATATAATCAAAGAACTGGACATATAGCTTTCCTCTCATTCTCCAAAAATGATTACAATGTTCGCAGACCACTTAATATGGGGGAAGAGACAAGGAAGAACCCGACTAAGTGACCAATCTACACGAAGAACTACAACCGACATAACACTATGTCCGTTCACTAACTTGGTTTCAAAAATTTCTAGTGGGACATAGGGACCTGCAGCCTTGGCAGGCTAGAAAATAAAAAGAACGGTCGACGAAGCACAGGGGATCCCCAACAGGGAGAACTGCTGAATTTGTAATAGCAAAATTTTGCAAAGTTTTGACATAGCCAAATGATCGAGCACCTTGCGTACATTGTTTATCACATAGGTTAACACTACTATCACTATCGTTGCCTTCCATCACTACTACACCACTTTCATCAACATCCAAAATAGGAGGTTAAACATCTCATATATCATTATTCTCCAAAATACCCATAATAGAACTAGGTTTACTTTGCAGCCTTGACTTAATAATAGTAGAAAATCCGGATGGCATTAGTCCACCAGGTGGTAAAGTTACAGGCGAGACCTCAGATAAATTATTATCTATAACTGTGATAGCGTCAACCTGCGAACTGCTCGAAGGATGCGATCTGGAGTTTGTTGGGATCGAGTTAAAGGGATGGCCAGATCTCGTACAAGAGTTTCGGCTAGGAGGGTTGGATGAAGGGAATGTGGAACAGGAGCATCGAGGCATGAAGGAGATAGCGAGTCATGGAAGAAAAAAGAGTTTGCAAGCCGGCTACCATTAATGAGACATCTGAACGGATTGATATCCATCTTTTCCGGAATTTCTTTCCTTTTGAAATCTATCTTCCTAGCTAGTATTTGTGATAACCCGGAAACCTGAGCCAATTTAAAATTTTTATTTTGGCAATTTTAATGAATTTTGAACATTTAAAATGGATTATTTTAAATAATATCGAGGAGAGATTTATTTTGAATAGAATTCGAACGTATATATTTATATAGATCATCGTTAGAATATAAATAATTATTTTTATTTAAAAAAAGGAATTGAAAATGGCGCGGTAGTTCGATAATTTGATTTCTAAATTCAAATGAATATATAGGATTCAAAATAAACCGGATTTTAGCGAAACCAAAAATATTTAAATCTATTTGGGAATATCTTTCCAACGAATCCGAAAAATTGAAATTTCATAGCGGGGATAAAAAGTTATGTCCAGTTGAAAATTCAGAATAGTCGTTGTGGAATTATGGCCCTTAAAAATGGAAATTTTGCAAACGACCTCAGTTTTCGATGAAACCACTTTTGTTGGATCCGTGATGTCAAGATATTTCTATATTCCAATTTTCATAATTTTCCGAATCAATATGTGAGTGTGGCAACGGAAAACGCGTTTGAACAGTTAAAGTTGATTTTAATCGACTGGAAAATGGCTATTTTTCAAACGGTCTCAGAATTTGATGAAATCAGTTTTGTCAGGACCGTATCATCAATGCGAAGCAAGAAAATATTTTTCGGGAATTTTTAGATTCCATACGTGGCCCCGGTAAATTGAAATGTACGTTTACAATTCAATAGCTAGGGCCGACAGTCGATGGGTTCGAATTGGGTTTCGAATTAAAAGTCAAATTTGTGGAGAATTAAATTAATTAAATAATTAATTATATTATAAAGCTTCTCCCCCTTGGTTCCTTCTCTCCCCGACAGATCTAAAATAAAGAACAAAAGAAAAAAAAACAATGGACCCCCCTCGCAACCCACCGCCGCCACCGACCGTCCACCGCATCCCCCTCTCCTCTCAACCGTCGATGCCCCCTCTCCCCCTTACTCCTCCTCCCAAATCGACCTCACCACCATACCTCTGCCTGAACGAGAATGCGTTGCGCCAGAGGGAGGGCCCCACCGCTGAGCTTTGCCCTACCTCAGGCGATCTCCACAGCCCCCTCCCCTTTCGATCCTCCCCACTCTCTCTTCCTCAAAATTAAACACCGCTCCCAAAATCAGCTACAGCCGTACAATGGCCGCCGCCACCGACCGTCCACCGCCTCCCCCAGTCTGTAGCACCCCCTGCGCGACTTCCCCAACCCTCCTCCATCCGAAAACTGCGAGCTTTCTATTTATTTACATTTATTTTCTTTTCTTTTCGATTTTATTATATATAACCATGAAAAAAATCAGTTTCATTTCATTTAGTATAGCCTTGTATGAAGTTAGAATTTTAAAAGAAAAAAGATCATATTTTTGAAAGCGAAATGATCATATTTTTAATATAGAAAAGGTGAAATTTTTAAATATGAAAAGATTTGATTATTTTTATATATATGCGAAAGAAGTGATTTTTGTATACATAACCACGATATAAGGATTCGATTTTTATATGAGTGACGAATTAAAAATATAATTTTTATATTATGAGAAGAATAAAAATGGGATTTTTATTGTGAACAGCGTGAAATGGTTGAGTTGGAATGTCGAAAGAATCTGAATGGTTCAGAAGCTCAGGAATAGATAATGGCGGAGTGGAACCCCAACGTGAGAACTCCTCACTTTTAATGTATTTTCTAGTTGAAATAAATACTAGGATGCAGACGGTGCTTAGTAGCACCAGACACCCGTCGTCCACAAACCATGGATGGCTTGTATGTTTGATTGTTTGTTGTGGTGAAAATTGATTGTGTGATGTGAAATGAAATAAAATATTTATATAGTTAAAAATGTTTTATTGTCAAAAATATAATTTTTAACGGGTACGTGACTAAATAAATATTTATAAATAAATCGAACGATTTGTTTATATACACTGATTTAACTGATATTGATTGGGATGATAAATTTTACACATCGCCCAACTGAACTGCACAAATAAAAATCTGTGTTTGTTGATTTGAAACCCCACACGGGTATTGGGATGATATTTGACGTACACTAATCCCGATTGTTTAGTTGTATGTAAATCGATGGGTTGACAGACTGTGTAAGCGTTAATTATTTATATTTAATGCTTATGCAGTTGTGTGGTGCACTCTGGATGATGGTTGATTATTTATCGTTGTTATTATATACATGTGTTGTAGAAAATCCATACAATTAACATTATATGGTAATTGATTGGGCCTCATTCCAATCAAGAAAATAAATTCATGTGTTGAATAGGATAAATATTCATATGTTGAATAGAATAAACATTCATGTGTTGAATAAAAGCCGTGTTGATTAGACTGACGCCATTTTGACGTGAACGATATTAATATCGATTTTATTCATTTTTATAATGAATATAGAAAAGATAGTGATTTCAAAATATAACGTTTTGAAAATATTATCATTTGTATATCGATGATGTAGAATATTCAATACTGATTAGAAATTGAATATGTAGTTGAAATCGTTTTTAAAACGAATTTAAAACGATTTATAAAATACATTTTGAAAGGAAATCGACGAAATATATATAATGGCCTGAATAGAATGCGCCGCGCCGCGGCAATTCGCGAATTTCGACCATTGACTTCTAATGGATATTACGGGAGATCCGACCGTCGGATTCTCCTAAAATCGGAACTGTTAGGTTCGTATCGAAAGAGCTTTCTAATGAATATTAAAGATTTGAAATCTAATGGTTGGATTTGGAATTATGTCCAAATCAAATTTGGAAAAGGTCGCTGTAAGTGCAGTTCAATGGCCGTTGATGGAATTCGACTGTACGGGCCTTGATAAAATTATTAAAAATAGTAATAATTTGTGTAAAATCATAAGAAATGATCTGTGAAGAATTGGGATGAAAAACTCCAAATTTGAAAAGATAAAAATTGATTTTTATTGAAATGAACTAGTTTTGAACTAGAATTATAATTCCATTTATTTTTAAAATAAATAAAGTGGATTTGAAATGGTTTTGAAAAGAAACAGAATTTCCAATAATTGAATTGGAATGGATTGGAATCGAAATTATCTTTGGAATATTACAATGTTGGGTTTCGTGATTATACAGATATTGTTATGGAAATTTGAAAGATATATTTATATCGTTAGTTCCAATACAATATTTGTTGGTCGTAGAATTTGATATTGAATATAAGCTGATATATTTTCTCTTCAGAGCGTTGTATTTAATGTCATATGTGATTTGGGTTTGTCGTGAATGGTGTCTTCATTAACACTGTTCTTAAGCCCCGTTGACAAAAGATTAAATCTTTTTGTTTAGATTTAATGAAGTGTACCAATTAAATGGTATTTAATTGGAATTGAATTTGAATTGATTTTTGGGTTTATCGTGAACGGTGTTTTAAATAACACTGGTTCTTTAACCCGATAATTAATGGAATGTGCTTTTGGGTTTATAGCGAATAGTGTTTTAAATGACATTGGTTCTTTAACCCAGTTAAAGATGGGAAATTGGTTTTTGGGAAGATTAAAACTAAGTGGGGTTTTAATGAATCTTTAATTAGATTGAAATGGTTGAGAATGGAGTATCTCCAGTTTTGCTCCAGGCGATAGTTAAATCTTTAATTAGATTTGAACGTGAAATGGTAATTGAATTTACCGATAACACCGTGGTGTTAGATATAAAGTATGACCAGTTTTACTTCGTAGGATGAATAGGTTGGGATTGGGAAATAAAATAAATGATTACTTCGGTGTGGTTCGCTAATCCCGTCTAGTTTGAATTGATATTCAAAGAAGATTAAAGAATAAATTTAAAGAATTTATATTTGATAAAATTAATGGGAACCTTTCCCAAAGTATAAGAATATTTGAATAAAAGAATATTCTGAATTGGAATGAGGCGTATGTTGTGTTTGTGTAACACTTGTTTATTATATACGCTAGTAACTTAGAAAGATCGGGTTTATCCCATTTTGAATAACTCTCGCTCGTATGGTAAATCTTCAACCTCGTCACACAAGCTCCAAATGCTTATGTGGTATATGATGAAGTATGCCATTGTCAAGAAGTATGCCATGTAGTGTAGTTCAAAATTAATTGTTACTATCCTATGGCGATATTTATTATTACACACAGAACAACTAGCACTCCGCATCCAATGGCATTCAAAGGAGTTGATATAATAATAAAATTTGCACATCCAACTCATTAAGGTTTACCTATTTGTCGGGCACGCAAATAAATTCTTTACTCAACAGCTAATCCATTTCCTGTTCAAGACATGTATATATATGTGCGAAACTAAGCTAAAAATTATATTTCTAGCAAACAAAGGTTTATCTCCACTTATGGTTGTTTTTAACACTTCACATTTCACTTAAAAATGATATACTTGTCGAACTAAAATATATTTCAACACATGACTATTTTATTTAGTTCCTATATATGTTAAAAATAATATTCCTATCAAACAAATATTTATTTCAACATTGTATATTTTTAGCCACACACACATGATAAAAATGATATTTTTATCATCAAAAATATTTATTCAACACATGAATGTTTTAGCACTTCAACTTCTCAACACATGAGCATTTCCACACATGGATATGGTTTCATATAGTTTGTACATATAAGAAAGATGTTATTTTTATTGTTGAAATAATTTATTTAAAATACGAATATTTTACATACTTCATATATATAATAAAAATGTGGTTTTTATTGTTAAAACTATTTATTTATTCAACACATGAATTATTTTTCAACACACGAACTTCTCAACACATGAGCATTTCCACACATGGATATAGTTTCAACACATGAAAATAATTTCAACATATGAAAATAATTCTAACACATGAATATTATTCAAAATTTCGGCAGCATAACGGCAGGGTATTTAAAACCGGCACTGTCCCGAGTACGGCTCCTCGCTCTACCTTAAAACCTCGCGGTTTTTGACAATGGGGATTTCATACATCTAATTCGCATGTAGGCGAGTATGATTTTTCTTTTTCCACAATTTATTTCAATCACAAATGGGTATTTTTCAAACACAACCAAACAATATCAACCACAAACAATTCTAGCAACCATTTGCATTATTCACCAAATTTTTCACACCAATTCACAATCAATAATTATCGTTCATGGTTTATGGACGAGGGGAGTGTGTATATATATATATATATACACACGTATATATAAATATATTTTATTTCTATTCCAACACACATATCATTTATACAATGCATGTATAGTTCATACTACGCTCATATAACTTAACAATGCATGTACATGAGGTATACGACACGTGTATAATTTATATTTCGCTTATATAATTTATACATCACATTTCCATTCACATTTCAATTTAGAAATCTCACATTTGTTTTTGAGATGCTAAAAATCATAGCTAGCTCAGGAAAATCCGCGGCCTCTTCTAGATTGTAGAGAGCGTCCTTGCGGTCACGATGTTTCTTGTTTCATCAAATTTCGTTAACACTCCATTAAGATATGATTTTTCAAAGTTTGCAACACTTAAAAGTGTTATTTTCAGTTCAGAAAACCCTAGCCGTTACCTGCCTTGTTTCTTCGAAACTAGGTTTGGATTTTTAGGCAAATCCGTGAAGTAGTTCGTCGATTGGCTGGTGCGAGATTGAAGGGGGCGGAGAGACGCGTCGGGGCGACGTGGTGGGGTCCAGATCGGTTCACCAGGGAGACAGCGGTGGCGCTTTGAAGTTTCGAACTTCACGGAGATCGTTCTCTCGATTGGAGCGACGAGGGAGGGAGTTCTTTATATGGATTTGAAGAGGGGGAGGAGAACTACAAAAAGTTCAACTAGGGGTGGGGCTAATTCAGGCTGTGGCGATCGGAAATCGCCTGGGTAGGGGAGAAAAGGGTTTCCGTCGATGTTGAGGGGGAAGCGGGGTTTTCTGATATTTTTTATTTATTTTAATTATGAATGGAGAAATTCTATTGGTCGATGGTTTTATTAAATTTTAAAATAGTGTTTCTCCACACGGACACCAATTCAAACCCAACGACTATCGCCCCTAGCTAAATACCCCCATCTCGGACACAATGGGATATGTTTCGTAGGCCAATTTGACTGTTACAATCAGTTATTCTTTAATTTAAAATATGAAACATTCAATATTCGATTTGAACGTACATTTCAATTTGCTAGGGCCACAAACTGATTCGAAAAATTCCAGAAAAATAAATCTAGCTATGTTTTGACGCTACGGTCCCAACAAAATAAGTTTCGTCGAATTCTGAGGTCGTTTGAAAAATGGCCATTTTTTTCTCGATCCAATTTAATAGAAATTGACCAAACACGTTTTCTTTTACCACGCTCACATACTAGCTTCAAAAATTATGAAATTTGAAACCTAGCAATAATTTGATATCTCGAATCTAACAAAAGTGGTTTCGTCGAATTCCGAGGTCGCTTGCAAAATGTCTTTTTTCAAGGGCTATATATTCTCTATAGCGACCTTTCTGAAAATTCATTTGGCCATAACTTTTGATTCCCGCTATGAAACTTCGATTTTTCGGAATCGTTAGTAAGATATTCATAAACAGATTTAAATATTTTTGGTTTCACTAAAATTCGTTTTATTTTGCACCCGGTACAGTCAGTCAAAGTTTGAATTCAAATTTTCAAACTGCCACACTATTTCTAATTCACTATTTTATTAAAATATTCTATCTCATTTGTTTAAATTTCTTTGAAATAACCAATTTAAAAATTTTAAATTGGCTCGTATTTTCCAGGTTGTTACAATCTCCCCCACTTAAAACTTTTCGTCCCCAAAAAGGAAACACAGTATAGTAGGAAACAAAAATGTAAATGCAAAGTATTGTGAAGGTACCTTGCACCGGAGTTAGTCAGAGAGGTCCATTCTGCATCTGGGATAAGCTTGCTTAATGCTTTCCTCAGCTCCCAAGTACAGTCTCTAGGATCACTACTCCACTACACTTTAACTAAATGAACCTTCTTGCTCCTTAGCTCTTTAGTTTCTTTGCCAACAATTTTTAACGACTCTTTTTTGACTGCTAATTCTGGAGTAATTTCCAAGTCCTGTTGCGCTGCTTCTTCTACAACAAGATCCGGATCATGCACATGTCTTCTAAGTTGAGATACGTGAAGTACATTATGCACTCCAGGCAACCAATCAGGTAATTGAACCCTATAAGCAAGAGTTCCAATTCGTTCAAGTATAGGAAAGGGACCAATAAATCTAGGTCCCAACTTCCCAGTTTTACCGAATCGGATCACTCCTCTCATCGGAGAAACTTTCAAATAAACATAATCACCAATAGTGAATGCCAAATCTCTTCTTCTAGAATCTGCATAACTTTTCTGTCGGCTTTGCGCGGTTTTCAATCGTTTCTTGATGAAATCGACTTTATCTGATGCTTCTCTAATCATATTGGGTCCCAACACAAGTCTATTGTCCGGTTCTACCCGACATGCAGGAGATCTGCACGGTCTACCGTACAATGCTTCAAATGGCGACATTTTTAAACTTGCCTGATAGCTGTTGTAATATGAGAATTATGCCAAATGCAAATGATCTTCCCATGACCCACCAAAATCAATAATACAAGCCCGCAGTAAATCTTCTAAAATTCTGTTCACTCTCTCAGTTTGGCTATCTGTCTGAGGGTGATAAGCGATACTTATGTTCAGTTTTGTTCCCAATTCTGTCTGGAATGCCTCCCAGAATTTGCTAGCAAATATTGGGTCTCTATCACTGACTACGCTGATGGGAACTCCATGCAGCTTAACAATTTCCTTGAAATATATCTGTTCTAGAATTTGAGTGGTCCTATTGGATCTGACGGGTATGAAATGGGCGGTCTTCGTGAAACTACGATCACCCAAATACTGTCATTACCTTTCTTGGTTCGGGGCAAACCATCTATGAAATCCATGGAAATCTGTTCCCATTTCCAACCAGGGACTTCCAACGATTGCAACAATCCGGCCAGCTTTTGTTGGTTGCTCTTGACTAGTTGACAAGTAGGGCACCTGCTAACATATAAAGAAATGTCCCTCTTTATTGCCCTCCACCAGAAGGTGCGCTTGATATCGTTGTACATTTTGCTCACGCCGGGATGGATACTAAGTTTGGACTTATGGCATTCATCCATGACTTCTCTTCGAAGCTCTGGAATATTCGGGATGCAAACCCTGTCATTTAATCTGAGAACCCCCTTATTGTCAATACAGAAACTTGTGGTTTCACCATCCTTGATCCTCTGACTGATTCTCTAAATAAATTCATCGCCTTTCTAAAGGACTGAAATCTTATCAATCAGTGAAGATGTAACAGTTATGCTGGCGATGATATCATTCTTTCTACTGAGCGCATCAGCCACTACATTAGCCTTTCATAGCGTATACAGGATATCTAGATCATACGCTGCAAGAAATTCTAGCCAACGCTACTGCTTCAAATTCAGATCTTTCTGGGTGAACAAATACTTCAATGATTGATGATATGTAAATAGTTCGAATTTCTCACCCAATAGGTAATGCCTCCAGATTTTCAAAGCGAAAACGATAGCTAGCAACTCAAGATCATGAGTTACATAATTCTTCTCATGCGGTTTCAGCTAGCGGCTAGCATAAACGACCACTTGGCATGAACGATATTTATCAAATAATATGTTTATTTTATCTCTGATATTTGTCAAATTTGATATTCATTGTAAAATTATTGTAATAACCCGGAAATCTGAGCCAATTTAAAATTTTTATTTTAGTAGTTTTAGCAAATTTTGAATATTTAAAATAAATTATTTTAAATAATAGTGACGAGAAATTTATTTTGAACAGAATTAGAACATATATATTTATATAGATCGTTGTCACAATATAAATATTTTATTTTAATTATAAAAGGAATTGAAAATGGCGCGGTAGTTCGAAAATTCAATTTCAAACTTCAAATGAATGTACCGAGTGCAAAATAAACCGGATTTTGGAGAAATCAAAAATATTTGAATCTACTTGAGAATATCTTTCCAACAAATCCGAAAAATTGAAATTTCATAGCGGGGATAAAAAGATATGCCCAGTCAAAAATTCAGAATAGTCGCTATGGAATTCTGGCCCTTAAAAATGGAAATTTTGCAAAAGAACTCAGAATTCAATGAAACCACTTTTGTTGGACCTGTGATGTCAAGTTATTGCTAGATTCCAAAATTCATAATTTTCTGAATCAATATGTGGGCGTGGCAAAGGAAAACGTGTTTGACCAGTTTCAATTGATTTTAATCGTCTGGAAAATGGCCATTTTTCAAACAGTCTCAGAATTCGACGAAATTAGATTTGTTAGGACCATATCATCAATACGAAGCTAGAAAATATTTTTCGGGAATTTTTAGGGTCCGTATGGGGCCCCGGTAAATTGAAATGTACGTTTAAAATTCAATATAATGATTTAAAGGTTAAATCTAACGAAAAGTGATCGTAACGGCCGATTCAGCTTACGATACATATCCCATTGTGTTCAGAATGGGGGTAATTAGCTATGGACGACAGGCGGTGGGTCTCGTTTAGAGGTCAAAATAAAAAATAACTTTTTGAAATTTAAATATTAATAATAAATAATAATAAAATATATTATAAAAGGCCCTTGACCTAGGTCAAACCCTCATAAAAGCTTAATGCGGTCAAACCTTCATTGCCGCCCTCCCCCCTCTTCTTCAACGACTATTTTCTCAAAGATGAAATCCCCAAAAACATTCAATCCATTAAGTAAAATTCTCCAAAAGCAAAATAGAAATACTCCATGAGATCCATGAATCCAACAGGTATGATGAAGTGAAGCTGCGTTATTTAGGGGGATTATCGCCTGAAACCCTCATCGCTCAGGCCCGTTTTTAAGCCACCACTGGCGTTCGAGTTCACCGATGCGTGGGGGGGAGGGTCGGCGTCGCGAAGGGGTTCAATGTGGCAGGGTCCGATCTGGCTCCGGCGCTGATGTGGAGGGGCGGCGACGTCGAAACCCATTCGAGCGATGGGTTGATTCATCCATGAATTCCTGAGGGGTAAACGGTGAGCTTTGTTCATTTATTTATTTATTTATGCAGTAGTTTAATTATATTTTTATACACAACTTTAGGAAATAAATGGTAATTAGAGTCTAAATTTAGTTTTTGAAATTATAGAGTATAGTGTTCAAATTCAGTTTTATATAGTTTGAAATGAAAAGTATGATTTATTTATATATAGTTTGAAATGAAAAGTATGATTTATTTATATATATTTTGAAATGAAAAGTATGATTTATTTATATATAGTTTGAAATGAAAAATATGCATAACGTAAGGAAAAATATAATCTTTTATATATACATATGTAGCGAAAGAAAAATATAATCTTATGTATGTATATATGTAGCGATAGAAAAATATAATTTTTATATAATGTAAAGAATAAAAATGAGATTTATATATAAGCCGCGTTATAAAAATATAATTTTTATTATATTACTAGCAGGATAAAAATATAATTTTTATCATGGAAGTAGTAGTGAAAAGGAGTGATTTTTACATTAGTAGTAGAGATATAAAAATACGTTTTTATTTTATATGTAGCGGTATAAAAATCTGATTTTTATATAAGAGGCATTATTAAAAGTATGATTTTTAATATAAATTTTGTAAAACAGATTGCGTTGGAATCCGAACAACGAATCTGAGCAATAACAACGATTGATGGAGTGGATCCCCAAGGTGAGAACTCCTCACTTTTATTTTTATTTCTAGTTGAAATATATACTAGGATGCAGACGGTGCTTAGCAGCACCTGACACCCGTCGTCCACAGACTATGGATGACTTGTTTGTTTGATTGCTGTGTCGTGAAATTTGATTGTGTGATGTGAAAAGAAATAAAATGTTTTATAGTGGAAAATATTTTATAGTTAAAAATATGATTTTTAACGTGTATATAAAATAAATAGTAATAAACAAATCGGACAATTTGTTTATATACACTGATTTGACTGATATTGATTGGGACGATAAATTTTACACATCGCCTAACTACACAAATAAAAATATGTGTTTGTTGATTTGAAACCCCACACGGGTATTGGGATGATATTTGACGTACACTAATCCCGATTGTTTAGTTGTATGTCAATCGATGGGTTAACAGACTGTGTAAGCGTTAATTATTTATATTTGATGCTTATACAGTGTAGAATGCACTTTGGATGATGGATTGCTGTTTTCATTGTTGTTATACACATTTGTTGTGTGAAATCCATATAATCAACATTATTGGTAATTAACTATGTCTGATTCCAGTTCAAATTTATCGAATATTTTAAAAACAATTCAGTGAATATTGAAATGTGAAGCCGTGTTAAGTAGTTAAACACCATTTTAACACGAACGGGAATTTTGTCGATTTTATTCATTTTATAATGAATATTGAAAGTGATTTCAAAATCTGATATTTTGAAATGAATTGAAATTCGAATTAAATTGAAATGATTTAAATTCGAATTAAATTGAAATGATTTGAAATTCAAACTAAATTGAAATGATTTGAAATTCAAACTAAATTGAAATGATTTGAAATTCGAATTAAATTGAAACGATTTGAAATTCGAATTGAATTGAAATCGATTTGAAATGAATTTATATTGGAAATTTAATTTTTGGAATTTGAGATGGAAGTTGAAATCGTTTTGAAAACGAATTTAAAACGATTTATAAAATATGTTTTGAAAGGAAATCGACGAAATATATATAATATATATAATGGCCTGAATAGAACGCGCCGCTCCGCGGCAGTTCGCGAATTTCGACCATTGACTTCGAATGGATATTACGGGAGATCCGACCGTCGAATTCTCCTAAAACCGGAACCTTTGGGTTCGTATCGAAAAGGTCTTTCTAATGAATATTAGAGATTTGAAATCTAACGGTGGATTTGGAATTATGTCCAAATCAAATTTGGAAAAGGTCACTGTAAGTGCAGTTCGATGGCCGTTGATGGAAATCGACTGTAGGGCCTTGATAAAATTATTAAAAATAGTAATAATTTGTGTAAAATCATAAGAAATGATTTGGGAAGAATTGGGATGAAAAACTCCATATTTGAAAAGATAAAAGTAGATTTTTATCGAAATGAACCAGTTTTGAACTAGAATAATAATTTATTTATTTTTAAAATAAATAAATTGGATTTGAAATGGTTTTGAAAATAACCAGAATTTCCAATAATTGAATTAGAATGGATTTGAATCGAAATCATCTTCGGAATAGTTCGATGTTGGATTTCGTGATTATACAGATGTTGTTATGGAAATTTGAAAGATATATTTATATCGTTATTTCCAATATGATATTTGTTGGTTTCAGAATTTAATATTGAATATAAGCCGATATATTTTCTATTCAGAGCCTTGTGTTTAATATCAAATTGGATTTTGGGTTGTCGTGAACGGTATCTTTAATAATATTGTTCTTAAACCCAAATGGAGTTAAGAAAATTAGGAACTAACTGGAGATCAGCTAAGTTGGAGGGTTTCTTAGATATTGATGTGATGTTGGTTTCAGCCTTCGGGGTTAATATTTTTGGGAACTGTCCTCTTAATATTTTACGATTAGGGACTGATTGAAATGTGATGTGATTTTGGGGTTTATCGTGAACCTTGTTTTAAATGACATCGGTTCTTTAACCCAGTTAAAGATTAAAACTAAGTGGAGTTTTAATGAATCTTTAATTAGATTGAAAAGATCGAGAATGGAGTATCACCAGTTTTGCTCCAGGCGATAGTTAAATCTTTAATTAGATTTGAACGTGAAATGGTAATTGAATTTATCGATAACACTGTGGTGTTAGATATGAAGTATGACCATGGATGAATAGGTTGGGATTGGGAAATTAAAACAAATGATTACTTCGGTAAGGTTCGTTAATCCCGGCTAGTTTGGATAAACCATAATTTGGTTTGAATTGATATTTAAAAGAAGATTAAAGAATAAATTTGAGGAATTTATCTTTGATAAAATTAATGGGAACCGATCCCTAAGAATGTGAAATTTAGAAACTAACTGAAGATTAGTTAAGATGAATGGTTTCCTGGGTATTGATCTGATGTTGGTTTCGGCCTTCGGGGTTAATATTTGGGGAATTGTTTCCTTACTAATTTACAGTTAGTGACTGATGAATCAGAATGAGGCGTATGTTGTGTTTGTGTAACACTTGTTTATTATATACGCGAGTTATTCAGAAAGACCAGGTTTATCCCATTCTGAATAACTGATTCGACGTGGTGTCGAGGATGAAAACGGTGGTCGAAGACCGGAGGTCTTCACGTCGTTTGGGCGATTACTGATGATCTTGATCAGGCCGTACACCCAAGAGGAGGGAATCAGTTAGTGGTCATCCAGACGTACTTGTAGATCGATGGATATGCGAGGTACAAGGTGCCTCCGGTTTCGTTCAGACCCAGAACGGACTTGTAAATGGACTGTGTGTCTGACATTGGATTTTATTCTGTGTGATTGATTTCTATTAAATATATATCTGTTTGGCGGTAGAGAATTTATTCTCTTGCTTAACGCCCTTCTCTGAGACGTACGAGCTTAGAGGTTATATATTGGTGGATATCAATCGCATGGAGTGAATTTCCTGTGTGGCATGCCCAAGTGGCAAATGATCAAGGCTTTTGTTGAAAAGCAAAGTCTTGTGGTTGATGATCAAAGCACGGCCTGTGTGGCATAGCTTTTTGTAGCGTTGATTCGCGAGCCTCACACCCCGGTTGTGAACCAGAAACAGGAGAGGACATCAGGGAGGGCATGCGTTTCCTTCTAGTTAGAAGTGGCGTCAGTGGTTTTACATGCCCTGACGAGGTTGACTTAAGTGGTTGTTGCTGTTGCGAGGCGCCTCGGATATATCAGTGACTATGTGGAACCGATGGAGTCATTCGTTGGCTCATTTACGCCCCAAAGGGCTGGGAAACGCAGTGTTCAGGCATTTTAATCCACAACGGTGGACCGGCCCTGACGATCCAAAGGCTTGACTTAGTTCTTGCCTATGGGGCGGACTAGAGGCTCTCGAACTCGGTGAGGACTATCTTTTGCCTCGGTTCACAGATGGAAATCCAACTTCCAATACGTGACATGTGCGGTTTTGATGGTAGAGCCTAGTATTGGCGACATGATATATGGTACCCATGCCGTTTATGATTAATACTTATGATTGAAACTGTTTTGACACAATGCACTTATAGTAATAATAAAAGATGAAATTTAGCGTATCAAGCATTCTTTGGCTATTATAAGGTAAAACTGAAACACCCCACCTCCGTTAAGGTCACTTACAAAGGGAATGCCTTAATTTTGGTGGAGGTTTATAAGTAAAAGCCACAGATAAACTCAAGACAGATATAAATACACATATTTTAAACAGCTGAAACCAACAAACTTTTATTCATTAATACGTGTTCCCGAAACAAAACATTCCATAACTGTCTCAAAATACTTCCATCATTACTACATCATAACTGTCTTGATTATGAAAGAAGCATAAAACATAAATAAAGTGACAAAAATCCCCATAGTGATATCCAAAGCCATAGTCCGAGCAAATGAGATGTAACACCACACACCCGCTAAGGTCACTCATAAAGGGAATGCCTTAACTTCGGTGGAGCATTTTAAGTGAGTATAGAACAGAAAAATTACAACAAGACAGATATAAATACTTGAAAATCTAAAACATCATTTCATAGCAGCAGAAGGTAAACATGTTTAGTTACAACACCATAAAGAGTCAAGTACTAAATATCCATCCTGATAAAAACATAAGTACATAATCCCACTACATAAACAATAGCCATAAAGATAAGATAAGCTGGGCTTTACATCACGGTCCAAGCTCCAGAAGGTAGATAAAGAAATCTGATCAAAGCCCACTAGTGCTAGGCCCAACCTGAGGACCTGAGGGGGAAAAAGATAAAAACAACGGGGTCAGACATAAGTCTGAGTGAGCCCTATAACTTTAACAACACAATTATTAAAGTAATTAGGGTATGATATAAACTTGGTACGGGATGACTGGGGATAAATGACCACACTAAGTAGCCAACTAGACATAGGATAAACTAAGATAACGGTAAAGACGCATCTACCCACCCAAGGATAATTACTAACTGCACCACACCAGTCATTCCTACTTAAAGGTTGATCCCACCCAAGGACTTAGAAAATTCACCAAGTAGTTTCGTGTACCCCTAGCTGACTACATAGGTGCCGTCTGCCCCTATCTCCACTAGGTGTACCCACTACTCCCAAGCGATCGGCTCCCTACCGTAGATACCCGTGCTGGCCCCACAGTGGGGTGTATCACTCCCCAAAGTGGCAACCCGATACAACAAATGGTGCACGGCTTATATCTACACGATGCAACAACGTCTTACCTACCAGCCCGGGTCCACACACGCATATGAAACCCGTTGGACTTGCGTTGCCACCGCTAACCCGTTTTGGCCTCTTATAATCAAGCCCAGTACGCGTGCCCCGTCCTCGACATGGGTCGAGCCCAATAAGATACATATGGGTTACTGGGTGAAATGGGCCCCCACAAGCTACCACCTAAGCTTGTCATTATATCTAGTGCATCCCACTTAACCCTTTAATCATGTTTAATTACATGTTTCCACTTGGTTAAGTATTCTAATCGTATTTTCTATTGCCACCTAAGGCAACCCACTAGAATTCCTCATGCCACCCAAGGCACTTACTTGATTTCCACATGCCACCCAAGGCACCCACTTAACCTCTCATGCCCACTACATGCTTATCTGGTTAAGTGTTTCTTAATTTATTAAGAACGTAACCGTTGTAAAGACCTCTCACATTAGACTATCTTTTATGGCAGCTGGATTTGCCGGTTGGGTCCGGGCAGCCTTACGCCATAACCGAATCTAACCTCGTGTCTATACACTTGTCACGTATTTAGTTTGTGCCTAAGACCTCTCACATTGGGCCAATCATTTGTAGCCGCTGGATTTGCCGGTCGGTTCCGGGCAGTCTTACGCTACAAAAGGGTCCAACCTCGTGTCTTAGTCGATTAATTACACCTAATTAATCACCCCCGAATTAATTTTCCCTAATTAATTCCAATTTTAACGATGTACATAATTGACTCAATTATGTCCATCACTTTATGGTATGCATAATCATACCAACTTCACACCATTTCATTAACATGTATATTAACCCCATCGTTCCCCACGTAATTCGCTAACATGACATAAAAGGGAAGATTCATCATAAATATAATGGGTTCAACTTGCATAACATTAGCATCAACATGGGTTTAAAGGTGTCAACATGCATATAGCATCAAACCCAACTAGCATAAATAATCAACTCAAACTTGCATGAATCACATATGTCATAAGGAGGTTAACTTGCATAAGTTATTTATGTCACACAAAGGGGTAAACTTGCATATGTATGTATGACATACAAAGGGGTTAACTTGCATATGTATGCATATCATACAAAGGTGTAAACTTGCACATTTTACTTGCATATAATCAAACACCATACTTGCATAACATGTCATATGTGAACTTGCATATAATCATACACCAAACTTGCAAACATATCATAGATGAACTTGCATATAATCATACACCAAACTTGCATATCATGGTGTCATAATGGATCAATGTTTCTCATATGACTTGCATAACATGCATAACATCATAAACACATAGCATATGACTTGCATAACTTGCATAACATCACAAACACATAGCATATGACTTGCATAACTTGCATAACATCATAATCACATAGCATATGACTTGCATAACTTGCATAACATCATGATTACATAGCATATGACTTGCATAACTTGCATAACATCATAAACATATAACACATAACTTGCATAACATCATTAACACATAGCATATAACTTGCATAACGTGCATTGATCCACATTCATAGCCATAACCACATTATATCCTATCATAATCATTTCAATAATTGGTCATTAAGGCTATAGAAAACTCACAACTTGTTGATTAGCACTCCTAAGAAGAAGATTAAGTTGCTAGAGTTGATTAGAGATTGATTTGAGATGCTATCTTCTTCTACAAATTGAAGGAGGCTCCTTCAAGTTGCATTTTGATGGCATGACGACATTGTATCTATTTTTAGTATGAATTAGGGTAGTCTTAGGGTGTATTTATAGATTAGTTAGGTGTTTTAGGCCATTAGATTAACCCTAAATCAGATTAGAGCCGTCGGATCACGTCCTAGCCACTAAAACACAGCCCAAAAGACAAGCTGGTGCACCCAGGTTACCTGGGCTCGACCAGGGAGGTCGAACCCCAGGTTGACCCTAGGGTCGACTCCCCAGTCGACCTGGTGGGCAGGTCGACTCCCCAGTCGAACCCCAGGTCGACCCCCTGGGTCTGGCGGGATTTTTCCCGCCACTTCTGAAAATTGAAATTTTAGTTTTTAAATCTGTTTTTAAATTTTCTGAAACTTCTTTAGGCCTTATCTGGGTCATACGGACTCCGATTTTCGAAAACTTGGACTCTATTTCGCGTATTTTTCTGAGACGAACGCAATGGCATAGCCCGTTTCCCCTGATTCAGATTTTAAAATTTAATTCTGCCCTGTTTTATATTATAGCTAGTTATTCAACATACGGGGTGTTACATTCTCCCCTACTTAAAGGATTTCGTCCCCGAAATCTCTAAGTCAAGAAGAACGTATCCTACCAACCAAACAACCATCTACTCAAACCATCAAACACTGGCATCCATTGTCCTTAAAGTTTATAATGCTGTATGAACATATGCAAAGAGTGTGTGTATATGTTCCCTGTCTAATACAAAATCAGGCGGTCTACTGATTCAGTTGACCTCCTTAATGCAAACCATGATAGTGCCTTGCATCCAATATGTATGCGAAAGAACCTTATCGACACATACTATTTCTACATGAGTGCACAATCATTCACCAAAATGCATCATCCATATGATAGCACAACCATTATACATCCATTAATATAGCTACCTACACACAATTTTATGCAATATGCAATATGAAGTGATTGAGCCGATCTAGTGCCTAGAGTGTGTGTATATGCATCCACGAGCAACCACTAGCAAACACTTGCATCCACACGCATCCATCAAACATAACATGTCTCAAACACATGTTTCAACCATAGGTTTTACCCTATCTAATGGTCAAAGGTACTAATGAGAGGACATACTAAAGATAAGATAAGTACTAGACAAACGATAAAGGAGAAGTTAAAAGATATACCCTCAAAAAGGAATGGGTATAATGAACGCATCTTCGCTTCTGTCTCCCAAGTAGCATTGCTCTCATCTTCTCCCCATTGCACTTTGACTAGCCGCACCTCTCTGTTCCTCAACTTCCTAATCTCTGACCCAAGGATGCGGGTAGGAGCTCATCGAATAGTTGCATCACGCTCTACCTCCACTTCTTTTAGCAAGCTCGGCTCTACCACCTCTGCGGTCTCATGTAGGCACTTTCTCAAATGTGACACATGGAATACGTCATGTACCCCACTAAGTCTCTCGGGTAAATCCACTCTATATGCCATCCGTCCAATCCTTTCCTTAATAGGAAACGGCCCAACAAATCTTGGAGCTAACTTCCACACGGACCCAAAGCGAACTACATTCCGTAATGGAGATACTTTGACAAAGACCATGTCCCCAACCTAAAACTCCAGATCCGTCCTCCTCTTGTCCGCATAAGATTTTTGCCTATCCTGCGCTGCTTTCATCCTTCTTCGAATCAAATCAATCTTTTCCGAAGTCTCTCTAACCATATCGGGCCCAAGCAAGATCTTATCCATAGATTCCCACCAACATGTAGGTGATCGACAAGGCCTTCCATAAAGAGCTTCGAAAGGAGCCATACCAATACTGGACTGAAAGCTGTTATTATACGCGAACTCTACCAATGGAAGATGCTCTTCCCATGTACCTCCAAAATCCAAGATACAAAGCCTCAAAAGGTCTTCCAGAACACGATTCACCCTCTCGGTTTGGCCGTCCGTCTGAGGATGATATGTGGTGCTCAGACACAATTGAGTCCCCACTGCTTCTTGCAAACTCCTCCAAAACTCGTTAGTGAAGATATGATCTCGATCACTCACTATGCTAGAGGGTACCCCATGCAATCGAACTATTTCTCGAAGATATACTGAAGCTATCCATGGAGCAGTCCTCTTGCTCTTCACGGGTATAAAATGGGCGCTCTTAGTAAGTCTATCTACCACAACCTAAATTCCCGTATTACCCTTCCTCGATCTAGGTAACCCATCAATAAAATCCATCGAGACGCTATCCCACTTCCATTGCGGAACTTCCAATGGGTGAAGCAACCCACCTAGTT
Organism: Allium sativum; assembly: GCA_030737875.1. Taxonomy (NCBI): domain Eukaryota; kingdom Viridiplantae; phylum Streptophyta; class Magnoliopsida; order Asparagales; family Amaryllidaceae; genus Allium; species Allium sativum. Next base: position 631,795,234 of record CM060909.1, read on the forward strand.
TCTTTTGCTCCGCTTTCACCTGTTGGCACACCAAGCATCTAGTGACATACTCGGCCGCATCCTTTTTCATTCCGGCCCAAAAGAAAACTCGCTTCATGTCTTGGTACATCTTGTCCCCACCGGGATGAATGGTCATCCTAGAACGGTGTGCATCATCTAGAATAGCCTTCCTCAAACCCTCGTCTTGCGCCACACAAAGCCTACCGTCTCTACGCAAGCACCCCCTATCGTCTAGGGTGTACCAACTCAAATGTCTGGACGACTCCCCCCTTATGAGTCTCTCTACCAACTTAACCAACTGTGGGTCATCCTGCTGTGCCTCGCCAATCCGTCCCAAAAGAGTACGTCTGACCTCCAAGGATGCTAGCCAACCGGGTATATAGTCAACGAAAGGTCTGAAATCAAACATCGAGATAAATTCCAAGCTTCGTCGTTCCATGAACAATGGACTCAAGGACAACCTTTTTCTACTCAAGGCGTCCGCCACCACGTTACCCTTGCCAGGGATATACGCTATCTCGAAATCATAGGATGCTAAGAACTCCATCCACCTTTGCTGTCTCAAGTTCAAATCCTTCTGAGAAAACAAGTACTTCAATGATTTGTGGTCAGTGAACAATTCGAATCTTTCTCCCAGAAGATAATGGCGCCAAATCATAAGCGCAAAAACAATAGCGGCCAACTCTAAATCATGGGTATGGTAATTTTTCTCATGTTCTCTCAACTGCCTTCCACCATAGGCTATTACCCTTCCCTCTTGCATTAAGACTGCGCCCAGTCCAGTCCCACAAGCATCGGTATAGACAACAAATGGCTTACTCCCATCTGGCAACACTAAGACTGGAGCTGTGGTTAAAGCTCTCTTTAACCGTCGGAACGCATCATCACAATCTACGTCCCATGCGAAGACTAGATTCTTCTTCGTCAAGCGAGTTAATGGGGCTGATATCTTCGCGAAGTCCTTGATAAACTTCCTATAGTAGCCAGCCAAACCCAAGAAACTCCTTACCTCGGTAGCATTCTTTGGAACCTTCCAATCTTGAATTGATACTACCTTCGCGGGATCCACAGCTATCCCTTCCTTGGAGACCACGTGCCCCAAGAACCGCACTTCCTTCCTCCAGAAGTGACATTTAGAAAATTTAGCCTTAAGGCTATGCGCTCGAAGAGTCTCCAACACTTCCCTAAGATATAGGGCATGCTCTTCTTAACTCTTAGAAAATACTAAGATGTCATCCACAAAGACCACCACGAACTTATTAAGGAACTCCCTGAACACCCTACTCATCAAATCAACAAAGTATGCTGGGGCGTTCGTCAACCCAAATGGCATCACCAGCCACTCATAGAAACCATCCGGAGTCCTAAAGGCAGTCTTGTCTATGCTATCCTCAGCCACTCTCAACTGATGAAACCCCGTGGCCAAGTCCAACTGAGAAAATACTGAAGCGCCAACCAACTGATCAAAAAGATCATCAATCCTCGGCAATGGGTGTCTATTCTTCTTTGTGAGCTTGTTGAGTTCTCTATAGTCTACACAAAGTCTGAGGGACCCATCCGCCTTCGTAGCAAAAACTACTGGAGCACCCCACTCCAATATACTTCGTCTTATGAACCCCTTCTCAAGCAAGAGTTCCCTCCTCTCACGAGGAGCCATGTGACGCACTGGTAAAGATACAGGTTTAGCATTATCCACCAGATATATTCGGAAGTCTATCTCCCGCTTCGGAGGTAAGCCCTTCACCTCCTCAAACACATCCGAGTATTCCCGGACCACTCTAACAGATCGCAAACTCTCGACCGAAGCGTCGAGCGATTCAAGATAACTTAGCATAACATATTCCATGGGATTACAAGAGATCTCGAGAGTGTTACCCAAGCGGGTCATGAGCCTAACAACTCTCCTTTCACAATCAAGAACGGCACCATTACTGGATAACAAGTCCATGCCCAAAATCAACCCATAGCCCGTGAAGCCCAAAACAAAAGCATCACATCTAAACTCAATGCTAAGTATAGAAATCTTCAAACCCAAACATATCATGGACAAATAAGTGGAGCCCCCAATTGGGTTTGAAACAACCAAGGGATCATCTACTAGACTGGTGTCTAAGTGCAGTGACTCAACTAATGATGATGAGATAAACGAATGCGATGCGCCAGAATCAAACAATGTACGGACAGGATGATCAAAAAGAAAAACCAGACTTTCAACGGAAATAGTTCTACCTCTTTCCTGAATCGGTGGAACCGCGAGAGCCTGAACTTGCCCTCTTGCCTGACCTGGTGCCCTAAGAGCTTGCACCTGTCCCCCTGAGGTAGATCTCGTCCTTTGCCCCTTCTTAGGGCAATCCTTCAGTAGATGCCCTGCTTCACCACAGTGGTAGCAGCCAGTCTTCTTCTTCTTCCGACAATCTTTGCTTATGTGGCCTGGTATCCCACAATTGAAGCACTTCTTCTTCCCCTTGCCACCGTTGCCTTTCCCACCTTTGTTTTGTTGCTGTTGAGGTCTCTTTTGATCTCCCTTCTTCTCGGGTGCCTTATTAGCATTGGGACCCTTCTCTTCCTCATGCATGAGTGCCATGTCAACTAGCTTCTCAAAGGTGGCCCCCATAGGGATATGAGTCATAGCCAATCCATGCATCGGTTCATTCAAGCCTTTAACGAACCTCAAAGCCTGCTTCTCCGGTGTATTCACCATGTCTATGCCAAACCTTGCCAATTGATTAAACTTGTTGACATAATCCTGAGATTTCCTTGCTTTAGAGTCAAGAACCTTTCCATATACAAGTTTTCCTCCGCCCTTGAGAGAAACTTTGCCACAAATCTTTGCCTGAAATCCGCCCAAGAGTCAACGGGGCGTTCTCCATTAGTGACCTCCCACCAGATTGAGGCCTCTCCCTTCATTAACCAAGCAGCTAACTTGACTTTCTTTCCTTCTTTCATCTCAAAGATATCTGTCAACTCTTCCACCTCCTTAAGCCAATCTCTAGCCTCCACAAAAGTTTCTGATCCTTGAAAAGGTTTCCCTCCCATAGCTTTAAATTCCTTGCAAGTCTTAGCAAAAGTATCCGTGCGAGGAGGAGGAGGGGGAGGAGGAAGATCGGGTGCTATGGTTGGTGGAGGAACATTTGCTGGACCCGCAGTGGCGGCCCTAGCCTCCATCAATCTCCTATACCATACTGGTATCGTCACACCCTCCGGAAAGTTAAGATCCTCAGCCATGCTGAAACGAAAAAGGAAAGATTCAAAACGGAGAATTCGAAAGATAAAGATATGGCTATTGGGGATTATGCTTTTCTTTCAAAAACTTTTCTCTTTAAAGACATGTTTTTGAAAATACTTCTTCCAAAAATGTTTTTAGAAAAATAGTTTTCTAAATTTTTTTATCTGTTCTGGTAACCTTCGCTCTGATACCACGTGTAACACCCCACACCCGCTAAGGTCACTCATAAAGGGAATGCCTTAACTTCGGTGGAGCATTTTAAGTGAGTATAGAACAGAAAAATTACAACAAGACAGATATAAATAATTGAAAATCTAAAACATCATTTCATAGCAGCAGAAGGTAAACATGTTTAGTTACAACACCATAAAGAGTCAAGTACTAAATATCCATCCTGATAAAAACATAAGTACATAATCCCACTACATAAACAATAGCCATAAAGAAAAGATAAGCTGGGCTTTACATCACGGTCCAAGCTCCAGAAGGTAGATAAAGAAATCTGATCAAAGCCCACTAGTGCTAGGCCCAACCTGAGGACCTGAGGGGGAAAAAGATAAAAACATCGGGGTCAGACATAAGTCTGAGTGAGCCCTATAACTTTAACAACACAATTATTAAAGTAATTAGGGTATGATATAAGCTTGGTACTGGATGACTGGGGATAAATGACTACACTAAGTAGCCAACTAGACATAGGATGAACTAAGATAACGGTAAAGACGCATCTACCCACCCAAGGATAATTACTAACTGCACCACACCAGTCATTCCTACTTAAAGGTTGATCCCACCCAAGGACTTTGAAAATTTACCCAGTAGTTTCGTGTACCCCTAGCTGACTACATAGGTGCCGTCTGCCCCTATCTCCACTAGGTGTACCCACTACTCCCAAGCAATCGGCTCCCTACCGTAGATACCCGTGCTGGCCCCACAGTGGGGTGTATCACTCCCCAAAGTGGCAACCCGATACAACAAATGGTGCATGGCTTATATCTACACGATGCAACAACGTCTTACCTACCAGCCCGGGTCCACACACGCATATGAAACCCGTTGGACTTGCGTTGCCACCGCTAACCCGTTTTGGCCTCTTATAATCAAGCCCAGTACGCGTGTCCCGTCCTCGACATGGGTCGAGCCCAATAAGATACATATGGGTTACTGGGTGAAATGGGCCCCCACAAGCTACCACCTAAGCTTGTCATTATATCTAGTGCATCCCACTTAACCCTTTAATTATGTTTAATTACATGTTTCCACTTGGTTAAGTATTCTAATCGTATTTTCTATTGCCACCCAAGGCAACCCACTAGATTTCCTCATGCTACACAAGGCACTTACTTGATTTCCACGTGCCACCCAAGGCACCCACTTAACCCCTCATGCCCACTACATGCTTATCTGGTTAAGTGTTTCTTAATTTATTAAGAACGTAACCGTTGTAAAGACCTCTCACATTAGACTATCTTTTATGGCAGCTGGATTTGCCGGTTGGGTCCGGGCAGCCTTATGCCATAACCGAGTCTAACCTCGTGTCTATACACTTGTCACGTATTTAGTTTGTGCCTAAGACCTCTCACATTGGGCCAATCATTTGTAGCCGCTGGATTTGCCGGTCGGTTCCAGGCAGTCTTACGCTACAAAAGGGTCCAACCTCGTGTCTTAGTCGATTAATTACACTAATTAATCACCCCCGAATTAATTTTCCCTAATTAATTCCAATTTTAACGATGTACATAATTGACTCAATTATGTCCATCACTTTATGGTATGCATAATCATACCAACTTCACACCATTTCATTAACATGTATATTAACCCCATCGTTCCCCACGTAATTCGCTAACATGACATAAAAGGGAAGATTCATCATAAATATAATGGGTTCAACTTGCATAACATTAGCATCAACATGGGTTTAAAGGTGTCAACATGCATATAGCATCAAACCCAACTAGCATAAATAATCAACCCAAACTTGCATGAATCACATATGTCATAAGGAGGTTAACTTGCATAAGATATTTATGTCACACAAAGGGGTAAACTTGCATATGTATGTATGACATACAAAGGGGTTAACTTGCATATGTATGCATATCATACAAAGGTGTAAACTTGCACATGTTACTTGCATATAATCAAACACCATACTTGCATAACATGTCATATGTGAACTTGCATATAATCATACACCAAACTTGCATATAATCATAGATGAACTTGCATATAATCATACACCAAACTTGCATATCATGGTGTCATAATGGATCAATGTTTCTCATATGACTTGCATAACTTGCATAACATCATAAACACATGGCATATGACTTGCATAACTTGCATAACATCACAAACACATAGCATATGACTTGCATAACTTGCATAACATCATAATCACATAGCATATGACTTGCATAACTTGCATAACATCATGATTACATAGCATATGACTTGCATAACTTGCATAACATCATAAACATATAACACATAACTTGCATAACATCATTAACACATAGCATATAACTTGCATAACATGCATTGATCCACATTCATAGCCATAACCTCATTATATCCTATCATAATCATTTCAATAATTGGTCATTAAGGCTATAGAAAACTCACAACTTGTTGATTAGCACTCCTAAGAAGAAGATTAAGTTGCTAGAGTTGATTAGAGATTGATTTGAGATGCTATCTTCTTCTACAAATTGATGGAGGCTCCTTCAAGTTGCATTTTGACGGCATGACGGCATTGTATCTATTTTTAGTATGAATTAGGGGAGTCTTAGGGTGTATTTATAGATTAGGTAGGTGTTTTAGGCCATTAGATTAACCCTAAATCAGATTAGAGCCGTCGGATCACTTCCTAGCCACTAAAACACAGCCCAAAAGACAAGCTGGTGCACCCAGGTTACCTGGGCTCGACCAGGGAGGTCGACCCCCAGGTTGACCCTAGGGTCGACTCCCCAGTCGACCTGGTGGGAAGGTCGACTCCCCAGTCGACCCCCAGGTCGACCCCCTGGGTCTGGCGGGATTTTTCCCGCCACTTCTGAAAATTGAAATTTTTGTTTTTAAATCTGTTTTTAAATTTTTCTGAAACTTCTTTGGGCCTTATCTGGGTCATACGGACTCCGATTTTCGAAAACTCAGACTCTATTTCGCGTATTTTTCCGAGACGAACGCAATGGCATAGCCCGTTTCCCCTGATTCAGAATTTAAAATTTAATTCTGCCCTGTTTTATATTATAGCTAGTTATTCAACATACGGGGTGTTACTTGAGACCCAAATCATACATCTACGTTCTTGGAGCTTGAACAGAACCTGACTGAGCTGAGCTGTTTCCTCCCTGTGGACCTGGGGGGGGGGGGGACGAAAGAAAAGAAGACGAAAAGAAAATAAAGTCAGACATAAAGCCTGAGTAAATCTAGTAACTCTTCAGTATGTGAACAAGAAAAGGGCATGATAGATATATACTGAAAATAGGATGGTGTCATAAGCTAAGGGAGTATCGAATGTACTATCGCACCCATATTATATCTCTGCATCTACTTGAGTTTACTCTTACTGGCACCCCATGGTAAGGGTGAAGTGATCCCCAACTTTACTTAAAGATAGTCTCCTACTTGCGTTAACATGTGTCATACGGCCCCCAAGAATTGTAGATACCTATGATGGTCCCACCATGGGGTGTATCAAGACCCATGGTGGCGGCCCCGACACAAATTCTAGAAGGCATAGATTATACTACTGGTGTCCCCAGTGCCCTGGTTGTCTGCTCCGAAGTGTGTGCACGCTCGCACTCCGTTAGACCTGCATTGTGCACCCACCGCCGTCGTTTGACCGCTTACAATCAGCCCAGTAATCGTGCCCCACCCTGCCTAGTTTCAGGGTACCGTTGATACCTAAATTGGGTTACTGCTGAAACGGGTCCCTCGTTACCAGGATTTTCTAGTCAAACATGTTAAGTGGTTAAGTGTCTGTATTTACCTAACCTCTACCCATCAATTCTTGTTAACATGTTGAATTTGGTTAAGTGTTATAGTTGAATTAACCCTACCACCTGTCCTTAGCCTCTTAGGAGCACCAGACCACTCACATTAGACAGGTATTGCTACGGTTACTGGATATGCCGGTCGGTTCCAGGCAGGTTTACACCGTAGCTCAGTCTAACCTCGGGTCTTTATTGGGCTCAATGCTTAACCACCCACATTGGATAGGTATTGTCGTGACTACTGGACAGCCGGGCGGTTCCGGGCAGGTTTACAACACAACTCAATCCAACCTCGGGTTAAGCACGTCGTGTTTTCTAAATTTACATATTTTATTATTTCTCAAATGTATATATGTAAATGCCATATCTTTTATTTTTGGGTATAACAATTCATACCGCTTTAAATGTCATTGTCATTGGCATGTGCCAAACATGCCAACATATGTTTTCATGTTTTACACCCAACGTCATTACCCCCGTTTATACGTTTGCAACATTATAACAAATGTTGGGCTTAACAGAATTCAGCCCAACTTTATAAGCGTAAGAAGAAGGGGAAATCAAGAACATGTAATATTTGACAACATATAAGGGTGTGTGGTGCATGAACTTGCAATTTAGCGATACTAACATAAATGATGGGTCATGTGAACTTGCATTCAAATCAAAGTACAACTAAGTAGGTGACATATGAAATGGCATAGTTTACAACTTGTGTTTAAATATGTTTAACTTGGCATAATGTCAAACACATAACTAGCATGATGCATATTCACCAAAAGGTCCAATTATAACATTTAATCACATAGCCTATTTCAACATGAACTTGCATAGTTTTTGAAACCCAAACGATACTTAACATAGATCCAATTTCACTTGCAAATAAACATGAATTTTCATAGTTTATGAAACCCAAACGATGCTTAACATAGATCAATTATACTTGCAAATAGACATGAAAATGATATCATAGGTTTTGGGTCATGTAGGCATAAACGGTTTCAAGTCTAAAACATGTTTACATAAATTCTAATTTAGAGTAAGGGAATATACAAAGTCCATGCCTTCGACATATACATAAAGGAATCAATTTCTAATCTTTGCCACAAACTTGCAAGTGTCATTGTCTTCATATACAATTGTTCAATAGGCTTGCATCAATCAAATTTATGCCACAAACATCAATACATAAGTCATGATAGAACCATCACAATACATAGAATTTTATACAATACAATAACACAATTCTATTTTCATTCACATTGAATCACATCGCAATTCTTATTCATATTCTGAAAGGTTACTATACTTACAACGAATGCAGAATCTTGAATTCTGGATTCTGAAATCGAAATGCGCTCCTTTGGGTAGACTAACGTTGCGTTGAAAACTTTTGATTTAAACTTTAAATCTTCTTCTTAGTTTGAATCATCTCTAGGCTTTTCTCTTCACGGCTATGTTCAATTCCTCCCTAGTAGCATGACGACTCCTTTCTCATATTTTTATGTGAATTTTCAGTTGAGAGTTAGGGTGTATTTATAGATTTTTAAGTTGTTTTGAGCCGTCAGATGAAGATAGGAGGAATCTAGGCCATTCAAAATTCAGAGAGCCAATCAAGAGGTGAAATGTTAGCCCTAATGACACACAGGGCCTCAGAAATTCGAGCCAGAGCCAGACCTGGCCAGCCATGTAACACCCCGTACTTTCTGTGAACATATAAGTAACAAATCAGAGGATAGTTAATTTTTAAAATAAGAATCAAGGGAAACGGGTTGCGCCATTGTGTTTGTCTCAGAATTCTACTTGGAAACGAGTCCGAGTTTGCAAGAATCGGAGTCCGTATGAGGGAGATATGACCCTCCGAAGTTTTAGAAATTTTCAGAATCGAAAACAGCTTGAAATTCGAATTCATAATTCGAATTCATACCAAGAAGCGGGCTGGGCGGGAAACTTCCCGCCCAGGACCCAGGTCGACTGGGGAGTCGACTGGGCAGTCGACCTCCCAGGACCCAGGTCGACTAGGGAGTCGAATGGGCAGTCGACCCCCCAGACCAGGTCGACTGGGCAGTCGACCTGGGGGTCGACCTCCCTGGTCGAACCAGGTGCGTGCGTGTGTGCGATTTTGGGGGGTTGTGACATGTTTGGACGGACCTGATGAATTTTAGGGTTAATCTGAGGGCCTAAATGAGTTCCTACACCTATAAATACATCCTAAGACCTAACCTAATGGATAACAAAACATTCCTACATCAAAATGTTGCTGGACTTCCTCTTGATCATGGCCGCCGCTCTCTAAGCAATTCTCTTAGCCTCCAAACTCAGTCAAACTAGAGATTAAAACTCCTACAACGATTCTACAACAAATTAAAGTTCTTTCTTTAAACACGGAAGGCAAGTGCAGTTATTTTCTGATATAAGCTTTAATCATAATTGTGACATGATTGTAAATCTGAATTTGAGATTGTGTATGTTCTGTTCTGATCTATTTTATTCTGTATCTCTTCTTCTTTCTGTTCTATAGCCAGGCTACTACGAGCCTGCGCCAATCTCCTAAGAGATTAACGCACGAACGCTAAAATGTTTGGGACAAATAATGAATGTGGCATAATTGGACATGGCTAATCTGTGATTGACTGAAGAAAAGGACATAGGTTGTAAACTAGATTTAGATCTATGCATATTCTGTGAATTGGAAGAAGAGGAACCATGGTATGTTAACATGTGACTTGAGACATTGGACATAACACATATTTTGAATTAAGATATGTTATAACTAGATTGTTGGGCATATTGTTTATATAACAATTCATGATTTGAAAGAGAATATGACTTAGGTGTGAAGATCTATAATAAGATTTGATAACTATCAAATGTGAATAACACCTAAGTAGGAGATTTTTGATATATGACATGCATTGAAATCGATGGCTATATTTGGTATAATTTATATGTGAATCTTTTGTACTAGGCAAGTTGAACTAAATTGGGACATGTAAATTAAGACCATAATCTGTGACATGTAAATTCAATGCAAACGTGGGGTATATGATCATAGTGTGAATCATGACAACTATTTAGGCATGCAAACTTAGGCCAAATTTATAATTAGGCAAGATATGTCTGTGAAACTTTAACGAATGATTAAATCTGTTATATTTGCCTAATTTTCTAGTTCTGCTATATTTTCCTAATCTGCTAGTTCTGTTATATTGCCTAATCTGCTTGTTCTGTTATATTGCCTAATCTGCTAGTTCTATTATATTGCCTAATCTGCTAGTTCTGTTATATTGCTTAATCTGCTAGTTCTGCTCTACTGCCTAGTCTGCTAGATCTGTTCATCTGCCAAATCTGTCATCTGCTAAGTCTGCTGAAAATGCCAAATCTGTATGTGCTAAATCTGCTAAATTACTTAATCTGCTGAATCCGTTAAGTCTCCTAATCTATGAAAAATCGGTTATCTGCTATATCTGTTAAGTTGATATATTCAGTCTATTATTGACATAATCTGAATTAGCTATGAATAATTGACATGTATATTAGGCGTGGGCATAAATGGTAAATTATTAATTAATTGGCCGCAAAGATAAACATGGCTAACTCGATGTTAGAATGAGTTTGCGGCGTAATTCTGCCCGGAACCGCCCGGCACATCCAGTGGCCGCAAACAATAGGTTCTAATGTGAGAAGTTAGCCATAACGTGCTTGAAACCCGAGGCTAGACTTAGTTTGCGGCAGAAATCTGACCGGAACCAACCGGCCTAACCATTAGCCGCAAACTGTCAGTCTAATGTGAGAGGTCTGGGCATTAATATTTAATTAATGAAAATCTGAGATAAATATGATGTCTAAAACGTGTTGGACGGATAGGAGTAAACCCACTAGACTGATGAATTTAATAAATCTGTTCCGTGAATCTGTAGGCCCAATTACAAAGTTAGACAAATCTGTAAGTCTGTTAATCTGTAACTGGTTAATCCGGTAAGTCTGTTAAATCTGTATATCTGATCCATTAGTCTGAAAACTTGTCTATGGACTAGTTGATCTGAACTTTGTATGTCTGAACTTGTAAACAAGTTAATCTGAAATCTGTTAGTCTGGGGACACAAGGATAGGAAGGGAATTACTTGTGTCGTCTGTTGTTTGGGACCCATATTAGTCAGTAACCCTTTCTGGTATCAAAACTTTGACCCAACAGTAGGTAGGGTCCGGGCACGTTTACTGAACTAATTATAAGCGGTTCATTCTGATAATGGCAAGGGGTGTTGATGGTGCGTTCCAACCGGGTCATGTGCGTGCATGGATCCCGGTCTGCCTCTGAGGATATAAGATGCCGTGACATCTGTAAATAGGTCTGTGCCAATTGGTTGTCACTTTAGGGAGTGATACACCCTACTGTGGGGCCGACACATGGTATTTATGTATTAGGGAGCCGATCGCTTGGGGTAGGGTTTTAGGGTACACTTAGTTCTGTCTGTTTCTGTTGGTACCGTCTGTTTCTGTTGGGTGGTTACACCTGTCTGTTTCTGCGTTGTACCGTCTGTTCGGGCGATAAAGGCCCATTTACTAGTGTACACCTAATTCTACATTTTGTTTCAGTTGGGATTAATCTGTTTCTGTTTCTGTACCTTCTGTTGGGGTGGTAAAGGCCCATTATTAGCATTCTGTTTCTGTCTGTTTCTGTTCGGGTGGTAAAGGCCCATTACTAGCACCCCTCTTCTGTGGAAATTATTCTGTACCTGTTTCAGTTTTAGTTTAGACATTAGGGTGGTACCTAATTCTGTTATGCTAGTATTAGTGCAGAGAAGTAAGATATAAATAAGAAGCATGGCTTAGTCTACATCATTCTGTTTCCGCTGTTTAATCTAAGTATATCTGCTGCTCTTGTTACTGCCATCTCTTATCCAGTTTTGCTTTCATGTCATTATTATTATTATCTGTTCATATGCTGAAAGTCACTGGACTTGCCAGACTTTATGTCTGACCCTTGTTGTTTCGCCTCCTTTCTTCCGTTTCCCCCCAGGTTTTGTAGAAGGGAATACTCTAGCTTGATCCAGATTTCTTCTGCTTGAAGTGCTTGAAGTATGGCTTGTCTTCTTCTGTGGGGATTATGATTTTAAACTATGCATTCTGAAGGCTTTTGTACAACACTGATATTTTGTACTTGAATTCTGATATTGTGATTTGAAAGGATGTAACCAGGCTTCTGTTGAAACAAAGTTATAAATTTTTCAAGTACTGTTTTATCTGTCTTGTAAGTTTCCGTTCTGTTTACTAAAATGCTCCACCAAAGTTAAGGCATTCCCTTTGTGAGTGACCTTAGCGGAGGTGGGGTGTTACACTTGGTATCAGAGCTTAAAGTTACCAGAACAGATAAATTTTTTAGAAAAACTATTTTTCTAAAGTATTTTTGGAAGAAGTGTTTTCAAAAACATGTCTTGATGAGTAATTTAAAGAGGAAAGTTTTTTTTTTACGAAAAACATAATCCCCAATGGCCATATATCTTTATCTTTCGAATTCTCCATTTTGAATCTTTCCTTTTTCGTTTCAGCATGGCTGAAGATCTTAACCTTCCGGAGGTTGTAAAGATACCAGGATGGTATAAGAGGTTATTAGAGGCTAGGGCCGCTACGGCTCCAGCCAATGTTCCTCCACCACCAGTTGCACCCACTCCTCCTCCTCCCCCTCCTCGCGCTGATACTTTTGCAACGACATGCAAGGAATTTAAGGCTATGGGTGGAAAACCTTTTCAAGGGTCAGAAACGTTTGTGGAAGCTAGAGATTGGCTTAAGGAGGTGGAAGAATTGCTAGAAATCTTTGAAGTAGAAGAAGGGAGGAAAGTCAAATTAGCAGCTTGGTTAATGAATGGAGAGGCCTCGTTTTGGTGGGAGGTCACTAATGGGGAGCGTCCTGTTGATTCTTGGGCAGATTTCAGACGTAGGTTTGAGGCAAAGTTTCTCTCAAGGGAAGAAGAGAATCTATACATGGAAAGGTTCTTGACATTGAAGCAGGGAAATCTATCAGTGAAAGAGTACGTCAACAAATTTAACCAATTGGCAAGGTTTGGCTTAGATTTGGTGAACACGCATGAGAAGAAGGCTCTGAGGTTCGTTAATGGCTTGAATGAGCCATTGCAGGGGTTGGCTATGAACCACATCCCTATGGGGGCCACCTTTGAGAAGCTAGTAGACATGGCACTCATGCACGAGGAGAAAGGCGCTAAAGCTGATAAGGCACCCGAGAAGAAAGAGGCAAAGAAGGAAGAGCCACCGAACAAGAAGGCAGGGCCCGACAAGGAAACCCAAAAGAAAGATAAGGAGTCTGAAGATAAGAAGGAGAAAAATTGTTTTACTTGTGGGAGCTCGACTCATCTGAACAAGGATTGCCGAAAAAGGAAGGGCACTTGCTTCAACTGTGGTGAGATGGGACACTTCACTAGGGACTGCCCAAAGAAACGAGGGCAAGGGCAGAGGGCAGAACCCACTTCTGGAGGACAAGCGAATGCTTAAGGGACGGGTAGATAGGGTAGAAATAAGAAAATTTAGGTAGAAGGTTTAATTTTCTTATCTGATTGTTGAGTTAAAACTCTTTCTGATTCTGGCATTTTGATTCTGTAATCGATACTCTGCACTTTAATACTAGTATTGTTTCAGATTCCGCTGTAGACTCAAACCCATAAGGGTTATGACTCATCTGTTTGTGAGAGATTTGGTTTGAGAGATATCTGTGTTAGGCGTCAAGTAGGACGCATACATTCTGGGATTTTATCATGCTTAGCTTCCTAAGAATCATTAGGGAACCTGATCTGTACCAGTAGTCTGCAAATATCTAAATAATTCTGATTTCCAATTTTGACATTGTCGAAAGAGGGTAATCCTCTTGGTGTCAATCTGATGTTGGTTTCGGTCTTCGGGGCCGATACTTAGGACCCATGTCTAATGGGAACCAAGTTTTTGTTTTATCTGTACTCGCTTCCATCATTCGACTGTATCCTATCGATCGAATCTTCGCACTTTAGGTAGAAACTAATGAGTGTAAACATGTGTTTGAGACATGTTATGTCTGATGGTTGCAAGTGGATGCAAGTGGTTGCTAGTGGTTGCTCGTGGATGCATATACACAACTAGGCACTAGATCGGCTCGAAAACACTATTATACTGCACATGGAAGTGTGAGCATTTTCAATTTTTGTGAATGCAAAATGATTGACTCAGCATATGGATGTTGCATATGACTGAATGGTTGCGCACTCATATAGAAATGATATGTATCGAGTAGGGAAATTGGATACATGTTGGACTCATGGCACTGGCATAATTCGCAATAAGGAGGTCAACTGAATCAGTGGACCGCCTGATCTTTGCATTAGATAAGGAACATATACACACACCTTTGCATATGTTCATACAACATTAGAAGTTTCTAAGGACATTGGATGCCAGTGATTGATGATTGAGTAGATGGATGTTGGATGGTAGGACACATTCTTCTTAACTTAAAGATTTCGAGGACGAAATCCTTTAAGGAGGGGAGAATGTAACACCCTGTACTTTCTGTGAACATATAAGTAACAAATCAGAGGATAATCAATTTTTAAAACAAGAATCAAGGGAAACGGGTTGCGCCATTGCGTTCGTCTTGGAATTCTGCTTGGAAATGAGTCCGAGTTTGCAAGAATCGGAGTCCGTATGAGGGAGATATGACCCTCCGAAGTTTCAGAAATTTTCAGAATCGAAAACAGCTCGAAATTCGAATTAAAACCCAGAAGCGGGCTGGGCGGGAAACTTCCCGCCCAGGACCCAGGTCGACTAGAGAGTCGACCGGGCAGTCGACCCCCCAGGACCCAGGTCGACTGGGGAGTCGACTGGGCAGTCGACCCCCCAGACCAGGTCGACTGGGCAGTCAACCTCGGGGTCGACCTCCCTGGTCGAACCTGGTGCGTGTGTGTGTGCGATTTTGGGGGGCTGTGACGTGTTTGGATGGACCTAATGAATTTTAGGGTTAATTTGAGGGCCTAAATGAGTTCCTACACCTATAAATACATCCTAAGACCTAACCTAATGGATAACAAAACATTCTTACATCAAAATGTTGCTGGACTTCCTCTTGATCATGGCCGCCGCTCTCTAAGCAATTCTCTTAGCCTCCAAACTCAATCAAACTAGAGATTAAAACTCCTACAACGATTCTACAACAAATTAAAGTTCCTTCTTTAACCACGGAAGGCAAGTGCAGTTATTTTCCGATATAAGCTTTAATCATAATTGTGACATGATTGTAAATCTGAATTTGAGATTGTGTATGTTCTGTTCTGATCTATTTTATTCTGTATCTCTTCTTCTTTCTATTCTATAGCCAGGCTACTACGAGCCTGCGCCAATCTCCTAAGAAATTAACGCACGAATGCTAAAATGTTTGGGACAAATAATGAATGTGGCATAATTGGACATGGCTAATCTGTGATTGATTTAAGAAAAGGACATAGGTTGTAAACTAGATTTAGATCTATGCATATTATGTGAATTGGAAGAAGAGGAACCATGGTATGTTAACATGTGACTTGAGACATTGGACATAACGCATATTTTGAATTAAGATATGTTATAACTAGATTGTTGGGCATATTGTTTATATAACAATTCATGATTTGAAAGAGAATATGACTTAGGTGTGAAGATCTATAATAAGATTTGATAACTATCAAATGTGAATAACACCTAAGTAGGAGATTTTTGATATATGACATGCATTGAAATCGATGGCTATATTTGGTATAATTTATATGTGAATCTTTTGTACTAGGCAAGATGAACTAAATTGGGACATGTAAATTAAGACCATAATCTATGACATGAAAATTCAATGCAAACGTGGGGTATATGATCATAGTGTGAATCATGACAACTATTTAGGCATGCAAACTTAGGCCAAATTTATAATTAGGCAAGATATGTTTGTGTAACTTTAAGGAATGATTAAATCTGTTATATTTGCCTAATTTGCTAGTTCTGCTATATTTGCCTAATCTGCTAGTTCTGTTATATTGCCTAATCTGCTAGTTCTGTTATATTGCCTAATCTGCTAGTTCTGTTATATTGCTTAATCTGCTAGTTCTGCTCTACTGCCTAGTCTGCTAGATCTGTTCATCTGCCAAATCTGTCATCTGCTAAGTCTGCTGAAAATGCCAAATCTGTATGTGCTAAATCTGCTAAATTACTTAATCTGCTGAATCCGTTAAGTCGCCTAATCTACGAAAAATCGGTTATCTGCTATATCTGTTAAGTTGATATATTCAGTCTATTATTGACATAATCTGAATTAGCTATGAATAATTGACATGTATATTAGGCATGGGCATAAATGGTAAATTATTAATTAATTGGCCACAAAGATAAACATGGCTAACTCGAGGTTAGAATGAGTTTGCGGCGTAATTCTGCTCGGAACCGCGCGGCACATCCAGTGGCCGCAAACAATAGGTTCTAATGTGAGAAGTTAGTCATAACGTGCTTGAAACCCGAGGTTAGACTCAGTTTGCGGCAGAAATCTGCCCGGAACCAACGGGCCTAACCAGTAGCCGCAAACTGTCAGTCTAATGTGAGAGGTCTGGGCATTAATATTTAATTAATGAAAATCTGAGATAAATATGATGTCTAAAACGTGTTGGGCGGATAGGAGTAAACCCACTAGACTGATGAATTTAATAAATCTGTTCCGTGAATCTGTAGGCCCAATTACAAAGTTAGACAAATCTGTAAGTCTGTTAATCTGTAACTGGTTAATAGGTAAGTCTGTTAAATCTGTATATCTGATCCGTTAGTCTGAAAACTTGTCTGTGAACTAGTTGATCTGAACTCTATATGTCTGAACTTGTAAACAAGTTAATCTGAAATCTGTTAGTTTGTGGACACAAGGATAGGAAGGGAATTACTTGTGTCATCTGTTGTTTGGGACCCATATTAGTCAGTAACCTTTTCTGGTATCAAAACTTTGACCCAACAGTAGGTAGGGTCCGGGCACGCTTACTGAACTAATTATAAGCGGTTCATTCTGATAATGGCAAGGGGTGTTGATGGTGCGTTCCAACTAGGTCATGTGCGTGCATGGATCCTGGTCTGCCTCTGAGGATGTAAGACGGCGTGACATATGTAAATAGGTCTGTGCCAATTGGTTGTCACTTTAGGGAGTGATACTCCCTACTGTAGGGCCGAAACAGGGTATTTTTGTATTAGAGAGCCGATCGCTTGGGGTAGGGTTTTACGGTACACTTAGTTCTGTCTGTTTCTGTTGGTACCGTCTGTTTCTGTTGGGTGGTAACACCTGTCTGTTTCTGCGTGGTACCGTCTGTTCGGGCGGTAAAGGCCCATTTACTAGTGTACACCTAATTCTACATTCTGTTTCCGTAGGGATTAATCTGTTTCTGTTTCTGTACCTTCTGTTGGGGTGGTAAAGGCCCATTATTAGCATTCTGTTTCTGTCTGTTTCTGTTCGGGTGGTAAAGGCCCATTACTAGCACCCCTCTTCTGTGGAAATTATTCTGTACCCGTTTCAGTTTCAGTTTAGACATTAGGGTGGCACCTAATTCTGTTATACTAGTATTAGTGTAGAGAAGTAAGATATAAATAAGAAGCATGGCTTAGTCTACATCATTCTGTTTCCGCTGTTTAACCTAAGTATATCTGCTGCTCTTGTTACTGCCATCTCTTATCCAGTTTTGCTTTCATGTCATTATTATTATTATCTGTTCATATGCTGAAAGTCACTGGACTTGCCAGACTTTATGTCTGACCCTTGTTGTTTCGCCTCCTTTCTTCCGTTTCCCCCCCAGGTTTTGTAGAAGGGAATACTCTAGCTTGATCCAGATGTCTTCTACTTGAAGTGCTTAAAGTATGGCTTGTCTTCTTTTGTGGGGATTATGATTTTAAACTATGCATTCTGAAGGCTTTTGTACAAGACTGATATTTTGTACTTGAATTCTGATATTGTGATTTGAAAGGATGTAACCAAGCTTCTGTTGAAATAAAGTTATAATTTTTTCAAGTACTGTTTTATCTGTCTTGTAAGTTTCTGTTCTGTTTACTAAAATGCTCCACTAAAATTAAGGCATTCCCTTTGTGAGTGACCTTAGCGGAGGTAGGGTGTTACAAGCCAGGTCGACCAGCCAGGTCGGCACCTAGGTCGACACTATGGTCGACCTGGGGGGGACCAGGTCGACATTGTGGTCGACCTGGGGTGACCAGGTCGACACCATGGTCGACCCTATGGTCGAGTTGGTCTCTGGGCGGGAATTTTCCCGCCCAGCCCAGTTTGAACCTGAAATTCGAAAATTTGAAATTAAACTGAGCTGTTTGAATTTAAATTTGATTCTGAAACTTCCGAAGGCCATAACTCCTTCATACGGAGTCCGATTCACGCAAACTCAGACTCTATCTCTAGCATAATTCCGAGACGAACGCAATGGCGTAACCCGTTTCGCTTAATTCTTTCATTAGAATTAATTATACTTTAATTTGTGAAGCTTAGCGTTATAGAATTCACGGGGTGTTACAAAAACCCTATCCTCCGGCTTGTGTTGCATTGTGTGATGGGACCTGGGTCTTATAATAGCTTCATTGTTCTTTATTTAGCATTGCGCTGTTGTTTTATGCACTTGTGTTCTTGGGAGGAAACCCGTTCCGTGTTATAAGGCGTGGTCCCTTAATTTACCTAACTTTAAAATCAAGATAAATAACCGTTTTAGTTCTCACACCAGTCACATGACTGATCTGGAGTTTATTGTTTTAACCTAAACTCTGGGTGCCCCTATTTCCGAACGGGCAGCTAGTAATTTTGGTTTTGCAGATTTATTTTGACAGGAACCTGGTTTACAACTGGAATGATATCCGGAAAGCTCTATATCTGTATATCTCTTTCAGTTGTGTTTTGTATTATTTTTCCACTGCGATGTATTTAAATGTAATTTAAATCTCTGTTATTTTGTGATGTATATTATTTGTTTATACTCTGTATATTCTTGTATTCTGATGGAATTGTTGTAATTAACAATGAAATGTTCTTTTGTTTGTGTTCCAATGTGGCTTGTTCTCACTTCAATCCAGGCTTTCCTTACTGGGGAAGTTCGGGTCGTAACATTTTGGTGTCAAAGCAAAATTATTGTTCTTAGACCTAGAGTTTAGGTTAAAACAATAAACTCCAGGTCAGTCATGTGACAGGTATGTGAACTAAAACAGTTATTAATCTTTATTTAAAAGTTACGTAAATCAAGGGACCACGCTGTATTACACGGAACGGGTTTCCTTCCAAGAATACCAGTGCATAAAACAACAGTGCAATGCTAAATAAAGAACAATGAAGCTATTATAAGACCTAGGTCCCATCACACAATGCAAAGCAAGCCGGAGGATAGGTTTTTACCTTATAATAGCCAAGAATGCTTGGTACATGAAATTTCATGTTTTATTGTTACTATAAGTGTATAGCGTATAAAACAACTTCAAATCATAAGTATCAATCATAGACGACATAAGTGCCCCATCCCATTATGTCGCCATATATAGGTTCTACAATCAAAACCACAAAGTCACGTATTGGAAGTTGGATTTCCATCTGTGAACCGAGGCAAAAGATAGTCCTCTACCGATTTGAGATGCTCTAGCCCACCCCTCAAGAACAGCCGTAGCTGCCCCTTGGATCGTTAGGGCCGGTCCACCGATGTGGATTATTATGCCTGAACACTGCGTTTCCCCACCCTTTGGGGGTGTCAATGAGTCCAATGACTCCATCGGTCCCGGATCGACCGATATATTCGAGGCGCCTCGCAACAGCAACAACCACATAAGTCAAACTCGTAAGGGCGTGTAAAACCACTGAAGCCACTTCTAGCTAGAAGGAAACGCATTCCCTCTCTGATGTCCTCTTCCGTTTCTGGTTCACAACCGGGGTGTGAGGCTCACGAATCAACATTACACAAAGCTATGCCACAAAGGCCATGC
Organism: Allium sativum; assembly: GCA_030737875.1. Lineage (NCBI taxonomy): Eukaryota > Viridiplantae > Streptophyta > Magnoliopsida > Asparagales > Amaryllidaceae > Allium > Allium sativum. The sequence continues at coordinate 631,815,448 of CM060909.1, forward strand.
TTTGATCATCAACCACAAGACTTTTCTTTTCAACAGAAGCCTTGATCATATTGCCACTTAGGCATACCACACAGGCAATTCACTCCATGCGTTTGATATCCATCAATATATAACCCCTGAGCTCGTACGTCTCAAAGAAGGGCGTTAAGCAAGAGAATAAATTCTCCGCCGCGAAAAAAATATATATTTAATAGAAATCAATCACACAGAATAAAATCCACTGTCAGACACACAGTCCATTTACAAGTTCATTCTGGATCTGAACGAAACCGGAGGCACCTAGTACCCCGCATATCCATCGATCTCCAAGTACGTCTGGACGATCACAAACCGATTCCCTCCTCTTGGGTGTACGACCCAATCAAGATCATCAGTAATTATCCAAACGATGTTGAAGACCTCTGGTCTTCAACCACCGTCTTCATCCTCGACACCACGTCGAATCAGTTATTCAGAATGGGATAAGGCCGGTCTTTCTGAATAACTCGCGTATATAATAAACAAGTGCTACTCAAACACAACATGTGCCTCATTCCAATTCATCAGTCACTAACCGTAAATTAGTAAGAGAACAATTCCCCAAATATTAACCCCGAAGTCCGAAACCAACATAAGATCAATACACAGGAAACCATTCATCTTAACTAACCTTCAGTTAGTTGTTAAATTTCACATTCTTAGGGAGAGGTTCCCATTAATTTTATCAAAGATAAATTCCTCAAATTTATTCTTTAATCTTCTTTTCAATATCAATTCAAACTAGTCGGGATTAGCGAACCACACCGAAGTAATCATTTATTCTATTTCCAAATCCCAACCTATTCATCCCATGAAGCAAAACTGGTCATACTTCATATCTAACACCACGATGTTATCGGTGAATTCAATTACCATTTCACGTTCAAATCTAATTAAAGATTTAACTATCATCTGGAGCAAAACTGGTGATACTCCATTCTCGATCATTTCAATCTAACTAAAGATTCATTAAAACTCCACTTGGTTTTAATCTTCCCAGTAACCACTATCAATGATTATTTAACTTGGGAAATCACGTCCTGTATTTAACTGGGTTAAAGAACCAATGTCATTTAAAACACGGTTCACTATAAACCCAAAATCACATTCCACTCCATTAGCCTTTAACCGTAAATTAGCAAGTGAACAATTCCCTAAGTATTAACCCCGAAGGCCGAAACCAACATCAGATCCATACCCAGGAGACAATTCAACTTAACTAATCTCCAGCTAGTTTCTGATTTTCTTAACTCCTTTGGGTCTAAGAACAGTATTATTGAAGATACCATTCACGAAAAACCCAAATCACATTTGATATTAAATACAAGGCTCTGAATAGAAAATATATCGGCTTATATTCAATATCAAATTCTATGACCAACAAATATCGTATTGGAAATAACGATATAAATATATCTTTCAAATTTCCATAACAATATCTGTATAATCATGAAATCCAACATCGAAATATTCCAAAGACAATTTCGATTCAAATCCATTCCAATTCGATTATTGGAAATCATGGTGATTTTCAAAACCATTTCAAATCCACTTTATTTATTTTAAAAATAAATAAAATTATAATTCTAGTTCAAAACTAGTTCATTTGGATAAAAATCTATTTTTATCTTTTCAAATATGGAAATTTTCATCCCAATTCTTCACAAATCATTTCTTATGATTTTACACAAATTATTACTATTTTTAATAATTTTATCAAGGCCCGTACAGTCGATTTCCATCAACGGCCATCGAACTGCACTTACAGCGGCCTTTTCCAAATTTGATTTGGACATAATTCCAAATCCAACCGTTAGATTTCTAATTTCTAATGTTCTTTAGAATCGATACCTACCCAACGGTTCCGGTTTTAGGAGAATCCGACGGTCGGATCTCCCGCAACATCAATTCGAAGTCAATGGTCGAAATTCTCGAACTGCCGCAGCGCAGCGCGTTCTATTCAGGCCATTATATAATATATATATATATATATATTATATTTCATCGATTTCCTTTTAAAATGTATTTTATAAATCGTTTTAAATTCGTTTTCAAAACGATTTCAACTTCATATTCAATTTCTAGTCAAGATTGAATATTCGACATCATCGATATACAAATGATAATATTTTAAAAATATTAAATTTTGAAATCACTTTCTTTTCTATATTCATTATAAAAATGAATAAAATCGATATAAATATCATTCACATCAAAATGGCGTCAATCTAATCAACACGGCTTTTATTCAACGCATGAATGTTTATTCTATTCAACACTTGAATTTATTTTCTATTCAATACATGAATTTATTTTCAATTCAACACATGAATTTATTTTATTTTCAACACATGAATTTATTTTCAATTCAACATATGAATTTATTTTCAATTCAACACATGAATTTATTTTCTATTTAACACATGAATTTATTTTCTAAATTGGAATGAGGTCCAATCAATTACCATATAATGTTAATTATGTGGATTTTCTACACCGCATGTATATAACAGCAACGATAAATAATCAACCATCATCCAGAGTGCACCACACAACTGCATAAGCATTAAATATAAATAAATAATGCTTACACAATCTGTCAACCCATCGATTGACATACAAGTAAACAATCGGGATTAGTGTACGTCAAATATCATCCCAATACCCGTGTGGGGTTTGAAATCAACAAACACATATTTTATTTGTGAGGTAGGGCGATGTGTAAAATTTATCGTTACAATCAATATCAGTCAAATCAGTATATATAAACAAATCATCTGATTTGTTTATAAATATTTATTATATATACACGTTAAAAATCATATTTTTAGCTATAAAATATTTTCCACTATAAAATATCTTATTTCACATCACACAATCAAATTTCACAACACATAAATTAAACAAATAAGCCATCCATGGTCTGTGGACGACGGGTGTCGGGTGCTGCTAAGCACCGTCTGCATCCTAGTATATATTTCAACTAGAAAATAAAATAAAAGTGAGGAGTTCTCACCGATTAGCTAAACCAAACGCCACGACTCTTCATATGTAGAAAATCTTCGTCGTGTTCGCCTTTTGTCAATTCCATTTTCCGTAGCCACTACATATATAAAAATCACATTTTTATATTATTGCTATGTATACAAAAATCACATTTTTATACCGCTACTATATAGATAAAAATTATATTTTTACACTGCTACTATATAGATAAAAATCATATTTTTACACTGCTACTATATAGATAAAAATCATATTTTTACATCGCTACTATATAGAAAAAAATTATATTTTTACACCGCAACTATATAGATAAAAATTATATTTTTACACCGCTACTATATAGATAAAAATTATATTTTTCCACCGCTACTATATAGATAAAAATTATATTTTTATATCATTAATCCATATGTAAAAATTCTATTTTTACTTCGCTTTTACATATATGAAAATCAAATTCTTATTTCAAAAACATATGGATAAAAATCCACTTTTTAATTCAAATCTAAGTTATAAAAATCAAATCTTTCTTTGATATTCATATAAAATAAAGTTCATATTTTGACATCGTTAGAAATCGTGTTTTGATGTACAATCACCGTCTTCATCATCGACTTCTTATCGTCGATTCAGTTATTCAGACTGGGATAAACCCGGTCTTTCTTAGCAACTCGCGTATATAATAAACAAGTGCTACACAAACACAACATACGCCTCATTCCAATTCATCAGTAACTAACCGTAAATTAGTAAAAGAATGATTTCCCAAGTATTAACCCCGAAGGCTGAAACCAACATCAGATCAAAACCCAGGAAACCATTCGACTTAGCTAACCTTCAGTTAGTTTATAAATTTCACATTCTAAGGGAAAGGTTCCCATTATTTTTATTAAAGATAAATTCTTTAGTATAATTTTCATGTCAAACACATTCAACCATCAAATATCTAATAAACCGGGTAAATTCGGTTTATTTCCATTCCATATCGTTTATAATATTTTATAACTATTTATCGCTATTTTTATTTATTTAAAAATAGCTAATTTATTCAAACGACGCTTCAGGCCATAACGCGGCCGTGACGCTGTTTTTCTTCAGATTTGATTTACACATATCTGAAAATCTAACCGTTGGATATTCACAAATTTTATATCATTAGAAAAATCTTTTCAAAATGAATCCAGCGGTTTCACTTTCGGGAAAATTCGATGGTCGGATCTCCCGGTACACTAGTTTGAAGTTTCGATTTCAAAATACGAACTACAGCATGTTATTCGATTTAATTTAATTATATTTATATATATATATAAATATAATCGATCCTGGCGCTGTTTTTCTTCAGGTTTGAATTAAACATTCCAGACAATCCAACCATTGGATCTTCACAAAGTGGGTGTCTTTGGAAAGATATTTCCAAGGCGAACCCAACGGTTTCAGTTTCGAGAAAATCCGATGGTCGGATCTCCCGCGCTAATCGTTTGAAATCACGGTTTCAAAACTCGAACTGCTGCTTCGTTATTTGATATATTTTAATTATATTTATACATATATATAAATATAATCTATTCTTCGATTTCAAAACCATATTCTTTTCATACCATTGATAAAAATGATATTTTTATCCAACAGACATTTATTTCGACACTTCACTATTTTTAATAATTCATGTATGTAATAAAAATGTGATTTTTATTGTAAAACAATTTATTTCAAAACACGACTATTTTATATAGTTCATATAGATGATAAAATATGATTTTTTATTATAAAACAATTTATTTCAAAACACGACTATTTTATATAGTTCATATAGATGATAAAAATAAGATTTTTATTATAAAACAATTTATTTCAAAATAGGAATGTCATTCAACACATGAATTTCTATTCAACACATGAATTTCTATTCAACACACGAATATAATTTCAACACATGAAAATAATTCTAACACATGAATATTATTGAAAATTTCGACAGCATAAGGCAGGGTAGTAAAAACTGGGACCATCCCTAGTACGGCTCCTCGCTCTACCTTAAAGCCTCGCAGCTTTTGACAATGGGGATTTCATGCATCTAGTTCGCACGCAGGTGGCATGTTTATTTTCTTTTCCACAAACTAATCCTATGTGGTTTCAACCAAATAATTCTCAACCACAAACGGGTATTTTTCAACCACAATCAATCAATTTCAACCACAAACAATTCTAATCAACCATTTGCTATCAACCAATTTTCACACCAATCACCACCAATAAATATCGTCCAAGGTTTGTGGACGAGGGGCGTACATATATATATATATATATATATATATATATATATATATAAGTATATTTCACTTCACTTTCAACACACATATAATTTTTACAATGCATATATAACTTATACATCAAACATACAACTTATACAACGCTTATACATGAGGTGTACAACGCTTATATAACTCATACTTCGAATATATAATTTATACATCGTCGTTTCCATATCTAGTTCTGGGCAAACCATTTATGAAGTCCATGGAAATATGTTCCCACTTCTAACCTGGAATGTCCAGCGGTTGCAACAATCCGGCCAGTTTTTGTTGGTCGCTTTTGACTAGTTGGCAAGTAGAGCATCTGCTAACATATAAAATATTTTATAGTTAATCACATAAGAAAGGTCGGATTCTTATATATGATGTTAGCGAAAGAATAGATTTTTCATTATGTAAAGAACAGATTTTTAATGATGTGAAGATAAAGATGTGATCTTTATAGAAGTAGCAACGTGAAAATATTATTTTTTATATTTTTAGAATAATAAAAATATGATCTTTATTAATGTAGAGTATTAAAAATGTAATTTTTATATAAGTAGTAAACCAAAAATATAATTTTTATATAGTGAGAAGGATAAAAATAGAATTTTTTATCTATATAGTAGCAGTATAAAAATAGAATTTTTATCTATATAGTAGCGGTATAAAAATAGAATTTTTATCTATATAGTAGCGGTATAAAAATAGAATTTTCATCTATATAGTAGCAGTATAAAAATGTGATTTTTATCCATATGGAATGATTATAAAAATGTTATTTTATATACATAGTGATTTTTATATATGTAGTGGCTACGGAAGATGAAAGTGACAAAAGGCGAGCACGACGAAGATTTCTACATATGAAGAGTCGTGGCATTTGGTTTAGCTAGTCGGTGAGAACTTCTCACTTTAAATCTTGTTTTCTAGTTAAAAATATATACTATGATGCAGACGGTGCTTAGCAGCACCCGACCCCCGTCGTCCACAGACCATGGACGGCTTGTTTGTTTGATTGATGTGTTATGAAAATTGATTGTGATTTGGAGTGATTGAAAATAAATGTTCATGAGTTGAAATAAAAGAATTTATCGTTAAAAATATAATTTTTAACGTGAATGTGAATAAATAAATATTCATTAACAAACCGGATGGTTTGTTTATGTACACCTATTTGAAGGACATTGATTGGGACGATAAATTTTACACGTCGCCCAACTGCACAAATAATATTCAGTGTTTGTGGATTGAAACCCCACACGGGTGTTGGGATGATATTTGGCGTACACTAATTCCAATTATTAAGTTGTATGTCAATCGATTGGTCGACAGACTGTGTAAGCGTTAATTATTTATATTTAATGCTTATGCAATTGTGTGGTGCACTTTTGATGATGGTTGATTATTTATCGTTGCTATTTATATACTATGTTGTATGGAAACCATATAATTAACATTATATGGTAATTGATTGGGCCTCATTCCAATCGGGAAAATAAAGAATATTTATGTGTTGAAACTTATCATGTGTTGAGTAAAATATTTTAACAATAAAATTTACATCTTTATCATATTTAAGATTAGAAACTAACTGGAAACTAGATAAGATGAGTGGTTTCCTGGGTATTGATCTGATGTTGGTTTCGGCCATCGGGGTTAATACTTAGGGAATCATTCTCTTACTACTTTACAGTTGGAGTCTGATTAAAAATCAAACGATAGATACCATAATTTTATAAAATATATTAAATAATAGAAATAGTCATGTGTTGACAGTGCTCATGTGTTGAGAATATTAATGTGGTGAAAGAAATATAGATTCATGTGTTGAATAGAATAAATATTCATTTGTTGAATAGAATAACAAAGTTATTGAAATATATAAAGCTGTGTTGATTAGAGATGCACCATTTTGATGCGAACGATATTTATATTGATTATATTCGTTTTTATAATGAATATAAAAATGAAAGTGATTTCAAAATATAACGTTTTAAAAATATTATCATTTGTATATTGATGATGTGGAATATTCAATTTTGATTCGAAATTGAATATGGAGTTGAAATCGTTTTGAAAACAAATTTAAAACGATTTATAAAATATGTTTTGAATTGAAATTGACGAAATATATATCATATATATAGATATTATATATAATGGCCTGAATAGAACGCGCCGCGCTGCGGTAGTTCATGAATTTCGACCATTGTCTTCGAATGGACATTACGGGAGATCCGACCGTCGGATTCTCCTGAAACCGAGGAGGGTGTACAGCCCAATCAAGATGATCAATAATCATCCAAACGATGTGAAGACTTCCGATCTTCAACCACCGTCTTCATCTTCGACTTGTCGTCGAATCGGCTATTCAGAATGGGTATAAACCCGGCCTTTCCGAATAACCCGCGTATATAATAAACAAATGTTACACAAACACAACATACGCCTCATTCCAATTTAGAATATTCTTTTATTCAAATTTTCACATTCTTAGGGAAAGGCTCCCATTAATTTATCAAAGGTAAATTCTTTAATCTTCCTTAGGATATCATTTCAAGCCATATTATTGTTTTCCAAACTAGTCGGAATTAGCGTACCACACCGAAGTAATTATTTATTTTATTTCCCAATCCCAACCTATTCATCCCCTGGAGAAAAACTGGTAATACTCCATATCTAACACTACAGTGTTATCGGTAAAATTAATTACCATTTCACGTTCAAATCTAATTAAAGATTTAACTATCGCCTTGGAGAAAAACTGGTGATACTCCATTCTTGATCACTTTTCAGATTTGATAATTTAAATTATCAATTCACTTTCAATCTAATTAAAGATTCATTAAAACTCCACTTAGTTTTAATCTTCTCAAAAATCAATATCCTGTCTTTAGCTGGGTTAAAGAACCAATGTCACCTAAAACACGATTTACGACAAACCCAAATCACATTTGATATTAAATACAAGGCTCTGAATAGAAAATATACCGGCTTATATTCAATATCAAATTCTAAAACCAAAAAATATCGTATTGAAAATAATGATATAAATATATCTTCCAAATTCCCATAATAATATCTGTATAATCACGGAATCCAACATCGAAATATTCCAAAGACAATTTCGATTCAGATCCACTTCCACTTTATATATATTGGAAATTCTGGTTATTTTCAAAACCATTTCAAATTCAGTTTATTTATTTCAAAAATAAATTGATTTTAATTCTAGTTCAAAACTAGTTCATTTTGATAAAAATCTATTTTTATCTTTTCAAATATGGAGTTTTTCATCCCAGTTCTTTTCAAATCATTTCTTATGAATTTACACTAATTATTGATATTTTTAATAATTTTATCAAGGCCTGTACAGTCGATTTCCATCAACGGCCATCGAACTGCACTTACAGCGACCTTTTCCAAATTTGATTTGGACATAATTCCAAATCCAACCGTTAGATTTATAATTTCATATATTCGTTAGAAAGCTCTTTTCTATATGAACCCAACGATTCCGGTTTTAGGAGAATCCGACAGATATGTCCATTCGAAGTCAATGGTCGAAATTCAAGAACTGCCACAGCGCGGCGCGTTCTATTCAGGCCATTATATATATAATATATATATTATATATATATTTCGTCGATTTCAATTCAAAACGTATTTTATAAATCATTTTAAATTCGTTTTCGAAACGATTTCAACTTCATATTCAATTTCCAATCAAAATTGAATACTCCACATCATCGATATACAAATGATAATATTTTCAAAACGTTATATTTTGAAATCACTTCCTTTTATATATTCATTATAAAAACGAATATAATCGATATAAATATCGTTCACATCAAAATGACGCATATCTAATCAACACGACTTTATATATTTCAATAATTTCGTTACTCTATTCAACAAATGAATATTTATTCTATTCAACACATGAACCTATATTTTATTCAACACATGAATATACTCAACACATGAGTATCATCAACACATGACTATTTCTATTATTTAATATATTTTATAAAATTATGGTATCTATCGTTTGATTTTTAATCAGACTCCAACCATAAAGTAGTAAGAAAATGATTCCCTAAGTATTAACCTTGAAGGCCGAAACCAACATCAGATCAATACCCAGGAAACCACTCATCTTATCTAGTTTCCAGTTAGTTTCAAATCTTAAATATGATAAAGATGTAAATTTTATTGTTAAAATATTTTACTTAACACATGATAAGTTTCAACTCATGAATATTCTCAACACATGAGCATCATCAACACATGAATCTATATTTTATTCTATTCTTTATTTTCCCAATTGGAATGAGGCCCAATCAATTACCATATAATGTTAATTATATGGTTTCCATACAGCACATGTATATAAATAGCAACGATAAATAATCAACCATCATCCAAAGTGCACCACACAACTGCATAAGCATTAAATATAAATAATTAACTCTTACACAGTCTGTCGACCAATCGATCGACATACAACTAAATAATTGGAATTAGTGTACGCCAAATATCATCCCAACACCCGTGTGGGGTTTCAATCCACAAACACTGAATATTGTTTGTGCAGTTGGGCGACGTGTAAAATTTATCATCCTAATCAATGTCCTTCAAATAGGTGTACATAAACAAAATGTTCGGTTTGTAAATGAATATTTATTTATTCACATTCACGTTAAAAATTATTTTTTTAACGATAAATTCTTTTATTTCAACACATGAACATTTATTTTCAATCACTCCAAATCACAATAAATTTTCATAACACATCAATCAAACAAACAAGCCGTCCATGGTCTGTGGACGACGGGTGTCGGGTGCTGCTAAGCACTGTCTGCATCCTAGTATATATTTTTAACTAGAAAACAAGATTTAAAGTGAGAAGTTCTCACCGACTAGTTAAACCAAACGCCACGACTCTTCATATATAGAAATCTTCGTCGTGCTCGCCTTTTGTCACTTTCGTCGTCCATAGCCACTACATATATAAAAATCACATTTTTATATTGTTGCTGTGTATATAAAAATCACATTTTTATAATCACTCTATATGGATAAAAATCACATTTTTATACCGCTACTATATAGATAAAAATTCCATTTTTATACTGCTACTATATAGATAAAAATTCTATTTTTATCTCGCTACTATATAGATAAAAATATTCTATTTTTACACCGCTACTATATAGATAAAAATTCTATTTTTACATAAAAGAAAAATCTAATATTTTCGCTCACTAAAATCCATTTTTTCGCTAACAAATATCTTGTCTTTCCTAGTTTAAAAATCAAACCTTCTCTTAAATTTTAAAAATCAAAACTTTCATCATATAAAAATTCACCTTTTATCGTATAAAATTAAAGCTTTGCTAATAAAAAAAACTTGCCTTTGCTAATTAAAAATCACAACTTTATATTAACAAAAATCAATTCTTTTTATTTATATAAAAAAAACTAAGAAATCACAAAAAAATTTCAGAATTAAAATCAACTAAGAAAAGAAAAAACTTACAGTCAAACGAAGAGGAGAGCTGTTGCACCATCGTCGTCGGGGGGAGGGGGGAGGTTCGCTTGACGAGAGGAGGACAGAAAAGGAGAAGAGGGGGCAAAGCTGAGGGGGTTTCGCGGGTTTCGGGGAGGGAGAGGTTGGGGGAGGAGGAAGAGCATCGCGAGGGGGGCGACGGCAGGCGGAGTGGATTCAGGTGGTGGTGGCGCGCGTGGGGGAAGCATTGACCGTTTGGGGGGGGGGTTGTGTTTCAGTGGTTTTCAAATCGAATGAGGAGAGGGATGGGAGGTGATGAAGGATCGGGGAGGGGGTGCAGTGTCGGCTAGGGTTTAAGGGGAAAGGGGGGCGCGCTCAGCGCGAGGAGTAAGGAGGAGAGCAGCGAGAGGGGGGGTACGGGGTGGCGCCCCACCTTGAGGTGGCGGCAGACCAATCAGCGGGGCAGCGAATCGCGATCCCCCCTTTCTTTTTTTTATTTTCTCTATATAAAGTCGATGACCTCGGGGGGGGGGGGGGTGGAGGGGGGAGGGGGAGGGGGTAAGAGGAAAGAATATATATATTTAATTAATTAATTATTTTTAATTTCTTAAAGGTACCTTTTTATTTTGACCTCGAAATGAAACCCACCGCCTATCGTCCCTAGCTAATCACCCCCATTCCGAACACAATGGGATATGTATCGTAAGCTAATTCGATTGTTTCGACTAGTTTTCGTCAAAATCAAAATATAACTCTATGTATTGAATTTGAATGCACATTTCAATTTACTGGGGTCACATACGGACTCTAAAAATTCCAAAAAAATATTTTCTAGCTTCGTATTAATGATACGGTCCTAACAAAACTAGTTTCGTCAAATTCTGAGACCGCTTGAAAAATGGCCAATTTTCAGTCGATTAAAATCAACTGAAACTGGTTAAACACGTTTTCCTTTGCCATGCTCACTTATTGATTCGAAAAATGATGAATTTTGAAACTTAGCAATGACTTGACACACCGGATCCAACAAAAGTGGTTTCGTCGAAAACCGAGGTCGTTTGCAAAATTTCCATTTTTAAGGGCCAGAATTCCATAACGACTATTCTGAATTTTCAAATGGGCATAACTTTTTATCCCCGCTATGAAATTTCAATTTTTTGGATTCGTTGGAAAGATATTTTCAAATAGATTCTAATATTTCTGGTTTCGTTGAAATCCGGTTTATTTTGAATCCTGTACATTCATTTGAATTTCGAAATAGAAATTTCAAACTACTGCGCCATTTTCAATTCCTTTTATAATTAAAATTAATTAATTATATTCTAACGTCAATTCAAATAAATATATACATTCTAATGCTATTCAAAATAAATTTCTTGTCGCTATTATTTAAAATAATTCAATTTAAATATTCAAAATTCGTCAAAATTGCCAAAATAAAAATATTTAAATTGGCTCGGATTTCCGGGTTATTACAATCTCCCCCACTTAAAACTTTTCATCCCCAAAAAGGAACGAAGCCGAAAGTTGTTTAACTAATCAACTCAACTTCCATTATTTTCTTTACGGCTTAAGTTCTTCAACTTTTCAGTTTCTAAGAACTTTTCAAATTCTTCAAAAATTTGGCTAACACCCTAAATTTTCGAAAAATATCGCCATAACTTCCCATGCATCGGGGACTACGGGATATTTGATATAGCCTCCCATGGCCTTCTTCAATCCAAAAGAAAAAGCAAATCGGCTCATAAAATCATCCAAACCCAGAGAAATACAATAAACATGTACCTATTTGTCAGGCAAACAATTTTCTTCTTCTGCTCTAGCCTCCTTGCTATGACCTGTTCAATGTAAGTACATGTATATGCATGCAAATGCGGTCATTTTTCAATACTGTTCAATATTCGGTTCAATTTGGCCTAAATGGTTAAAATTATCAAACCAATAATCAGACAACACAACCATTAATCAATTAGTGAATTAGAGTTTTAAATTCATAATTTTAACACATTTATACAGAAAATCATGTTTTGATGCCAAATCACAACAATAAACCTATCTAGTTTTGGTTCTCACACCAATCTAATGGAAATATATAGAAATCCCACTTTCGAAACTCGAATACAAATACTGATGATGTTGCAATCATCATCAAAATTGTCCCCGGGCGACTAGAGTGTGATTCTATATCTATCCTGTATATTAAGACTTCGAATATACGTTCATGACGCGTATATGCAAAATCTTTACATACTCGATTGTACAAATTCAATACAAATAAAATATTCAAATACATATAATCTGGTTTAAATTTTCAAAACAAAACTTTTTTTCATTTGAAAAATATACTCTTTACACTCGTTCTAGGATACTACTGATCCCATCTCTAACGAGCTATTCTTATTGGACATTACTAACCCAATTTCTGATGAATTCTTTCGTATGGTTCTAATGTGTCATGTTCTCGAGCTATGTAAACCAAAGCTCTGATACCAAATATTTTTAAATAAATAAATAAAGTGGATTTGAAATGGTTTTGAAAATAATCAGAATTTCCAATATACGAATTGGAATGGATTTGAATCGAAATTATCTTTGAAATATTTCGATGTTGGATTTCGTGATTATATAGATATTGTTGTGGAAATTTGAAAGATATATTTATATCGTTATTTCCAATACGATATTTGTTGGTCGTAGAATTTGATATTGAATATAAGCCGATATATTTTCTATTCAGAGCCTTGTATTTAATATCAAATGTGATTTGGGTTTGTCGTGAATGGTGTCTTCATTAACACTGTTCTTGAACCCAGTTGAGAAAAGATTAAATCTTTCTATTTAGTTTTAATGAAGTGTACCAATTAAATAATATTTAATTAGAACTAAATTTGAATGTGATTTTGGGTTTACCGCGAACCGTGTTTTAGATGACATTGGTTCTTTAACATAGTTAAAGATAGGATATTGATTTTTGAGGAGATTAAAACTAAGTGGAGTTTTAATTAATCTATAGTTAGATTGAAATGTAAATTGATGATTTAAATTATCAAATTTGGAAAGTGATCGAGAATGGAGTATCAACAGTTTTGCTCCAAAGCGATAATTAAATCTTTAATTAGATTTGAACGTGAAATGGTAATTAATTTTATCGATAACACCGAGGTTTTATATATATAGTATTACCAGTTTCGCTTCATGGGATGAGTAGGTTGGGATTGGGAAATAAAATAAATAATTATTTCGGTGTGGTTCACTAATCCCGACTAGTTTGGAAAACCATAATATGGTTTGAAATGATATCCAAAGGAAGATTAAAGAATAAATTTAGAAGAATTTATCTTTGATAAAATTAATGGGAACCTTTCCCTACGAATGTGAAAATCTGAATAAAAGAATATTCTGAATTGGAATGAGGCGTATGTTGTGTTTGTGTAACATTTGTTTATTATATACACTGGTTATTCGGAAAGGCCGGGTTTATACCCATTCTGAATAACCGATTCGATGATACATCGAAGAGGAAGACGGTGGTTGAAGATCGGAAGTCTTCACATCGTTTGGGTGATTACTGATGATCTTGATTGGGCTGTACACCTAAGATGAGGGAATCAGTTGGTGATCGTCCAGACGTACTTGGAGATCGATGGATATGCGAGGAAAGTGCCTCCGGTTTCGTTCAGACCCAGAACGAACTTGTAAATGGGTTGTGTGTCTGACATTGGATTTTATTCTGTGTTGATTGATCTCTATTAAATATACATCTGTTTGGCGGCGGAGAATTTATTCTCTTGCTTAACGCCCTTCTCTGAGACGTACGAGCTCAGAGATTGTATATCGATGGACATTAGTCGCATGGAGTGAATTTCCTGTGTGGCATGCCTAAGTGGCAGATGATCAAGGCTTCTGTTGAAAAGCAAAGTCTTGTGGTTGATGATCAAAGCACGGCCTGTGTGGCACAGCTTTGTGTATAGCGTGAATTCGCGAGCCTCAAACCTCGGTATGAGTCAAAAACGGGAAAGTGACTGCAGGGAGAACACGACTGTAATGACCCGGAATTTTTGCAACGTAATAATGAAGTTATTTAACTATTTAAATAACGAATATATTTAATATACGACGTCAGAACGTATAATTTATATTATAATTATAATCGAGCTTGAAATGGCGCGGCAGTTCGCTATTTGGCGATTTGAATTTCAACTGAATATACAGAAGCCGTTTCAAGTCGGATTTCTGTGAAACAAGAAACGTGTGGAGCTGGTGAAGTATATCTGTCTAGTGGAAGAGAAAATATCAGGATTTCGTCGTGTAGATTTTGAGTTATGTCCAAATCAAATTCTCAGAAATGCAGCGCCCTGACCATAAGGATTTAATTATATTTTTATATAAGGATTTAAATAGAAATCGAACATCGATATAACTCTGACAATGTAATATCGAGTTAGAAATAAATATAGGATTTATCCTGAGCTGTATGGTATTCCTCTGTGAGTATAGACGAGAATATTTATTTTTAAATATTTAATTTAATTTAATTTAAATATATTTATATATTTAAATGGGCTATTCAGAGTTTTAAAAATAGCCACTTTTGCAAACGAAGTCGGAATTCGACGAAACTAATTTTGTTGGATCCGCAATATCAAATAGTTGTTAGATTTCCAGTTTCGTGATTTTTAGAGTCACTGTGTGGCCGTACGGATTTTTAGAGTGAAAAACAGTCAGTATTTCGACGGTTAAAAATACGCTGTGTGAGAAGACGGAGTCGGAATTCGACGAAACCAGTTTCGTTGGGACCGTAATGTCAAACTCTAGCAGTATGTCCAGTTTGGTAATTTTTGGGTATCGTGTGTGATCACACGAATTTTTAGAAAGCAAAAATTAATATAGAAAAGAGAATATACCGGGAATATTCCTGTCAAAAAAAATATCTAGATATTTTGTGACCATTATAAATACCCTCACCTCCCTTAACCTAACCTAATCCTCATTTTTCTGGTCAACGAAGTTTTGGCCGTCGGTTTCCTCATTTAAAACTTAAATCGTGAGGAATAAAATTCAATATAAAATCAAATAGAAATCTACAAATCTCAAGATAAATGTATTCGGATTCGGTGTGAGTGTCTCTTCCATTCCATGCTGTTCGTTCTAAGTTCGACGTCTGTTTTTGGGGGTCGTCGGTTTACAGTGGAACCTAGGGTTCATCGATTCGTGAATTTGGAGTTGTAATGGATCGAACTAGTATGATTTTTGGGTTCGGGGGATGAAACCGCAGTTGGCGTGCAACTTTGGAGTGGTTCGGTGAACAATGTTGTCGTGCGATTTTCTGTAGATGACCGGAGGTACTGCTCGACGGATTTTGGGGCCGGAGTTCGTGCGGCAAATGGAGGTGATGACCGCGGAGAGGAAGAGTAGGGGTGAACGCCGGTGGTGGTTGTTTGCTGAACCGTGTTTTGTAGGAGGAATACGGGTAGAAAGAAGATCGGGAAATGGCCATTTGAAACTTCGGTTACCTGTATACGAAATTGGGGAAGAAGGTTTATACGGTGGGTGGGCTGAGGTGTTAATGGGCCAAGGAAATATTGGGTGAGGCCCATTTAAATAGAATATCCATGTTTTAATTTATTTAAAATGTTGTATTAACTTCATAACGCGATATCTCGGTCATATGAAATCAGATTGACGAACCGTAAGTTGCGTTGGGATCGTATGGACGGGAGCAACACAATGAGACTGACTGGGAGTGGATTCGAGCTCGTATGAATTTATGGCGAAATAAATTGTTTGATTCAAATCAAATAACGGTTTATCGTTCTTTAACGATGAACTGCAAATGTGAGTAAATCTCACTAACTCTGTTCAGTTTATATTTGTATAAACTGTACTTTATTTTTAATGATTGATTGCTGTGTATTGATTGTTAAATGGGACTGTTAAATTGGACTGTTAAATAGATTTGATTGAAAACGTAGATATAGTTATATATAGAAAACCGTCAATCAAATATGGATTCTGATTATCAGTATATTTCATGTTGGGATGAAATTGATGTATATTATACTGTGTAACATCTGTGGATGCAGGGAAACAGGTGGGAGGAATCCGACTGGATTCCTCAACAGTTATTTTATTGTTTTTCATATATTGTTATATGATGTGATATAAAATCTGTGGACGATTTTATGTTCTTGGACGATATTGAACATCGTGATTTGATATGATTGAATACCATAACATACCGGAATGTAGATAAAGGAGATTTTTCAAAGTGATATTTATAAATAGAATATTTATAAAGTGGAATATTTATAAATAAGGAATATTTATAAATTGGGATATTTATAAATAGGAGATCATTAAAAAAGGAAAATAAATTCAAAACATTTTCTTTTTGAATGGAAAGGCCTGTGTGGCGAGTTTGGGGATTTTCCCGATGCTCCCGTTACAAAGGAGGTTATGGCGAATTTTCCCGGGAATTTAAGGAGTTAGAATATTTCAAGTATAAATTTGAAAAGGAAATATTTGTAAACCATTTACAAATAGAATTGGAAAGGAAACATTATAAAAAGGGAAATCATTTTTAAAGGGTAGAACCGTTATTTAAAAGTAAATCTTTTCCAATGAATAAAACGTTGTTAAAAAGGAAATCTTTATAAAGTGAAGTTAGTTAATCGAATATAGACATTCGAAAGGAGAAATCGAATATGGTATTCGAAGTTAGTTAATCGAATATAGACATTCGAAAGGAGAAATCGAATATGGTATTCGAAGTTAGTTAATCGAATATAGACATTCGAAAAGAGAAATCGAATATGGTATTCGAAGTAGTTAATCGAGTATAGACATTCGAAAGGAGAAATCGAATATGGTATTCGAAGTTAGTTAATCGAATATGTTATTCGAAAGGGGTTAGTTTGTCGAGTTAGTCAGATAGAGTTAACCAGTTAGAGTTAATCAGTTAGAGTTAATCAGTTAGAATTAACCAGTTGGAGTTAATTAGTTAGAGTTAATCGATTAGAGTTAACACGAACTAGAATTAATCAAATATAGTTATTTGAGACAGAGTTAGTCAAACATAGTATTCAGGGTAAGTTGCCATCTTGTATGACTGCTAGCGTAATTCGCAGGGCTGCAGATAGCCTAAGGCGGTCGGATGTTTCCTGAGGGAATCAGGCGTACCCATTGTGATCGCTGCGATCTAGAGTCAAGCGAATGGTGTTAAATAGAGTTGTCGAATAATAGTTGTTCGAATGGAGTTAAATAGAGTTGTCGAATAATAGTTGTTCGAATGGAGTTAAATAGAGCTAGTCGAATATAGTTTATTCGAATAGAGTTGAATAGAGTTAATCGAATAGTAGTTATTCGAATAGAGTTAAATGGAGTTAAATCGAATATTAGTTATTCAATATGAGTAATCAAGTTAAGATAATCAAGTTAAGATAATCGAGTTAAGTTAGCAAGTTAAGTTATCAAGTCAAGATGATTGAGTCAAGTGATTTAGTTAAGATAATCAAGTTAAGATAATCGAGTTAAGTTAGCAAGTTAAGTTATCAAGTCAAGATGATTGAGTCAAGTGATTTAGTTAAGATAATCGAGTTAAGTTAGCAAGTTAAGTTATCAAGTCAAGATGATTGAGTCAAGTGATTTAGTTAAGATAATCGAGTTAAGTTAGCAAGTTAAGTTATCAAGTCAAGATGATTGAGTAAAGTAAATAAGTTCAGTTCGTCGAGTTAAATTAATCGATGTTAGTTTCATCGAAAGGAATTAATCGATGTTAGTTTCATCGAAAGGAGTTATCGATGTTAGTTTCATCAAAAGGAATTAATCGATGTTAGTTTCATCGAAAGGAGTTATCGATGTTAGTTTCATCAAAAGGAGTTATCGATGTTAGTTTCATCGAAAGGAGTTATCGATGTTAGTTTCATCAAAAGGAGTTATCGATGTTAGTCATCGAAAGGAGTTATCGATGTTAGTTTCATCGAAAGGAATTAATCGATGTTAGTTTCATCGAAAGGAGTTATCGATGTTAGTTTCATCGAAAGGAGTTATCGATGTTAGTTTCATCGAAAGGAGTTATCGATGTTAGTTTCATCGAAGGGAGTTATCGATTATAGTTTAATCGAAGTGAGATTTTCAAATATGAGATATTTGAAAAGGAAGAGTTATCGGACATTAGTTATTCGAAGAAAGATTATCGAATATCGTTTATTCGAGAAGAAGTTAATCGAATATAGGTTATTCGAAGAAGAGTTAATCAAATAGAGATTTCTCGAAGAGAGTTAATCGGCAAATTCGATTATATCGAATTCGGGAAAGTACTTATACTTTCCAGTGTCTAAATAGAGATTTATTTATTTATAAATAAATAAGTGTTAGGTTAAGTATTCACTAATAAGAATAGAAGTTATAATTAAAGTTAGATAATTCGAAAGTAGGGATTATAACGTTATCGTTATAACCAATGTTTTAAATATAGAAGTGGACTAGTAAAATTGAATCCGAGAAAGGCGTAAAGAAGTTGTTAAAGATTAAAAGATAAACTTTGACCATTTCGAAGTTATAACGTTGTTCAGTTAAGGTCTGAGAGGTAATTATACCCCAACTTGAGTGACTTCCTTCTTAACTAAGAAATGGTAAGGTTTGATCGTAAAGGAGTTTTGGAAATGTTTTCCAAACGAGAATCAGAAATGTTTTCTGATAAAAGAAAATAAGAATTTAAAATATAGGGAAACAGGAGATAAGTAAATAAATGAACTAAAGAGATTAATGTTAAATGATGTTTGTTCGATATAATTTCCATTTGGAAATAATATCGTTGTTTGCACACTTGTTTTTCTTTGATAGTTAACTCACCGACTATCGAAGTTTTGACCATTTTAACGTTGTTAATATGGAGAGACCGGTTGGATTATTATCCATAGAACCACTCTGTATTGGCATAAGCGTTGCGAATCATATATGCCAAAGATAATTGAAGACGGAGTAAAATGCAAGGGCTATCCTGTTTACAGAATAGTGCCTTCGGTTTGTCCAGTCCCAGGACAACTTGTATGGACGAAGGTCTGACAGAGTATATCCAATGGAGCGCGTAAGTTGATCTGTTCAAACGTATTCACGTTTGGTGGCGGAGGAATTCGTTTCTCTTAGCTGTATACCCGTGTTATTTTTGGATAAGTCAATTTGTGATTTGGCGGGTATGACGATGTGACATTTCTAAGTGAATGAAGATGGATGTCTGACATAGTATTTCCAGACGGTCACGTACATTGATTTCTTCAACCGTACCAAGAGTGGAAGCGGATAAGGAAACTTCTTTTAGCTGACACGTAATGTATGGTTGTAGACGTCAATTAGTGATTTTCGATGGATCTGACAATGTGGCATTCGAAGTGAATCTGATGTGAAATTAAAGCGTAGCTTCTAGCCTCAACATCCGGTAAATGACAGAAATCGGGCAGGCAGCATGGCTAAGTCGGTCGCACCGAAGTAGGGGGTATAATCACCTATCTAGTGAATATTCATTTGCTTCTTTTAATCTATCAATGCTGTCCCACATATATATACGGGAACGGTTGCTGATCCCAACCGTTGGTGATGTACATTCGATACACTCAAGCGAAATGAGTGGTCGGTCATGTGTGGCTGAGTTGCAAGATGTTCTTGTTGAACTCCAGTGTATCGTTCCTAGAGTACACTGATCGGAAGGTGATTCCATACCTTGTCATAGTTGGAAATCCATTATCCAATACGTGCTTGCGATTTTGATTGTATACTATATATGTAGAACGTGAGATGAAAGCGTTTCTGCTAGTTGATATCTATTTGTACATAGACATTATTATAATATCAAAAGGTTTTTGATATAAAGATATTTTGGATTCTCATAAGGGAAAAACCCGTTCCGTTCTGCGGCGTGGTCTTATGAGATATCGTTTACTTGTTCATATACCTGTTTAAATGATTTGAGTTTATTCACACCAGTCCCATGACTGACCCAGAGTTTATTTGTTGTTTTCCCTAAACTCTTGGGTGCCTAAATTTGCACGGGCAGTCAAGTAGTCGGGTTTTACAGATATACTGGAAGAGCGTGGAGCAGGAGGCTTCAAGATCATATAGCTATAGTTATTTCCGCTGTGTTGTAAGTGCTATACTCTGATAAGTGCTATTGTATACATAACTGTTATATTTCAAAGTTATGTTATCTATTATATGTTATTCGTTCCGCTGTGAGGTTCGTGTTACTCTGATGTTATGTTCTTCTGCTTCTTCTATTCTAAGTTCTACCTTATCTTTCCTCACCCTCTAATTTCTTTCATTTACAACCAGGATTTTTCGATGTTTTGGTTATCGACGTCGAGCTTATGTCGATAACCAAAGTCGCTCAAAATCCGGGTCGTTACAGTTGGTATCAGAGCTTAAGTTAAGTGAATTACCTTGGCTCTGTGGCGTGACTCGGTAGAGATAGGGTTAGTAATGCCCTAGATTGAGTTGAGTGTATATATACGAGAGAGCGTATTTGTATTTGATATAAAAATTGTTTTATATTATGGAGATTTATTGGTTGAGTAGTTTGTGAATTCTGGTCGATAGTGGGGCACCACAATATCGATAGGGATTTCTAAACGCTCGAATACGATGAACCAACATGGTATGTTTTTATTAACATAGTAAAATTGGTTGTGTTGGCTGTTATTATAGTCGAGTAAGATTATAAAAGTGAAATGGTTATAAATAACTGATCAGAATTCATATAAGTAAAGTATATGAAATAAGATGAAGTAAATCTGAAGTTAAATCAGAATTGGAATTAAAATAAGAAAAATTTAAGTTCCTGGGAGATTTTGAAAACGTTTTTCAAACTGAAAGTGATATAGTATTGAACTCACTTCGATAGCTGGAAAATAAATTCCGATGATGACAGCTGCATCATCGGTGTTCATTTTCGAGTTCTAAGTGACAGATTACTACCAAGGTTTTGTTTTTAATTTGTTTTGAGAAAACAAGGTGTTCAGAAATTCAAATGTTTTGAATTGGTATTATGATTTCAAACTGATTTGAAATAAACCCAGGAATTTAAATTATGGAATTTAAGTCTAACTTATGAAGTTTAATAGAATGGGATGATAAAAGTAAAGTGAATAAATCAAAATTTTTACTTGAACTAAGTTAAGTAAAAACTGATTGGATTGAAAATAATTTGGAATTAACTTGGATAAATAAGTTAAGAGTTTGAAATCGAGAATGGAACTCGAGTGGAAATAAAATTCGACTTAGATATAAGCGAATGATTTGGTTTTGAGAGTGAACTGATTGGAGATCAAGTTGGTAATGCATTGGTATATGCAGAAGTGGTAATAAATGGTAGGGATATATGATATGCCCGACAAAAAGGTACCAGTTTATATTTTATATGGATATGAGATTTATGAGCCGAATTGGCAAGCCGCTTGGCGTTTTGATTTTCTTTTGGGTTGAAGAAGGCCCAGAGAGGCGAGTTGGAGTTTGAGATATTGACCAGTACAAAGGAGGTGCTGGCGAAATTTTTCGAAAAGTTAAGGCGTTAGAAAATTTTCCAGATTTTTGAAAATTTAGTTAGTCGGAATAAATTAATATTTTAATCGATATTAATTGGTTCAGTTGAAACCGGAGATAAGAGGTAAACAGAAAATTTTTACCCAGTAGATAGGGTCGTCCCCTAGCTTAGCAAATTTCGAGGACGAAATTTTATTAAGGGGGAAAGATTGTAATGACCCGGAATTTTTGCAACGTAATAATGAAGTTATTTAACTATTTAAATAACGAATATATTTAATATACGACGTCAGAACGTATAATTTATATTATAATTATAATCGAGCTTGAAATGGCGCGGCAGTTCGCTATTTGGCGATTTGAATTTCAACTGAATATACAGAAGCCGTTTCAAGTCGGATTTCTGTGAAACAAGAAACGTGTGGAGCTGGTGAAGTATATCTGTCTAGTGGAAGAGAAAATATCAGGATTTCGTCGTGTAGATTTTGAGTTATGTCCAAATCAAATTCTCAGAAATGCAGCGCCCTGACCATAAGGATTTAATTATATTTTTATATAAGGATTTAAATAGAAATCGAACATCGATATAACTCTGACGATGTAATATCGAGTTAGAAATAAATATAGGATTTATCCTGAGCTGTATGGTATTCCTCTGTGAGTATAGACGAGAATATTTATTTTTAAATATTTAATTTAATTTAATTTAAATATATTTATATATTTAAATGGGCTATTCAGAGTTTTAAAAATAGCCACTTTTGCAAACGAAGTCGGAATTCGACGAAACTAATTTTGTTGGATCCGCAATATCAAATAGTTGTTAGATTTCCAGTTTCGTGATTTTTAGAGTCACTGTGTGGCCGTACGGATTTTTAGAGTGAAAAACAGTCAGTATTTCGACGGTTAAAAATACGCTGTGTGAGAAGACGGAGTCGGAATTCGACGAAACCAGTTTCGTTGGGACCGTAATGTCAAACTCTAGCAGTATGTCCAGTTTGGTAATTTTTGGGTATCGTGTGTGATCACACGAATTTTTAGAAAGCAAAAATTAATATAGAAAAGAGAATATACCGGGAATATTCCTGTCAAAAAAAATATCTAGATATTTTGTGACCATTATAAATACCCTCACCTCCCTTAACCTAACCTAATCCTCATTTTTCTGGTCAACGAAGTTTTGGCCGTCGGTTTCCTCATTTAAAACTTAAATCGTGAGGAATAAAATTCAATATAAAATCAAATAGAAATCTACAAATCTCAAGATAAATGTATTCGGATTCGGTGTGAGTGTCTCTTCCATTCCATGCTGTTCGTTCTAAGTTCGACGTCTGTTTTTGGGGGTCGTCGGTTTACAGTGGAACCTAGGGTTCATCGATTCGTGAATTTGGAGTTGTAATGGATCGAACTAGTATGATTTTTGGGTTCGGGGGATGAAACCGCAGTTGGCGTGCAACTTTGGAGTGGTTCGGTGAACAATGTTGTCGTGCGATTTTCTGTAGATGACCGGAGGTACTGCTCGACGGATTTTGGGGCCGGAGTTCGTGCGGCAAATGGAGGTGATGACCGCGGAGAGGAAGAGTAGGGGTGAACGCCGGTGGTGGTTGTTTGCTGAACCGTGTTTTGTAGGAGGAATACGGGTAGAAAGAAGATCGGGAAATGGCCATTTGAAACTTCGGTTACCTGTATACGAAATTGGGGAAGAAGGTTTATACGGTGGGTGGGCTGAGGTGTTAATGGGCCAAGGAAATATTGGGTGAGGCCCATTTAAATAGAATATCCATGTTTTAATTTATTTAAAATGTTGTATTAACTTCATAACGCGATATCTCGGTCATATGAAATCAGATTGACGAACCGTAAGTTGCGTTGGGATCGTATGGACGGGAGCAACACAATGAGACTGACTGGGAGTGGATTCGAGCTCGTATGAATTTATGGCGAAATAAATTGTTTGATTCAAATCAAATAACGGTTTATCGTTCTTTAACGATGAACTGCAAATGTGAGTAAATCTCACTAACTCTGTTCAGTTTATATTTGTATAAACTGTACTTTATTTTTAATGATTGATTGCTGTGTATTGATTGTTAAATGGGACTGTTAAATTGGACTGTTAAATAGATTTGATTGAAAACGTAGATATAGTTATATATAGAAAACCGTCAATCAAATATGGATTCTGATTATCAGTATATTTCATGTTGGGATGAAATTGATGTATATTATACTTTGTAACATCTGTGGATGCAGGGAAACAGGTGGGAGGAATCCGACTGGATTCCTCAACAGTTATTTTATTGTTTTTCATATATTGTTATATGATGTGATATAAAATCTGTGGACGATTTTATGTGCTTGGACGATATTGAACATCGTGATTTGATATGATTGAATACCATAACATACCGGAATGTAGATAAAGGAGATTTTTCAAAGTGATATTTATAAATAGAATATTTATAAAGTGGAATATTTATAAATAAGGAATATTTATAAATTGGGATATTTATAAATAGGAGATCATTAAAAAAGGAAAATAAATTCAAAACATTTTCTTTTTGAATGGAAAGGCCTGTGTGGCGAGTTTGGGGATTTTCCCGATGCTCCCGTTACAAAGGAGGTTATGGCGAATTTTCCCGGGAATTTAAGGAGTTAGAATATTTCAAGTATAAATTTGAAAAGGAAATATTTGTAAACCATTTACAAATAGAATTGGAAAGGAAACATTATAAAAAAGGGAAATCATTTTTAAAGGGTAGAACCGTTATTTAAAAGTAAATCTTTTCCAATGAATAAAACGTTGTTAAAAAGGAAATCTTTATAAAGTGAAGTTAGTTAATCGAATATAGACATTCGAAAGGAGAAATCGAATATGGTATTCGAAGTTAGTTAATCGAATATAGACATTCGAAAGGAGAAATCGAATATGGTATTCGAAGTTAGTTAATCGAATATAGACATTCGAAAAGAGAAATCGAATATGGTATTCGAAGTAGTTAATCGAGTATAGACATTCGAAAGGAGAAATCGAATATGGTATTCGAAGTTAGTTAATCGAATATGTTATTCGAAAGGGGTTAGTTTGTCGAGTTAGTCAGATAGAGTTAACCAGTTAGAGTTAATCAGTTAGAGTTAATCAGTTAGAATTAACCAGTTGGAGTTAATTAGTTAGAGTTAATCGATTAGAGTTAACACGAACTAGAATTAATCAAATATAGTTATTTGAGACAGAGTTAGTCAAACATAGTATTCAGGGTAAGTTGCCATCTTGTATGACTGCTAGCGTAATTCGCAGGGCTGCAGATAGCCTAAGGCGGTCAGATGTTTCCTGAGGGAATCAGGCGTACCCATTGTGATCGCTGCGATCTAGAGTCAAGCGAATGGTGTTAAATAGAGTTGTCGAATAATAGTTGTTCGAATGGAGTTAAATAGAGTTGTCGAATAATAGTTGTTCGAATGGAGTTAAATAGAGCTAGTCGAATATAGTTTATTCGAATAGAGTTGAATAGAGTTAATCGAATAGTAGTTATTCGAATAGAGTTAAATGGAGTTAAATCGAATATTAGTTATTCAATATGAGTAATCAAGTTAAGATAATCAAGTTAAGATAATCGAGTTAAGTTAGCAAGTTAAGTTATCAAGTCAAGATGATTTAGTCAAGTGATTTAGTTAAGATAATCAAGTTAAGATAATCGAGTTAAGTTAGCAAGTTAAGTTATCAAGTCAAGATGATTGAGTCAAGTGATTTAGTTAAGATAATCGAGTTAAGTTAGCAAGTTAAGTTATCAAGTCAAGATGATTGAGTCAAGTGATTTAGTTAAGATAATCGAGTTAAGTTAGCAAGTTAAGTTATCAAGTCAAGATGATCGAGTAAAGTAAATAAGTTCAGTTCGTCGAGTTAAATTAATCGATGTTAGTTTCATCGAAAGGAATTAATCGATGTTAGTTTCATCGAAAGGAGTTATCGATGTTAGTTTCATCAAAAGGAATTAATCGATGTTAGTTTCATCGAAAGGAGTTATCGATGTTAGTTTCATCAAAAGGAGTTATCGATGTTAGTTTCATCGAAAGGAGTTATCGATGTTAGTTTCATCAAAAGGAGTTATCGATGTTAGTCATCGAAAGGAGTTATCGATGTTAGTTTCATCGAAAGGAATTAATCGATGTTAGTTTCATCGAAAGGAGTTATCGATGTTAGTTTCATCGAAAGGAGTTATCGATGTTAGTTTCATCGAAAGGAGTTATCGATGTTAGTTTCATCGAAGGGAGTTATCGATTATAGTTTAATCGAAGTGAGATTTTCAAATATGAGATATTTGAAAAGGAAGAGTTATCGGACATTAGTTATTCGAAGAAAGATTATCGAATATCGTTTATTCGAGAAGAAGTTAATCGAATATAGGTTATTCGAAGAAGAGTTAATCAAATAGAGATTTCTCGAAGAGAGTTAATCGGCAAATTCGATTATATCGAATTCGGGAAAGTACTTATACTTTCCAGTGTCTAAATAGAGATTTATTTATTTATAAATAAATAAGTGTTAGGTTAAGTATTCACTAATAAGAATAGAAGTTATAATTAAAGTTAGATAATTCGAAAGTAGGGATTATAATGTTATCGTTATAACCAATGTTTTAAATATAGAAGTGAACTAGTAAAATTGAATCCGAGAAAGGCGTAAAGAAGTTGTTAAAGATTAAAAGATAAACTTTGACCATTTCGAAGTTATAACGTTGTTCAGTTAAGGTCTGAGAGGTAATTATACCCCAACTTGAGTGACTTCCTTCTTAACTAAGAAATGGTAAGGTTTGATCGTAAAGGAGTTTTGGAAATGTTTTCCAAACGAGAATCAGAAATGTTTTCTGATAAAAGAAAATAAGAATTTAAAATATAGGGAAACAGGAGATAAGTAAATAAATGAACTAAAGAGATTAATGTTAAATGATGTTTGTTCGATATAATTTCCATTTGGAAATAATATCGTTGTTTGCACACTTGTTTTTCTTTGATAGTTAACTCACCGACTATCGAAGTTTTGACCATTTTAACGTTGTTAATATGGAGAGACCGGTTGGATTATTATCCATAGAACCACTCTGTATTGGCATAAGCGTTGCGAATCATATATGCCAAAGATAATTGAAGACGGAGTAAAATGCAAGGGCTATCCTGTTTACAGAATAGTGCCTTCGGTTTGTCCAGTCCCAGGACAACTTGTATGGACGAAGGTCTGACAGAGTATATCCAATGGAGCGCGTAAGTTGATCTGTTCAAAC
Organism: Allium sativum; assembly: GCA_030737875.1. Taxonomy (NCBI): domain Eukaryota; kingdom Viridiplantae; phylum Streptophyta; class Magnoliopsida; order Asparagales; family Amaryllidaceae; genus Allium; species Allium sativum. The sequence continues at coordinate 631,843,095 of CM060909.1, forward strand.
GTATTCACGTTTGGTGGTGGAGGAATTCGTTTCTCTTAGCTGTATACCCGTGTTATTTTTGGATAAGTCAATTTGTGATTTGGCGGGTATGACGATGTGACATTTCTAAGTGAATGAAGATGGATGTCTGACATAGTATTTCCAGACGGTCACGTACATTGATTTCTTCAACCGTACGAAGAGTGGAAGCGGAGAAGGAAACTTCTTTTAGCTGACACGTAATGTATGGTTGTAGACGTCAATTAGTGATTTTCGATGGATCTGACAATGTGGCATTCGAAGTGAATCTGATGTGAAATTAAAGCGTAGCTTCTAGCCTCAACATCCGGTAAATGACAGAAATCGGGCAGGCAGCATGGCTAAGTCGGTCGCACCGAAGTAGGGGGTATAATCACCTATCTAGTGAATATTCATTTGCTTCTTTTAATCTATCAATGCTGTCCCATATATATATACGGGAACGGTTGCTGATCCCAACCGTTGGTGATGTACATTCGATACACTCAAGCGAAATGAGTGGTCGGTCATGTGTGGCTGAGTTGCAAGATGTTCTTGTTGAACTCCAGTGTATCGTTCCTAGAGTACACTGATCGGAAGGTGATTCCATACCTTGTCATAGTTGGAAATCCATTATCCAATACGTGCTTGCGATTTTGATTGTATACTATATATGTAGAACGTGAGATGAAAGCGTTTCTGCTAGTTGATATCTATTTGTACATAGACATTATTATAATATCAAAAGGTTTTTGATATAAAGATATTTTGGATTCTCATAAGGGAAAAACCCGTTCCGTTCTGCGGCGTGGTCTTATGAGATATCGTTTACTTGTTCATATACCTGTTTAAATGATTTGAGTTTATTCACACCAGTCCCATGACTGACCCAGAGTTTATTTGTTGTTTTCCCTAAACTCTTGGGTGCCTAAATTTGCACGGGCAGTCAAGTAGTCGGGTTTTACAGATATACTGGAAGAGCGTGGAGCAGGAGGCTTCAAGATCATATAGCTATAGTTATTTCCGCTGTGTTGTAAGTGCTGTACTCTGATAAGTGCTATTGTATACATAACTGTTATATTTCAAAGTTATGTTATCTATTATATGTTATTCGTTCCGCTGTGAGGTTCGTGTTACTCTGATGTTATGTTCTTCTGCTTCTTCTATTCTAAGTTCTACCTTATCTTTCCTCACCCTCTAATTTCTTTCATTTACAACCAGGATTTTTCGATGTTTTGGTTATCGACGTCGAGCTTATGTCGATAACCAAAGTCGCTCAAAATCCGGGTCGTTACAACGACGTTTCTTTTTAGCTAGAGATAGTGTCAGTGCATAAACTGACTGACATTTATATTATTTTTACCTATTTGGTTGTTGGAATGCGAGGCGCCTCGATTTTAGGTCTGTTAGGACCGGGAAACGTGTGTTCTGGAATTGCCAATCCTCAAACGTAAGAGAGGACCGACCCTGAAGATCCAAGGGTTACCCAGAGAGTAGTCCTGAGACATTTGCTAGAGTGTCTCGAAGCGGAGAACCTCCTTGACCAACGGCGCCGCCTCCTTCCCCTCCCTACAACAAAGACTCAATTTTTGGCAAATGTGAGGTTTTTAACTGAATTTCCTTTTCAGTTTTCTTCATAGATTAAAATATGATTTTCCTTAATAAAAGGATTCGATTTTTATAGTTTAAAAGTTTTGATTTTTAAATCGATAAAAATTAGATTTTTGAAGTATGAAAAAATATATTTTTAGAATTTAGAAAGATCGGATTTTTAATTTTGAAAAGATCGAATTTTTAATCATATAAGGATATAACTTTATCGTAGGAAGAAATATTTGGCAAGTTAAAAATACGATTTTTAACTAGGGTATAATATGAAATTATTTTTAGAAGAATAAAAATTGAATTTTTATAAAATAGAGAAGTTAGAAATATAATTTTTATACTAGTGGCATAATAAAAATATGATTTTTATATCATAGGAAGAATAAAAATATGATTTTTATTTATGTAGAGTAATAAAAATATAATTTTTATTATATTACTAGCGGTATAAAAATAGAATGTCTATCTATATAGTAGCGGTGTAAAAATAGAATTTTTATCTATATAGTAGCGGTGTAAAAATAGAATTTTTATCTATATAGTAGCGGTATAAAAATGTGATTTTTATGTATATAGCAACAATATAAAAATGTGATTTTTATATATGTAGTGGCTACGGGCAACGAAAGTGACAAAAGGCGAGAACGGCGAAGACTCCTACATATGAAGAGTCGTGGTGTTTGGTTTAGCTAGTCGGTGAGAACTCCTCACTTTTAATTTATTTCTAGTTTGAAATATATACTAGGATGCAGACGGTGTTTAGTAGCACCCGACACCCGTCGTCCACAGACCATGGATGGCTTGTTTGTTTGATTGTTGTGTTGTGAAATTTGATTGTGTGATGTGGAATGAAATAAAATATTTTATAGTTAAAAATATGTTTTTTAACGTGTAAATAAATAGTTTTAGCAATAAAAACCACATTTTTATTATATATATGAAGTATGTAAAATATTCGTATTTTAAATAAATTATTTCAACAATAAAAGTAACATCTTTCTTATATGCACAAACTATATGAAACCATATCCATGTGTGGAAATGCTCATGTGTTGAGAAGTTGAAGTGTAACACCCCACGTCCATTAATGTCACTCACTAAGGGAATGCATTAACTTCCATGGAGGTTTTAAGTGAATATAGAACAGAAAAAATACAACAAGACAGATAATAATTAGTACTTGGAAATCTAAAACTTTATTTCATTGCAGCGGAAGTTAAACATGTTTGTTACATCATAAAAACCATAAATCAGAGTCAAGTACAATATTCATCTTGCTGAAACAAAATACAAGACCCCATTACATAAATAGCCATTAAAGAAGATAACAAGTTGGACTTTACTTCAGCGGTCCAAGCTCTCCAAAAGAGAGATAAAGCAATCCAATCAAACTCCACTAGAGCTGGGCCCAACCTGAGGACCTGGAGGGGGAAAAAGGGATAGAAATGGAGGGGGTTAGACATAAAGTCTGGCGAGTATGATAATTCTAACAATACTATTACCAAAATAACTAGACTAAGGCATAAGCTGGAAAACAAGGAAATGTCTATGAACTATTGGGTATGGAAGAGCAGATAAAGATAACGTTAAAGATAACGTTAAAAGCACACCTAATTACTAACGAATAATTGCTACACTGCACCACACCAGTCACCCTCAAAGTTGATCTCGCTTGCTTCACTTAGAAATTTATATAAATAGCTTCGTGTACCCCTAGCTGACTACATAGGTGTCGCCAGCCCCTATCTCCACTAGGTGTACCCCACTACCCACTTTCGATCGGCTCCCTACTCCTAGATACCCGTGCTGGCCCCACAGTGGGGTGTATCACTCTCCTAAAGTGGCAACCCGATACAACTTGAGAATGCACGGCTTATACCTACACGATGCAACAACGTCTTACCTACCAGCCCGGGTCCACACACGCATATGAAACCGTTGGACTTGCGTTGCCACTGCTACCCCGTTTTGGCCTCTTATAGTCAAGCCCAGTATGCGTGTCCCGTCCTCGACTTGGGTCGAGCCCACAAAGATACGTTTGGGTTACTTGTTGAAATGGGCCTCCATAAGCTACCCACCTAAGCTTGTCCACTAGTACATCCCACTTAACCCTCTTAGTCATGTTCATTTACATGTGTGCTTGGTTAAGTCTTACTAATCGTATTCACATGCCACTAAGGGCACCCACTAGATTCCTCATGCCACCCAAGGCACCTACTTAACCCCCATGTCCCACCTTACATGTTTATCTGGTTAAGTATTTCTTAATTCATTCAGGCCATAACCTCATAAAGACCTCTCACATTAGACTGGCATTTATGGCAGTTGGATTTGCCGGGCAGGTCCGGGCAGTCTTACACCATAAAAGAGTCTAACCTCGTGTCTTTACAACTGTTATGCTTTAATTTGGGCCTAGGACCTCTCACATTGGGCTGACATTTGTGACCACTGGATTTGCCGGGCGGGTCCGGGCAGGTTTACGTTACAAACGAGTCCAACCTCATGTCCTAAGCATTGATTAAAACTTATAATCTTTTACCCCAGTTTTAATAATTCCCTATTCAAATTATTAATTAAGTCCGATTTTAATGATGTCCATAATTGACTCAATTATGGCCATCCATTCATGGCATGTAAAATCATATCAATTGCACCCCAACTTCTTAATATTAAATCCTTAATATTACCCCTACCCCACGTTATACGTTCGCTTATTCAACGCAAAATATACGTCAGACTCGAATAGTCTAACTCATAGCACAAAGATAAATTATCACAACATATAGACAAATAAAAATAGATCTAATCATGATAGGGGTGAAACTTGCATGAAACTACACAAGTCATGGATCTAAAGGTGTCAACTTGTTTGGTAAAATGTCACAATTCACATAGTATGATCATAATCCAAATTCATACATGGACTAGCATATATGGTTTAGGCAACATAATGATGGTGTGAACTAGCATCTAATACATAGAATTCACATATGTCATAGCATAATTCTAGATGTCACAATTCTAGATCTAAATAGATGTCATGGCATATGTTTATAATCCTTACTAATCAATCTAAACTTGCATACATGATTTGTCATATAGATCAACATAGCCCAAACATTATGAACTAATTAGCATAGATATTAACATGTATGAACTACAACCTATACAATATCATCATGGCATGATTTACAACATATAGGACATCATCATCACATAACATAGGATTTACAACATACATGATAGCATAAGGTTTACAACAACATATATGACAATCCACATCATTCAATTATAATCCATTCATAACTTAATCTAATTAGTTTAATAATAATCTTGTTAAGATCATCATACTCACAATTAGAGAAGAAAGAGAGTCTTGATTTGCTTTAGAGTTGAGTAGAATTAGGGTTTTGATTAGCTTTTTGTAACACCCCACGTCCATTAATGTCACTCACAAAGGGAATGCATTAACTTCCATGGAGGTTATAAGTGAATATAGAACAGAAAAATTACAACAAGACAGAAAATAAGTAGTACTTGGAAAGCTAAAACTTCATTTTATTGCAACGGAATTTAAACATGTTTATTACATCATAAAACCATAAATCAGAGTCAAGTACAATATCCATCTTCATAAAAACAAAATACATAATCCCATTACACAAATAGCCATTAAAGAAGATAACAAGCTGGACTTTACTTCAACGGTCCAAGCTTTCCAAGAGAGATAAAGCAATCCAATCAAACTCCACTAGAGCTGGGTCCAACCTGAGGACCTGAAGGGGGAAAAAGGATAGGAATGGAGGGGGTCAGACATAAAGTCTGGCAAGTATGATAATTCGAACAATACTATTATCAAAATAACTAGACTAAGGCAAAAGCTGGAAGATAAGTAAATGTCTATGAACTATTAGGTATAGAAGAGCAGATAAAGATAACGTTTAAGATAACATTACAGATAACGTTAAAGATACACCTAATTACTAACGAATAATTACTACACTGCACCGCACATTTCTACACTGCACTGCACCAGTCACCCTAAAGGTTGATCCCACTTGCTTCACACAGAAACTATATAAAAAGCCTTGCGTACCCCTAGCTGACTACATAGGTGCCGTCTGCGCCTATCTCCACTAGGTGTACCCCACTACCCACTTTCAATCGGCTCCCTAATCGTAGATACACGTGCTGGCCCCACAGTGGGGTGTATCACTCCCTTAAAGTGGCAACCTGGTACAACTTGAGAATGCATGGCTTATACCTACACGATGCAACAACGTCTTACCTACCAGCCCGGGTCCACACACGCATATGAAACCCGTTGGACTTGCGTTGCCATCGCTCCCCGTTTTGGCCTCTTATAGTCAAATCCAGTATGCGTGTCTCGTCCTCGACTTGGGTCGAGCCCACAAAGATACATTTGGGATACTGGTTGAAATGGGCCCCCACAAGCTACCCACCTAAGCTTGTCCACTAGTACATCCCACTTAACCCTCTTAGTCATGTTCATTTACATGTGTGTTTGGTTAAGTCTTACTAATCGTATTTCACATGCCACTAAGGGCACCCACTAGATTCCTCATGCCACCCAAGGCACCTACTTAACCACCATGTCCCACTTTACATGTTTATCTGGTTAAGTATTTGTTAATTCATTTAGGCCATAACCTCATAAAGACCTCTCACATTAGACTGGCATTTATGGCAGCTGGATTTGTCAGGCGGGTCCGGACAGTCTTACACCATAAAAGAGTCTAACCTCGTGTCTTTACAACTGTTACGCTTTAGTTTAGGCCTAGGACCTCTCACATTGGGCTGACATTTGTGACCACTGGATTTGCCGGGCGGGTCCGGGCAGGTTTACGTCACAAACGAGTCCAACCTCATGTCCTAAGCATTGATTAACACTTATAATCTTTTACCCCAGTTTTAATAATTCCCTATTCAAATTATTAATTAAGTCCGATTTTAATGATGTCCATAATTGACTCAATTATGGCCATCCATTCATGGCATGCAAAATCATATCAATTGCACCCCAACTTCTTAATATTAAATCCTTAATATTACCCCTACCCCACGTTATACGTTCGCTTATTCAACGCAAAATATACGTCAGACTCGAATAGTCTAACTCATAGCACAAAGATAAATTATCACAACATATAGACAAATAAAAATAGATCTAATCATGATAGGGGTGAAACTTGCATGAAACTACACAAGTCATGGATCTAAAGGTGTCAACTTGTTTGGTAAAATGTCACAATTCACATAGTATGATCATAATCCAAATTCATGTATGGACTAGCATATATGGTTTAGGCAACATAATGATGGTGTGAACTAGCATCTAATACATAGAATTCACATATGTCATAGCATAATTCTAGATGTCACAATTCTAGATCTAAATAGATGTCATGGCATATGTTTATAATCCTTACTAATCAATCTAAACTTGCATACATGATTTGTCATATAGATCAACATAGCCCAAACATTATGAACTAATTAGCATAGATATTAACATGTATGAACTACAACCTATACAATATCATCATGGCATGATTTACAACATATAGGACATCATCATCACATAACATAGGATTTACAACATACATGATAGCATAAGGTTTACAACAACATATATGACAATCCACATCATTCAATTATAATCCATTCATAACTTAATCTAATTAGTTTAATAATAATCTTGTTAAGATCATCATACTCACAATTAGAGAAGAAAGAGAGTCTTGATTTGCTTTAGAGTTGAGTAGAATTAGGGTTTTGATTAGCTTTTTGTAACACCCCACGTCCATTAATGTCACTCACAAAGGGAATGCATTAACTTCCATGGAGGTTATAAGTGAATATAGAACAGAAAAATTACAACAAGACAGATAATAAGTAGTACTTGGAAAACTAAAACTTCATTTTATTGCAACGGAATTTAAACATGTTTATTACATCATAAAACCATAAATCAGAGTCAAGTACAATATCCATCTTCATAAAAACAAAATACATAATCCCATTACACAAATAGCCATTAAAGAAGATAACAAGCTGGACTTTACTTCAACGGTCCAAGCTTTCCAAGAGAGATAAAGCAATCCAATCAAACTCCACTAGAGCTGGGTCCAACCTGAGGACCTGAAGGGGGAAAAAGGATAGGAATGGAGGGGGTCAGACATAAAGTCTGGCAAGTATGATAATTCTAACAATACTATTATCAAAATAACTAGACTAAGGCAAAAGCTGGAAGATAAGTAAATGTCTATGAACTATTAGGTATAGAAGAGCAGATAAAGATAACGTTTAAGATAACATTACAGATAACGTTAAAGATACACCTAATTACTAACGAATAATTACTACACTGCACCGCACATTTCTACACTGCACTGCACCAGTCACCCTAAAGGTTGATCCCACTTGCTTCACACAGAAACTATATAAATAGCCTTGCGTACCCCTAGCTGACTACATAGGTGCCGTCTGCGCCTATCTCCACTAGGTGTACCCCACTACCCACTTTCAATCGGCTCCCTAATCGTAGATACACGTGCTGGCCCCACAGTGGGGTGTATCACTCCCTTAAAGTGGCAACCTGGTACAACTTGAGAATGCATGGCTTATACCTACACGATGCAACAACGTCTTACCTACCAGCCCGGGTCCACACACGCATATGAAACCCGTTGGACTTGCGTTGCCACCGCTCCCCGTTTTGGCCTCTTATAGTCAGATCCAGTATGCGTGTCTCGTGCTCGACTTGGGTCGAGCCCACAAAGATACGTTTGGGATACTGGTTGAAATGGGCCCTCACAAGCTACCCACCTAAGCTTGTCCACTAGTACATCCCACTTAACCCTCTTAGTCATGTTCATTTACATGTGTGTTTGGTTAAGTCTTACTAATCGTATTTCACATGCCACTAAGGGCACCCACTAGATTCCTCATGCCACCCAAGGCACCTACTTAACCACCATGTCCCACTTTACATGTTTATCTGGTTAAGTATTTGTTAATTCATTCAGGCCATAACCTCATAAAGACCTCTCACATTAGACTGGCATTTATGGCAGCTGGATTTGTCAAGCGGGTCCGGGCAGTCTTACACCATAAAAGAGTCTAACCTCGTGTCTTTACAACTGTTATGCTTTAGTTTAGGCCTAGGACCTCTCACATTGGTCTGACATTTGTGACCACTGGATTTGCCGGGCGGGTCCGGGCAGGTTTACGTCACAAACGAGTCCAACCTCATGTCCTAAGCATTGATTATCACTTATAATCTCTTACCCCAGTTTTAATAATTCCCTATTCAAATTATTAATTAAGTCCACTTTTAATGATGTCCATAATTGACTCAATTATGGCCATCCATTCATGGCATGCAAAATCATCTCAATTGCACCCCAACTTCTTAATATTAAATCCTTAATATTACCCCTACCCCATGTTTATACTTTCGCTTATTCAACGCAGAATATACGTTAGACTCGAATAGTCTTACTCATAGCACAAAAATCAATTATCACAACATATAGACAATTAAAATGAATCTAATCATAATAGGGGTGAAACTTGCATAAACTACACATGTTAAGGATCTAAAGGTGTCAATTTGTTAAATGTCACAATTTACATGATATGATCATAACCGAAACTCATGTATGAACTTGCATATGGGGTTTTAGGCAACATAATGATGGTGTGAACTAGCATGGAATCTCACATATGTCATAGAATAATTCTAGATGTCATAATAGATGTCATGGTATATGTTCATAACTTTTACTAATCAACCTAAACTTGCATATGTGACTTGTCATATAGATCAACATAGCCCAAACATTATGATTTGATTTACATGAACTAACTAGCATAGACAATAACATCATGACTTTATAACATGTATGATTCATCTCAACTTAGCATAGAAACTTTCAACATATATAACATCATCATAGCATGATTAACAACACATAGGATATCATCATCACATAACATAGGATTTACAACATACATGATAGCAAAGGGTTTACAACAACATATATGATAATCCACATCATTCACTTATAATCCATTCATGACTTAATCGAATTAGTTTAACAATAATCTTGTTAAGATCATCATACTCACAATTTAGAGAAGAAAAGAGAGTCTTGATTTGCTTTAGAGTTGAGTAGATTTAGGTTTTGATTAGCTTTTCTTCCTTCTTAGTTGGCGGCGGCTCCACTGAGTTCCATGGCGGCGGTATGACGGTAGCTATTCTATTTTTCATATGAATTAGGGTGAGAGACTACCTAGGTATTTATAGAGTTAGGATTTATTTTAGACTGTCAGATCAACTCAGGACTAATCTCAGCCAACCAGATTAGGTCAAAACCCTAATGGGTCATCACTCAGTCAAAAACAGGCTCAGCCAAAACCCTAGCCGACTGACCAGGTCGACACCCAGGTCGACACTATAGTCGACCTGGGGGGGTGGAGGTCGACATGGTAGTCGACCTGGGGGGGGGGGGGAGGTCGAAACTAGTGTCGACTCCCCAGTCGACCTGCCTGGGCGGGAATTTTTCCCGCCCAGCCCGCTTCTGCACTTTCAGTTTGAATTTTAAATTTCCTGCGAGCTGTTTTGAATTTTCTGAAACTTTTGATGGCCATAACTTCTTCATACGAAGTCCAATTCACGCAAACTCGGACTCTATTTCAACCAGAATTCCAAGACGAACACAATGGCGCAACCCATTTCCACAATTCTTACGTTTGAGATTAGTTATTCTTTAATTTATGAATATTAATATTAGTAGAATTACGGGGTGTTACATTCTCCCCTCCTTAAAGGATTTCGTCCCCGAAATCTTCAAGTTAAGAAGAATGTATATCCTAACATCCAATCGTCCATCTACTCAACCTTCAAACACAGGCATCCATTGTCCTTATAGACTTCTAATGCTTTCATGTTTAAATGCACAGTGTGTGTATATGTCCATATCTAATGCAAAATCAGGCGGTCCACTGATTCAGTTGACCTCCTTAATGCAAATCATGATAGTGCCATGCATCCATTATGTATGCAATAGTTCCCTAATGCTACATATTATCTCTATATGCGTGCACAATCATCATCTGAATGCAGCATCCATATGAAAACACAATCGTCATACATCCATTTTACTTAATACATCCATTTATATGCAATATGCAATACGAAGTGACTGAGCCGATCTAGTGCCTAATAGTGTGTGTATAAGCGTCCACGAGCAACCACTAGCAAACACTTGCATCCACTTTGCATCCATCATACATAACATGTCTCAAACACACGTTTCAACCATAGGATTATCCTAACTAAAGGTCACGGATACTAGCGAGAGGACATACTAAAGATAAGATAAGTACAAGATAAGCGATAAGGAGAAATTAAAGGACATACCCTCGAAAAGAAAAGGGTATCGTGAACGCATCTTCTCTTCTGTCTCCCAAGTAGCGTTGCTCTCATCATCTCCTCATTGCACTTTGACTAGTCTGACCTCTCGATTCCTCAACTTCTTGATCTTCGACCCAAGAATGCGCGTAGGAGCTCGTCGAATCGTCGCATCACGCTCTACCTCCACCTCTTTAAGCAAGCTCGGCTCTACCACTTCCGCGGTCTCTTGCAAGCACTTCCTCAAATGTGACACATGGAATACGTCGTGTACACCACTAAGTCTCTCAGGCAACTCCACTCTATACGCCATCCGTCCAATCTTTTCCTTAATAGGAAACGACCCTACGAACCTTGGTGCTAACTTCCCAACGGACCCAAAGAGAACAACGTTTCGTAATGGAGACACTTTGACAAAGACCATGTCCCCAACTTCAAACTCGAGATCTGTTCTCCTCTTATCCGCATAAGATTTCTGCTTATCTTGCTCTGCTTTCATCCTCCTTCGAATCAAGTCGATCTTCTCTGAAGTCTCCCTAATCATATCAGGCCCAAGTAAGATCTTATCCGTAGATTCCCACCAACATGTAGGTGAACGACAAGGTCGTCCATAAAGAGCTTCGAAAGGTGCCATGCCAATGCTAGACTGAAAGCTGTTATTATATGCGAACTCCACCAATGGAAGATGCTCTTCCCATTTACCCCCAAAGTCTAGGATACATAGCCTCAAAAGATCCTCCAGAATGCAATTCACTCTCTCGGTCTGGCCGTCCGTCTGAGGATGACATGCGGTGCTCAAACATAACTGAGTCCCTACCACCTCTTGTAAGCTTTTCCAAAATTCGCTAGTGAAAGTAGGATCGCGGTTGCTCACTATGCTAGAAGGAACACCGTGCAAACGAACTATCTCTCGAACGTATACAGAAGCTAACCATGGAGCAGTCCTCTTACTCTTTACGGGAATGTAATGGGCGCTCTTAGTAAGTCTATCTACTATAACCCAAATCCCCGTATTACCCTTCCTTGATCTTGGTAATCCATCTGCAAAATCCATCGAGACACTTTCCCATTTCCATAGTGGAACCTCCAATGGGTGAAGCAACCCACCGGGTTTCTTTTGCTCCGCTTTTACTTGTTGGCACACTAAGCATCTAGCGACATACTCGGCCACATCTTTCTTCATGCCGGCCCAAAAGAAAACTCGCTTCATGTCTTTGTACATCTTGTCCCCACCGGGATGAATTGTCATCTTCGAATGATGCGCTTCGTCAAGAATAGTCTTCCTTAGGTCATTGTCTTTTGGTACACAAAGTCTACCGTCCCTACGTAACCAACCCTTATCATCTAGGGTATACCTACGGAGATGGCTTGATGACTCCCCTCCTTTGAGGTTTTCTACTAACTCAACCAACTGCGGGTCGTCTCGCTGTGCCTCGCCAATCCATCCCAAAAGCATAGGTCTGACCTCCAAGGATGCTAGCAAACCGGGTATGAGGTCAACGGAAGGTCTAAAGTCAAACATCGAAATGAATTCTAAGCTTCGCCGCTCAACAAACAAAGAACTTAAGGATAATCTTTTTCTACTTAAGGCATCTGCCACCACGTTACCCTTGCCAGGGGTATATGTTATTTCGAAATCGTAGGACGCTAAGAATTCCATCCACCTTTGCTGCCTTAAGTTCAAGTCCTTTTGAGAGAATAAGTATTTTAAAGATTTGTGGTCAGTGAATAATTCGAATCTCTCGCCAAGAAGATAATGATGCCAAGACTTAAGCGCGAAAACAATAGCGACCAACTCTAGGTCATGTGTAGGGTAATTTTTCTCATACGCTCTCAACTGCCTCCCACCATAGGCTATCACCCTACCCTCTTGCATTAAGACTGCGCCTAGTCCTGTCCCACAAGCGTCAGTATAAACTGTAAACGGCTTACTCCCGTCTGGCAGCACTAAGACTGGTGCTGAGGTCAAAGCTCTCTTCAAACGTTGGAACGCATCATCACAATCTACGTCCCATGTGAAAACTAGGTTCTTCTTCGTCAGGCGTGTCAATGGAGCTGATATCTTTGCGAAGTCTTTGATAAACTTCCTATAGTAGCCAGCCAACCCCAAGAAACTTCTCACTTCGGTAGCATTTTTAGGGACCTTCCAATCTTGGATGGCCACCACCTTCGCGGGATCCACAGCTATCCCTTCTTCGGAAACCACGTGCCCTAAGAATCGTACTTCCTTCCTCCAGAAGTGACACTTAGAAAATTTAGCTTTAAGATTATGTGCTCGTAGGGTCTCCAACACTTCCCTAAGATGTAGGACATGCTCTTCTTCATCCTTAGAAAAGATCAGGATGTCATCTACAAAGACTACCACGAATTTGTTAAGGTACTCCCTAAATACCCTACTCATTAAATCAACAAAGTATGCGGGGCGTTTGTCAAACCGAAGGGCATCACTAGCCAGTCATTGAAACCGTCCGGAGTCCTAAAGGCAATCTTGTCAATGCTATCCTCAGCCACTCTCAACTGATGGAAACCCGTGGCTAAGTCCAACTGCGAAAACACTGAGGCGCCAACTAACTGATCGAAGAGATCGTCAATCCTCGGCAGTGGGTGTCTGTTCTTCTTAGTAAGCTTATTAAGTTCTCTATAGTCCACACAAAGTCTAAGGGACCCATCCGTCTTCGTGGAAAATACTACCGGAGCACCCCACTCCGATATACTTTGTCTTATGAACCCCTTCTCAAGCAACTCCTTCACTTGCTTATCGAGTTCCCTCCTTTCACGTGGAGCCATGTGGCGTACTGGCAAAGATACTGGTTTCGCATTATCCATAAGATATATTCGAAAATCTATCTCCCGCTTCAGAGGCAAGCCCTTTACCTCCTCAAACAAATCCGAATATTCTCGGACCACTCTAACAGATCATAGATTTTCCTCAGACGCGTCAAGCGATTCTAAATAACTTAGCATAACAGAATTTATGGGATTACAAAAGATTTCGAGAGTGTTGCCAAGGCAAATCACGAGCCTAACTACTCTCCTTTCACAATCAAGTACGGCCCCATTTCTGGATAACCAATCCATTCCTAAAATTAGCCCATAGCCCGTGAAGCCCAACACATAAGCATCACATTTAAACTCAACGGTAAGTATAGAAATTTTCAAATCCAAACACATCATGGACAAATAAGCTAAGCCCCCAATTGGATTCGAAACAACTAAGGGATCCTCTACTAAACTGGTGTTTAAGTGCAGTGATTCAACTAATGACGTAGAGATGAACGAATGCGATGCGCCCGAATCAAATAAGGTACGGACAGGATGATCAAACAGAAAAACTAAGCTTTCAACAGAAATGGTTCTACCTCGTTCTTGCAGCGGTGGGACCGCGCGAGCCTGAACTTGTCCCCTTGCCTGCCCTGGTGCCATAAGAGCCTGCACCTGTCCTCCCGAGGTAGTCCCTGCCCTCTGCCCCTTCTTTGGGCAGTCCTTCACTAGATGTCCCGCTTAACCACAGTGGAAACAGCCAGTCTTCTTTTTCTTTCGGCAATCCTTGCTGAGATGGCCTGGTGTCCCACAGTTAAAGCATTTCTTCTTTCACTGATGAGCTTCCTTGCTTTAATGTCAAGAACCTTTCCATATATAGATTTTTCTTCCGCCCTTGAGAGAAACTTCGCCTCAAACCTACGTCTGAAATCCGCCCAAGAATCAACAGGACGCTCCCCATTAGTGACCTCCCACCAAAACGAGGCCTCTCCCTTCATCAACCAAGCTGCTAATTTGACTCTCCTCCCTTCTTCTATTTCAAAGATTTCTAGCAATTCTTCCACCTCCCTAAGCCAATCTCTAGCTTCCACAAATGTTTCAGACCCTTGAAAAGGTTTTCCACCCATAGCCTTAAATTCCTTGCACGTCTTTGCAAAAGTATCTACGGGAGGAGGAGGAGGAGGAATGGGTGCAACTGGTGGTGGAGGAGCATTGGCCGGGCCTGCGGCGGCCCTAGCCTCTAATAGCCTATACCATCCTGGTATCGTTACACCATCCGGAAGGTTAAGATCTTCAGCCATGCTGAAACGAAAAAGGAAAGATTCAAAATGGAGAATTCGAAAGATAAAGATATATGGCTATTGGGGATTATGTTTTTCATAAAAACTTTCCTCTTAAAATAACTCATTAAGACATGTTTTTGAAAACACTTCTTCCAAAAACACTTTAGAAAAATAGTTTTTCTAAAAACTTTATCTGTTCTGGTAACCTTAAGCTCTGATACCATGTGTAACACCCCACGTCCATTAATGTCACTCACAAAGGGAATGCATTAACTTCCATGGAGGTTATAAGTGAATATAGAACAGAAAAACTACAAGACAGATAATAAGTAGTACTTGGAAAACTAAAACTTCATTTTATTGCAGCGGAATTTAAACATGTTTATTACATCATAAAACCATAAATCAGAGTCAAGTACAATATCCATCTTCATAAAAACAAAATACATAATCCCATTACACAAATAGCCATTAAAGAAGATAACAAGCTGGACTTTACTTCAACGTTCCAAGCTTTCCAAGAGAGATAAAGCAATCCAATCCAACTCCACTAGAGCTGGGTCCAACCTGAGGACCTGAAGGGGGAAAAAGGATAGGAATGGAGGGGGTCAGACATAAAGTCTAGCGAGTATGATAATTCTAACAATACTATTATCAAAATAACTAGACTAAGGCATAAGCTGGAAGACAAGTAAATGTCTATGAACTATTAGGTATGGAAGAGCAGATAAAGATAACGTTTAAGATAACATTAAAGATAACGTTAAAGATACACCTAATTATTAACGAATAATTACTACACTGCACCGCACATTTCTACACTGCACCGCACCAGTCACCCTAAAGGTTGATCCCACTTGCTTCACACATAAACTATATAAATAGCCTTGCGTACCCCTAGCTGACTACATAGGTCCCGTCTGTCCCTATCTCCACTAGGTGTACCCCATTACCCACTTTCGATCGGCTCCCTACTCGTAGATAATCGTGCTGGCCCCACAGTAGGGTGTATCACTCCCCAAAAGTGGCAACCAGATACAACTTGAGAATGCACGGCTTATACCTACACGATGCAACAACGTCTTACCTACCAGCCCAGGTCCACACACGCATATCAAACCCGTTGGACTTGCGTTGCCACCGCTTCCCGTTATAGTCAAATCCAGTATGCGTGTCCCGTCCTCGACTTGGGTCAAGCCCACAAAGATACGTTTGGGATACTGGTTGAAATAGGCCCCCAAAAGCTACCCACCTAAGCTTGTCCACTAGTACATCCCACTTAACCCTCTTAGTCATGTTCATTTACATGTGTGTTTGGTTAAGTCTTACTAATCGTATTTCACATGCCACTAAGGGCACCCACTAGATTCCTCATGCCACCCAAGGCACCTACTTAACCCCCATGTCCCACTTTACATGTTTATCTGGTTAAGTATTTCTTAATTCATTCAGGCCATAACCTCATAAAGACCTCTCACATTAGACTGGCATTTATGGCAGCTGGATTTGCCGAGCGGGTCGGGGCTGTCTTACACCATAACAGAGTCTAACCTCGTGTCTTTACAACTTTTATGCTTTAGTTTAGGCCTAGGACCTCTCACATTGGGCTGACATTTGTGACCACTGGATTTTCCGGGCGGGTCCGGGCAGGTTTACGTCACAAACGAGTCCAACCTCATGTCGTAAGCATTGATTATCACTTATAATCTCTTACCCCAGTTTTAATAATTCCCTATTCAAATTATTAATTAAGTCCACTTTTAATGATGTCCATAATTGACTCAATTATGGCCATCCATTCACGGCATGCAAAATCATCTCAATTGCACCCAACTTCTTAATATTAAATCCTTAATATTACCCCTACCCCACGTTTATACGTTCGCTTATTCAACGCGGAATATACGTTAGACTCGAATAGTCTAACTCATAGCACAAAAATCAATTATCACAACATATAGACAATTAAAATGAATCTAATCATAATAGGGGTGAAACTTGCATAAACTACACATGTTAAGGATCTAAAGGTGTCAATTTGTTAAATGTCACAATTTACATGATATGATCATAACCCAAACTCATGTATGAACTTGCATATGGGGTTTTAGGCAACATAATGATGGTGTGAACTAGCATTGAATTTCACATATGTCATAGCATAATTCTAGATGTCATAATAGATATCATGGCATATGTTCATAACTTTTACTAATCAACCTAAACTTGCATATGTGACTTGTCATATAGATCAACATAGCCCAAACATTATGATTTGATTTACATGAACTAACTAGCATAGACAATAACATCATGACTTTATAACATGTATGATTCATCTCAACTTAGCATAGAAACTTTCAACATATATAACATCATCATAGCATGATTTACAACACATAGGATATCATCATCACATACATAGGATTTACAACATACATGATAGCAAAGGGTTTACAACAACATATATGATAATCCACATCATTCACTTATAATCCATTCATGACTTAATCGAATTAGTTTAACAATAATCTTGTTAAGATCATCATACTCACAATTTAGAGAAGAAAAGAGAGTCTTGATTTTCTTTAGAGTTGAGTAGAATTAGGTTTTGATTAGCTTTTCTTCCTTCTTAGTTGGCGGCGGCTCCACTGAGTTCCATTGCGGCGGTATGACGGTAGCTATTCTATTTTTCATATGAATTAGGGTAAGAGACTACCTAGGTATTTATAGAGTTAGGATTTATTTTCGACCGTCAGATCAACTCAGGACTAATCTCAGCCAACCAGATTAGGTCCCAACCCTAATGGGTCATCACTCAGTCAAAAACAGGCTCAGCCAAAACCCTAGCCGACTGACCAGGTCGACACCCAGGTCGACACTATAGTCGACCTGGGGGGGGGGGGGGAGGAGGTCGACATGGTAGTCGACCTGGGGAGGGGGGGGAGGTCGGCACTAGTGTCGACTCCCTAGTCGACATGCCTGGGCGGGAATTTTTCCCGCCCAGCCCGCTTCTGCACTTTCAGTTTGAATTTTAAATTTCCTGCGAGCTGTTTTGAATTTTCTGAAACTTCCGATGGCCATAACTTCTTCATACGAAGTCCAATTCACGCAAACTTGGACTCTATTTCAACCAGAATTCCGAGACGAACACAATGGCGCAACCCGTTTCCCACAATTCTCACGTCTGAGATAAGTTATTCTTTAATTTGTGAATATTAATATTAATAGAATTACGGGGTGTTACACTTTTCTTCCTTCTTAGTTGGCGGCGGCTAGACTGAGTTCCATGGCGGCGGTATGATGGTGGCTATTCTATTTTTCATGTGAATTAGAGTGAGAGACTACCTAGGTATTTATAGAGTTTAGGATTTATTTAGGATGTCAGATCAACTCAGAACTAACCTGAACCGTTTAATTTGCTAACTCATCCCTAAAGACACATCAGCAGCTCAAGATTGGGCTCAGTCAAACCCTAGCCGCCTGAACAGGTCGACACCCAGGTCGACTGCCCGGTCGACCTGGGGGTGTGTTAATTGCCCAGTCGACTCCCCAGTCGACCTGGGGTGCTGGGCGGGAATTTTCCCGCCTAGCATGTTCGACTTCAAATTTTGAATTTTAAATTTCTGAAATCTGTTTTGAATTTTCTGAAACTTCCGATGGCCATAACTTCTTCATACGAAGTCCAATTCACGCAAACTGGACTCTATTTCAACCAGAATTCCGAGACGAACACAATGGAGCGACCCGTTTCCCACAATTCTCACGTCTGAGATTAGTTATTCTTTAATTTGTGAATATTAATATTAACAGAATTACGGGGTGTTACATGAAGTGTTAAAACATTCATGTGTTGAATAAATATTTTTTATGATAAAAATATCATGTTTATCATGTGTGTGAATGGCTAAAAATATACAATGTTGAAATAAATATTTGTTTGCTAGGAATATTATTTTTAACATGTATAGGAACTAAATAAAATAGTCATTTTTTGAAATATATTTTAGTTCAACAAATATATCATTTTTAAGTGAAATGTGAAGTGTTAAAAATAACCATAAGTGGAGATAAACCTTTGCTTGCTAGAAATATAATTTTTAGCTTAGTTTCGCACATATATATACATGTGTTGAACAGGAAATGGATTAGCTGTTGGGTGAAGAATTTATTTGCGTGCCCGACAAATAGGTAAACGTTAATGAGTTGGATGTGCAAATTTTATTATTATATCAACTCCTGTGAATGCCATTGGATGTGGAGTGCTAGTTATTCTGTGTGTAATAATAAACATCGCCATAGGATAGTAACAAGTAATTTTGAACTACACTACATGGCATACTTCTTGATGATAGGCATACTTCATCATATACCACATAAGCATTTGGAGCTTGTGTGACGAGGTTGAAGATTTACCATACGAGCGAGAGGCTTGTATGGCGATGACTATATATTACAGGTTGAATTAATGACTGATCTGGACTATATAAATTGTAACGGTAAATTGCAAGATTAATAAAAACCCCACACGGGTCTGGAGATGACAATAAACATGTCTCTCTGGTCATTAAGGCACAAAAACCATTTATAGGGTGACGAGAATTTATTCTCTGGAGTTATGATCTATACACACTCCCCTATGGACACCGGAATATATCACTATAAATATGTGTGTGCTTATTAGGATTTATTGGGTACCTAATACGGCCCCACAAATTTCCAAACCCCTTCCCGTACAAAGGAGGTTATGGCGAAATTTTTCGAAATATAAAGGTGTTAGTGAAATATTTGAAGTGAAAACGATATTGAAATCGTCGAATGAATTATATATATATATATATAAATTAAATTAAAACACATCGAGGCCGTGCAATTCGCGTTTTGAAATCGTCACTTCAAACGATTATACCGAAAGATCCGACCATCGAATTTTCACGAAACTGGAAGCGGTAGGAAATTTCTCTCGATCCGAATAAATCGTTAAACCGACCAAGACCGTCCGAAACCCCTGATTGTTTTGAGAACATGACACATCGGAACGCAAACAGAAGAACATTTCATTGTTTATTACAACAATTCCATCAGAATACAAGAATATACAGAGTACCAATAAATATTACACATTTGACAAACAACAAAGATTACAATAAATTACATAGCAGCGGAAAAATATACAAAACACAACTGAAAGTAATACACGGATACAGAGCTTTCCGAGCACGTTCAAGTTGTCAATCAGGATCCTGTGAATATAAATCTGCAAAACCAAAACTACTAGCCGCCCATGTGGAAAATAGGGGCACCCAGAGTTTAGTTTAAAACAATAAACTCCAGGTTAGTCATGTGACTAGTATGAGGACCAAAACAGTAATTAATCTTTATTTTAAAAGAGAGTAATTCAGGGGACCACGCCGTATAACACGGAACGGGTTCCTCCCAAGAACATTAGTGCATATAACAAAACAGCGCAATGCTTTTTGGACAAATGAAGCTATTATAAGACCCAAGTCCCATCACACAATGCAACGCAAGCCGGAGGATAGGGTTTTCCCTTATAATAGCCAAACACGCTTGGTACGTTTGAAACAAATCATTTGGTACTATTATAAGTGTATAGTGTCAAAACAATTTCAATCATAAATATCAATCATAGACGGCGTGGGTGCCATATATCACGTTGTCATACTAGGCTCTACAAATAAAAAATTGCAATGTTACGTATTGGAAATTGGATTCCATCATGAGTCGAGGCAAGGGGCAAGCTCCTTTCCGTTCAAGACACTCTAGCAAATGTCTCAGGACCACACATAGCGATCCCTTGGAACCTCCAAGGCCGGCCCTCTCCTACTTTTGAGGATTGGCAATTCTGGAACACACGTTTCCCGGTCCTATAGGACCTATATAATGGTCTGTACGTCGGCTCACATAGTGCCAGTTATCGACCATATATTCGAGGCGCCTAGCATTCCAACAACCACACAGGTGAAAAGTATATAAATCTCAGCCAGTTTAAGCACTGACACCAACACTAGCTAGAAAGAAACGTCGTGCACTCCTTGGGTCCTTATCTCGTTTTTGACTCATAGAGAGGCGTGAGGCTCGCGAATTCACGCTATACACAGAGCTGCGCCACACAGGCCGTGCTTTGATAATCAACCATAAGACTTTTCTTTTCAACAGAAGCCTTGATCATTTGCTACTTAGGCGTTCCAGACAGGCAATTCACTCCATGCGACTGATGCCCATCGATATACAACCTCTGAGCTCGTACGTCTCAGAGAAGGGCGTTAAGCAAGAGAATAAACTCTCCGCCGCCAAACAAATGTATATTTAATAGAGATCAATCAACATAGAATGAAATCCAATGTCATACACACAGTCCATTTACAAGTTCGTTCTGAGTCTGAATGAAACCGGGGGCACTTTCCCCGCATATCCATCGATCTCCAAGTACGTCTGGACGATCACCAACTTTTTCCCTCCTTTTGGGTGTACAACCCAATCAAGATCATTAGTAATCACCCAAACGATGTGAAGACTTCCGGTCTTCAACCACCGTCTTCATCTTCGACTTATCGGCAAATCGGTTATTCAGAATGGGTATAAACCCAGCCTTTCCGAATAACCCGCGTATATAATAAACAAAGGTTACACAAATGCAACATACGCCTCATTCCAATTCAGAATATACTTTTATTCAGATATTCACATTCTTAGGGAAAGGTTCCCATTAATTTTATCAAAGATAAATTCTTCTAAATTTATTCTTTAATCTTCCTTTGGATATCTTTTCAAACCATGTTAAGGATTTCCAAACTAGTCGGGATTAGCGAACCACACCGAAGAAATTATTTATTTTATTTCCCAATCCCAACCTATTTATCCTATGGAGCAAAATTGGTAATACTCCATATCTAACACCACGGTGTTATCGGTAAATATTAATTATCATTTCACGTTCAAATCTAATTAAAGATTTAACTATCGCTTTGGAGCAAAACTGGTGATACTCCATTCTCGATCACTTTCCAAATCTGATAATTTAAATTATCAATTCACATTTCAATCTAATTACAGATTCATTAAAAATCCACTTAGTTTTAATCTTCTCAAAAATCAATATCCTGCCTTTAACTGGGTTAAAGAACCAATGTCATCTAAAACACGGTTCACGATAAACCCAAAATCACTTCCTATTGTTAATCGGGTTAAAGAACAGGTGTTATTTAAAACATCGTTCACGATAAACCCAAAAATCAATTCAAATTCAATTCCAATTAAATACCATTTAATTGGTACATTTCATTAAATCCAAGTAGAAAGATTTAATCTTTTTCTCAGCTGGGTTTAAGAACAGTGTTAATGAAGACACCATTCACGACAAACCCAAATCACGTTTGATATAAAATACAAGGCTCTGAATAGAAAATATATCGGCTTATATTCAATATCAAATACTACAACCAAACATTATCGCATTGAAAATAACGATATAAATATATCTTTCAAATTTCCATAACAATATCTGTATAATCACGAAATCCAACATCGAAATATTCCAAAGACAATTTTGATTCAAATCCATTCCAATTCAATTATTGGAAATTCTGGTTACTTTTAAAACCATTTTAAATCCAATTTATTTATTTTAAAAATAAATGGAGTTACAATTCTAGGTCAAAACTAGTTCATTTCGATAAAAATCTATTTTTATCTCATCAAATATGGAATTTTTCATCCCAGTTTTTCACAAATCATTCCTGATGATTTTACGCAAATTGTTGATATTTTTAATAATTTTATCAAGGCCCGTACAGTCGGTTTTGAATAACGGCCACCGAACTGCACTTACAACGACCTTTTCCAAATTTTATTTGGACATAATTCCAAATCCAACCGTTAGATTTCAAATTTCTAATGTTCATTGGAAAGCTCTTTTCGATACGAACCCAATGGTTTCGGTTTCAGGAGAATCCGACGGTCGCATCTCCCGCAACATCAATTCGAAGACAATGGTCGAAATTCACGAACTGCCGCAGCGCGGCGCATACTATTCAGGCCATTATATATGTAATATATATAAATATTATATATATTTCATCGATTTCAATTCAAAACGTATTTTATAAATTGTTTCAAATTCGTTTTCGAAATGATTTCAACTTCGTATTCAATTTCGAATCAAAATTGAATATTCCACATCATCGATATACAAATGATAATATTTTCAAAATGTTATATTTTGAAATCACTTCCTTTTCTACATTCATTATAAAAACAAATATAATCGATATAAATATCGTTCGCATCAAAGTGGCGCATCTCTAATCAACACGGCTTTATTTATTTCAATAACTTTGTTATTCTATTCAACAAATGAATATTTTCTATTCAACACATGAATCTATATTTCTTTCAACACATGAATATTTATTTTTCTTTCAACACATGAATATACTCAACACATGAGCATCGTCAACACATGACTATTTATTCTATTCAACACATGAATCTTCATTTTATAATATTCTTTATTTTCCCAATTGGAATAAGGCCCAATCAATTACCATATAATGTTAATTATATGGATTTCCATACAACACATGTATATAATAGCAACAATAAATAATCAACCATCATCCAAAGTGCGCCACACAACTGCATAAGCATTAAATATAAATAATTAACGCTTACACAACCTGTCAATCAAATGATCGACATACAACTAAATAATTGGGATTAGTGTACGTCCAATATCATCCCAACACCCGTGTGGGTTTCAATCCACAAGCACTGAATATTATTTGTGCAGTTGGGCGACGTGTAAAATTTATCGTCCCAATCAATGTCCTTCAAATAGGTGTACATAAACAAACCGTCCGGTTTGTAAATGAATATTTTATTTTATTCACATACACGTTAAAAATTATATTTTTAACGATAAATTCTTTTATTTCAACATATGAATTTCTACTCAGTTCATTTATTCAATAAAATGATATTTTTATTTTTCTAACTTATTTAAAAAAATTCGACGGCATAACAGCACGATACTAGAAACGGGACAAGGCCTAGCCTTATCACTGGTCTAATAATGGCCCATGCCGTACACCTACCAATTTAATCAATCCCATTTCACATCCCAAACAAATTCAATCAAATTAATCAACCAAACAAATAAATCAATCACCAAACAATCAACTAAACAAACAAGTCGTCCATGGTCTGTGGACAACGGGTGTCGGGTGCTACTAAGCACCGTCTGCATCCTAGTATATATATTTTTAACTAGAAAAGAAAATTTAAAGTGAGAATTTCTTACCGAGGGTTCCACTCCGCCGTGCTTTACTTCTGAACTTCTGAACCGTTTGGATTTGTTTAAAATTCCAATGCAGTCCTTTTCAAGCTGTTCATCTATAAAAATTATATTTTTAATCTCTACATATAATAAAAATCATATTTTTAATCTATACATATAATAAAAATCATATTTTTAATCTCTACATATAATAAAAATCATATTTTTAAATAATTCATACGTCAAAAACCATAGAAGCTTTAAAGCGGAGAAAACTCACAATTTTTCTAACGCCCGAATTTGCTGTTCTGGTTCCAGAATTTGCAAACGAGCTCGAATCTTCACACCATCTTTTTTTAGCTTAAACGCGCCATTTCGGACAACTTTAGCCTAGTGGTCTTCCTTTCGAAAATGTGCCATTTCGCCGGAAATCGTGAAAAGACAGCATTTTGACAGTGTTTGAACAGCAGACTTTGGACGCGTTTTCCCGACAACTCCGCAATGCAAAATAGGACTATCATATACCAAATCAAAGAGAAAATCATGCTCTTTGACTTTTGTCTAGAGGAATTTGGCTAGAAATGCACGGTATGGGAGTTATTCGCGAAATAGTGACAGGGTGTTTTATGCAAAACGGGATTTTTGTGAAGATTAAAACTAAGTGGAGTTTTAATGAATCTGTAATTAGATAGAAATGTGAATTGATAATTTAAATTATCAAATTTGGAAAGTGATCGAGAATGGAGTATCACCAGTTTTGCTCTAAAGCGATAGTTAAATCTTTAATTAGATTTGAACGTGAAATGGTAATTAATATTTACCGATAACACCGTGGTGTTAGATATGGAGTATTACCAGTTTTGCTCCATGGGATAAATAGGTTGGGATTGGGAAATAAAATAAATAATTACTTCGGTGTGGTTCGCTAATCCCGACTAGTTTGGAAATCCTTAACATGGTTTGAAAAGATCTCCAAAGGAAGAATAAAGAATAAATTTAGAAGAATTTATCTTTGATAAAATTAATGGGAACCTTTCCTTAAGAATGTGAATATCTAAATAAAAAGATATTCTGAATTGGAATGAGGCGTATGTTGCGTTTGTGTAACCTTTGTTTATTATATACGCGGGTTATTTGGAAAGGTCGGGTTTATACCCATTCTGAATAACCGATTTGATGATAAGTCGAAGATGAAGACGGTGGTTGAAGACCGGAAGTATTCACATCGTTTGGGTGATTACTAATGATCTTGATTGGGCTATACACCCAAAAGGAGGGAAACAGTTGGTGATCGTCCGGACGTACTTGAAGATCGATGGATATGCGAGGAAAGTGCCTCCGGTTTCGTTCAGACCCAAAACGAACTTGTAAATGGACTGTGTGTCTGACATTGGATTTTATTCTATGTTGATTGATCTCTATTAAATATACATCTATTTGGCGGCGGAGAATTTATTCTCTTGCTTAACGCCCTTCTCTGAGACATACGAGCTCAGAGGTTGTATATCGATGGACATCAATCGCATGAAGTGAATTGCCTGTGTGGCACGCCTAAGTGGCAAATGATCAAGGCTTCTGTTGAAAAGCAAAGTCTTATGGTTGATGATCAAATCACGGCCTGTGTGGTGCAGCTTTGTGTATAGCGTGAATTCGCGAGCCTCACACCTCGGTATGAGTCAAAAACGAGATAAGGACCCAAGGAGTGCGCGACGTTTCTTTCTAGCTAGTGGTGGTGCCAGTGCTCAAACTGGCTGAGATTTATATACTTTTCTCCTATGTGGTTGTTGGAATGCAAGGCGCCTCGAATATATGGTCGATAACTGGCACTATGTGAGCCGACGTACAGACCATTATATAGGTCCTATAGGACCGGGAAACGTGTGTTCAGGAATTGCCAATCCTTAATAGTAAGAGAGGACCGGCCTTGGAGGTTCCAAGGGATCGCTGTGTGTGGTCCTGAGACATTTGCTAGAGTGTCTTGAACGGAGAGGAGCTTGCCCCTTGCCTCGACTCATTATGGAATCCTATTTCCAATACGTATAATTGCGGTTTTTTATTTGTAGAGCCTAGTATGGCGACATGATATATGGTACCCATGCCGTCTATGATTGATATTTATGATTGAGTTGTTTTGACACTATACACTTATAATAGTATCAAATGATTTGTTTTAAACGTACCAAGCATGTTTGGCTATTATAAGGGAAAACCCTATCCTCCGGCTTGCATTGCATTGTGTGATGGGACCTGGGTCTTATAATTACTGACCTGGAGTTTATTATATATATATATATATATATATATATATATATATATATATATATATAAAGTTCATATTTTGACATCGGTAGGAAATTTCTCTCGATCCGAATCGATCGTTAAACCGACCAAGACCGTTTGAAACCCCTGACCATTTTGAGAACATGACAAATCGGAACGCAAACAGAAGAACGTTTCTCATTATTTATTACAACAATTCCATCATAATAAAAGAATATACAAAGTACCAATAAATATTACACATTTGACAAATATCAGAGATTACAATAAATTACATAGCAGCGGAAAAATATACAAAACACAACTGATAGTAATACACGGATATAGAGCTTTCCGAGCACCGTCCAGTTGTCAATCAAGATCCTGTGAATATAAATCTGCAAAACCAAAACTACTAGCCGCCCGTGTGGAAAATAGGGGCACCCAGAGTTTAGGTTAAAACAATAAACTTCAGGTCAGTCATGTGACTGGTGTGAGGACTAAAACAATAATTAATCTTTATTTTAAAAGAGAGTAATTCAAGGGACCACGCCGTATAACACGGAACAGATTCATCTGATTAGAATTTCTATAAGTTTAAATCTCTATCCTTGTTCTAAACCCATCCTTTATGGATCCTCTTTGATTAGTTTATTTCTTTAAGTTCAATTTTTCTCATGTTTTAAAATTTTGCTTTGTCTTAACAAGATAAATAATAAAAGAAAAGGAAAAGTATAAATTATATTAGGAAATAATAAAGGGAAGCTTATAAATATGAAAATATGAATGTTTTAATGACTAAAATAATAATGACTAGTTTAATTAACCATATTCAAAGTGAAATATTTTGAAATCTACTTATGGTATAAATTTCCTATAAGATATTTGCAATAGTTAATAAATAGTTTCTCTTTCGAAACAAATTTGTAAATAATTTACACTTTTAAGAAATTTACGGATGTTATATTGAGGAAATAAATAAGATTTATAACATAATAGTTTATAAATATATAATTTGTTTTAGAAAGGAAAGATAATTAAATGAAGAATTGTACCTCTGTTTTATGTAAAATGCACATAATTGAAATTGTAAGTGGAAATAACTCATAATTATCTTATAGAAGAATTCTGAGAATTTTTTTATAATGGTCCTGTTGACGGCAAAAATGGTCGTCACACCCATAGATTCTCTAAACTCGAGAATTAGCATTTTGCATATGGAAAATTAAAGTGCAGAAAGCAAAAATATAGAGATCTATAGTGGTTCGGTCTGTGAGGGACCTATGTCCACTTTGAAGGCTTTTGTTAATCTTGATTCACAAAAGAGAGTTAAAAGCATTGGATATCATGGTGACATTAGTTTTCAAATTGTTCTATGTATTTGGGAGTCATACATTTCATGCCAAATATTAGGGAAAAGTATGTGGTTTTCTTCTTCCTCAGGAGCTATGCTGCCATTAATGGAGTTCTAGGAGCTTGTAAAACTGCACAATAAAAAAAAATCCAACCCTTGTGAAGAATGAGGAAAGGGGTATTTATAGGTAGTGGATTACGTAGGAGTAGGTGAGATTTGGGGACCGCACAGCAGAAATTCGCATCCCAAATGAGCAACAGCAAGGAAGTCGCATCCCTCCCTTCGCGATAGCAGGACTACACATCCCTCTGAAGGGATACGAATTTTCGTATCTCGAGGGATGCGAAAATTCGCATCATAAAGGGATACAGCCTACGGTCTTTAGGAGGGACTTGATCGCATTGTATCGCGAGGGTTGCGATGACATCACATCAATGGGATGCGATTACATCGCATCCGTGGAATGCGATGTATCGCATCCGAGGGATGCGATGTACCGCATCCGAGTTGAAACACCCCACCTTCATTAATGTCACTCACAAAGGGAATGCATTAACTTCAGTGAAGAGTTATATGTATGCAGATAAATTACAAGACAGGCAAATAAAGCAGCGGAAAACAAAGTCATTTTATAAGCAACGTAGTTCAATCAAGCTTTTACAACAATTGACTATATCATACTTTAAAAGTACAACATAAAACTCCTGTCTTGATTTAAAATCTTCCAAGTATATAAGAAGCATAAAACATAGTAAAGTAGCATAAGTCCCCAAATTAAAGTGCAACAAAGCCATAGCCAATGATAAGGGGATCCAAGCAATACATCAAAGATTCTTCAAGCTTGGAAAGAGAAACGGTCCAAACTAAGTTGAGTTATTCCCTCCCTGACTACCTGAGGGGAGAAACGGAAGAAAAGAAGACGAAAGAAAATGGGTCAGACATAAAGCCTGGTAAGTCCAGTGATTTTCAGTATGTAAACAGGTAAAAGTAACATGACATGAATAAACTGAATATAAGATAATACTGTGATAACAGTGAAAACAAGATAAGATTAGCATAAGATATGATAAGGCAAGATAAACTGAATGCACTTCTACTTTTTCTCTGCTTTGCTACTACCCTGTTATTCTGGTTTCTATATCTTTGCACCACCTAACTAGTGTCCCAACTAGAAATCTATATAAAATGATAATGTGATCCCAATCCCCTTGTTCATTCATCATGTTGTATTGGTAAAGTGTTTCCTATTAACTTAACCCTGTTCATTTATCATGTTATACTGGTCAAGTGTTTCCCTTGACTTAACCCCACTCGTTCATCATGTTATGTTGGTTAACTTAACCCTACTCATTCATCATGTTGAATTTGGTTAAGTATTTCCTATTAACTTAACCCTTCCACTAGTCATGTTACCTTGGTTAAGTGTTGCCCTATCACACATCATGTTATATTGGTTAAGTGTTTCCCTCTTGTGTTAACTTGACCCTACCATTCTTAGCATGTCCGTTCATTAGCATTAATTCATTCATTAATGCCTCAACCTCCCACATTAGAACTGTTTTTTGCGGTTACTGGATGTGCCGGGCGTTTACGGGAAGACTTCTACTGCAAACTCATTCTAGCTTCGGGTTTTGGGCTTAATGCGCTAACCTCTCACATTAGATCTATATTGTTGCGGTCGCTGGATGTGTCGCGCGGTTCCGGGCAGCCTTACACTGCAACTCAATCTAACCTCGGGTTAGACACGTTCATCTTTAGATAATTTATATATTTACCTTACATGTCCAAGTCTAGATTTTATATACTAATTATCCCAAATTTTACTAAACTATTCATGTTTCAAATTCTCAAGTTATGCCCAACCAAGCCAATAGCAAGTTATGCCCTACAAATTAAATTTCAAGTTATTGCTCAAAATAGGTTACACCTAATCTTCCCAAATTTGCAATAATAGTCAAGCCCCAAAATCACAATATACATTATGCTTGGCATCCCAACCAATAGTTATGCCCGATCTAGATTTAATATTCCAATTTACAGTTTATACCCAATCTAGATTTAATATTTCAATTTACCTCAAGTTCGCAACAATAACAATTATGCCCTAAATCACAAGTTACAAATTATGTTCCACCATTACCAAATAGATTTTTCCTAATACCAATCACAAGTTATGCCTAACAATTTCACCAAAATAGGTTATACCCAAATATTACCCATATTCCAATTGTTCGTATTTCACGATTTCAGCCTAGGTTCGAAGGTAACCCAGGTTCATAAAGGAAAAAGGAAATAGGGGAAGAGAGAGAGAGAGAGAAGGGACATAAAATAAGAATAGGCATAAAAATAGGCATGTAACAACAAACCTAATACAAGAAATTTAGATCCAACAAAGATAGATTCTTGAATAAGCTGATAAATCATTATCGCAGGAATAAGAATAACATCACGAACCAAAAAGGATTATATATTTGATTTTCAACAAAGATAGACATGATTGAATCAATATACACGTAAAATCATAGATTCAATAGAAAGATAGGGGTAATCTTAAAAGATTGTCTCATCATCAAGCATAGACTTAGATTCATTTTATTACATGCTAAGATTACTGTTAGGTCTTTAAATCTGAAAATAACATGAAGTTACATTGCTAGGATTAAGAAAAGATAATTGAATCGTTGTTGTTGCAAAGACTCAAATTTGATGTTGATTAATCTTCAAAGTTGATTTGAGGCTCTCTAATTTGATTTCTAGTTTGGAGAAGATGGTGGTGGCTAGGCTAGATTGAAGATGAACAACATGACGGCGTCATAGCTTTGGAGCAATAGAATTAGGGTTGGGTTATGAGTGTATATATATATGTCTAAGATTATTTCTAGCCTTTAGATCAGTCTAGGAGTGATCAGAGCCATCCAAACCAAGGAGATGTGTCATCCAACCAACCACAACACGACACATAAGCCCTAATACCTCAGAATTGGTCATCAGGCAAATTAGAGAAGGCCATATTAGCTCAGGGCTATAAAAATTCGTCACTGGTTCTGGATCAAAAAGGGGTCGACTCACTACAGGGGGGTCTACACCTATGTCGACACCCCTATAGGGGGGTCGACACCTATGTCGACTCCCCTATGGGGGATCGACACCTTTGAGAGGGAAATTTCCCGCTCAGTCCGCTCTGACTGAATTTTGAACAGTTTTCTGACTTTTAATTTAATTTCTGTTTTTTTACTTGAAATCTTCTGAACTCCATAACTTCTTCATACGGAGTCCGATTCACGCAAACTCGGACTCTATCTCAAGCAGAATTCCGAGACGAACACAATGGCGTAACCCGTTTCCCTTAATTCTTATTCTAAAAATTAAGTGTTCCTAGATTTGTTAATTTTAATATTCACAGAAAATACGGTGTGTTACTTTCTCCCCTCCTTAATAGATTTTGTCCCCGAAATCTCTAAGTTAAGAAGAATGTATCCTAACATCCAACATCCATCTACTCAACCATCAATAACAGGCATCCATTGTCCTTAAAAATATTTCTAATGCTTTCATGATCATATGCAGAGTGTGTGTATATGTCCTTATCTAATGCAAAATCAGGTGGTCTACTGATTCAGTTGACCTCCTTGATGCGAATCATGTCGGTGCTATGAGTCCATCATGTATGCTATTATTCCTTATCGTATTTTGTAACTTCTACATGAGTGCACAATCATTCATACAAATGCAACGTCCACATGATAACACATCAAGTTTCAATCCATATATAAATACATATATGCATATGCAATATGAAAGTGACTGAGCCGATCTAGTACCTAGTGTGTGTGTACATGCATCCACGAGCAACCACTAGCAACCACTTGCAACCATCAACCATAACATGTTTCAAATTCATGTTTACATTCATTGGTTTCTTCCTAAGGACTAGGAACAGGACCGAGGGGATATACTTAAGAGATAGATACAAGCATGCATAAATTTATGGAAAAAAGAGATCAAGGATGTACCCTAAAATAAGAAAAGGGTAGAATGCGCGTATCTTGTCTTCAGGCTCCCAAGTCGTGTCTTCTTCAGCGTCACTCCATTGTACTTTAACTAGGTTGACTTCACGATTTCGAAGCTTCTTGACCTCCATTTCCAAAACTCACTAGTAAAGATAGGATCTCGATCACTTACTATGCTAGAGGGTATCCCATGTATTCGGATTATCTTTCCAAGATAAAAAGATGTTAACCATGATACCAAGTGTATATAATAAGATGATTAGAGGTCTCTCCTCTACTTAGCTTATCCATCATGTCACAAATCCGAGGGTCTTCATGTTACGCCGCTCCTATCCGATCCAAAAGCGTAGGCCGCTCTTCTAGCGTTGTTAACAAACCAGGTACAAACTTGACTGAGGGTCTAAAGCTCAAAAGTTGCTATGTACTTCAAATTTTACTCATCTTAAGGTCGGTCTCTTTCTACTTAGGGCGCCTGCCACAACATTACCCTTGCTAGGGGCATAAGCAATCTCAAAGTCGTATGACGCAAGAAATTCCATCTATCATTGTTGCATAAATTTCAAATCTTTTTTTTTTGCGGGAACAAATATTTTAAGGACTTATGATTCGTATATAGTTCAAACTTTCTCTCTTAAAAGATAATGATGCCATGACTTAAGAGCGAACACTATAACAGCTAATTCCAAGTCATGGGTAGGATAGTTTTTCTCATGTATTTTCAGCTTTCTTCTTCCATAACTAACGACCTTCTCTTCTAGAATTAAAACAATGCCTAACCCTATCCCTATCCCGTATGCATCCATATAAACTGTAAACGTCTTGTTCCTTCGGGCAATGTCAAGACTGGGGTTTTCGTCAGGGTTCTCTTCAGTCGTTGGAAAGCAACATCGCAATCCACATCCCAGGAAAAAGTTAGGTTCTTCATTGTCAATCTAGTAGTGGGGCTGATACCTTCACAAATTCCTTAATTAACTTCCTATAATAGACCGCTAATCCAAGAAGACTTCTTACTCCCATTGCATTTCTTGGGACCTTCTAATCTTGCACTGCAACTACTCTTGCGGGATCTACAGTTTCCTTGGATATCACATGTCTTAGAAATCTTACTTCTTCTCTCCAAAAAGGATATTTGGAGAATCTAGCCTTAAGCTGATGCGCTTGGAGGGTATCTGAGATTTCCCTTAGATACAAAGCATGTTCTTTCCCACTCTTAAGGAATACCAAAATATCATCTATACACAAGCAAATTGAACCATCCGCCTTTGTAGCGAAAACAACTGGAGCACCCCATTCAGAAATACTTCGCATTATGAACCCTTTCTTAAGTAACTCTTTTACTTGTTTACTGAGCCCTTCCTTTCCCTTGGAGTCATGTATCGTACAGGTAATGCAACTGGCTTTGCATTATCAATAAGATATATGCGGAAGTCTATCTCGCGTTTTAGGTGACAAACCCCTAAACATCTGCGTACTCATGGGCTATTCTAACGGTTCGCAAATCGTCGATAGATGCATCAAGTGATTCTAGGTAGCTAAGCCAAACTGATCCCTTAGGATCGCACGAAATCTCGAGGGTGTTCCCGAGGCAAGTCAAAAGCTTAACTTGTTACGACCCGAATTTCCCCAGTAAGGAAAGCCCGGATTGAAGTGAGAACAAGCCACATTGGAACGTAAACAGAAGAACATTTAATTGCTTATTACAACAATACCATCAGAATACAAGAATATACAGAGTATGAATAAATATTACACATCAGAAAATATCAGAGAGTTAAATTACATTACATAGCAGCGGAAAATAATACAAAACACAACTGAAAGTAATACATGAAAACTGAGCTTTCCGGGTATCGTTCCAGCTGTAAACCAGGATCCTGTGAATATAAATATGCAAAACCAAAACTACTAGCTGCCCATGTCAAAATAAGGGCACCTAGAGTTTAGGTTAAAACAATAAACTCCAGGTCAGTCATGTGACTGGTGTGAGAACTAAAACATTTATTTAAAGCTTTACTTTAAAATAAAGTAAATCAAGGGACCACGCCGTATAACACGGAATAGGTTTCCTCCCAAAATTACCAGTGCAAATAACAAACAACGCAATGTTTTTTGGAAAAATGAAGCTATTATAAGACCTAGGTCCCATCACACAATGCAACACAAGCCGGAGGATAGGGTTTTCCATTATAATAGCCAAACATGCTTGGTACGTTAAAACAAATCATTTGATACTATTATAAGTGTATAGTTTCAAAATAATTTCAATCATAAATATCAATCATAGAAGGCATGGGTACCATATATCATGTCGCCATACCAGGCTCTACAATCAAAATTGCAAAGTCATGTATTTGGAAAT
This sequence comes from Allium sativum, assembly GCA_030737875.1. Lineage (NCBI taxonomy): Eukaryota > Viridiplantae > Streptophyta > Magnoliopsida > Asparagales > Amaryllidaceae > Allium > Allium sativum. The sequence goes on from CM060909.1 coordinate 631,877,459, forward strand.
TGGATTTCCATCTATGAACCGAGGCAAGGGATCGTCCTCCACCGAATTCGAGACTCTCTATCCCGAGCCTCAGGCAAGTACTCTGTCAAGCCTTAGGAGCCACAGGGTTGGTCCATCGATGTGGATTAAAATGCCTGAACATTGCGTTTCCCCGCCCTTTGGGGCGTAAATGTGCCAAATGACTCCATCGGCTCCACACAGTCACCAATATATCCGAGGCGCCTCACAACAACAACAACCACACAGGTGAAAATAATATAAATGTCAGGGCTGGTAGGTCATTGACACTACCCTAGCTAGAAAGAAATGCTTGCCCTCCCTGGATCCTTCTCCCATTTCTAGTTCACAACCGGGGTTTGAGGCTCGCGAATCAACGTTACATAAAGTTATGCCACACAGGCCGTGCTTTGATCATCAACCACAAGAATCTGCTTTTCAATAGAAGCCTTAATCATATTGCCACTTAGGCATGCCACACAGGCAATTCACTCCATGCATTTGATATCCATCAATATATAACCTCTGAGCTCGTATGTCTCAAAGAAGGGCATTAAGCAAGAGAATAAATTCTCTGCCACCAAACAGATATATATTTAATAGAAATCATTCACATAGAATAAAATCCAATGTCAGACACACATTCCATTTACAAGTCCGTTCTGGGTCTGAACGAAACCGGAGGCACCTTGTACCTCGCATATCCATCAATCTCCAAGTACGTCTGGACGACCACCAACTGATTCCCTCCTCTCGGGTGTATAGCCCAATCAAGATCATCAGCAATCACCCAAACGAGGTGAAAACCTCTGGTCTTCGACCACCGTCTTCATCCTGACACCACATCGAATCAGTTATTCAGAATGGGATTAACCAGGTCTTTCTGAATAACTCGCGTATATAATAATCAAGTGTTACACAAACACAACATACGCCTCATTCCAGTTCAGAATATTCTTTTATTCAACTATTGTTATACTCTGGGAAAGGTTCCCATTAATTTTATCAAAGATAAATTCTTCAAATTTATTCTTTAATCTTCTTTTGAATATCAATTCAAACTAGTTGGGATTAGCGAACCTCACCGAAGTAATCATTTAATTTATTTCCCAACCCCAACCTATTCATCCCATGAAGTAAAACTGGTCATACTTCATATCTAACACCACGGTGTTATCGGTAAATTCAATAACCATTTCACTTTCAAATCTAGTTAAAGATTTAACTATCGCCTGGAGCAAAACTGGTGATACTCCATTCCCGATCATTTCAATTTAATTAAAGATTCATTATAACTCCACTTAGTTTTAATCTTCCCAAAAATCAATATTAATGATTGTTTAACTTGGGAAACCATATCCTGTCTTTAACTGGGTTAAAGAACCAATATCACTTAAATACGGTTCTCAATAAACCCAAAATCACATTCTAATTCAATTCCAATTAAGCATCATTTAATTGGTATACTTCGTTAAATCTAAATAAAAAATTTAATCTTTTTCTCAACTTGGTTTAAGAACAGTGTTAATGAAGACACCATTCACGACAAACCCAAATCACATTTGATATTAAATACAAGGCTCTGAATAGAAAATATATCGGCTTATATTCAATATCAAATTCTACGACCAACAAATATCGTATTGGAAATAACGATATAAATATATCTTTCAAATTTCCATAACAAAATCTGTATAATCACGAAATCCGACATCGAAATATTCCAAAGACAATTTCGATTCAAATCCATTCCAATTCAATTATTGGAAATTCTGGTTATTTTCAAAACCATTTCAAATCCAATTTATTTATTTCAAAAATAAATGAATTATAATTCTAGTTCAAAACTAGTTCATTGCGATAAAAAATCTATTTTTATCTTTTCAGATTTGGAATTTTTCATCCCAATTCTTCACAAATTATTTCTTATGATTTTACACAAATTACTGATATTTTTAATAATTTTATCAAGGCCCGTACAGTCGATTTCCGTCAACGGCCATCGAACTGCACCTACAGCGACCTTTTCCAAATTTGATTTGGACATAATTTCAAATCCAACCGTTAGATTTTAAATCTCTAATATTCTTTGGAAAGCTCTTTTCGATACGAACCCAACGGTTCCGGTTTTAGGAGAATCCAACGGTCGGATATCCCGTAATATCCATTCAAAGTCAATGGTCGAAATTCGCGAACTGCCGCAGCGCGGCGCGTTCTATTCAGGCCATTATATTTCATCGATTTCCTTTCAAAATGTACTTTATAAATCGTTTTAAATTTATTTTCAAAATGATTCCAACTTCATATTCAATTTCTAATCAAAATTGAAAATTCAATATCGTTAATCTATAAATGATAATATTTTCAAAACGTTATATTTTGAAATCACTTCCTTTTCTATATTCATTATAAAAATGAATAAAATCGATATAAATAATGTTCACGTCAAAATGGCATAAATCTAATCGACACGGCTTTTATTCAACACATGAATGTTTTCTTCAATTCAACACATGAATATTTATTTTATTCAACACATGAATATTTATTCCATTCAACACATGAATTTATATAATTCAACACATGAATTTTCGTTCTATTCAACCAATGAATTTATTTTATTCAACACATGAATTTTCGTTCTATTCAAGACATGAATTTATTTTATTCAACACATGAATTTTCGTTCTATTCAACACATGAATTTATTTTATTCAACACATGAGTTTTTATTCTATTCAACACATGAATTTTTTTTATTCAACACATGAATTTTTAATCTATTCAACACATGAATTTTTATTTTATTCAACACATAATTTTTATTCTATTCAACACATGAATTTTTATTCTATTCAACACATGAATCTATTTTTATAATATTCCTTATTTTCCAAATTGGTATGAGGCCCAATCAATTATCATATAATGTTAATTATATGGATTTTCTACAACACATGTATATAATAGCAATGATAAATCATTAACCATCATCCAGAGTGCACCACACAACTGCATAAGCATTAAATATAAATAATTAACGTTTACACAGTCTGTCAACCCATCGATTGACATACAACTAAACAATAGGGATTAGTGTACGTCAAATATCATCCCAATACCCGTGTGGGGTTTCAAATCAACAAACACAGATTTTTATTTGTGCAGTTGGGCAATGTATAAAATTTATCGTCCCAATCAATATTAGTCAAATCAGTGTATATAAACAAATCGTCCGATTTGTTTATTACTATTTATTTTATATACACGTTAAAAAATATATTTTTAACTATAAAATATTTTATTTCATCCCACATCACACGATCAAATTTCACAACACATTAATCAAACAAACAAGCCATCCATGGTCTGTGTACGACGGGTGTTTTGTGCTACTAAGCACCGTCTGCATCCTAGTATATATTTCGACTAGAAAATAAAATAAAAGTGAGTAGTTCTCACCTTAGGGATCCACTATGCCATTCTTCCAAAGCAAAGAAGATGAACACTTCACCAACTACTACCTTAAGTGAACACGATATCCTACATGATTGATCTTTTTATATTAATAACCTTCATAAGCTAAAAATCATATTTTTAACCTGCTACTTCATGTATAAAAATCATATCTTTATAATCAACAAAAATCTATTCTTTATTCTTTAAACATCATCACTTCATATATTTAAAGATTAAATTTTTAACACGCTATCTTCTATGTAAAGATTGTAGTTTTAAAATTCTATTCAAATAAATAAAAATCATATTTTTATAAACGATGTTTATAATTAAAAATCGTATTTTTTTATATCACTTTAACAATTATATTTTTAGTTTGCTTCTTCTATGACAAAATTTATATTCTTATATTTGCTTCTTCTATGACAAAGTAAAACTGAGATTTAATCTAAATTAAACTAATTAGGAACTAATTAATTAGCTAAACCAATTACCATTTCTCTATGATCAACAATGCAGCAGCCTCGACTGAGGTTCAAAACTAGGGTCGGTCATTGCCTCACCGGAGGGTGGTTGGAGGTCGATAAGAGGGTGCCCTGGCATTCGCCTTGGAGAGGGCTTTCCCTTAATGGTTGGAACGTCGGGCTCGACGTCCAGGTGGCGGAGCAAATCCCCATGAGGCGGAGGCAGTTCCTGGGCCCGATTCTCGAAGTACACTGCACAAGAGGGAGCGAGGTTGACATGGATTGGAAGAGGTAGAGAAGGTCTACAAAAAACCCTGAAGAACTATCGAATTTTACTGTGTGGTTTGAGAGATAAGGAGGAGGGAAAGAGGGAGCACCATCTGCCGTCGAACAGAGGGTTACAGGGGCGGGTTTCGTGAATGAGAAAATAAAAGGGGAAACCCTATTGGCCCTTGTTATCTATATTTAATTTTTTCTTTAATTTCAAAAAATATCCCTTGTCTTATATGAACCCCAAATCCAACCCAACGACTATCGTCCATAACTAATTACCCCCGTTCCGAACATAATGGGATATGTCCCTCAAGCCGATTCGACTTTTTCGATTAGTTTTCTCCAAATTTAAATATAAATCTATATATTCAATTTTAAATGTACATTTCAATTTACTGGGGTCACATACGGATTCTAAAAATTCTTGAAAAATATTTTCTAGATTCGTATTGACGATACGGTCCTAACAAAACTAATTTCATCAAATTTGAAGACCATTTGAAAAATGGCCATTTTCCAGTTGATTGAATTCAACTGAAATTGGTCAAATATGTTTTACCTTTGCCACGCTCACATGTTGATTCAGAAAATTATGAATTTTGAAACCTAGCAATAACTTGATATCACGGATCCAATAAAAGTGGTTTCGTCGAAAACCGAGGTCGTTTGCAAAATTTCCATTTTTAAGGGCCTGAATTCCATAGGGACTATCTGAATTTCAATTGGGCATAACTTTTTATCCCCACTATGAAATTTCAATTTTTTGGATCCGTTAGAAAGATATTCTCAAATTGATCCTAGTATTTCTGGTTTCGCCAAAATCCTGTTTATTTTGAATCCTGCACATTCATTTGAAATTTGAAATCGAATTTTCGAACTACCGCGCCATTTTCAATTCCTTTTATAATTAAATTAAAACATTTATATTCTAACGACGATCTATAAAAATATATATGTTCTAATTCTATTCAAAATAGATTTCTCGTTGATATTATTTAAAATAATTCATTTTAAATATTCAAAATTCATCAAAATTGCAAAAATAAAAAATTTAAATTGGCTCGGATTTTCCGGGTTGTTACAGTCTCCCCCACTTAAAACTTTTCGTCCCCAAAAAGGAACGAAGCCGAAAGTTGTTTAAATAATTAACTCAACTTTCTTTATTTTCTTTACGGCTTAAGTTCTTTAACTTTTCGGTTTCTAAGAACTTTTCAAAATTTTCAAAAATTTGGCTAACACACCCTAAATTTTCGAAAAATTTCGCCATAACCTCCCCTGCACCGGGAGCTTCAGGATATTTCAAATAGCCTCCCATGGCCATCACCAATCCAAAAAGAAAAAGAAACAGCCAAGCGGCTAGCCAATCGGCTCATAAAATCACCCAAACCCAATAAATTTGTAAACATGTACCTATTTATTGGGCAAACAATTTTATTCTTCTGCTCTATTCTCCTTGCTATGACCTGTCCAATGTAAGTACATGTATAAGTATACAAATGCGACAAATTTTCAATATAACTCAACATTTGGTTCAATTTGGCTAAATGGTTTAAATTTTGATTAATCAACCAATAATCAAACAACACAATCATCAATTAATTAGTTGATTATCATTTCAAACACATAATTTTGATACATATGCAGAAAATCAAGTTTTTGAAGCTGATTCACAACAATAAGCCCTACCTAATTTTGGTTCTCACACCATTCAATTGGAAATATATAGAAATCCCACTTTCATCACTCGAAAATAAATACTGGTGATGGTATACTTCATCATCAGGACCATGTTCGGGCGACTAGAGTGTGACTCCATATCTATCCAGTATATTAAAACTTCAAATACACGCGGATCAGATGTATATGCAAAATCTTTATATACTCGATTGTCCAAATTCAATATAAAATAAATAATCAAATACGAATAATTGATTTAAATTTTCAAAACAAAAATTGTTTTTAATCTTATTTTTCAAAACAACACTCTTCACACTCGTATTAGGATGCTACTGATCCAATCTCTAACGAGTCACTCTCATTGGATATTACTAATCCAATCTCTGATGAATTCTTTTGTATGGTTCTAATGTGTCTTGTTCTCGAGCTCTGTAAACCAGAGCTCTGATACCACGCTGTTACGACCCGAACCTCCCCAGTAAGGAAAGCCCAGATCGAAGTTAGAACAAGCCACATCGGAACGCAAACAGAAGAACATTTCATTGCTTATTACAACAATACCACCAGAATAAAAGAATATACAGAGTATGAATAAATATTACACATCAGAAAATATCAGAGAGTTAAATAACATTACATAGCAGCGGAAAATAATACAAAACACAACTGAAAATAATACACGGATACAGAGCTTTCCGAATATCGTTCCAGCTGTAAACCAGGATCTTGTGAATATAAATCTGCAAAATCAAAACTACTAGCTGCCCGTGTCAAAATAAGGGCACCTAGAGTTTAGGTTAAAACAATAAACTCCAAGTCAGTCATGTGACTAGTGTGAGAACTAAAACATTTATTTAAAGACTTACTTTAAAATAAAGTACATCAAGGGACCACGCCGTATAACACGGAACGGGTTTCCTCCCATGAATACCAGTGCAAATAACAAACAGCGCAATGTTTTTTGGAAAAATGAGGCTATTATAAGACCCAGGTCCCATCACACAATGCAACACAAGACGGAGGATGGGTTTTCCCTTATAATAGCCAAACATGCTTGGTACGTTAAAACAAATCATTTGATACTATTATAAGTGTATAGTGTCAAAACAAGTTCAATCATAAATATCAATCATAGACGGCATGGGTACCATATATCATGTCGCCATACTAGGCTCTACAATCAAAACCGCAAAGTTACGTATTTGAAAATTGGATTTCCATCTATTAACCGAGGCAAGGGATCGTCCTCCACCGAATTCAAGACTCTCTAGCTTGAGCCTCAGGCAAGTACTCTGTCAAGCCTTAAGAGCCACAGGGCCGGTCCACCGATGTGGATTAAAATGCCTGAACACTACGTTTCCTTGCCCTTTGGGGCGTAAATGAGCCAAATGATTCCATCGGCTCCACACAGTCACCGATATATCCGAGGCGCCTCGCAACAACAACAACAACCACACAGGTGAAAATAATATAAATGTCAGGGCGGGTAGGTCACTGACACCACCCTAGCTAAAAAGAAATGCATGCCCTCCCTGGATCCTACTACCATTTCTGGTTCACAACCAGGGTGTGAGGCTCGCAAATCAACGTTACACAAAGCTATGCCACACTGGCCGTGCTTTGATCATCAACCACAAGACTCTACTTTTCAACAGAAGCCTTGATCATATTGCCACTTAGGCATGCCACACAGGAAATTCACTCCATGCGTTTGGTATCCATCAATATATAACCTCTGAGCTCGTACGTCTCAAAGAAGGGCATTAAGCAAGAGAATAAATTCTCCGCCGCCAAACAGATATATATTTATTAGAAATCAATCACATAGAATAAAATCCAATGTCAGACACACAGGCCATTTACAAGTCCGTTCTGGGTCTGAACGAAACCGGAGGCACCTTGTACCTCGCATATCCATCGATCTCCAAGTATGTCTGGACGACCACCAACTGATTCCCTCCTCTTGGGTGTACAGCCCAATCAAGTTCATCAGCAATCACCCAAACGATGTGAAGATCTCTGGTCTTTGACCACCGTCTTCATCCTCGACACCATGTCGAATCAGTTATTCAGAACGGGATAAACCCTGTCTTTCTGAATAACTCGTGTATATAATAAACAAGTGTTACACAAACACAACATACGCCTTATACCAGTTCAGAATATTCTTTTATTCAAATATTCTTATACTCTGGCAAAGGTTCCCATTAATTTTATCAAAGATAAATTCTTCAAATTTATTCTTTAATCTTCTTTTGAATATCAATTCAAACTAGTTGGGATTAGCGAACCTCACCGAAGTAATCATTTATTTTATTTCCCAATCCCAATCTATTCATCCCATGAAGTAAAACTGGTCATAGTTCATATCTAACACCACGGTGTTATCGGTAAATTCAATTACCATTTCACGATCAAATCTAGTTAAAGATTTAACTATCGCCTGAAGCAAAACTGGTGATACTCCATTCCCGATCATTTCAATCTAATTAAAGATTCATTAAAACTCCACTTAGTTTTAATCCTCCCGAAAATCAATATTAATGATTGTTTAACTTGGGAAACCATATCCTGTCTTTAACTGGGTTAAAGAACCAATGTCACTTAAATACGGCTCACAATAAACCCAAAATCACATTCTAATTCAATTCCAATTAAGCATCATTTAATTGGTATACTTCATTAAATTTAAAAAAAAGATTTAATCTTTTTCTCAACTGGGTTTAAGAACAGTGTTAATGAAGACACCATCCACGAAAAACCCAAATCGCATTTGATATTAAATACAAGGCTCTGAATAGAAAATATATCGGCTTATATTCAATATCAAATTCTACGATCAACAAATATTGTATTGGAGATAACAATATAAATATATCTTTCAAATTTCCATAACAATATCTGTATATTCACGAAATCCAACATCGAAATATTCCAAAGACAATTTCGATTCAAATCCATTCCAATTCAATTATTGGGAATTCTGGTTATTTTCAAAACCATTTCAAATCCAATTTATTTATTTCAAAAATAAATGAATTATAATTCTAGTTCAAAACTAGTTCATTTCGATAAAAAATCTATTTTTATCTTTTCAAATTTGGAATTTTTCATCCAAAATTCTTCACAAATCATTTCTTATAATTTTACACAAACTACTGATATTTTTAATAATTTTATCAAGGTCCGTACAGTCGATTTCCATCAATGGCCATCGAACTGCACTTACAGCGACCTTTTCCAAATTTGATTTGGACATAATTCCAAATCCAACCGTTAGATTTCAAATCTCTAATATTCGTTGGAAAGCTCTTTTCGATACGAACCCAACGGTTCCGGTTTTAGTAGAATCCGACGTTCGGATCTCCCGTAATGTCCATTCGAAGTTAATGGTCGAAATTCGCGAACTGCCGCAGCGAGGCGCGTTCTATTCAGGCCGTTATATATGTATATATGTATATAATATTATATGTATTTCATCGATTTCCTTTCAAAACTTACTTTATAAATCGTTTAAAATTCCTTTTCAAAACGATTTCAACTTCATATTAAATTTCTAATCAAAATTGAATATTCCATATCATTAATCTATAAATGATAATATTTTCAAAACGTTATATTTTGAAATCACTTTTCTGTATTCATTATAAAAATGAATAAAATCGATATAAATAACGTTCACGTCAAAATGGCGTAAATCTAATCGACATGACTTTTATTCAACACATGAATGTTTTCTTCTATTCAACGCATGAATATTTATTTTATTCAACACATGAATATTTATTCCACTCAACACATGAATTTATATTATTCAACGCATGAATTTTCTACCTATTCAATACATGAATTTATTTTATTCAACGCATGAATTTTCCTTCTATTCAACACATGAATTTATTGTATTCAACACATGAATTTTCGTTCTATTCAACACATGAATTTATTTTATTCAACACATGAATTTTTATTCTATTCAACACATGAATTTATTTTAATCAACACATGAATTTTTATTCTATTCAACACATGCATTTTTATTTTATTCAACATATAAATTTTTATTCTATTCAACACATGAATTTTTATTCTATTCAACACATGAATCTATTTTTATAATATTCCTTATTTTCCAAATTGGAATGAGGCCCAATCAATTACCATATAAAGTTAATTATATGGATTTTCTACAACACATGTATATAATAGCAACGATAAATCATCAACCATCATCCAGAGTGCACCACACAACTGCATAAGCATTAAATATAAATAATTAACGCTTACACAGTCTGTCAACCCATCGATTGACATACAACTAAACAATCAAGATTAGTGTATGTCAAATATCATCCTAATACCCGTGTGGGGTTTCAAATCAGCAAACACAGATTTTTATTTGTGCAGTTGGGCGATGTGTAAAATTTATCGTCCCAATCAATATCAGTCAAATCGGTGTATATAAACAAATCGTCCGATTTGTTTATTACTATATATTTTATATACACGTTAAAAATTATATTTTTACATATAAAATATTTTCCACTATAAAATATTTTATTTCATCCCACATCACACAATCAAATTTCACAACACATTAATCAAACAAGCCATCCATGGTCTGTGGACGACATGAGTCGGGTACTACTAAGCACCGTCTGCATCCTAGTATATATTTCAACTAGAAAATAAAATAAAAGTGAGGAGTTCTCACCTTAGGGATCCACTTTGCCATTCTTCCAAAGCAAAGAAGATGAACATTTCACCAACTACTACCTTAAGTGAACACGATATCCTACATGATTGATTTTTTTTAATTAATAACCTTCATAAGCTAAAAATCATATTTTTAACCTGCTACTTCGTATATAAAAATCATATCTTTATAATCAACAAAAATCTAATCTTTTTTCTTTAAACATCATCACTTCATATATTTAAAGATTATATTTTTAAAATGCTATCTTCTATGTAAAGATTATAGTTTTAAAATGCTATTCAAATAAATAAAAATCATATTTTTATAAATGATGTTTATAATTAAAAATCGAATTTTTTTTATATCACTTTAACAATTATATTTTTAATTTGCTTCTTCTATGACAAAATTTATATTTTTATATTTGCTTCTTCTATGACAAAATAAAACTGAGATTTAAACAAAAATAACTAATTAGGAAATAATTAATTAGCTAAACCAATTACAATTTCTCTGTGATCAACACTGCAGCGGCGTCGACTGAATTTCAAAACTCGGTTCGTTCATTGCTTAGCTAGAGGGTGGTTGGAGATCGATCAGAGGGTGCCCTAGCGTTCGCCTTGGAGAGGGCTTCCCCTCAATGGCTGGAACGTCGGGCTCGACGTCCAGGTGGCGGAGCAAATCCCCACGAGGCGGAGGCAGTTCCTGGGCCCGATTCTCGAAGTACACTGCACGAGAGGGAGCGAGGTTGACATGGATTGGAAGAGGGAGAGAAGATCTACAAAAAACCCTGAAGAACTATCGAATTTTACTGTGTGGTTTGAGAGATAAGGAGGAGGGAAAGAGTGGGTACCATCCACCGTCGAACAGAGGGTTACAGGGGCGGGTTTCGTGAATGAGAAAATAAAAGGGGAAACCCTATTGGCCCTTGTTATCTATATTTAATTTTTTTCTTTAATTTCTAAAAATATCCCTTGTCTTATACGAACCCCAAATCCAACCCAATGACTGTCGTCCATAACTAATTACCCACATTCCGAACACAATAGGATATGTCCTGCAAGACGATTCGATTGTTTCGATCAGTTTTCTTCAAATTTAAATATAAATCTATATATTCAATTTTAAACGTACATTTCAATTTATTGGGGTCACATATGGATTCTAAAAATTCCTGAAAAATATTTTCTAGCTTCGTACTGACGATACGGTCATAACAAAACTAATTTCATCAAATTTGAAGACCATTTGAAAAATGGCCATTTTCCAGTCGATTGAATTCAACTGAAATTGGTCAAACACATTTTACCTTTGCCACGCTCACATATTGATTCAGAAAATTATGAATTTTGAAACCTAGCAATAATTTGACATCAGGGATCCAACAAAAGTGGTTTCGTCGAAAACCGAGGTCGTTTGCAAAATTTCCATTTTTAAGGGCCAGAATTCCATAGCGACTATTCTGAATTTTCAATTGGGCATAACTTTTTATTCCCGCTATGAAATTTTAATTTTTCGGATTCATTAGAAAGATATACTCAAATATATCCTAATATTTTTGGTTTCGCCAAAATCCGGTTTATTTTGAATCCTGCACATTCATTTGAAATTTGAAATCAAATTTTCGAACTACCGCACCATTTTCAATTCATTTTATAATTAAAATAAAATATTTATATTCTAACGATGAACTAAATAAATATATATGTTCTAATTCTATTCAAAATAAATTTCTCGTCGATATTATTTAATATAATTCATTTTAAATATTCAAAATTCATCAAAATTGCCAAAATAAAAATTTTAAATTGGCTCGGATTTTCCGGGTTGTTACATAACTACCCTCCTTTCCCAATTACTAGCTAACCAATCCATGCCTAGAATCAACCCATAGTCCATGAAACCAAAAACATAAGCATTACACTTAAACTCTACACTTAATAAGCTATTCTCAGATCGTTACAAACCAAAGATAAATGAGCCGAACCACCAATTGGATTTGAGACAATAATGGGATCTTCTACTATACAAGTACTAAGGTGTAGAGACTCAATTATGGAAGAGGATATAACCGAATGTGAAGCACTAAAATCAAAAAAGCACTAATAGGATGACCAAAAAGAAAAACTAAATTTCTCAACAGAAACTTTACTACCTCTCTCTCCGGTACGCTGGCGATGAGAGCATGCACTTGCTCTCCTGAAAATCCTATCCTTTGTTCTTGCCATTATCCTTAATTATATGACTCGTTATACCATAATAAAGACACTTCCCCTTGTCTTAGGTTTTACTATTCTTCCCTCCCTTCTTGTCCTGTGATTCTTTCACTTATACCTCTTTCATTTTACCTCCTTCGTGAAACAAGTCCATATCCATGAGTTTCTCATCCTTGGGTTGTGCTCCTTAGCCAAACTCCCTCTTTCTCATCTTTGCCATCCTTGTGTAACATGTTGACAAGTCTCTCGAAAACTGCCTCTATCGCACGAAAAACCCTACAAAGCTTGATAGTAAATTAGACGCAGGTGAAACTACTACGGTTAAATATGGAATTTGGGCACTTCTTCGCCCTTTGACCGGTGTCGTAGTCTCATCAAGCCTACGGAACCATGCTGCGATGAGGTTACCTCCCAAAAAGCCAGGTACCCCGGAGATTCAGGAAAGAAGGAAACAAGTATTTAAACAGAGGATCAAAAGTTAGTGCATATGGATTTGGGGAATATGCCTTTAAAACGAAACTTTTCTTTTGGAAATGCTTCTTTTAAAACCGTTTTGAAAATAATTTTTCAAACCTTTTATCTGATCAAGTAACCTTCAGGTCTGATACTAAGTGAAACACCCCACCTTCATTAATGTCACTCACAAAGGGAATGCATTAACTTCAGTGAAGCGTTATAGGTAAAAGATGCAGATAAATTACAAGGCAAACAAATAAAATGTAACAACCCTGAATTTTGGGGGTAAATTTAAAAATTTTATATTAAGTAATTTTGATGAGTTTTTGATATTTAGAACAATTTATTTAAAATAATAATGATTAAAAATTGATTTAAATCGAAGTTAGAATGAATAATTTAATTTTAATTATAAAAAGAGTTAGAAATAGCGCGGTAGTTTGAAAAGTCAAAATTGAACTTTGACTGACCATACAGGATGCAAAATTTAACGGATTTTAGTGAAACCAAAAATATTAGAATCTATTTAAAAATATCTTTCTAATGAATCTGAAAAATCGAATTTTCATAGCGGGAATCAAAAGTTATGCCCAGTTTAAAATTTAGAAAGGTCGCTATGAAATTTATAAAGGTCAAAATGCTACTTTTTGCATATGAAGGAATTTAGACTCAAAACCACTTCCATTGAGTTCAGAATGATGTTTCTGCATTTAAAAACAGTAAACACTTATATATTTCGAGTTTCGAAAATTATTTGTTTAAAAATGTATTTTTAATATTAAATATATACGCCTTGAAAATAGCCATTTTTCAAATAGACTAAGAATTCAACGAAAATAATTTTGTTGGGTTCGTATCGTCAAAACAAAGTTAAAAATGATTTTTCGGTAATTTTTAGAATTAATATATAATTATAATTGATTTTTCAGTGTAAACGGACAATATTTGACTTTAAAAATTCATTAAAAATTCATACGGGCTCAGAACTAAACGAAATTAAGTTTTCTAGGTCTGCAGCGTCAAACCATAGCTAAATATATTTTTTCGGAATTTTTGGAATTAATTTGTGACCCCGGTGAATTTTCATGTACGGTTGAATAAAAAAAATTAAAGGATTTATATTAAAAATAAATAAAAAACGCTGTAAACTTCAAAATTGGGCCTCGAAACATGTCCCATCGCATTCAGAAGACGTCAAAACATTAAGATAGACAGTAAGCATGTCTAATTCTGAGTCCGGGCCAAAACGGGCCTTAATGGGTAATTAGTGAATATTATAATATTATAAATACTAGTTAATCAAATCCCTAAACCCTAGAAATATTGTCCAGCCGCCGGCCCTTCTTTGAATGGCTGGAAACACACGAATTTCAAACTCCAATTTCTTCCAATCCACTTCGAGTTAGAACCCAAACCCATCACCAAATCGAAGAGATTTGCAAGAGCTTTAATTTTATACGGAGATGATCGGATTTAGAGGAGTGTTTTGGCCGAAACCTACACACAAACCGCCGGCCATAGCAGCCCGCCGCCCCCTGTAGGACCCACTGCACCCTCCACCACTTCAGGCGAACATAGCCCTCTCCTCCTTCTTCGATTTGTCACATTCCGATCGTCTTCTAGTTGCTCCAATCCCGAGATAAATGGATCCCTAGTTTTGAACTCTATGGGTTCAAATAGAAAAAGGAACAGCCGAATTATGTTGAGGAAGATGATTAAGGTGGTTTGACTTTGTCCAACTTTAATTAATTAATCATTTTAAATTCAATTTTGTCAATCTAAATTAACTTGTATCTTGCTCGTACGAACTCGGATTTGAACGATTTCAGGTTCGCCACGATCGTGAGACCGAGAGCTTCGCAATGACACTGACTAGGCATGATTCTGAGCAAGTTGGATTTTGGCCAAATTTTGGATCTGAACAGTGCAGAACTCAATATCAATGTGAGATTTCTATTTTTTAAAAATATCAAATTTAATTATTTATTTCAGATATGAAATTATATTTATTTCATGTTTATGTTGTATGTATAATCATTGAAATGTTGATTTGTGTTGTAATTGCTTGAATCGCTAAACTTAATTGTGTGTAATCATGTTTGACATGACTTTGTGTGTACGACGAAACAACATTTTATTGTATGTATAAAATATACAATATTCATGTTGTCAAAAATTTGCCTATGAAATAAAAACAACATTTTTATTTGAAACGTGTTATGCCAATCAAAATAACATTTTTGATTAGAAATTTGCTAGAAAAATATGAACGAACATTTTTATCGCATTTTGTTGAACTAGTTTTCAACAAAATATGAATACATATTTTTGTGTAATATTGTTTACGTGAAAAAAAAAAAAAAAAAAAAAAAAGAGAACCGCTTTGTTAGCAAATATGATATGAGAATAAAAATGCACATTTTGT
Organism: Allium sativum; assembly: GCA_030737875.1. Classification (NCBI taxonomy): domain Eukaryota; kingdom Viridiplantae; phylum Streptophyta; class Magnoliopsida; order Asparagales; family Amaryllidaceae; genus Allium; species Allium sativum. Next base: position 631,893,125 of record CM060909.1, read on the forward strand.
TAGTAACGTCATATGAGAAAAAAAATGCACATTTTGTTAGTAACGTCATATGAGAATAAAAAAATGCACATTTTGTTGGTAGCGTCATATGAGAATATCATTTTTATGTCAACATGTTAGAATATCATTTTTATGTCGATATGTTAGAATTATCATGTTAATGTTAACATAGTAGAATTTTTCATTTTAAGGTAGATATAATAGAATTATCATTTTATGAAATGCCAACATAAAATATTCATTTTAGGTTAGGTTGGAACCGTCAACGTAAAATATTCATTTTATGTTATGTTAGAATCATCAACACAAAAATCACAATTTAGTTAAAATATTTTTGTATAGAGAAAAAGTACATTTTTATTATAAAATGTTGCATTAGATAATAACGTCATGTTATATTATTTAGAAATGAATATTTTCACCGTTATGTTGTGTTAATTAGAAAAACAATATTTTTACCGTCACGTTATGTCAGGTAGAAATGAACAATTTTGCCAATGTAAAGTAGTAGCGACAAAAATCATATTTTTGTCAATGTAAAATGGTAGTAAATGAGATTTACATTTTTATTATGTAAACAAAAGTATGAACTTGCATTGTAAACAAAATTTACATTTTTCTATGTAACTATGATATGAAATTTGCTATGCGAACAAAATTTACATTTTTCTATGTAACTATGATATGAAATTTTCTATGCGAACAAAAATTACATTTTTCTATGTAACTATGATATGAATTTTACATTGTAAATTAAAATTACATTTTTATGATGTAACTTAAGATTGGAATTTACATTGCCATTCTAAATAGTCAAGATCATTTTGGTTTTTCATTGAAAGAGATAAGAAAATTTATTATTTTTGCTTGGCATTGAAAGAATAACAAAGTTATTATTTTAGTTACATGGAAATTAAACAAACAAAAATATATTCATTTGTATAGAAATGAAGTTGACACGAAAATATATTGCATTTTTGGTTAGGAGTTGAATGACACAAAAATACTCATTTTTGTTAGATTATAAGTGATGTACAAAAATATTCATTTTGTTGTAATTGGAATGACACACAAAATATACATTTTGTGTATATGATATGTATATAAACAAAAAAAAAATCTTTTTGTCAAATGTGAAAGAATGATAAAAATATACATTGTTAACAAATGTAAATGGAGGACAAAAATATTTATTTTGTCAAATGCAAAGAATGAAATAAAACACATTTATTTTTGTTCGTAATAAAAAGAAAACATTCATTTGTTTGTGTTTTGAAAGTTAACACAGAATTTTCATTTTTGGTGAAAGTTAAAAAGAATATTTTTAATATTCTTTTGTTAAAAATGAAAGGTCATTTTGGTTATCACCGTTTTTGTCAAATTAAAAGATTTAACTTCTGTTTATACTTAAAAAGGTGAAAGTTACATTTTTAATGTAAAAAGAAAAGTATACATTTTAATGTGAATAAAAGAAGGAAAATTACATTTTCATGTAAATAGAACTTAAAGTAAGAGATTTACATTTTAATCAATTGAATTTTTATTAAAAAGGATAACGGTATGAAATTTACATACCCATGTAAAAAAAATTCAGTAAAGATTATAACGATGAAATTTATATTTTAATGAATTAGTTTTTCATTAAAAAGATTAAAGATATGGAAATTTCATTTTCATGTAAATAGATTAGTACACAAAATTATCGTTTTGTTTGTAATGTAAAATTATTATTTTTGTGTTTTGCATTGAAAAGATAACAAAATTATCAATTTTGTTACATTGAAATAAACAAACAAAAATACTCATTTTTGTAGAAGTAAAAGTGGATGAACAAAAATACTCGTTTGTTGAAATTGAAATGAAACACAAGAATGCCTATTTTTGTTGGAATTGGTATGATACACAAAATATACATTTTGTGTAATTCGAAGGATGAAACAAGAAAATGTACATTGTTATGTATAAGATGTGTATGTGTATGAAAATAAAAATAAACATTATGGTGTGTACATTGTACGTTAATATTGTATATACGAATAGGAATGTTTTTTGTTGGCAAAATGTAATGAAATAAAATAAATTTCATTACACATTTTAAACATTTTGATAGGTTGTGAAGCAAAACATTCACTTTAATGAAATAGAATTTAATTATTTTTATATATATAAAAATAAAGATAAATTGTTACAAATTACTAATAACGATATGAAATGATTTCCAACTTATATATATACGAGAATTATTTGGAAAGTCCAAGTTAATCTCATTCCAAATAATTTGAATGACGTTTAAAATTCAAGAGTTGAAGACGGCGATTGAAGACCGACGATCTTCACATCGAATGGACGACAACTGTTGATGCCCGTGATTGGAGTAGCTACCTTGAAGGGGCTACAGTGGTGGCCGTCTGGACGTAATGTTGATTTGTACGGATTTGGCTTTCGCTCAGACCCAGAGCATAAGCTTATAAATGGAATGTGTGTCTGACATTGTACTCCTTTATATTGTATTTATTGATTTTCTGTCGAATGTATGAATATTTGGTGGCGGAGAATTTATTCTCTTGCTTAACACCCTTTCATATATTTCGGCAAAGGATTGGTAGTGTGATATGGAGTGACAATGTGGCATGCTAAGATGCATATGATCAAGGCTTTGTTGAAAAAAGGCCTTGTGGAATGATCAAAGCATAGCCTGTTTAGGCATAGCTTTGTGTAAAGCGTGACTTCGTGAGCCTCACACACCGGTGGAGTCTAAAACGGGAGAAGGGAATGCAGGGAGAGCAACACGTTTCTTTCTAGCTAGAAGTGGTGTTTGGGCTTTAACACCGCCCGGCATTTTAATTATGTGGATGATGGAATATGGCGCCTCGGATGATAGGTCCTATAGGACCGGGAAACGTGTGTTCAGGAATAACTAATCCGCAACTCGTATGGTGGACCGGCCCTGCAGCTATCCAAGGGTTCACTGCGGGGGATCCTCAGACATTAGCTAGAGTGTCTCGAATCGGTAAGGAGCTCCTCCCTAGCCTTGACTCATGATGGAAACCCAATTTCCAATACGACCTCATGCGGTTTTGATTATATTACTAGTATGGCGACATAGTAGGATGGGGTACTATGCCGTCTAGGATTGACATATTATGATTGAAATTGTTTTTGAAATATATATACACTAACAATAATATCAAATTCGTTTTTATCGTATCAAGCATTTTTGACCATAATAAGGTAAAACCCTATCCTCCGGTTTGCGTTGCATTGTGTGATGGGACTTGGGTCTTATGATGGTTTCATTTTTCTAAAAAGCATTGCGTTGTTTTAACGATTTACTTTAGTTTATGCACCGGCAATCCATTGGAGTAAACCCGTTCCGCATTAGCGGCGTGGTCCTTGGATTTTCCTTATTACTATTAGTTCAATTAGTTAAGAATTCTCACACCAGTCCCATGACTGACCCGTTGTTTGTCTCACTTTGCAAACTCGGGTGCCCTCTTTCCACACGGGCAGTCGAGCAGTTTGTCTACAGGTTTATCTCTTTAGCAGGATCCTGGATTGAAGCTTAAATGTAACAACCCGAAAATCTGGGCCAGTTTAAAATTTTTATTTTGGCAATTTTAGCGAATTTTGATTATTTAAAATGAATTATTTTAAATAATATCGACAAGAAATTTATTTTGAATATAATTCGAACGTATATATTTATACGCGTCGTCGTTAGAATATAAATAATTATATATAATTATAAAAGGAATTGAAAATGGCGCGGTAGTTCGAAAATTCGATTTCTAATTTCAAATGAATATACAGAATTCAATATAAGTCAGAATTGAACGAAACAAGAAATATTTGAATCTGTATAACTATATCTTTGTAACGAAGTTAACAAACTGAGATTTCATCTTAGAAATGATAAGATATGTCCAGTTGAAAATTTGAAATAGTCGCTGTGGAATTTATATATATTTTTATATATATAAGGCCCTTAAAAATAGCAATTTTGCAAACGACCTCGGATTTCGACGAAACCAGTTTTGTTGGGTCCGTGATGTAAAGTTATTGCTAGGTTTTAAATTGCATAATTTTTCGAATCAATATGTGAGCGTGGCATAGGAAAACGTGTTTTGACCATTTCAGTTGAATTTAATCGACTGGCAATGGGCCATTTTTCCAACGGTCTCGGAATTCGACGAAACTAGTTTTGTTAGGACCGTATCGTCAATACGAAGCTAGAAAATATTTTTATAGAATTTTTCTAGTTAGTATGTGGCCCCGGTAATTTGAAATGTACGTTTAAAATTCAATATAGTGATTTAAATGTAAATTTAACGGAAACTGATTCAAACAGTCGAATCAGCTTGCGATACATATCCCATTGTGTTCGGAATGGGGGTATTACGTTAGGGATGACAGTCGTTGGACCCGGTTCGGTGTTCGTATGTAAAAGTCAACGTAAATTGAAAAAAAAATAAATAAAAAAATAATAAAATATATATATTTTCCCTCCTCCCCCCTTATTTCATTCTGGCCCCCCCCCCCCGTTTCTTCAAATCAGGAGCAAAATAAAAAAAAAAAAAAAAAAAAAACCCATCGACGCACCGCCTCCAGCCACCGTGCCTCGTCGCCACCGCCCCCTTCCCTCCGCCTGCCATCGAGACCCCCTCCTCCCTCTCTCTCTCCTCCGCAGCAGCCAAGACCGAAACCCACCCGAACCCTAAATCCCCCAATTCGAGCGCCGCAACCCCCCAGGAAACCGCCGCGTCGGAGGGCCCCACGACCACCGAAAGGCCAGCACCACCTCTCCCCCCCCCGACCACTCGACAGCGCACCCCCCTGTAAGTTTTTATTTTATTTTATTTTATTTTTATTTTATTTAAAAACAGAAATGTTTAAAACTGATTATTTTAAAAAAAATGTAAACCTGATTTTGTTTTAAAGTTTGAAAACTGATTATTTTATTTTTGTTTTGAAAACTGATTTATAAACTAAAAGGAGATTAGAAATTTAAAAATAAAAATAGGATTTTTATCTAAGAAAAAGTTCATATTTTTGTTTAGAAAAGTCCGTATTTTTGTTTAGAAAAGTTCATATTTTTGTTTAGAAAAGGTTCATATGTTTGTTTAGGAAAAGATCGTATTTTGTTTAGAAAAAGATCGTAGTTTTGATTTAGGAAAAAAATTAGATTTTTGAACTAAAAATTCGATTTTTATATATTGAATAGCGAACTAAAAATTCGATTTTTATATATTGAACTTTGAAATAAAAATTCGATTTTTATATATTGAACTTTGAAATAAAAATTCGATTTTTATATATTGAACTTTGAAATAAAAATTCGATTTTTATATATTGAACTTTGAAATAAAAATTCGATTTTTATATATTGAATAGCGAACTAAAAATTCGATTTTTATATATTGAATAGCGAACTAAAAATTCGATTTTTATATATTGAATAGCGAAGTAAAAATGTGATTTTTACGTATGTAGTGAAAGCAGCAACGAAGGTGACAAAAAGGCGAAACGACGAAGACTTCTGCAAATGAAGAGCCGTGGAGCTAGGATAGCTATAAGTGAGAATTTCTCACCTTTCAATTTATTTTTCTAGTTATATATATATACTAGGATGCAGACGGTGCTTAGAAGCACCCGACACCCGTCCACATACCATGGACTTGTTTGTTTGGATGTTTGGTGATTGATTGAGATATTGGTTTGAATGTGGTTTGTGGTGTGAAAAATCGAATCGATAAATTGGTTAGGATTAGACGTGCGTCGTTATAAGGCGAAGGAGTAAGACTAGGTTAGACTCTTACTCCAAATTTTGTGGTTTGCATAACGAGAGTGATTTGATTGATGTGTGAATGGCGTGGGCCTTCACTAGACCGGGGATAAGGCTAGGCCTTGTCCCGTTTCTAGTATCGTGCCGTTATGCCGCCGAAATTTTCTAAAATAAGTTAGAAAAATAAAAATAGCATTTTATTTAACGAATGAACTGAATAGAAATTCATATGTTAAAATAAAATGTGTTATCGTTAAAAATATAATTTTTAACGTGAATGTGAATAAATAAATATTCATTTACAAACCAGACGGTTTGTTTATGTACACCTATTTGAATGACGTTGATTGGGTCGATAAATTTTACACATCGCCTAACTGCACAAATAAAATATGTGTTTGATTGTTTGAAACCCCACACGGGTGTTAGGATGAAATTTGAAGTTCACTCATCCTGATTGATTAAATATGTCGATCGATTGATTGACAAGCTGCTGTAAGCGTTAAATGTCTATATTTGATGCTTATACAGTGTAGTGCACTTTGGTTGATGATTGATTATTCATCGTTGTTGATATATACATGTGTTGTAGAAAATCCATATAATTAACATTATATGGTAATTGATTGGGCCTCATTCCAGTTTCGAAAAAAAAGAAATATTTGAAATAGAAATATTTGAAATAGAATATTTGAAAATAGAAATATGTGAAGCCGTGAGGATTAGATTGACGCCATTTTGACGTGAACGATATTTATATCGATTTTATTCATTTTAAAATGAATATTGAAAAGTGATTTCGAAATCGAATATTTTGAAATGAATTGAACTGAAAACGATTTCGAAATGAATTGAACTGAAAACGATTTCGAAATGAATTGAATTGAAAACGATTTCGAAATGAATTGAATTGAAAACGATTTCGAAATGAATTGAATTGAAAACGATTTCGAAATGAATTGAATTGAAAACGATTTCGAAATGAATTGAATTGAAAACGATTTCGAAATGAATTGAATTGAAAACGATTTCGAAATGAATTGAATTGAAAACGATTTCGAAATGAATTGAATTGAAAACGATTTCGAAATGAATTGAATTGAAAACGATTTCGAAATGAATTGAATTGAAAACGATTTCGAAACGAATTGAATTGAAAACGAATTCGAATCGAATTGAAAGCGAAGTGAAATAAATTCAAATTGAATTGAAATTTGAATTGAATAGAAATGGATTTTAAAACGAATTTATAAAGAAGAATTCAATTTTGATTTGAATTGAAAAGGAAGTTGAAATTGCTTTTGAAACGAATTTAAAACTATTTATATAATTCGTTTTAAATAGAATCGACGAAATATATATTATATATATTATATATATAATATAATGGCCTGAATAGAACGCGCCGCGCCGCGGCAGTTCGTAAATTTCGACCATTTATTTCAAACGGACATTACGGGAGATCCGACCGTCGGATTCTCCTAAAACCGGAACCGTTGGGTTCGTATCGAAAAGAGCTTTCTAACGAATGTTAGAAATTTGAAATCTAACGGTTGGATTTGGAGATACGTCCAAATCAAATTGGAAAAAGGTCGCTGTAAGTGCAGTTCGATGGCCATTGTTGGAAATCGACTGTACGGGCCTTGATAAAATTATTAAAAATAGTAATAATTTGTGTAAAATCATAAGAAATGATTTGTGAAAGTTTGGGATGAAAAACTCCATATTTGAAAAGATAAAAATAGATTTTTATCGAAATGAACTAGTTTTGAACTAGAATTATAATTCTATTTATTTTTAAATAAATAAATTGAATTCGAAAAGGGTTTTAAAAGTAACCAAAATTCCAATGATTGCATTGGAGTGGATTTGAATCGAAATTGTCTTCGGAATATTTCGATGTTGGAATTCGTGATATTACAGGTGTTGTTATGGAAATTTGAAAGATATATATTTGTATCGTTATTTCCAATACGACATTTGTTAGTCGTAGAATTCGATATTGAATATAAGCCGATATATTTTCTATTCAGAGCCTTGTATTGAATATCGAATGTGATTTGGGTTTGTCGTGAATGGTGTCTTTACTAACACTGTTCTTGAACCCAGTTGAGAAAAGATTAAATCTTTTTATTTAGATTTAATGAAGTGTACCAATTAAATGATATTTAATTGGAATTGAATTGATATTGATTTTTGGGTTTATCGTGAACAGTGTTTTAAATAACACTTGTTCTTTAACCCGATAATTAATGAATGTGATTTGGGTTTGTCGTGAATGGTGTCTTCACTAACACTGTTCTTGAACCCAGTTGAGAAAAGATTAAATCTTTTGATTTAGATTTAATGAAGTGCACCAATTAAATAATATTTAATTGGAATTGAATGGATATTGATTTTTGGGTTTATCGTGAACAGTGTTTTAAATAACACTTGTTCTTTAACCCGATAATTAATGGGATGTGACTTTGGGTTTATCGTGAACCGTGTTTTAAATGACACTGATTCTTTAACCCAGTCACAGATTAAAACTAAGTGGAGTTTTAATGAATCTTTAATTAGATTGAAAAGATCGAGAATGGAGTATCACCAGTTTTGCTCCAGGCGATAGTTAAATCTTTAATTAGATTTGAACGTGAAATTTAGAAACTAACTGTCGGTTAGCCAAGCAGAAGGGTTTTCTGGATATTGATCTGATGTTGGTTTCGGCCTTCGGGGTTAATATTTGGGGAATTATTCTCTTGATTAATTTACGGTTAGTGACTAATGAATTGGAATGAGGCGTATGTTGTGTTTGTGTAACACTTATTTAAATATACGCGAGTTATTCGGAAAGACCGGGTTTATCCCATTCTGAATAACTGATACGACGATAAGTCGAAGATGAAGACGATGGTCGAAGACCGGAGGTCTTCACGTCGTTTGGGTGATAACTGATGATCTTGATTGGGCTGTACACCCAAGAAGATGGAAACAGTTAGTGATCGTCCAGACGTACTTGGAGATCGATGGATATGCGGGGTACTAGGTGCCTCCGGTTTCGTTCAGGCCCAGAACGGACTTGTAAATGGACTGTGTGTCTGACATTGGATTTCATTCTGTGTGACTGATATCGGTTGCATAGGGTGGTTTGCCTGTGTGGCATGCTAAGATGCAAATGATCAAGGCTTCTGTTGAAAAGCAAAGTCTTGTGGTGATGATCAAAGCACGGCCTTTGTGGCGTAGCTTTGTGTAACGTTTATCTCGCGTGTTTCACACCCGGTATGAACCAAAAACGGGAGAGGACATCAGGGAGGACTTGCGTTTCTTTCTAGCTAGAAGTGGCGTCAGTGGTTTTACACGCCCTGACGAGTTTGACTTATGTGGTTGTTGCTGTTGCGAGGCGCCTCGGTTATATCGGTTTCGGCCGATGCATTCTGGTCGGCTGACGGACCAGACTTACACCCCATAGGGTGGGGAGACGTAGTGTTCAGGCATAATAATCCACATCGGTGGACCGGCCCTGACGATCTAAAGGGTTGATGCGTTCTGATCCTGAGGGGCGGGCTAGAGCGTCTCGAATCGGTTGAGGACTATCTTTTGCCTCGGTTCATAGACGGAAATCCAATTTCCAAATACGTGACATTTGCGGTTTTAGTTGTAATCCTATATATGGCGACATAGTGGGATGGGGCGCTTATGCCGCCTATGATTGATACTTATGATTTGAAGTGTTTTATACACTATGCACTTATAATAGTATCAAATGATTTGTTTTAAACGTATCAAGCATTCTTTGGCTGTTATAAGGGAAAACCCTATCCTCGACTGCGTTGCATTGTGTGATGGGACCTGGGTCTTATAACAGCTTCATTTTTCTTTATTTAGCATTGCGCTGTTTGTTTTATGCACTGGTATTCTTGGGAGGAAACCCGTTCCGTGTTATACGGCGTGGTCCCTTGATTTACCTAATTTTTAAAATAAAGATTAATAACTGTTTTAGTTCTCACACCAGTCACATGACTGACCTGGAGTTTATTGTTTTAACCTAAACTCTGGGTGCCCTTATTTTCGACACGGGCAGCTAGTAGTTTTGGTTTTGCAGATTTATATTCACAGGATCCTGGTTTACAGCTGGAACGATATCCGGAAAGCTTTGTATCCGTATATCCCATTCTAGTTGTGTATTGTATTATTTTCCGCTGCGATGTATTTAAATCTCTGATATTTCTGTGTAATATTCTTTCATACTCTGTATATTCTTGTAATCTGGTGCATTGTTGTAATATACAGTGAAAGGTTCTTCTGTATGCGTTCTGTTTTGTCCTGTTCTCAAACGATAGGGCGTTTCGAATGGTCTGGGTCGGTTTAGCGACTGGTTCGGACCGAGCGAAATTCCTTGCCGTCACATTTGGTATCAGAGCTTTGGTTTACAAAGCAGGGAACAAGACACATTAGAACCGTACGAAAGAATTCATCAGATATTGGATTAGTAATATCCAATGAGAATGACTCGTTAGAAATGGGATCAGTAGTATCCTAGAACGAGTGTGAAGAGTAAATTTTTAAAGTGAAAACAAGTTTTGTTTTGAAAATTTAAATCAATTGTTCGTATTTGATTATTTGTTTATATTGATTTTGGACAATTCAGTATATAAAGAATTTGCATATACGCCTTGCAAACGTATATTCAAAGTTTTAATATATTGAATAGATATAGCATCACGCTCTAGTCGCCCGAAGATGATATTGATGATAGCGATCGCATCATCAACATTTATGTTCGAGTTTCGAAGGTGTGATTTTCTATATATTTCCATTAGACTGGTGTGAGAACCAAAACTAATATAGTTAGAATACATTGTTGTGATTTGGCATCAAAACATGATTTTTTGTATATATATCAAAGTTATGAATTTGAGACTCTAATTCACTAATTGATTGATGTTTGTGTTGTTTGTTCATTAGTTTGCTAATTTTGAACCATTATGCTTAATCGAACCAAATATTGAATTATATCGAAAATTGGTTGCGTTTGCTTGCATATACATATATATCTTTGAACAGGTCATAGCAAGGAGGCTAGAGCAGAGAATAAAATTTGTTTGCCCGACAAATAGGTACATGTTTACTACATAATTTACTGTTTTGTTTGGGTGATGATGATTTTGTGAGCCTATTGGCTAGCCGCTTGGCTTTTTCTTTTTCTTTTTGAGATCTGAAGGACCGGGGAAGCTATTTGAAATTCCCCGATGCTCCCATTGCAGGGGAGGTTATGGCGAAATTTTTCGAAAATTTAGGGTGTTAGCCAAATTTTTGAGATTTTGAAAATTCTCAGAAACTGAAAAGTTGGAGAATGGAAGCCAGATCGAATGTAGAGCTGAATAATCAAACCACTTTCGACTTTGTTCCTTTTCGGGGACGAAAAGTTTTAAGTGGGGGAGATTGTAACAACCCGAAAATCTGGGCCAGTTTAAAATTTTTATTTTGGCAATTTTAGCGAATTTTGATTATTTAAAATGAATTATTTTAAATAATATCGACAAGAAATTTATTTTGAATATAATTCGAACGTATATATTTATACGCGTCGTCGTTAGAATATAAATAATTATATATAATTATAAAAGGAATTGAAAATGACGCGGTAGTTCGAAAATTCGATTTCTAATTTCAAATGAATATACAGAATTCAATATAAGTCAGAATTGAACGAAACAAGAAATATTTGAATCTGTATAACTATATCTTTGTAACGAAGTTAACAAACTGAGATTTCATCTTAGAAATGATAAGATATGTCCAGTTGAAAATTTGAAATAGTCGCTGTGGAATTTATATATATTTTTATATATATAAGGCCCTTAAAAATAGCAATTTTGCAAACGACCTCGGATTTCGACGAAACCAGTTTTGTTGGGTCCGTGATGTAAAGTTATTGCTAGGTTTTAAATTGCATAATTTTTCGAATCAATATGTGAGCGTGGCATAGGAAAACGTGTTTTGACCATTTCAGTTGAATTTAATCGACTGGCAATGGGCCATTTTTCCAACGGTCTCGGAATTCGACGAAACTAGTTTTGTTAGGACCGTATCGTCAATACGAAGCTAGAAAATATTTTTATAGAATTTTTCTAGTTAGTATGTGGCCCCGGTAATTTGAAATGTACGTTTAAAATTCAATATAGTGATTTAAATGTAAATTTAACGGAAACTGATTCAAACAGTCGAATCAGCTTGCGATACATATCCCATTGTGTTCGGAATGGGGGTATTACGTTAGGGATGACAGTCGTTGGACCCGGTTCGGTGTTCGTATGTAAAAGTCAACGTAAATTGAAAAAAGGAAAAAAAAATAAATAATAAAATAATAAAATATATATATTTTCCCTCCTCCCCCCTTATTTCATTCTGGCCCCCCCCCCCCCGTTTCTTCAAATCAGGAGCAAAATAAAAAAAAAAAAAAAAAAACCCATCGACGCACCGCCTCCAGCCACCGTGCCTCGTCGCCACCGCCCCCTTCCCTCCGCCTGCCATCGAGACCCCCTCCTCCCTCTCTCTCTCCTCCGCAGCAGCCAAGACCGAAACCCACCCGAACCCTAAATCCCCCAATTCGAGCGCCGCAACCCCCCAGGAAACCGCCGCGTCGGAGGGCCCCACGACCACCGAAAGGCCAGCACCACCTCTCCCCCCCCGACCACTCGACAGCGCACCCCCCTGTAAGTTTTTATTTTATTTTATTTTATTTTTATTTTATTTAAAAACAGAAATGTTTAAAACTGATTATTTTAAAAAAATGTAAACCTGATTTTGTTTTAAAGTTTGAAAACTGATTATTTTATTTTTGTTTTGAAAACTGATTTATAAACTAAAAGGAGATTAGAAATTTAAAAATAAAAATAGGATTTTTATCTAAGAAAAAGTTCATATTTTTGTTTAGAAAAGTCCGTATTTTTGTTTAGAAAAGTTCATATTTTTGTTTAGAAAAGGTTCATATGTTTGTTTAGGAAAAGATCGTATTTTGTTTAGAAAAAGATCGTAGTTTTGATTTAGGAAAAAAATTAGATTTTTGAACTAAAAATTCGATTTTTATATATTGAATAGCGAACTAAAAATTCGATTTTTATATATTGAACTTTGAAATAAAAATTCGATTTTTATATATTGAACTTTGAAATAAAAATTCGATTTTTATATATTGAACTTTGAAATAAAAATTCGATTTTTATATATTGAACTTTGAAATAAAAATTCGATTTTTATATATTGAATAGCGAACTAAAAATTCGATTTTTATATATTGAATAGCGAACTAAAAATTCGATTTTTATATATTGAATAGCGAAGTAAAAATGTGATTTTTACGTATGTAGTGAAAGCAGCAACGAAGGTGACAAAAAGGCGAAACGACGAAGACTTCTGCAAATGAAGAGCCGTGGAGCTAGGATAGCTATAAGTGAGAATTTCTCACCTTTCAATTTATTTTTCTAGTTATATATATATACTAGGATGCAGACGGTGCTTAGAAGCACCCGACACCCGTCCACATACCATGGACTTGTTTGTTTGGATGTTTGGTGATTGATTGAGATATTGGTTTGAATGTGGTTTGTGGTGTGAAAAATCGAATCGATAAATTGGTTAGGATTAGACGTGCGCCGTTATAAGGCGAAGGAGTAAGACTAGGTTAGACTCTTACTCCAAATTTTGTGGTTTGCATAACGAGAGTGATTTGATTGATGTGTGAATGGCGTGGGCCTTCACTAGACCGGGGATAAGGCTAGGCCTTGTCCCGTTTCTAGTATCGTGCCGTTATGCCGCCGAAATTTTCTAAAATAAGTTAGAAAAATAAAAATAGCATTTTATTTAACGAATGAACTGAATAGAAATTCATATGTTAAAAATAAAATGTGTTATCGTTAAAAATATAATTTTTAACGTGAATGTGAATAAATAAATATTCATTTACAAACCAGACGGTTTGTTTATGTACACCTATTTGAATGACGTTGATTGGGTCGATAAATTTTACACATCGCCTAACTGCACAAATAAAATATGTGTTTGATTGTTTGAAACCCCACACGGGTGTTAGGATGAAATTTGAAGTTCACTCATCCTGATTGATTAAATATGTCGATCGATTGATTGACAAGCTGCTGTAAGCGTTAAATGTCTATATTTGATGCTTATACAGTGTAGTGCACTTTGGTTGATGATTGATTATTCATCGTTGTTGATATATACATGTGTTGTAGAAAATCCATATAATTAACATTATATGGTAATTGATTGGGCCTCATTCCAGTTTCGAAAAAAAAGAAATATTTGAAATAGAAATATTTGAAATAGAATATTTGAAAATAGAAATATGTGAAGCCGTGAGGATTAGATTGACGCCATTTTGACGTGAACGATATTTATATCGATTTTATTCATTTTAAAATGAATATTGAAAAGTGATTTCGAAATCGAATATTTTGAAATGAATTGAACTGAAAACGATTTCGAAATGAATTGAACTGAAAACGATTTCGAAATGAATTGAATTGAAAACGATTTCGAAATGAATTGAATTGAAAACGATTTCGAAATGAATTGAATTGAAAACGATTTCGAAATGAATTGAATTGAAAACGATTTCGAAATGAATTGAATTGAAAACGATTTCGAAATGAATTGAATTGAAAACGATTTCGAAATGAATTGAATTGAAAACGATTTCGAAATGAATTGAATTGAAAACGATTTCGAAATGAATTGAATTGAAAACGATTTCGAAACGAATTGAATTGAAAACGAATTCGAATCGAATTGAAAGCGAAGTGAAATAAATTCAAATTGAATTGAAATTTGAATTGAATAGAAATGGATTTTAAAACGAATTTATAAAGAAGAATTCAATTTTGATTTGAATTGAAAAGGAAGTTGAAATTGCTTTTGAAACGAATTTAAAACTATTTATATAATTCGTTTTAAATAGAATCGACGAAATATATATTATATATATTATATATATAATATAATGGCCTGAATAGAACGCGCCGCGCCGCGGCAGTTCGTAAATTTCGACCATTTATTTCAAACGGACATTACGGGAGATCCGACCGTCGGATTCTCCTAAAACCGGAACCGTTGGGTTCGTATCGAAAAGAGCTTTCTAACGAATGTTAGAAATTTGAAATCTAACGGTTGGATTTGGAGATACGTCCAAATCAAATTGGAAAAAGGTCGCTGTAAGTGCAGTTCGATGGCCATTGTTGGAAATCGACTGTACGGGCCTTGATAAAATTATTAAAAATAGTAATAATTTGTGTAAAATCATAAGAAATGATTTGTGAAAGTTTGGGATGAAAAACTCCATATTTGAAAAGATAAAAATAGATTTTTATCGAAATGAACTAGTTTTGAACTAGAATTATAATTCTATTTATTTTTAAATAAATAAATTGAATTCGAAAAGGGTTTTAAAAGTAACCAAAATTCCAATGATTGCATTGGAGTGGATTTGAATCGAAATTGTCTTCGGAATATTTCGATGTTGGAATTCGTGATATTACAGGTGTTGTTATGGAAATTTGAAAGATATATATTTGTATCGTTATTTCCAATACGACATTTGTTAGTCGTAGAATTCGATATTGAATATAAGCCGATATATTTTCTATTCAGAGCCTTGTATTGAATATCGAATGTGATTTGGGTTTGTCGTGAATGGTGTCTTTACTAACACTGTTCTTGAACCCAGTTGAGAAAAGATTAAATCTTTTTATTTAGATTTAATGAAGTGTACCAATTAAATGATATTTAATTGGAATTGAATTGATATTGATTTTTGGGTTTATCGTGAACAGTGTTTTAAATAACACTTGTTCTTTAACCCGATAATTAATGAATGTGATTTGGGTTTGTCGTGAATGGTGTCTTCACTAACACTGTTCTTGAACCCAGTTGAGAAAAGATTAAATCTTTTGATTTAGATTTAATGAAGTGCACCAATTAAATAATATTTAATTGGAATTGAATGGATATTGATTTTTGGGTTTATCGTGAACAGTGTTTTAAATAACACTTGTTCTTTAACCCGATAATTAATGGGATGTGACTTTGGGTTTATCGTGAACCGTGTTTTAAATGACACTGATTCTTTAACCCAGTCACAGATTAAAACTAAGTGGAGTTTTAATGAATCTTTAATTAGATTGAAAAGATCGAGAATGGAGTATCACCAGTTTTGCTCCAGGCGATAGTTAAATCTTTAATTAGATTTGAACGTGAAATTTAGAAACTAACTGTCGGTTAGCCAAGCAGAAGGGTTTTCTGGATATTGATCTGATGTTGGTTTCGGCCTTCGGGGTTAATATTTGGGGAATTATTCTCTTGATTAATTTACGGTTAGTGACTAATGAATTGGAATGAGGCGTATGTTGTGTTTGTGTAACACTTATTTAAATATACGCGAGTTATTCGGAAAGACCGGGTTTATCCCATTCTGAATAACTGATACGACGATAAGTCGAAGATGAAGACGATGGTCGAAGACCGGAGGTCTTCACGTCGTTTGGGTGATAACTGATGATCTTGATTGGGCTGTACACCCAAGAAGATGGAAACAGTTAGTGATCGTCCAGACGTACTTGGAGATCGATGGATATGCGGGGTACTAGGTGCCTCCGGTTTCGTTCAGGCCCAGAACGGACTTGTAAATGGACTGTGTGTCTGACATTGGATTTCATTCTGTGTGACTGATATCGGTTGCATAGGGTGGTTTGCCTGTGTGGCATGCTAAGATGCAAATGATCAAGGCTTCTGTTGAAAAGCAAAGTCTTGTGGTGATGATCAAAGCACGGCCTTTGTGGCGTAGCTTTGTGTAACGTTTATCTCGCGTGTTTCACACCCGGTATGAACCAAAAACGGGAGAGGACATCAGGGAGGACTTGCGTTTCTTTCTAGCTAGAAGTGGCGTCAGTGGTTTTACACGCCCTGACGAGTTTGACTTATGTGGTTGTTGCTGTTGCGAGGCGCCTCGGTTATATCGGTTTCGGCCGATGCATTCTGGTCGGCTGACGGACCAGACTTACACCCCATAGGGTGGGGAGACGTAGTGTTCAGGCATAATAATCCACATCGGTGGACCGACCCTGACGATCTAAAGGGTTGATGCGTTCTGATCCTGAGGGGCGGGCTAGAGCGTCTCGAATCGGTTGAGGACTATCTTTTGCCTCGGTTCATAGACGGAAATCCAATTTCCAAATACGTGACATTTGCGGTTTTAGTTGTAATCCTATATATGGCGACATAGTGGGATGGGGCGCTTATGCCGCCTATGATTGATACTTATGATTTGAAGTGTTTTATACACTATGCACTTATAATAGTATCAAATGATTTGTTTTAAACGTATCAAGCATTCTTTGGCTGTTATAAGGGAAAACCCTATCCTCGACTGCGTTGCATTGTGTGATGGGACCTGGGTCTTATAACAGCTTCATTTTTCTTTATTTAGCATTGCGCTGTTTGTTTTATGCACTGGTATTCTTGGGAGGAAACCCGTTCCGTGTTATACGGCGTGGTCCCTTGATTTACCTAATTTTTAAAATAAAGATTAATAACTGTTTTAGTTCTCACACCAGTCACATGACTGACCTGGAGTTTATTGTTTTAACCTAAACTCTGGGTGCCCTTATTTTCGACACGGGCAGCTAGTAGTTTTGGTTTTGCAGATTTATATTCACAGGATCCTGGTTTACAGCTGGAACGATATCCGGAAAGCTTTGTATCCGTATATCCCATTCTAGTTGTGTATTGTATTATTTTCCGCTGCGATGTATTTAAATCTCTGATATTTCTGTGTAATATTCTTTCATACTCTGTATATTCTTGTAATCTGGTGCATTGTTGTAATATACAGTGAAAGGTTCTTCTGTATGCGTTCTGTTTTGTCCTGTTCTCAAACGATAGGGCGTTTCGAACGGTCTGGGTCGGTTTAGCGACTGGTTCGGACCGAGCGAAATTCCTTGCCGTCACATTAAAGCTGTGTCCAAAACATTGGAAGTCTTCCGCTGCCTTAGTTACTTTGTTTCCGCTGCACTGTACTATACTAAATATTGTAATTTACATTCCGTTGTATTTTATCGACGTACTCTGATGTTCTGTACTCTGATGTTATATTATCATGATGTAATAAAAGTCTGCTATTGTTGTTCTGGTGTGTTGTATTCCCAAAGTTAATGTAGGCGGGATTTGAACGGTCTTGGTCGATTTTGCGATCGATTAAGGCTGGGCAAAATCCGACTCGTTACAGTTGGTATCAGAGCTTTGGTTAGCTCAAATCTTTGGGGTACAACTCGTTAGAACTGAACAAAAGACTCGTCAGAGATTGGATTAGTAATATCCAATAAGAATACTCATTAGAGATAGGATCAGCAGTATCCTAGAATGAGAAAACTCATTAGAGATGGGGTTAGTAATGCCCTAGAATGAGTTGAGAGTGACAAGCTTATAATATACGTATTTGTAATTATAATCTATTTTAGAAAGTATGACTTTTGAATATATAAAAGTTATATATTTGAAAGTTAATCAACTAATAAAATTATTTAAACCAATGGAAAATATATATATATATATATAAATTAGTTAGTTAATTAAACACTTTTAGCTTCGTTCCTTTTCGAGGACGAAAAGTTCTTAAGTGGGGGAGACTGTAACAACCCTGAATTTTGGGGGTAAATTTAAAAATTTATATTAAGTAATTTTGATGAGTTTTTGATATTTAGAACAATTTATTTAAAATAATAATGATTAAAATTTGATTTAAATCGAAGTTAGAATGAATAATTTAAATTTAATTATCAAAAGAGTTAGAAATAGCGCGGTAGTTTGAAAAGTCAAACTTGAACTTTGACTGACCATACAGGATGCAAAATTTAACGGATTTTAGTGATACCAAAATTATTAGAATATATTTTAAAATATCTTTCTAATGAATTTGAAAAATCGAAATTTCATAGCGGGAATCAAAAGTTATGTCCAGTTTAAAATTTAGAAAGGTACCTATGAAATTTATAAAGGTCAAAATGCTACTTTTTGCATATGAAGGAATTTGGACTTAAAACCACTTCCATTGAGCTCAGAATGATGTTTATGCATTAAAAAACAGTAAACCCTTATATATTTCGAGTTTCGAAAATTATTTGTTTAAAAATGTATTTTTAATATTATATATATACGCCTTGAAAATAGCCATTTTTCAAATAGACTCGGAATTCAACGAAAATAATTTTGTTGGGTTCGTATCGTCAAAACAAAGCTAAAAATTATTTTTTGGTAATTTTTAGAATTAATATATAATTATAATTGATTTTTCAGTGTAAACGGACAAATTTTGACTTTAAAAATTCATTAAAAATTCATACGGGCTCAGAACTGAACGAAATTAATTTTTCTAGGTCCGCAGCGTTAAAAAATAGCTAAATATATTTTTCGGAATTTTTGGAATTAATTTGTGACTCCGGTGAATTTTCATATACGGTTGAATAAAAAAATTAAAGGATTTATATGAAAAATAAATAAAAAACGCTGTAAACTTCGAAATTGGGCCTCGAAACATGTCCCATTTCATTCAGAAGACGTCAAAACATTAAGATAGACGGTAAGCATGTCTAATTCCGAGTCCGGGCCAAAACGGGCCTTAATTGGTAATTAGTGAATATTATAATATTATAAATACTAGTTAATCAAATCCCTAAACCCTAGAAATATTGTCCAGCCGCCAGCCCTTCTTTGAATGGCTGAAAACGCACGAATTTCAACCTCCAATCCACTTCGAGTTAGAACCCAAACCCATCACCAAATCGAAGAGATTTGCAAGAGCTTTAATTCTATACGGAGATTATCGGATTTAGTGGAGTGTTTTGGCCGAAACCTACACCCAAACCGCCGGCCATAGCAGCCCACCGCCCCCTGTAGGACCCACCGCACCCTCCACCACTTCAGGCGAACACAGCCCTCTCCACCCTCTTCGATTTGCCACCTTCCGATTGTCTTCTAGTTGCTCCAATCCCGAGGTAAATGGATCCCTAGTTTTGAACTCTATGGGTTCAAATAGAAAAAGGAACGACCGAAATATGTTGAGGAAGATGATTAAGGTGGTTTGACTTTGTCCAACTTTAATTAATTAATCATTTTAAATTCAATTTTGTCAATCTAAATTAACTTGTATCTTGCTCGTACGAACTCGGATTTGAACGATTTCAGGTTCGCCACGATCGTGAGACCGAGAGCTTCGCGATGACACTGACTAGGCATGATTCTGAGCAAGTTGGATTTTGGCCAAATTTTGGCTCTGAACAGTGCAGAACTCAATATCAATGTGAGATTTCTATTTTTTTTAAAAAAATCAAATTTAATTATTTATTTCAGATATGAAATTATATTTATTTCATGTTTATGTTGTATGTATAATCGTTGAAATGTTGATTTGTGTTGTAATTGCTTGAATCACTGAACTGAATTGTGTGTAATCATGTTTGACATGACTTTGTGTGTACGACGAAACAACATTTTATTGTATGTATAAAATATACAGTATTCATGTTGTCAAAAATTTCCGTATGAAATAAAAACAACATTTTTATTTGAAATGTGTTATGCCAATCAAAATAACATTTTTGATTAGAAATTTGCTAGAAAAATATGAGCGAACATTTTTATCTCATTTTGTTGAACTAGTTTTTCAACAAAATACGTATACATATTTTTGTGTAATCTTGTTTACGTAAAAAAAAAAATAAGAACCGCTTTGTTAGCAAATATGATATGAGAATAAAAATGCACATTTTGTTAGTAACGTCATATGAGAATAAAAATGCACATTTTGTTAGTAACATCATATGAGAATAAAAATGCACATTTTGTTAGTAACGTCATATGAAAAAAATGCACATTTTGTTAGTAACGTCATATGAGAATAAAAAAATGCACATTTTGTTGGTAGCGTCATATGAGAATATCATTTTTATGTCAACATGTTAGAATATCATTTTTATGTCGACATGTTAGAATTATCATGTTAATGTTAATATAGTAGAATTTGTCATTTTAAGGTTGATATAATAAAATTATCATTTTATGAAATGCCAACATAAAATATTCATTTTAAGTTAGGTTGGAACCATCAACGTAAAATATTCATTTTATGTTATGTTAGAACCGTCAACACAAAAATCACAATTTAGTTAGAATATTTATGTGTAGAGAAAAAGTACATTTTTAATATAAAATGTTGCATTAGATAATAACGTCATGTTATGTTATTTAGAAATGAATAATTTCATCGTCATGTTATATTATTTAGAAATGAATATTTTCACCGTTATGTTGTGTTAATTAGAAAAACAATATTTTTACCGTCACGTTATGTCAGGTAGAAATGAACATTTTTTCCAATGTAAAGTAGTAGCGAAAAAATCATATTTTTGTCAATGTAAAATGGTAGTAAATGAGATTTACATTTTTATTATGTAAACAAAAGTATGAACTTGCATTGTAAACAAAATTTACATTTTTCTATGTAACTATGATATGAAATTTGCTATGCGAACAAAATTTACATTTTTCTATGTAACTATGATATGAAATTTGCTATGCGAACAAAATTTACATTTTTCTATGTAACTATGATATGAAATTTACATTGTAAATTAAAATTACATTTTTATGATGTAACTTAAGATTGGAATTTACATTGTCATTCTAAATAGTCAAGATCATTTTGGTTTTTCATTGAAAGAGATAAGAAAAATTATTATTTTTGCTTGGCATAGAAAGAATAACAAAGTTATTATTTTTGTTACATGGAAATTAAACAAACAAAAATATATTCATTTGTATAGAAATGAAGTTGACACCAAAATATATTGCATTTTTGGTTAGGAGTTGAATGACACAAAAATACTCATTTTTGTAAGATTATTAGTGACGTACAAAAATATTCATTTTTTTGTAATTGGAATGACACACAAAATATACATTTTGTGTATATAATATGTATAAAAAAAAAAACTTTTTGCCAATGTGAAAGAATAATAAAAATATACATTGTTATCAAATGTAAATGGAGGACAAAAATATTTATTTTGTCAAATGCAAAGAATGAAATAAAACACATTCATTTTTGTTCGTAATAAAAAGAAAACATTCATTTTGTTTGTGTTTTGAAAGTTAACACACAATTTTCATTTTTGGTGAAAGTTAAAAAGAATATTTTTAATATTCTTTTTTTTAAAATGAAAGGTCATATTGGTTATCACCGTTTTTGTCAAATTAAAAGATTTAACTTCTGTTTATACTTAAAAAGATGAAAGTTACATTTTTAATGTAAACAGAAAAGTATACATTTTAATGTGAATAAAAGAAGGAAAATTACATTTTCATGTAAATAGAACTTAAAGTAAGAGATTTACATTTTAATCAATTGAATTTTTATTAAAAAGGATAACGGTATGAAATTTACATACCCATGTAAAAGAATTTCAGCAAAGATTATAACGATGAAATTTATATTTTAATGAATTAGTTTTTCATTAAAAAGATTAAAGATATGGAAATTTCATTTTCATGTAAATAGATTAGTACACAAAATTATCGTTTTGTTTGTAAAATTATTATTTTTGTGTTTTGCATTGAAAAGATAACAAAATTATCAATTTTGTTACATTGAAATAAACAAACAAAAATACTCATTTTTGTAGTAGTAAAAGTGGATGAACAAAAATATTCGTTTGTTAAAATTGAAATGAAACACAAGAATGCCTATTTTTGTTGGAATTGGTATGATACACAAAATATACATTTTGTGTAATTCGAAGGATGAAACAAGAAAATATACATTGTTATGTATAAGATGTGTATATGTATGAAAATAAAAATAAACATTATGGTGTGTACATTGTACGTTAATATTGTATATACGAATAGGAATGTTTTTCGTTAGCAAAATGTAATGAATTAAAATAAATTTCATTACACATTATAGACATTTCAATAGGTTGTGAAGCAAAACATTCACTTTAATGAACTAGAATTTAATTATTTTTATATATATAAAAATAAAGATAAATCATTACAAATTACTAATAACGATATGAAATGATTTCCAACTTATATATATATATATATATATATATATATATATACGAGAATTATTTGGAAAGTCCGAGTCAATCTCATTCCAAATAATTTGAACGACGTTTAAAATTCAAGAGTTGAAGATGGCGATTGAAGACCGACGATCTTCACATCGAATGGACGACAACTGCTGATGCCTGTGATTGGAGTAGCTACCTTGAAGGGGCTACAGTGGTGGCCGTCCGGATGTAGTGTTGATTTGTACGGATTTGGCTTTCGCTCAGACCCAGAGCATAAGCTTATAAATGGAATGTGTGTCTGACATTGTACTCCTTTATATTGTACTTATTGATTTTCTGTCGAATGTATGAATGTTTGGTGGCGGAGAATTTATTCTCTTGCTTAACACCCTTTCATATATTTCGGCAAAGGATTAGTAGTGTGATATGGAGTGACGATGTGGCATGCTAAGATGCATATGATCAAGGCTTTGTTGAAAAGCAGGCCTTGTGGAATGATCAAAGCGTAGACCTGTTTAGGCATAGCTTTGTGTATAGCATGACTTCGCGAGCCTCACACACCGGCGGAGTCTAAAACGGGAGAAGGGAACGCAGGGAGAGCAGCACATTTCTTTCTAGCTAGAAGTGGTGTTATGGCTTTAACACGGCCCGACATTTTACTTATGTGGATGATGGAATGAGGCACCTCGGATGATAGGTTCTATAGGACCAGGAAACGTGTGTTCAGGAATAACTAGTCCGTAACTCGTATGGTGGACCGGCCCTGCAGCAATCCAAGGGTTCACTGCGGGGGATCCTGAGACATTAGCTAGAGTGTCTCGAATCGGTAAGGAGCTCCTCCCTAGCCTTGACTCATGATGGAAACCCAATTTTCAATACGACCTCATGCGGTTTTGATTGTATTACTAGTATGGTGTGACGGCAAGGAATTTCGCTCGATCCGAATCAGTCGTTAAACCGATCTAGACCGTTCGAAACCCCTGATCGTTTGAGAACAGGACAAATCAGAACACAAACAGAAGAACATTTCATTGTTATTACAACAATGCCATCAGATACAAGAATATACAGGGTATAAATGAATAAATTACATTCGATAAGTATCAGAGATTACAATAAATTACATAGCAGCGGAAAAATAATATAAAACACAACTGAAAGTGATACACGGATACAGAGCTTTCCTAGCATCGTTCCAGCTGTAAACCAGGATCCTGTAAATATAAATCTGCAAAACCAAAACTACTAGCTGCCCGTGCGGAAAATAGGGGCACCCAGAGTTTAGGTTAAAACAATAAACTCCAGGTCAGTCATGTGACTGGTGTGAGAAATAAAACAGTTATTTAAAACTTTACTTTAAAGGAGAGTAATACAAGGGACCACGCCGTATAACACGGAACGGGTTTCCTCCCAAGAATACCAGTGCATAGAATAAACAGCGCAATACTTTTTCGAAAAATGAAGCTATTATAAGACCCAGGTCCCATCACACAATGCAACGCAAGCCGGAGGATAGGGTTTTACCTTGTAATAGCCAAACATGCTTGGTACGTTTAAAACAAATCATTTGATACTATAATAAGTGTATAGTGTCAAAACAATTTCAATCATAAATATAAATCATAGACGACATAAGTGCCCCATCCCACTATATCGCCATACTAGGCTCTACAAATAAAACCGAAATACACGTATTGGAAATTGGATTTCCATCATGAGTAGAGGCAAGGGGCAAGCTCCTCTCCGCGTTCGAGACACTCTAGCAAATGCCTCAGGACTACACACTCTGGGCAACCCTGGGATCCTCCAAGACCGGTCCTCACTTACGTTAGAGGATTAATTATTCCTGAACACACGTTTCCCGGCCCTATAGGACCTATAATCGAGGCGCCTCGCATCCAAACCACAAGGTGAAAAGTATATAAATGTCAGGGCTGGTAGGTCACTGACACCACCCATAGCTAGAAAGAAACGTCGTGCACTCCTTGGGTCCTCATTCCGTTTTTGACTCATACCGAGGTGTGAGGCTCGCGAATCCACGCTATACACAAAGCTACGCCACAAAGGCCGTGCTTTGATCATCAACCACAAGACTTTGCTTTTCAACAGAAGCCTTGATCCATACAACTCAGCGTGCCACACAGGCAATTCATACCATGCGATTGATATCTATCGATATATAACCTCTAAGCTCGTACGTCTCAGAGAAGGGCGTTAAGCAAGAGAATAAATTCTCCGCCGCCAAACAGATATATATTTAACAGAAATCAATCAATACAGAATAAAATCCAATGTCAGACACACAATCCATTTACAAGTTCGTTCTGGGTCTGAACGAAACCGGAGGCACTTTCCTTGCACATCTATCGATCTCCAAGTACGTCTGGACGACCACCAACTGATTCCCTCATCTTAGGTGTACAACCCAATCAAGATCATCAGTAATCACCCAAACGATGTAAAGACTTCCGGTCTTCAACCACCGTCTTCATTTTCGACATATCGTCGAATCGGTTATTCAGAATGGGTATAAACCCGGCCTTTCCGAACAACCCGCATATAAAAAAAATGTTACACAAACACAACATACGCCTCATTCCAATTCATTAGTCACTAACCGTAAATTAGTAAGAGAACAATTTCCCAAATATTAACCTCGAAGGCCGAAACCAACATCAGATCAATATCCAGGAAACCATTCTTCTTAACTAACCTACAGCTAGTTTCTAAATTTCACATTCTTAGGGAAAGGTTCCCATTAATTTTATCCAAGATAAATTCTTTAAAATTTATCCTTTAATCTTCCTTTGGATGTCATTTCAAACCAAATTATGGTTTTTCAAACTAGTCGAGATTAGCGAACCACGCCGAAGTAATTATTTATTTTATTTCCCAATCCCAACCTATTCATCCCATGAAGCAAAACTGGTAATACTCCATATCTAATACTATGGTGTTATCGGTAAAATTAATTACCATTTCACATTCAAATCTGATTAAAGATTTAACTATCGTTTGGAGCAAAACTGGTAATACTCCATATCTAATACTATGGTGTTATCGGTAAAATTAGTTACCATTTCATGTTCAAATCTGGTTAAAGATTTAACTATCGCTTTGGAGCAAAATTGGTAATACTCCATTCTCGCCCATTTGCCAAATTTGATAATTTGAATTATCAATTCACATTTCAATCTAATTGCAGATTCAATAAAACTCATTTTACTGGGTTAAAGAACTAGTGTCATTTAAAATACAGTCCACGACAAACCCAAATCACATTCTAATTATTATCGGGTTAAAGAACTAGTGTTATTTAAAACACTGTTCACGATAAACCCACAAATCAATTCTATTTAAAACCCATTTCAAATCCAATTTATTTATTTAAAAATAAATGGATTTTAATTTTAGTTCAAAACTAGTTCATTTCGATAAAATCTATTTTTATCTTTTCAAATGTGGAGTTTTTCATCCCAATTTTTCCCAAACCATTTCTTATGATTCTACACAAATTATTACTATTTTTAATAATTTTATCAAGGCGCGTACAGTCGATTTTCATCAACGGCCATCGAACTGCACTTACAACGACCTTTTCTAAATTTGATTTGGACGTATCTCCAAATCCAACCGTTAGATTTTGAATTTCTAATATTCGTTAGAAAGCTCTTTTCGATACGAACCCAACGGTTCCGGTTTTAGGAGAATCCGATGGTCGGATCTCCCGTAATGTCTGTTTGAAGTAAATGGTCGAAATTCACGAACTACAGCGGCGCGGCGCGTTCTATTCAGGCCATTATATTATATATAATATATATATAATATATATTTCATCGATTTCTATTTAAAACGAATTTTATAAACAATTTTGAATTCGTTTCAAAAACAATTTCAACTTCCATTTCAATTCAAATCAAAATTGAATTCTTCCTTATTAATTCGTTTTACAATTCATTTCTATTCAATTCAAATTTCAATTCAATTTGAATTCATTTCAATTCATTTTCCGTTCAATTCGAATTCGTTTTCAATTCAATTCAAATTGGTTTTCTATTCGATTCAATTCAAATTGGTTTTCTATTCGATTCAATTCAAATTAGTTTTCTATTCAGTTCAATTCAAATTGGTTTTCTATTCGATTCAATTCAAATTGGTTTTCTATTCGATTCAATTCAAATTGGTTTTCTATTCGATTCAATTCAAATTGGTTTTCTATTCAGTTCAATTCAAATTGGTTTTCTATTCGATTCAATTCAAATTGGTTTTCTATTCGATTCAATTCAAATTGGTTTTCTATTCGATTCAATTCAAATTGGTTTTCTATTCGATTCAATTCAAATTGGTTTTCTATTCAGTTCAATTCAAATTGGTTTTCTATTCGATTCAATTCAAATTCGTTTTCTATTCGATTCAATTCAAACTGGTTTTCTATTCAATTCAATTCAAATTCGTTTTCTATTCGATTCAATTCAAATTGGTTTTCTATTCGATTCAAATTCAATTCGTTTTCTATTCAAATATAATCGATATAAATATCGTTCGCGTCAAAATAGCGCATCTCTAATCAACACGGCTTTATATTCAACAAATGGATCTATATTTCTTTCAATACACGACTCTATATCTTTGTCAACACATGACTAATCTCAACGAATGAGTACTGTCCACGTGTGACTATTTTTGTTATTTAAAATATTTTATAAAATTTGGGTATCTATCGTTTGATTTTCAATTAGACTCCACCGTGAAGTAGTTCTAATTTTAAATATGATAAAGATGTATATTTTATTATTAAAATATTTCTTTCAACACATGACTAATCTAAACGGATGAGTACTGTCAACACATGAACCTTTATTTTATAATGATAAAGACGTAAGTTTTATTGTTAAAATATTTCGTTCAACACATGACTAATCTCAACGGATGAGTACAGTCAACACATGAACCTTTATTTTATAATATTCTTTATTTTTCCGATTGGAATGAGGCCCAATCAATTACCATATAAAGTTAACTATATGTATTCCATACAACACATGTATATAATAGCAACGATAAACAATCAAACATCATCCAAAGTGCACTACACTGTATAAGCATCAAATATAGATATCTAACGCTTATAACAGCCTGTCAATCAATCGATCGACATATTTAATCAATCAGGATGAGTGAACTTCAAATTTCATCCCAACACCCGTGTGGGGTTTCAAATCAACAAACACAGATTTTATTTGTGTAGTTGGGCGATGTGTAAAATTTATCGACCCAATCAATGTCCTTCAAATAGGTGTACATAAACAAACCGTCCGGTTTGTAAATGAATATTTATTTATTCACATTCACGTTAAAAATTATATTTTTAACAATAAAACATATTATTTCAACATATGAATTTCTATTCGGTTCATTTATCAAATAAAATGATATCTTTATTTTTCTAACTTATTTTAGAAAATTTCGGCGGCATAACGGCGCGATACTAGAAACGGGACAAGGCCTAGCCTTATCCCCGGTCTAGTGAAGGCCCACGCCATTCACACATCAATCAAATCCATTCAATTCACCAAACAATTCAACAAACAAACCTTCCATGGTCTGTGGATGACGGATGTCGGGTGCTACTAAACACCGTCTGCATCCTAGTATATATATAACTAGAAAAAGAAATTGAAAGGTGAGAAATTCTCACCAATAGCTATCCTAACTCTACGGCTCTTCTTTTGCAGAAACCTTCGTCGTTCTCGCCTTTTCGTCATCTTCGTTGCCCGTAGCCACTACATATATAAAAATCGAATTTTTACTTCGCTATTCAATATATAAAAATCGAATTTTTACTTCGCTATTCAATATATAAAAATCGAATTTTTACTTCGCTATTCAATATATAAAAATCGAATTTTTACTTCGTTATTCAATATATAAAAATCGAATTTTTACTTTGCTATTCAATATATAAAAATCGAATTTTTACTTCGCTATTCAATATACAAAAATCGAATTTTTACTATGCCGCTATATAGATTAAAAAAAATTCTATTTTTCTATTCTAAAGATTTCGCCTTTTCTAATTTAACATTATAAAAATCACATTTTTATTTTTGCTACACATATAAAGATGATATTTCTAATATTCCTATCATGTAAAAATTATATTTTTACATCTTCTACATAGTAAAGATCATATTTTTAATACTTTAAAAAAATAAAAATCATATTTTTAATATCTATACAATATAAAGATCATATTTTTAATACACTACATATGTAAAAATCACGCCTTTCTCCATTTAAAAATATCGTCTTTCTTGCTTTAAAAATCTAGTCTTTTCTATTTTAAAAATCTAATCTTTTCTATTTTAAAAATCTAATCTTTTCTATTAGTAAAAATCATATTTTTCTATGCTATACGAATATATAAAAATCAAAATTTTCTATGCTATACGAATATATAAATGCTAATTCACATAAAAAAAAAAACTGATTTTATAAATAAAAATAAAATTAAAACTTACAGATTTTGGTCGAAGGGGGGGGGGGGCTGTGCTTCTTCGTCGGAGGTCAAGGAGGTGGAAGGGAGGGCGGAGGTCAGGCGAAGGGGGGGTTGGGGTTCGGAGGTGGCGCCGATCGAAGGGGAAGGGAGGAGAAGAAGTGGAAGAGGCGGGCGGCGAACCACAGGGTGGCGACGGCGATCTTCTGGGGGGGGGGTGCGACTATGTCGCGATCCCCCCTTTTTCTCTATTTTTTTATTTAGCTTTTCTGATTCGAACTGATTAATGAAGAACGGGGGGGGGGGGGGGGGGCAGAGAAATAGAGAGGGTGAGGAGAGAGGAGTTTATTTAATTATTTTATATTATTATTTTATTTTACTTTCAATCAAAAAGTTACTTTTTCATTCGAACCCCGAATCGAACCCAATGACTGTCGTCCCTAGCGTAATACCACCATTCCGAACACAATGGGATAAGCATCGTAAGCTGATTCGACTGTTTCGATCAGTTTCCGTTAAAATCAACATATAACTCTATATATTGAATTTGAACGCGCATTTCATTTTACCGGGGTCACATACCAACTCTAAAAATTGCAGAAAAATATTTTCTAGCTTCGTATTGACGATACGGTCCTAACAAAACTAATTTCGTCGAATTCTGAGACCATTGGAAAAATGGCCATTTTCCAGTCGATTAAAATCAACTAAAATTGGTCAAACACGTTTTCCTTTGCCACGCTCACATATTGATTCGAAAAATTATGAAATTTGGAATCTAGCAATAACTTAACATCACGGACCCAACAAAAGTGGTTTCATCGAAATCCGAGGTCGTTTGCAAAATTCCCATTTTTAAGAGCCTGAATTCCATAGCGACTATTCAGAATTTTCAACTGGACATATCTTTTGATTCCCGCTATGAAATCTTGATTTTTCGGATTCGTTGGAAAGATATCATCAATTAGATCTTATTATTTTTGGTTTTACTAAAATCCGGATTGTTTTGCACCCGGTACATTCAATTGAAGTTTGAAATCGAATTATCGAACTACCGCGCCATTTTCAATTCCTTTTATAATTATATATAATTATTTATATTCTAACGACGACGTATATAATATATACGTTCTAAATATATTCAAAATAAATTTCTCGTCGATATTATTTAAAATAATTTATTTTAAATGTTCAAAATTCGCTAAAATTGCCAAAATAAAAATTTTAAACTGGCCCAGATTTTCGGGTTATTACATATGGCGACATAGTAGGATGGGGTACTATGCCGTCTAGGATTGACACATTATGATTGGAATTGTTTTTGAAATATATATACACTAACAATAATATCAAATTCGTTTTTATCGTATCAAACATTTTTGACCATTATAAGGTAAAACCATATCCTCTGGTTTGCGTTGCATTATGTGATGAGACTCGGGTCTTATGATGGTTTCATTTTTCTAAAAAGCATTGCGTTGTTTTAACGATTTACTTTAGTTTATGCACCGACAATCCATTGGAGTAAACTCGTTCCGCGTTAGCGGCGTGGTCCTTGGATTTGCCTTATTACTATTAGTTAAATTAGTTAAGAATTCTCACACCAGTCCCATGACTGACCCGTTGTTTGTCTCACTTTGCAAACTCGGGTGCCCTCTTTCCACACAGGCAGTCGAGCAGTTTGTCTACAGGTTTATCTCTTTAGCAGGATCCTGGATTGAAGCTTGAAGCTGTGTCCAGAACATTGGAAGTCTTCCGCTGCCTTAGTTACTTTGTTTCTGCTGCACTGTACTATACTAAATATTGTAATTTACCTTCCGCTGTATTTTATCGATGTACTTTAATGTTCTGTACTCTGATGTTGTACTATCATGATATAATAAAAGTCTGTTGTTGTTATTCTGATGTGTTATATTCCCAAAGTTAACGTAGGCGGGATTTGAACGGTCTTGGTCGATTTTGTGATCGATTAAGGCCGGGTAAAATCCGACTCGTTACATAAAGCAGCGGAAAACAAAGTCATTTTACAAGAAACGTAGTTCAATCGAGCTTTTATAACAATTGACTCAATCATACTTTAAAAGTACTACATAAAACTTCTGTCTTGATTTAAAATCTTCCAAGTATATAAGAAGCATAAAACATAACAAAGTAGAATAAGTCCCCAAATTAAAGTGCAACACAGCCATAGCCAAAGATAAGGGGATCCAAGAAATACATCAAAGATTCTTCAAGCTTGGAAAGAACTAAGCTGAGCTATTCCCTCCCTGACTATTAAGTCCATATGTATTATTGGTTAAGCATTCGTTAACCCTATTGTAACGACCCAGATTTTTCTGGTCGATTTATTTTGATTTTTTTTTTAAATATTGATTTGAATAATAAATGGATTTTAAAAATGGAATTTATTGATTTAATAATAAATATACAATTTAATATTCGAATATATTAAATCATCGTAATACAAAAACGATAAATATTTGAATGCTGAGTTAAAACTGAACTGAAACAATTCAGTCGATTAGTATAAATTCTATATTGAATTAGAACGATAATAATAATTTATTTTCGATGAATGTATCCGTTTGAAACCGATTATATATTTAAATTTGATTTAAATTAAATCATCAATTTTATATTGACAGTCTGTATAAACGATCAAATTAAAGTTCAGAATATCGTATAAACTTGGAATGTCGGTCGTTACATCTAGATAAGGGTTCAGGATTTCACATTAGGTACCACAGGATATTTTCGAATAAAATATAAACAAAAATCAAATTAGTTTAATTACTTTCAACCTGAGCCGACATTAGTTTTCTTTTCGCGACCTAAATGTTGAAATTTACCATCTACATTTGTACCGCTCGCAGACGTACTTCTGTAATTCGCATACTATTTGTCTTTCCATTTCGATATCAAGGAAGCAAGGATTTAATGTCCATTGTACTGTTGTCTCCTTCGCACCTGTATAAATAAGCATCGTCTCCGTTCTACTTCTTGAATCCAAACCAACTTAAAACCTTTCGAGTCTCTACTTCTTCTATTTCCTTTTGTTCCATTTTTTTTCTCAGTTAATAAAACCAAATCGAACCACCAGTTATAAAAAAAAAATATCGATCGCTATAGTTTCTGAGCGATTACCAATATCGCGTTGAGGGAGTTGGAGGAGCATGGCTTGTGGCGATGTGTGAAAAGAGTGCGAGCTGATTTCATTGATTCTGGAATCGAAATGGCAGGGGATGGTTATAGGTCGCGAAGTACAGAAAGGAATGAGGCGATGGAGCTAAGGATTTGGCTTGCGAGAGGATTGTTGGGTTTACTGTCAGGGTTCGACAGCGGGATTAGGGATCGATTTAGGGTTGGCTTGGCTCGAGACTGGCGAAGTCGGAGGAAGTTTGAGTATAGTTGGAGATTGCGGTGTCTGTTATTGTCCAGGGTGAAGGAGTTAACAATGGATGGAGATTGTCGGCGAGTTGTTTAGGGAAATGCCGGAGTGGGGTTGAGTCAGCTTTGGTCTGTTTTAGTGGCAAGGGAAATATGTGTTGAGTTTCTCCATGGATTGATCAAAGATTTGAAAAGCAGCAAGGTAAACGTTATTTTGGAATTCAATTACATGAGAGAATTTATTTATATTTGTTAATTTAAAATTTATATAACTTAATCGATAAATTTAATTAAATACTCATAGGTGCAAATAAATTTAGTCGAGATGTCTCGAGTAGATTTGTAGCCGCAAAGATACAACATTTAATTGAATATCCGGAAATGAAGAATCACGGTGAGTAAATCTCACTCACCTTTTATTTATAATTATTTTTACTTCGTAAAAATAATTGTTGTTGCTTGTTTGGATTTTTCTGCTTGTTTTATATATATTAGTTATTTAGGCTATTATATATATATTGGGTTGATTGATTGGTTGGATTCCCGCAGTCTCATTAGCGGATGCCCGCAGTTTCATAGCGGATGATTACCCTATACGCCCCACGCTATGATAGTGGATGACCTTCTATACCACGATATTCTGCCACGAAGCAGAATGGGTATTATTTATGTGCTAACATCTGTGGATGCAGGAAAACAGGTTGGAGGAATCCAACTGGATTCCTCAAAAATATATTATTTGTTTGTTGTTTGTTTGATTTCATATATATTCATATATGATGTGTTAAAAACCAAATGATTGAAAATTGGGTGATTTGATTGTTTTAAATATCACTGGGCCAATTAAAAGGATATTTGAGATTTAAAAAGGAAAAATTCTATTTTTAAATAGAATTAGAATTTTAAATGGAAATAAAAATATAAACTTGTTTTTGAAAAATAAAACAAGTAGTTTCTTTATAAACGAAGTTTATAAATAGTTCTTTTATAACGAAGTTATAAATGAAGTAAAAAGAATTATCATTTGATAATTCAGAAACAGAAATACAAGTGTGAAATTTGAATTTGAAATGAAATTTCAAAATAGGATGTGAAATGAAATTTTTAAATATATATAACTCAAATGAATTTTGAGTATAACATTTGAATAGTAGAATTAGAAAAGGAGTTTAAATATTTGAATTTTAAATAAAAGAAAAAGGAGATTGAATATTAGAAATTCAAATAGAAGTTCAAATAGAATTTGAATAGACGAAATTAGAATGAAAAATAGAATTTGAATTCAAAGGGATAAAAATAGAATTTGAATTCGAAGGAATTCAAATAAAGAAAATTCAAATAGAGATTTTGATATAAAATTTGAATAAAGAAATTCAAATAGAGATTTGAATGTAGAATTTCAAAATAGAATTTGAAATAAACTTTGAAAATAGGATTTTCGAAGTAGAATTGGAAATAGAATTTCAAAATAGGATTTCAAAATAGGAAATCCAAATGGTTTTGAAATGGAATTTGAATTCAAGGGAATTCAAATGGATTTGAGTGAAGAAATTCAAATGGGATTTAAATAATGGGTTTTAAATAAAGAGGATTCAAATATAAGAATTTAAATAGAATTTGAATGGAGTTTAAATATAAGAATTTAAATAAAACTCAAATGGAGTATAAATATAGGATTCAAATAGAATCCAAAACGAATTTGAATAAGAGGAATTCAAAGAGAATTAAAAGGTGGTATTTGAAATTCAAATAGTATTAGAATGGAGTTTTGGATATTTGAATTTAAAATAGAAATTCAAAATGGAGTTTGATTATTTAAATTCAAGTATGAAATTTCAAATATAACAATTCAAAAGGGAGTTGATTATTGAAATTAATGTGGTATTTAAATTCAAGGAGATTAAAATGTGGTATTTGAAATCAAGGGAATAAAATATGGTATGTGAATTCAAGAGAATTAAATTTGAATATTAGAATTCAAATGGTGTTAAAAATGAGTTTGAATATTAGAATTCAAATGGTGTTGGAAATGAATTTGAATATTAGAATTCAAATGGAGATGGAAAATGAAATTTGAATATAGGAGATTCAAATTGAATTCAAATAGAATTTAAACTATGGGATTTGAATATTGAATTCAAATGGAATTGAAACTATGGATTTGAATATATTAAAATATATCAGAATGGAGTTGGATTCATTTTAACGAAAGTTTAAAAGTTTATATATATAAATATAAATAAAACGAACTCGCCGCAGCGCTGTAGTTCGTAAATTGGCGACTTGAACTTCAATTGAGTATACAGAACTCAATTTAAGTCGGAATTCTATGAAACAAGAAACGTCAGGACCGATTAGATAATAGTTTTCTAATGGAAGAGAAAAACCTAGATTTCTTCGTATAGATTTTGAGATATGCCAAAATCAAATTTTTAGAAAAACAGCGCCAGAACCATTTTAAAGTCGTAACGTTTTATTTAAATAAATAAAAGGGTTTTTATAAATAAAAATCCGAATTTCCATCCAGACTGGAGATATAAAATAAATATGAAATCCAGTGAAGTAAATGAATTGATTTTTGAAACAGAAATCAGATTTTTGATTATTGAATAGAATTAACTAATTCGAATAGTAATTTGTTAATGAGATTTTGAATTGATATTGGGCTTTGAATAAGTGAATTCGATTTGAAAATTTATCTTCAAAATCGAAAAGGAAACTAGAATTGAAATTAGAAAATTCAAT
Source organism: Allium sativum (assembly GCA_030737875.1). Taxonomy (NCBI): domain Eukaryota; kingdom Viridiplantae; phylum Streptophyta; class Magnoliopsida; order Asparagales; family Amaryllidaceae; genus Allium; species Allium sativum. The sequence goes on from CM060909.1 coordinate 631,928,664, forward strand.
TTGGTTATGAACAAGTTAAATATTTTATTTGAACATGTTATGTTCAACAAAGAAGTGAAATAGGCAAAATAGCTAATTAAAGAATAAATGAGCAAAACTGAATTCAAACGATTGGATTGAGTTGTATCGAATTGAAACAGGTGAACATGTGTTAGACAGGTATGGGATGAAGTATATAAAGATTTTAATTTATGTGCCCGACAAAAAGGTACATGTTTAAATTCCATATGAGGTTTTATGCGCCGTATCGGCTAGCCGCTTGGCTTTTTCTTTTTCTTTTTGAAATGAGAAGGACCGGGAATGCTATTTGAAATTTCCCGATGCTCCCGGTACAGGGGAGGTTATGGCGAATTTTTCCGGAAATTTAAGGAGTTAGAATATTTTTAAGCAAATCTGATAAGTTGAAATTCATATATCAATATATTTAGAACTCGATAAGGAACTGAATTTAGAAATAGAATAGAAAAATCAAAAAGGGAATCTATGAATCAAATCAGAAATAAAGAATAGAAAGAGAAGCGTATACGTGTTTTAAAAATGAATAATTGGTTTAGTATGGTGTTGATTAGATGAGTTAGCAGTCTTGTTTGTTTTGAAGTTGATGATATTTTCAGTCAAGGTCTGAGAGGTAATAATAACCCAACTTGATTGATTTCATTATTAGCTGATAAATAGCAAGATTCAGGCGCGAAGGAATGTGTAAAGGGGTTTAGTCGAATGCAGTACCTTGGGTTGTTGTGACGATGTTTTACATAACATTCGTTTTAACCTAAGTAAGGAAATTTTGGAAATATAATAATAAATATTTCCTAAGTATAAAAATGAATGATCATAAAAGAAATTAGTAATTGGAATATTTTCCAATTATTTATAGAGGGTATTTTCTAAGTACAGAAAATAAAAGAAGACGATGTATGGAAATATTTTCCAAATAGCGAAAAAGGCCAATATGGTTATTGGAAATATTTGGTTAACAAATATTGATAAAGAAATGGAGAAGAGATTTAATTAATGAAATATTAATTAAAGAGCCCAGTTATTTGTTTAATATGTTGGATGAACACTTGTTTTTATTCGATAGTTAAATCACAGACTATCGAAGTTTTGACCATCGTTGTCAATATGGAGAGACCGGTTGGATTATTATCCGGAGAACCACTCCGTATCGGCATAAGCGTTACGATCCAAATATGCTGAATATATTGAAGACGGAGTAAAGTGCAAGGGCTTTTTCTATAGAAATTGTGCCTTCGGTTTCGTTCAATCCCAGAACGAACGTAAATGGACGAATGTCTGATAAAGTATTTCCAATGATCAAATGGGTTGGTCTGTATAAATATATATATGGTTGCAACGGATTTAATGTAACAACCCGTATTTTTCGATAACATGTTAAAACGAGAATCAAGGCAGAATTTAATTTTAAATTCTGAATCAAGTGAAACAGGCTATGCCATTGCGTTCGACTCGAAAAAATACGCGAAATAGAGTCCGAATTTTCGAGAATCGGAGTCCGTATGACCAAGTTATGATCCGTCAAAGTTTTCAGGGTTTTCAAGTTTGAAAATCACCTAGGAGGTTCAAGTTTTGGGGTAGGCGGGAATTTTCCCGCCAAAGCCCATGTCGACAGGGGAGTCGACAGGGCTGTCGACACCCCTGGATCCCAAGTCGACAGGGCTGTCGACTTGGGTGTCGACTGGGTCCAAAAACACAACTCCGTGTTTTGTGGCCTGGTGCACCTGGATGCAGTCTTGGTCTGGTCTGATGGGCCTGTGACGATTTCTGTGGCCTAGATTAATCCTAGATCTAATCCTAGGGCCTAAAACTATCCTAATCTCTATAAAAAGACCCTAAACCTAACCTAAATCCCTAAAAATCAAACCTAGCAACTAAGTGCTGCCAAAATCAATCTTGATCATGGCCTCCATCTCAAATCCCTAGAGCCTATGCATCCAAATCAAGTTCAAATCAAAAGGTGCAAGCTTGCTACACCAAATCAAGGCCAAATCAACATTGCTATGCGAGTTCCATGACGATTCTTCTACAAAGGAGGCACCTTTCTTAGCCAAGATGATTCATGCTCCTTTCCCTAGGCCTAACTATGTAAGTTCTAGCTACTTTTGGATCAAAACGGTATTTTTAATGTTGACATGGGATAAAATGAGGCTAAACATGATTATGCGAACCTATATGAACCTTACCATGCCTCTTGTGTTCATGTTTATGATTTTAGGCCATGTGAGTAACTTAATCATGCCTCTCATGCTATGCATAACCTAGTTTATCTTGCAAGTTTGGATCTTTATGCATGAAATGCTAGCATGAACCTTTAGGAACCACTTTACTTGTGAAACATTGGCTAAGACAAGATTTTGGGGCTTATGCATGTTTATGAACCCAAACCCCTTATGCTAACATGCAAGTTTGTGGCCAAATCCTTTATGAGATTATGCATGCTCGTGGCCAATCCCCTCTTTTAAGTTGTGCATGTTTATGGCCAAACCCTTTTTGATAATATGCATGTTTGTGGCCAAATTACCTGATGACACTATGCATGTTTATGGCCAATCCCTTTATGATGTTATGCATGTGGAAGCCAAGCCCTTTTTGGCATCATGCAAGTTTTGAGACCAATATGTGACATAGTATCCTTACTATGTTGACTCGCTTTGCTTGCGTTGGGAAAACACGATTTTGGGTAGTTAGATAAACATGAACATGTCGCAAAATCTTAACTTGAATATGACATGTGTTTATACTTGAAAATACGACTTGTAAGATAACATGGAGGTTGGCATGTAAGTATGCATAAAAACATGAGCTTGGGAATTTACCTATTAAGTTAGGTCTACCCTTTGGGAATTTACCTATTAAGTTAGGTCTACCCAAATGCTTGAAAACTTGTAACATGTTTTGGAAACATGATGAACTTAGATAATGTAAGTATGGCCAACTCGAGGTTGGGTTGAGTTTGCAACGTAAAACTACCCGGAACCGACCGGCCTAACTAGTAGTTGCAAACAATAGGACCCAATGTGAGAAGTTGGTCATGTCGCGCTTAAGACCCGAGGTTAGACTAGGTTGTGGTGTAAATCTACCCGGACCCGCCCGGCTTAACTAGTAACCACAACAAGGTCTAATGTGAGAGGTTGAGGGTGCATTAATTAAATTAATGCCACATAATAGGGTTAAGTTAATTTGATTAATGAGTCTTAACCAAATATGATATGGACAAATGGGTTAAGTAATTTGATTAGGCTAATGATACTTAACAAAACATGATAAGCTTGGGTAGGTTAAGTAACTTGATTTGCCTAATGACACTTGACCATTTTTATACGACTAGTGGACGGGATTAAGTTAACCAACACTTAATCAATCCAACACGATAACGTGATAAGGTTAAGTAAATTTTCTTAATGACACTTAACCGTATAATACAGTTAATGGATGGGGTTAAGATTAGGCTTAACTAATCTAAACATGGTAATCGGATGGGGTCAAGTTAAACACTTAACTAATTTAACACGATGATTTGATGAGGTTAAGTGACCTATACTTAACCAATCTAACTCGTTAATTTGATGAGGTTAAGTTAACCTATACTTAACCAATCTAACGTGAAAACATGATAAGGCTAAGTCACGAATCGTCTCGAATACGCTTGACCGATTTGACTCGGTAATTTGATAGGGTCAAATTAATATAGACTTAACTGATCTAAAATGATAATTAGACGAGGTTGAGTCATGGATTGCTTGATATACTTAACCAACTTGACACATGGTCTGTAGGGCTAAGTCTTGGACTTGGATGCTTAGCCAGTTTCGACATGTTTCGTAGACGGGTTAAGCTATGAACTTAAGTGACACTTAACCCATTAGATAAACCCTAATTCGGAGGATTAGGTAAATAACCATAGTTAATAAGGATAATGGAAATAGGGCTAAGTGGTAAACCTTAGTTAAGGGAAACTAAGTAATAATTCTTAGTCAAGGAAATTTGGACCATTTCTTAGATAGATCAGTAACCCGATACGTTAGGTCAACGTTTAAGTATGCGTGTAGGAGCAGGCTATCTGATTTAGATAAAGGCTCCAACGAACTGGGTAACGAAGCAGCGGCTTCAGGGAACGTGAGGATATTCTTGGGATCCCTCTGTGAGCTGCCAGGTCATTATACTAGGCTCACGAGAGGTTGAGGTCTGCGGTAGAAGAACCAAGAATATGCCTTGGTTGCTATGCGAGCGACCTAAAGACTGGGGTGGATAGCAGTGAGTCGGCAAATACATAAGGTGCCCGAGATAGCAAGTTCGTCGATCATCTACCATCTTGAGTCAAGCGTGTACGTACGGAAAGGCAGGGAACACCCAACAGACCATAATTTGCTATCTAATTATGGGTGAGGTAGGCCGTAGGATGTGGGCTGGCCGGAGTGTAGTTCTCATGCAAGATTTTCTCTTGTGTTGCCTTTCACTAGTTGAGGGAGGGGTCTCGTGGGACCATAGCCACGTGTAGAAAAGCAGACCTTAGTATCTGCATCGGTAGATAAATCTAAAGCTCCCGACCGAGTCTTGTATTTCTTGTTTTGCCCTGTGACAGGACTCGGATGGCACGATGTGATACATGTGCATACAGTTATAGAAAAAAAACGATTCACGATGAATGCGTGGGAAAAAGGGCGCGGTTGAGGGTTAGCGTAATCCCTAGAGGCCTAGGTGGTTTAACCCAAACCGAAATACGAAAGCGTGCAATAGGTAAGCGTAATCCCTAGTGGTGCTAGGTGGCGTAAGTCCTAGTAGTTCAAACGAGGATTCATATGGAAGAGCCTAACTAGAACAAGGGTGACAGTCCAAACGACTTCAAGGATAATACGACATGAGGAAGCCCGTACGAGGTACGGCAAAGGACTGAACTTATATACATGGAAAGAAACATATGATTTGAGTAACCTATATATGTGATATATTAGGTTGACATGGACCATTACACGACTTTGAGCAAGGGACATTCATGGTTAACACATGACGCGGGTAGGGATACTAGTACAAGAGGTGTAGAGCAAATATACATGTTAGAACTAGGAAGAATATACATAATAGATACCGTGGGATGTTAGACGGGGTAGATATCTTGGGTAATGTACTCGATAGAAATCTGACGATGTGATACCTTGACTTATCATAACACCGTAGTATATCATGATACCTTAGTTTACCTTGCCGCAGTAGTTCAACCGGCTACCCTGGTTTATCTATCTTGTAGTTATCCTTATGTTTACTTTCAGTTTATGCATGTCATGTTACCTTTACCTGTTTTATACTGGAAGTAGATAGGACTTACTCAGTCTTTTTGACTGACCCGTTTTGTTTCGCCTCTTTTCTTCCGTTTCCCCCCCCCCAGGTTTCAGGGAGGAAACAATGTTGTTTAGTTCGGACTTCTTCTGCTTGAAGGTCATCATGGATGGCTTGGACTTCTCTTGGCTATGGCTACTTTACGGTTTTACTTAGGGAATAATTTATTAAAAAGTCTTTATGCTTATTTACTATTGCAAGACAGGTTTTGATGTACTCTGATGTAAAAGGCTTTAGACCTTATGTATTCATGTTTATGAAAGTTTGATTTTACTTCCGCTATTTATATATATATGTTCTGTCTTGTGATATTTCTGTGCATGTTTACCAATAATGCCCCTCTAAAGCTAGTGCATTCCTTTGCGAGTAACCCTAGCGGAGGCGGGGTGTTACATTTGGTATCAGAGCAGAAGGTTACCAGACTGGGCAAAAGTTTTTAAAGACCTTCTGAATTTTTTTTGAAAAACCGTTTACAAAGAAGCATTTTTCAAGAAAATTTTCTTTTAAAAGAAAAAGGCTATTCCCCAAAGGCCATTAGCACTATCCTTGTTTCCTTAATTGAGTCTCTTTTCCTTTCTTTCCTCCATCTGTAGTCACAGTAGTTTTAACTGCGACTAGTCTTTTCTACCTACGAAAGTGCTTTCCATACGATGGAGGTGGTTCTCGAGAGACCAGTGACCGCGTTATAAGGAAGGATCGTGAGAAAGAAGGATAAAGGATACGAGCTTAAGGATGAGCAACTTGTTGGTATGGCTTAGTCCTCAAAGGAGGGAGAAAGATGAACAATGAAACCCATGACGAGAGAGTAACTTTGGCATGGTAAAACGGGGCGGATAGTTAAGTATTATGGGACAAGGACAAGATCATCGGGAGGGCAGTAGTATGCTCTCATTTCTAGGGTACCTCAGAAGGAGGGTAACGATCTTGTTAAAGGTTTAGCTTTTCTTCTCTATCATCCTGTCGGGACTTTGTTTTGATCACCGCATCTTTTAAGTCCGCTTCGATAGTTGAGTCTCTGCACCTTAGTACTAGCGTAGTAGAGGATCCCGTTTTGTCTCAAGTCCTATTGGAAGATCGGTCCATTTATTCATGACTTGTTTGGATTTGAGAATGTCTATGCCAAGTATTGAGCTTGGAAATAATGCTTATGTTTATAAGCTATGGATGAATTCTAGGGATGAAGTGGTTATCCAGTAAGGGGTGCCACTCTCGGTTTTGACAGGAGGGTAGTTAGACTCTTGATTAGCCTTGGTAATACCCTCGAAGTCTCGTGTAACCTTTTGGGTTCGGTCATGGTTAGTTACTTAGAATCCCTTGATGCCTTTATGGGAAATTGGAAGCCCAATCGAGTGGTGTTCGCCGATAAGACGGATGGTTTATTTCACTTATGCATGGGTTATAGAAATCACCTTAGTAAGTGCGCTTGATAACCTGGTTGGCATTTGTTTACTTTCAAGAGGAAGTTCTTCTATGTGGTATACCTTGTGGTACGAGGTCCGAGATTCATTAGTGACTTTTGGAAAGCTTGCATGAGATCATGAGTACGCAGTCATGTTTGCGTCAAGTATTTTAGAAAAAGGATAAGTGCAAGTGGAACGAGAGGCGACGAAGGAATGAGTTCCAGCTCATGTTATGGAAACAGGAAATAAGAAGCTACGGAATCACAAAGACGGTCAAGGCACAATGGAATTGAGCTCAAGGAAGTACGACTTTGATGGTCAAAGACTAGATACGCGCATGATATCTCTTTTTGGGAGTGTATCCTTGATCCCTGTTTTCTGTAGAGCTTACTTGTAGGCTATCTTTTGTGGACACCCTCTCGGTCCTATTTTCTGTTACAAACCCCGTACGGAGTTTGTTTTGTTTATCTTCTCGACCCTGTTTCAGGGAATCTTAGGTAGAACCCTATGGATGTAAACATGTATTTGAAACATGTTATGGTTGATGTGGTTGCAAATGGTTGCAAGTGGTTGCTCGTGGATGCGCGAATTTTACATTAGATATTAGCTCGACCCGGTCACATTTCATATTGCATATGCACGAGTATTTATACTTGTTTATGGATGAAATTGAATGGGTTACCATGTGGAAGTTGCATATGGATGAATGTTTGTGCACGCATATAGTATCTATATGACTAGGACTATTTGCATACATGTTGGATTCATGGCACTATACATATTTTGCATTAGAAAGATTATTCAGGCCTGATCATTAGCATTAGCTAAGGAACATGTACACACACGTTTTGCATATATTCATACAGCATTAGAAATAATCTAAGGACAATGGTTGCTTGTGGATGATGTTTTGAGTAGATGGATGATGGATGGTAGGATAGGTTCTTCCTAACTTGGGGATTTCGGGGACGAAATCCTAAAAGGTGGGGAGAATGTAACAACCCGTATTTTTCGATAACATGTTAAAACGAGAATCAAGGCAGAATTTAATTTTAAATTCTGAATCAAGTGAAACGGGCTATGCCATTGCGTTCGTCTCGGAAAAATACGCGAAATAGAGTCCGAATTTTCGAGAATCGGAGTCCGTATGACCAAGTTATGATCCGTCAAAGTTTTCAAGGTTTTCAAGTTTGAAAATCACCTAGGAGGTTCAAGTTTTGGGGTAGGTGGGAATTTTCCCGCCAAAGCCCATGTCGACAGGGGAGTCGACAGGGCTGTCGACACCCCTGGATCCCAAGTCGACAGGGCTGTCGACTTGGGTGTCGACTGGGTCCAAAAACACAACTCCGTGTTTTGTGGCCTGGTGCACCTGGATGCAGTCTTGGTCTGGTCTGATGGGCCTGTGACGATTTCTGTGGCCTAGATTAATCCTAGATCTAATCCTAGGGCCTAAAACTATCCTAATCTCTATAAAAAGACCCTAAACCTAACCTAAATCCCTAAAAATCAAACCTAGCAACTAAGTGCTGCCAAAATCAATCTTGATCATGGCCTCCATCTCAAATCCCTAGAGCCTATGCATCCAAATCAAGTTCAAATCAAAAGGTGCAAGCTTGCTACACCAAATCAAGGCCAAATCAACATTGCTATGCGAGTTCCATGACGATTCTTCTACAAAGGAGGCACCTTTCTTAGCCAAGATGATTCATGCTCCTTTCCCTAGGCCTAACTATGTAAGTTCTAGCTACTTTTGGATCAAAACGGTATTTTTAATGTTGACATGGGATAAAATGAGGCTAAACATGATTATGCGAACCTATATGAACCTTACCATGCCTCTTGTGTTCATGTTTATGATTTTAGGCCATGTGAGTAACTTAATCATGCCTCTCATGCTATGCATAACTTAGTTTATCTTGCAAGTTTGGATCTTTATGCATGAAATGCTAGCATGAACCTTTAGGAACCACTTTACTTGTGAAACATTGGCTAAGACAAGATTTTGGGGCTTATGCATGTTTATGAACCCAAACCCCTTATGCTAACATGCAAGTTTGTGGCCAAATCCTTTATGAGATTATGCATGCTCGTGGCCAATCCCCTCTTTTAAGTTGTGCATGTTTATGGCCAAACCCTTTTTGATAATATGCATGTTTGTGGCCAAATTACCTTATGACACTATGCAAGTTTATGGCCAATCCCTTTATGATGTTATGCATGTGGAAGCCAAGCCCTTTTTGGCATCATGCATGATTTGAGACCAATATGTGACATAGTATCCTTACTATGTTGACTCGCTTTGCTTGCGTTGGGAAAACACGATTTTGGGTAGTTAGATAAACATGAACATGTCGCAAAATCTTAACTTGAATATGACATGTGTTTATACTTGAAAATACGACTTGTAAGATAACATGGAGGTTGGCATGTAAGTATGCATAAAAACATGAGCTTGGGAATTTACCTATTAAGTTAGGTCTAACCTTTGGGAATTTACCTATTAAGTTAGGTCTACCCAAATGCTTGAAAACTTGTAACATGTTTTGGAAACATGATGAACTTAGATAATGTAAGTATGGCCAACTCGAGGTTGGGTTGAGTTTGCAACGTAAAACTACCCGGAACCGACCGGCCTAACTAGTAGTTGCAAACAATAGGACCCAATGTGAGAAGTTGGTCATGTCGCGCTTAAGACCCGAGGTTAGACTAGGTTGTGGTGTAAATCTACCCGGACCCGCCCGGCTTAACTAGTAACCACAACAAGGTCTAATGTGAGAGGTTGAGGGTGCATTAATTAAATTAATGCCACATAATAGGGTTAAGTTAATTTGATTAATGAGGCTTAACCAAATATGATATGGACAAATGGGTTAAGTAATTTGATTAGGCTAATGATACTTAACAAAACATGATAAGCTTGGGTAGGTTAAGTAACTTGATTTGCCTAATGACACTTGACCATTTTTATACGACTAGTGGACGGGATTAAGTTAACCAACACTTAATCAATCCAACGCGATAACGTGATAAGGTTAAGTAAATTTTCTTAATGACACTTAACCGTATAATACAGTTAATGGATGGGGTTAAGATTAGGCTTAACTAATCTAAACATGGTAATCGGATGGGGTCAAGTTAAACACTTAACTAATTTAACACGATGATTTGATGAGGTTAAGTGACCTATACTTAACCAATCTAACTCGTTAATTTGATGAGGTTAAGTTAACCTATACTTAACCAATCTAACGTGAAAGCATGATAAGGCTAAGTCACGAATCGTCTCGAATACGCTTGACCGATTTGACTCGGTAATTTGATAGGGTCAAATTAATATAGACTTAACCGATCTAAAATGATAATTAGACGAGGTTGAGTCATGGATTGCTTGATATACTTAACCAACTTGACACATGGTCTGTAGGGCTAAGTCTTGGACTTGGATGCTTAGACAGTTTCGACATGTTTCGTAGACGGGTTAAGCTGTGAACTTAAGTGACACTTAACCCATTAGATAAACCCTAATTCGGAGGATTAGGTAAATAACCATAGTTAACAAGGATAATGGAAATAGGGCTAAGTGGTAAACCTTAGTTAAGGGAAACTAAGTAATAATTCTTAGTCAAGGAAATTTGGACCATTTCTTAGATAGATCAGTAACCCGATACGTTAGGTCAACGTTTAAGTATGCGTGTAGGAGCAGGCTATCTGATTTAGATAAAGGCTCCAACGAACTGGGTAACGAAGCAGCGGCTTCAGGGAACGTGAGGATATTCTTGGGATCCCTCTGTGAGCTGCCAGGTCATTATACTAGGCTCACGAGAGGTTGAGGTCTGCGGTAGAAGAACCAAGAATATGCCTTGGTTGCTATGCGAGCGACCTAAAGACTGGGGTGGATAGCAGTGAGTCGGCGAATACATAAGGTGCCCGAGATAGCAAGTTCGTCGATCATCTACCATCTTGAGTCAAGCGTGTACGTACGGAAAGGCAGGGAACACCCAACAGACCATAATTTGCTATCTAATTATGGGTGAGGTAGGCCGTAGGATGTGGGCTGGCCGGAGTGTAGTTCTCATGCAAGATTTTCTCTTGTGTTGCCTTTCACTAGTTGAGGGAGGGGTCTCGTGGGACCATAGCCACGTGTAGAAAAGCAGACCTTAGTATCTGCATCGGCAGATAAATCTAAAGCTCCCGACCGAGTCTTGTATTTCTTGTTTTGCCCTGTGACAGGACTCGGATGGCACGATGTGATACATGTGCATACAGTTATAGAAAAAAAACGATTCACGATGAATGCGTGGGAAAAAGGGCACGGTTGAGGGTTAGCGTAATCCCTAGAGGCCTAGGTGGTTTAACCCAAACCGAAATACGAAAGCGTGCAATAGGTAAGCGTAATCCCTAGTGGTGCTAGGTGGCGTAAGTCCTAGTAGTTCAAACGAGGATTCATATGGAAGAGCCTAACTAGAACAAGGGTGATAGTCCAAACGACTTCAAGGATAATACGATATGAGGAAGCCCGTACGAGGTACGGCAAAGGACTGAACTTATATACATGGAAAGAAACATATGATTTGAGTAACCTATATATGTGATATATTAGGTTGACATGGACCATTACACGACTTTGAGCAAGGGACATTCATGGTTAACACATGACGCGGGTAGGGATACTAGTACAAGAGGTGCAGAGCAAATATACATGTTAGAACTAGGAAGAATATACATAATAGATACCGTGGGATGTTAGACGGGGTAGATATCTTGGATAATGTACTCGATAGAAATCTGACGATGTGATACCTTGACTTATCATAACACCGTAGTATATCATGATACCTTAGTTTACCTTGCCGCAGTAGTTCAACCGGCTACCCTGGTTTATCTATCTTGTAGTTATCCTTATGTTTACTTTCAGTTTATGCATGTCATGTTACCTTTACCTGTTTTAAACTGGAAGTAGATAGGACTTACTCAGTCTTTTTGACTGACCCGTTTTGTTTCGCCTCTTTTCTTCCGTTCCCCCCCCCCAGGTTTCAGGGAGGAAACAATGCTGTTTAGTTCGGACTTCTTCTGCTTGAAGGTCATCATGGATGGCTTGGACTTCTCTTGGCTATGGCTACTTTACGGTTTTACTTGGGGAATAATTTATTAAAAAGTCTTTATGCTTATTTACTATTGCAAGACAGGTTTTGATGTACTCTGATGTAAAAGGCTTTAGACCTTATGTATTCATGTTTATGAAAGTTTGATTTTACTTCCGCTATTTATATATATATGTTCTGTCTTGTGATATTTCTGTGCATGTTTACCAATAATGCCCCTCTAAAGCTAGTGCATTCCTTTGGCGAGTAACCCTAGCGGAGGCGGGGTGTTACATTTATCCCTTAGCATAATATCCAGAATATTTGTGCAAACTCAACTAGTGATTAACGGATCTGACAATGTGGCATTCAAAGTGATTGGGCTATCAATGAATGGTAAGTATTCGTAGCCTCAGGCCTCAACAACCGGGAAAGGACAAAAATCGGGCAGGCAGCATGGCTATGTGGGTCGCACCCATTAGGATGTATAATCACCTATCTAGAGGTTCATTTAATTTCTTATTCTATTCGATGCTGTCCCAGTCGGGAGACGGTTGCTGATCCCAACCGTTGGTGATATACATTCGATACACTCAAGCGAAATGAGTGGTCGGTCATGTGTGGGTCGGGTTACAAGATGTTCTTGTTGAACCCAGTGTATTCCTCTCTAGAGATACACTAGCGGAAGGTGGTTCCATACCTTGTCATGTTGGAAATCCAATCTCCAATAAGCGCCATGCGGTTTTTGATTTTATAATATATATGTGGAGCGTGAGATGCAAGCGTTCTGCTATTTGGTTATTTACTTGATGTAGACATTATTATAATATCACTGGATTTTCGTATCAAAGTATTTTTGGGTTATAGTAAGGTAAAAACCATCCATGTTTATGTGTGGGCTGGTCTTACTATTATCTTTTCTTTTGAAAAGGGTTTTGAAAGTTAAACAAGTGGTTGGAGTTTACTCACACCAGTCCCATGACTGACCCAGAGTTTATTTTGTTTTGTTTTCCCTAAACTCTTGGGTGCCCAAATTTGTACGGGCAGTCAAGTAGTTCAGGTGTTTACAGATACCATTGGAGGAGCTTGGAGCAGGAGGCTTCAGCGTTAGTTACCTAGTGTTATTTTCCGCTGTATTGTAAGTGTTGAACTCTGATTCTGAATGTACATGTATACATAAATTTTGTATTTCAAAAGTTATGTTATATGACATATTTTATTCGTTCCGCTGTGAGTTTGTGATCTTCGTTTTTGTTCTATTCTAATATTTCTTTCTTTCTATTTCTCATCCTCTAACTTCTTTCTAAAAATGATTCGTATTTCTGTGCAATTTGGGTTGGACGTGTGGTGTTTTTAGTCAACTCGGATAGCACGGATTTGCGGGTCGTTACAGTTGGTATCAGAGCTGGTTGCTTAATTGGTACGGATGATAGGGGGTTCTCGCTTCACGTTTGGTGGCGAACGGGAGACTCTTACCCCTACATCTCCCGACAATATGGGTTGGTCGAGTCGAGAGGCTGGCCGTAAAAGCAGTTCTGAGGTATCTCTGTAAGCCACGGTGGGAGGTTAGCCCACTGCCCCTGGTCGTTACAGTTGGTATCAGAGCTTAGGTTGAGTGAATACCTAGGCTTTGGTGGGATGTGCTCATTAGAGATAGGGTCAGTAGTACCCTAGAATGAGTTCAGTATATATATACGAGAGAGCGTATTTGTTAATTGATATAAAAATTGTTTTATATTGTGTTGGCTAGTCTGTTGAGTGGTTTATGAATTCTGATCGAATCGTGGGACGCCACGAAGTCGATAGGAATTTCTAAACACTTGAGTAGAGAAATTCAACATAATAAGGTTTTAAGGTGGGTAGATGAAATAATTTTACCCAAATTTCTATTTTTATATAGAAGGAATAATTTTATGAACTTATTATATTATATGGATGTGTTGACTGTTAAGATTATAATCAAATGAGATTATAAAATTTGAATGGTTGTATATAACCAAACAGAACTTGTATATGAATTAAATATACAAATGGGATGAACTGGAATTAAGTTCAAACCAGAATTTGGAATTTAAATCCTGGGAGGTTTGAAAATATTTTCTAAAGTATATTAAAATAATATAGCTTTGTTTTGCAAGGGTTTTGAATCAAAACCATATTTGAGTGGATTTTGGAAGTGATTAAGCACTGAACTCACTTCAGTGGCTGGGAAATAATTCTGATGATGATTGCAACATCATCAGTGTTCATTTTCGAGTTTCTAAGTGATGGATTGCTACCTTAGAAAAGTTCTTGGTCGAAATTTGTTTTGAAAGAGAATAAGTGGTTTGAAAATTCAAATGTTTTGAATTTGAAATGAGAATAAATAAATATGTATATATTAGTGTGTTTTCTGAAGAATCTGAAAGGAAAACCCAGGAATTTGAATTCTGAAGTTTAAATTTAACTAAAGTAAGTTAAATGGATCGAGGTAAATAAATTAATGAAATTCAACTTGAATAAGATTGAATAGAATTTGAATTGGGTAAAGATCATTTAGATTGAATGTGTGAAAACCAAAAGTTTTGGTTGGAGCTAATTTGTTGAAATATGAAGAGGTGAGTTTCAACATAAGTGAGGTTTTGAAAAGTAATGAGTTTGTACCATTTTTCCTATCTTAGCAATTTCGAGGACGAAATTATTTTTAAGGGGGAAAGAATGTAACGACCCAGATTTTTCTGGTCGATTTATTTTGAATATTTAATTTTTTTTTTAAATATTGATTTGAATAATAAATGGATTTTAAAAATGGAATTTATTGATTTAATAATAAATATACAATTTAATATTCGAATATATTAAATCATCGTAATACAAAAACGATAAATATTTGAATGCTGAGTTAAAACTAAACTGAAACAATTCAGTCGATTAGTATAAATTCTATATTGAATTAGAACGATAATAATAATTTATTTTCGATGAATGTATCCGTTTGAAACCGATTATATATTTAAATTTGATTTAAATTAAATCGTCAATTTTATATTGACAGTCTGTATAAACGATCAAATTAAAGTTCAGAATATCGTATAAACTTGGAATGTCGGTCGTTACATCTAGATAAGGGTTCAGGATTTCACATTAGGTACCACGGGATATTTTCGAATAAAATATAAACAAAATCAAATTAGTTTAATTACTTTCAACCTGAGCCGACATTAGTTTTCTTTTCGCGACCTAAATGTTGAAATTTACCATCTACATTTGTACCGCTCGCAGACGTACTTCTGTAATTCGCATACTATTTGTCTTTCCATTTCGATATCAAGGAAGCAAGGATTTAATGTCCATTGTACTGTTGTCTCCTTCGCACCTGTATAAATAAGCATCGTCTCCGTTCTACTTCTTGACTCCAAACCAACTTAAAACCTTTCGAGTCTCTACTTCTTCTATTTCCTTTTGTTCCATTTTTTTTTCTCAGTTAATAAAACCAAATCGAACCACCAGTTATAAAAAAAAAATCGATCGCTATAGTTTCTGAGCGATTACCAATATCGCGTTGAGGGAGTTGGAGGAGCATGGCTTGTGGCGATGTGTGAAAAGAGTGCTAGCTGATTTCATTGATTCTGGAATCGAAATGGCAGGGGATGGTTATAGGTCGCGAAGTACAGAAAGGAATGAGGCAATGGAGCTAAGGATTTGGCTTGCGAGAGGATTGTTGGGTTTACTGTCAGGGTTCGACAGCGGGATTAGGGATCGATTTAGGGTTGGCTTGGCTCGAGACTGGCGAAGTCGGAGGAAGTTTGAGTATAGTTGGAGATTGCGGTGTTTGTTATTGTCCAGGGTGAAGGAGTTAACAATGGATGGAGATTGTCGGCGAGTTGTTTAGGGAAATGCCGGAGTGGGGTTGAGTCAGCTTTGGTCTGTTTTAGTGGCAAGGGAAATATGTGTTGAGTTTCTCCATGGATTGATCAAAGATTTGAAAAGCAGCAAGGTAAACGTTATTTTGGAATTCAATTACATAAGAGAATTTATTTATATTTGTTAATTTAAAATTTATATAACTTAATCGATAAATTTAATTAAATACTCATAGGTGCAAATAAATTTAGTCGAGATGTCTCGAGTAGATTTGTAGCCGCAAAGATACAACATTTAATTGAATATCCGGAAATGAAGAATCACGGTGAGTAAATCTCACTCACCTTTTATTTATAATTATTTTTACTTCGTAAAAATAATTGTTGTTGCTTATTTGGATTTTTCTGCTTGTTTTATATATATATATTAGTTATTTAGGCTATTATATATATTGGGTTGATTGATTGGTTGGATTCCCGCAGTCTTATTAGCGGATGCCCGCAGTTTCATAGCGGATGATTACCCTATACGCCCCACGCTATGATAGTGGATGACCTTCTATACCACGATATTCTGCCACGAAGCAGAATGGGTATTATTTATGTGCTAACATCTGTGGATGCAGGAAAACAGGTTGGAGGAATCCAACTGGATTCCTCAAAAATATATTATTTGTTTGTTGTTTGTTTGATTTCATATATATTCATATATGATGTGTTAAAAACCAAATGATTGAAAATTGGGTGATTTGATTGTTTTAAATATCACTGGGCCAATTAAAAGGATATTTGAGATTTAAAAAGGAAAAATTCTATTTTTAAATAGAATTAGAATTTTAAATGGAAATAAAAATATAAACTTGTTTTTGAAAAATAAAACAAGTAGTTTCTTTATAAACGAAGTTTATAAATAGTTCTTTTATAACGAAGTTATAAATGAAGTAAAAAGAATTATCATTTGATAATTCAGAAATACAAATACAAGTGTGAAATTTGAATTTGAAATGAAATTTCAAAATAGGATGTGAAATGAAATTTTTAAATATATATAACTCAAATGAATTTTGAGTATAACATTTGAATAGTAGAATTAGAAAAGGAGTTTAAATATTTGAATTTTAAATAAAAGAAAAAGGAGATTGAATATTAGAAATTCAAATAGAAGTTCAAATAGAATTTGAATAGACGAAATTAGAATGAAAAATAGAATTTGAATTCAAAGGGATAAAAATAGAATTTGAATTCGAAGGAATTCAAATAAAGAAAATTCAAATAGAGATTTTGATATAAAATTTGAATAAAGAAATTCAAATAGAGATTTGAATGTAGAATTTCAAAACAGAATTTGAAATAAACTTTGAAAATAGGATTTTCGAAGTAGAATTGGAAATAGAATTTCAAAATAGGATTTCAAAATAGGAAATCCAAATGGTTTTGAAATGGAATTTGAATTCAAGAGAATTCAAATGGATTTGAGTGAAGAAATTCAAATGGGATTTAAATAATGGGTTTTAAATAAAGAGGATCCAAATATAGGAATTTAAATAGAATTTGAATGGAGTTTAAATATAAGAATTTAAATAAAACTCAAATGGAGTATAAATATAGGATTCAAATAGAATCCAAAAAGAATTTGAATAAGAGGAATTCAAAGAGAATTAAAAGGTGGTATTTGAAATTCAAATAGTATTAGAATGGAGTTTTGGATATTTGAATTTAAAATAGAAATTCAAAATGGAGTTTGATTATTTAAATTCAAGTATGAAATTTCAAATATAACAATTCAAAAGGGAGTTGATTATTGAAATTAATGTGGTATTTAAATTCAAGGAGATTAAAATGTGGTATTTGAAATCAAGGGAATAAAATATGGTATGTGAATTCAAGAGAATTAAATTTGAATATTAGAATTCAAATGGTGTTAAAAATGAGTTTGAATATTAGAATTCAAATGTTGTTGGAAATGAATTTGAATATTAGAATTCAAATGGAGATGGAAAATGAAATTTGAATATTAGAGATTCAAATTGAATTCAAATAGAATTTAAACTATGGGATTTGAATATTGAATTCAAATGGAATTGAAACTATGGATTTGAATATATTAAAATATATCAGAATGGAGTTGGATTCATTTTAACGAAAGTTTAAAAGTTTATATATATAAATATAAATAAAACGAACTCGCCGCAGCGCTGTAGTTCGTAAATTGGCAACTTGAACTTCAATTGAGTATACAGAACTCAATTTAAGTCGGAATTCTATGAAACAAGAAACGTCAGGACCGATTAGATAATAGTTTTCTAATGGAAGAGAAAAACCTGGATTTCTTCGTATAGATTTTGAGATATGCCAAAATCAAATTTTTAGAAAAACAGCGCCAGAACCATTTTAAAGTCGTAACGTTTTATTTAAATAAATAAAAGGGTTTTTATAAATAAAAATCCGAACTTCCATCCAGACTGGAGATATAAAATAAATATGAAATCCAGTGAAGTAAATGAATTGATTTTTGAAACAGAAATCAGATTTTTGATTATTGAATAGAATTAACTAATTCGAATAGTAATTAGTTAATGAGATTTTGAGTTGATATTGGGCTTTGAATAAGTGAATTCGATTTGAAAATTTATCTTCGAAATCGAAAAGGAAACTAGAATTGAAATTAGAAAATTCAATTTGGTTATGAACAAGTTAAATATTTTATTTGAACATGTTATGTTCAACAAAGAAGTGAAATAGGCAAAATAGCTAATTAAAGAATAAATGAGCAAAACTGAATTCAAACGATTGGATTGAGTTGTATCGAATTGAAACAGGTGAACATGTGTTAGACAGGTATGGGATGAAGTATATGAAGATTTTAATTTATGTGCCCGACAAAAAGGTACATGTTTAAATTCCATATGAGGTTTTATGCGCCGTATCGGCTAGCCGCTTGGCTTTTTCTTTTTCTTTTTGAAATGAGAAGGACCGGGAATGCTATTTGAAATTTCCCGATGCTCCCGGTACAGGGGAGGTTATGGCGAATTTTTCCGGAAATTTAAGGAGTTAGAATATTTTTAAGCAAATCTGATAAGTTGAAATTCATATATCAATATATTTAGAACTCGATAAGGAACTGAATTTAGAAATAGAATAGAAAAATCAAAAAGGGAATCTATGAATCAAATCAGAAATAAAGAATAGAAAGAGAAGCGTATACGTGTTTTAAAAATGAATAATTGGTTTAGTATGGTGTTGATTAGACGAGTTAGCAGTCTTGTCTGTTTTGAAGTTGATGATATTTTCAGTCAAGGTATGAGAGGTAATAATACCCCAACTTGATTGATTTCATTATTAGCTGATAAATAGAAAGATTCTGGCGCGAAGGAATGTGTAAAGGGGTTTAGTCGAATGCAGTACCTTGGGTTGTTGTGACGATGTTTTACATAACATTCGTTTTAACCTAAGTAAGGAAATTTTGGAAATATAATAATAAATATTTCCTAAGTATAAAAATGAATGATCATAAAAGAAATTAGTAATTGGAATATTTTCCAATTATTTATAGAGGGTATTTTCTAAGTATAGAAAATAAAAGAAGACGATGTATGGAAATATTTTCCAAATAGCGTAAAAGGCCAATATGGTTATTGGAAATATTTGGTTAACAAATATTGATAAAGAAATGGAGAAGAGATTTAATTAATGAAATATTAATTAAAGAGCCCAGTTATTTGTTTAATATGTTGGATGAACACTTGTTTTTATTCGATAGTTAAATCACAGACTATCGAAGTTTTGACCATCGTTGTCAATATGGAGAGACCGGTTGGATTATTATCCGGAGAACCACTCCGTATCGGCATAAGCGTTACGATCCAAATATGCTGAATATATTGAAGACGGAGTAAAGTGCAAGGGCTTTTTCTATAGAAATTGTGCCTTCGGTTTCGTTCAATCCCAGAACGAACGTAAATTGACGAATGTCTGACAGAGTATTTCCAATGATCAAATGGGTTGGTCTGTATAAATATATATATGGTTGCAACGGATTTATCCCTTAGCATAATATCCAGAATATTTGTGCAAACTCAACTAGTGATTAACGGATCTGACAATGTGGCATTCAAAGTGATTGGGCTATCAATGAATGGTAAGTATTCGTAGCCTCAGGCCTCAACAACCGGGAAAGGACAAAAATCGGGCAGGCAGCATGGCTATGTGGGTCGCACCCATTAGGATGTATAATCACCTATCTAGAGGTTCATTTAATTTCTTATTCTATTCGATGCTGTCCCAGTCGGGAGACGGTTGCTGATCCCAACCGTTGGTGATATACATTCGATACACTCAAGCGAAATGAGTGGTCGGTCATGTGTGGGCCGGGTTACAAGATGTTCTTGTTGAACCCAGTGTATTCCTCTCTAGAGATACACTAGCGGAAGGTGGTTCGATACCTTGTCATGTTGGAAATCCAATCTCCAATAAGCGCCATGCGGTTTTTGATTTTATAATATATATATGGAGCGTGAGATGCAAGCGTTCTGCTATTTGGTTATTTACTTGATGTAGACATTATTATAATATCACTGGATTTTCGTACCAAAGTATTTTTGGGTTATAGTAAGGTAAAAACCGTCCATGTTTATGTGTGGGCTGGTCTTACTATTATCTTTTCTTTTGAAAAGGGTTTTGAAAGTTAAACAAGTGGTTGGAGTTTACTCACACCAGTCCCATGACTGACCCAGAGTTTATTTTGTTTTGTTTTCCCTAAACTCTTGGGTGCCCAAATTTGTACGGGCAGTCAAGTAGTTCAGTTGTTTACAGATACCATTGGAGGAGCTTGGAGCAGGAGGCTTCAGCGTTAGTTACCTAGTGTTATTTTCCGTTGTATTGTAAGTGTTGAACTCTGATTCTGAATGTACATGTATACAGAAATTTTGTATTTCAAAAGTTATGTTATATGACATATTTTATTCGTTCCACTGTGAGTTTGTGATCTTCGTTTTTCTTCTATTCTAATATTTCTTTCTTTCTATTTCTCATCCTCTAACTTCTTTCTAAAAATGATTCGTATTTCTGTGCAATTTGGGTTCGACGTGTGGTGTTTTTAGTCAACTCGGATAGCACGGATTTGCGGGTCGTTACACCTATCCACTTTGTTCATATAATATTAGTTAAGTTGTCTTCTTGTCCATGTTAACTTAACCCACCCATCATGTCATATTGGTTAAGTGTTTCTTATTAACTGAACTCTTACCATTCATCATGTTGTGTTGGTTAGGTGTTTCCTATTAACTTAACCCTGTTCATTCATCATGTTATATTGGTTAAGTGTTTCCCCTTGACTTGACCCCACTCGTTCATCATGTTATGTTGGTTAATTTAACCCTACTCATTCATCATGTTGAATTTGGTTAAGTGTTTCCTATTAACTTAACCCTTCCACTAGTCATGTTACCTTGGTTAAGCGTTGCCCTATCACACGTCATTTATATTGGTTAAGTGTTGCCCTCTTATGTTAACTTAACCCTACCATTCTTAGCATGTCCGTTCATTAGCATTAATTCATTCATTAATGCCTCAACCTCTCACATTAGAACTGTTGTTTGCAGTTTCTGGATGTGCCAGGCGGTTCCGGGCAGACTTCTACCACAAACTCATTCTAACCTCGGGGTTTGGGCTTAATGCACTAACCTATCACATTAGATCTATATTGTTGCGGTCGCTGGATGTGCCGGGCAGTTCCGGGAAGCCTTACACCACAACTCAATCTAACCTCGGGTTAGTCACGTTCATCTTTAGCTAATTTACATATTTACCATATGTGTCCAAGTCTAGATTTTATATACTAATTATCCCAAATTTTACTAAACTAGTCATGTTTCAAATTCTCAAGTTATGCCTAACCAAGCCAATTGCAAGTTATGCCCTACAAATTAAATTTCAAGTTATTGCTCAAAATAGGTTACACCTAATCTTCCCAAATTTGCAATAATAGTCATGCTCCAAAATCACAATATACAATTATGCTTGGCGTCCCAACCAATAGTTACGCCCGATCTAGATTTAATATTCCAAATTACAGTTTACACCCAATCTAGATTTAATATTTCAATTTACCTCAAGTTCGCAACAATAACAATTATGCCCCAAATCACAAGTTACAAATTATGTTCCACCATTACCAAATAGATTTTTCCTAATATCAATCACAATTTATGCCTAACAATTTCAACAAAATAGGTTATACCTAAATATTCCCCGTATTCCAATTGTTCGTATTTCGTGATTTCAGCCTAGGTTCGAAGGTAACCCAGGTTCATAAAGGAAAAAGGAAATAGGGGAAGAGAGAGAGAAGGGGCATAAAATAAGAATAGACATAAAAATAGGCATGTTACAACAGACCTAATATAAGAAATTTAGATTCAACAAAGATAGATTCTTGAATAAGCTGATACAATCATTATCGCAGGCGTAAGAATAACATGACGAACCAAAAAGGATTATATATTCGATTTTCAACAAAGATAGGCATGATTGAATCAATATAATAACTTCTTATGCATGCAAAATCATAGATTCAATAGAAAGATAGGGGTAATCTGAAAAGATTGCTCATCATAAAGCATAGACTTAGATTCATTTTATTACATGCCAAGATTACTGTTAGGTGTTTAAATCTGAAAATAACATGAAGTTACATTGCTAGGATTAAGAAAGGATAATTGAATCGTTGTTGTTGCAGAGACTCAAATTTGACGATGATTAATCTTCAAAGTTGCTTTGAGGCTCTCTAATTTGATTTCTAGTTTGGAGAAGATGGTAGTGGCTAGGCTAGATTGAAGATGAACAGCATGACGGTGTCATAGCTTTGGAGCAGTAGAATTAGGGTTGGGTTATGAGTGTATATATAGATGTCTAGGATTATTTCTAGCCTTTAGATTAGTCTAGGAGTGATCAGAGCCATCCAAACCAAGGAGAACTGTCATCCAGTCGATCACAACATGACACATAAGCCCTAATACCTCAGAATTGGTCATCAGGCAAATTAGAGAAGGCCACATTAGCTTAGGGCTATAAAAATTCGTCACTGGTTCTGGATCAAAAAGGGGTCGACTCCCTACATGGGGGGTCTACACCTATGTCGACACCCCTATAGGGGGGTCGACACCTATGTTGACTCCCCTATAGGGGGTCGACACCTCTGAGCGGGAAATTTCCCGCTCAACCCGCTCTGACTGAATTTTGAACAGTTTTCTGACTTTTAGTTTAATTTCTGTTTTTTTACTTGAAATATTCTGTACTCCATAACTTCTTCATACGGAGTCCGATTCACGCAAACTCGGACTTTATCTCAAGCAGAATTCCGAGACGAACGCAATGGCGTAATATGTTTCCCTTAATTCTTTTTCTAAAAATTAAGTGTTCTTAGATTTGTTAATTTTAATATTCACAGAAAATACGGGGTGTTACACGAGGGATGCAATATCTCTCTTCTAAGGGGAGTAAAGTCACAGTGGAATCTGATGCGAGGTTTGGGATGCGAGGCCAAGAGGAATGCAAGGTTTCAAATGCGAGAATTGCATTTTGAGGTGCTGTGAGGCCAACACTCATGCAACTCCATTCGGGCCTGAATTCTTAGTGTTATGGCTACACTTCGGGCTTGGGCGCCACGCTATGTGCTGAGTCGAGTGGGCCTTGTATGCTTTTGGGAACATGACCAAAAGGCCGGTTAATAGGTCCATTGGAGAACTGAATTTTAATTAGATTATAAAATACAAATTGTTTTTGATAAATAGATTTTGGTTTAAAATTCCTAAAGTACAGTTTGGATATTTAATATATATATTTTGAATGGTCTAATTCAAATTGGTTATATTAAAATAATTCGAATATATGATTTGATATATAAGTATATGTATTATTTCAGGATGATTGGAAATGGAACCCGGTGTTTGAATTCTCAAGTTGTGTAAATTAGTAAATTTTAAATTTTAGAAATGAAATGGATTTTCTTGAAAATTCAAATTTCCAATATGAGAAATAAATAATTAAGCCAAATGTTTAAATTAGAGGTTAAGACATAATTCTAAATTGGAAAACTAATATTTTTTTTGGAACAAACTCAACTATTGAATATTCTAACTAAGCAAATGAATAAATATTTTGAACCGTATTCAGTTACATTCGGAAAACATATGGGTATACACACTTAACTGCTTTTCTGCGGTTTAATGGAAAGGCAATATTCATAATAAATACTTGGCTCCTATCTCCTTCAAAGTTCTTGGGAAACCCATTAGTAAAGGCAGCTTGGGTAAACACAATATGCTGCTATGGAACTGCGTAGCTTTCGCGCAACACATCAATGACATTATGTGCCAAAAGCATAGCCTATGGGTACAATGGTCAGGTGCAAACATTCTGAAAGACAACACTTTCTGGACTATTTCTCTAAGGCAAAACCATAGTTAGACATGGAAGTCTCTCCTTAACCTTAGACCCAAAGTGCTACCGCATTTTAAATAGGGGACAGATGCATTTACTTATATTCGATTCTGGGGAGACCCACAGGTGGACTATGGAGAATGTTGTCTCATATTTCGATAAAATGGGTTCTGGTGTGTCCAAAAGTAGGTAAGTTGGGGAAGTATTCTCTGAATATGAGCTCCGTCTTCCTCTTTCCGCAATAAGACCCATGAATGAACTATGGCTGAAGATTGCTGCTGCTCAGCAACATGGCTTCAGCGATGACATTGCAAACTGGAAATGTTATGGTAAGCAGTTCCAAATTAAATCTATGTATAATATTTTGCTAGGTACCTCAAATATGTTAAATTGCAGATGGCATAAGGCTATTTGGTGAAGGGATAACTGTGCAAAATACAACTCAATTCTGTGGAAGATCACAGCTGGAGCAATTCTAACTATGGACAAGCTAGCTAACTATGGAATGGACGTTATCAAAACCTGCAAATTCTGCTATTACCACGATAAAAGTTCACCTCACTTGTTTTTTGATTGCAGTGTCACTAACCAAATCTGACTGAAGCCTTGCACCAAATTAATGAAGGAACTGGTTACACAACAAGCATAACTGAATGGATCAGAATTCGAAGCAAAATTAAAGGAAAAAAAATCCACGTGCAAGACTTTACTGTTATGTCCTTAAGAAGATAACTAGTAACATCTGGTGCCAACGCAATGTGCGAGTTTTTGAAGTCGTGAAGAGCTTGAATAATGCGCAGTGGAAGTAGTTCGTTTGGCACGACATCAAGGAAGGTCAGAAATTCCTCAAATTTACATACGATCGTGGTATTTTTGGCTAGCGCTCTGCTTGCTTCTGTAAATATGTGTTTTGTGTTAGTTCTTTAGTCATTGGTATGCCATGTTGGCTCTGTATCTCTCTTTTGTTTTTTGTTTCCTTCCTTATACGTCTATGTAATCATCTTTGATATATCAATAAAATGGTAAGGGGCCATTTTACCCCTGTCAGCTTTGCCAAAAATAAAAATAAAATAAACAAAAATAGAACTTACCACGAATATGTAGAAAGTGTTAAAATGTTAATTTGAGTATGTAATGGAATAAGCTTCTTCAAAGTTTAAAAAAATTATTATAAAAAACTTAGGCTATACTAAAAGTTATTTATACACTTAAGTGAATGTTATGAAAGGTCAGTAAAGGAGAATGCTTCTTAAGTAAATAAATATGACCTTAAGAAAGTAAATAACTGGTAAATGAAATCATGATTTTATAAGTAATTGAAGGTAAAACAAATAATTTTGTAAAGAATATTATAAATTAAATTGTAACCTTCTTGGATAAATATAAACTTAAATTCATGCTGTATAAAACAAATTGAATCTTTGTAAAATGATAATAAGTTTAAGAAATTATTTGAATTGATTCATAAATAAGTTAGTATTGAATGGAAAATACTATAAATGATGAAACTTAAATAAGTATTTTAAATACTAGTTTATGAATGAATCAATATTTAATGGAAAGTAAATACAAATGAATTAATAATTGATGATCTTTGTATTATTACATGATAAAGATAATAATACTGAAAAGTAAATGGAACACTTAAGTAGGGGTGAGCATTATTCGGTTAAACCAAATAAACTAACCATACCAATTTATTTTTGTCAGTTTGGTTTGGTTTTGAAAATAAATTGGTTTGTAATCGGCCTGGAAAATTATTAAGTACAGTTATCGGTTTAACCAAATTAACCAAACTTCTACAATATTTTCAAAATTATCGATATTATAATAAATATTTTAGGTTAATTCAGTTATTTAAGTAAATTTTAATCATCGCCTATGTGTTAGAATTGATATTAAAAAGGATAAAAATCATAAATAATAACACTTTAATCATATATTTATAATATATTTCAAATAAAGTGAACATTACTAACAAAAAGTGTAAAATATTTTTATTTCGATTTAATCGGATAACCAACTGAACAAAACAAATTTATTTTGGTTGGTTTGGTTTTCATTTTTATTGGTTCTAGTTTGGTTTGACAAATTTCATCATTGGATAAACCAAACCAACCAAACACTCACCCCTACTATTAAGTAACAAATACAACAAGTACATATGTTGTACATAGGTCACTCTATTCACATGACATTGATCAAAGATTCGAGTACATAGTTTTATGGTGACTCACACCAGTTCAAATTAGAATTTATCAATCGATTATTGGCGGTGAACATTTGCATGGATTTTAATATAACTTTGAATTTTTCTATCATAGTATTGTGGATTTGTACGAAGAACAGAGTTTTCTAAACTAAGAACCAAATCAAAGTTTGCACTTAAGTTGTTGGGTTTTAATACTAGCTCTAAAGTGAGATTTTATGGTTGAAAAATCGATCCGATTTGTTTATATATGAAAGATTTGTACATCGTATACGCTGAATAAATAATTGGATAATATGTTTTTGCTTATGGTGAATTTGGGAAATGATGCTTCAAATTGTTTTAGGTAATATGGGTAATCAACTAAGTTCTAACCTAAGATTGTTGAGCATATGGTACGCTTAGTAGTTTATTTATCTCCTTGCACAACCCGGAGATGCTAAACTTGAACAAATCCCGACTTGTCTGATTTAAGTACTATTTCTGAAATGACCCAAACTTCCCAGTAAAGGAAGGCTGAACTGCCTTGAGAACAACACACATCAGAACACAAACTGAAGAACATTTTATTGCTGATTACAACAATTACATCAGAGTACAAGAATATAACAGAGTATGAACTTATGATATACATACAATAATATCAGAGTTTTAAATTGCATTTGAATAGCAGCGGAAAAATAATACAAATATACAACTGGAAGGAATACACGGATACAGAGCTTTCCGAATACCGCTTCAGCTGTAAGCCAGGATCCTGTAAACATATCTGCAAAAAGCTACTCGACTGCCCGTGTGCAAAATAAGGGCACCCGAGTTTGCCAGTGAAACAAACTACAGGTCAGTCATGGGACCGGTATGAGAAATCTTAACTAAACTAATCTAATGATAAGGCTAATCACAGGACCATGCCGCTAACGCGGAACGGGTTTACTCCATCGGTTTGCCAGTGCATAAGTAAAGTAAATCGTTCAAATAACGCTATGCTTTTTAGAAAAATGAAACCATTATAAGACCCAAGTCCCATCACACAATGCAACGCAAACCGGAGGAGAGGGTTTTACCTTATAATGGTCAAAAGATGCTTGATACGATAAAACGGATTTAATATTAGTGTGTATATCTATGGGTATGTATATATTTCAAAAACAATTTCAATCATAATGTATCAATCATAGACGGCATAGTACCCCATCCTACTATGTCGCCATACTAGTTCTACAATCAAAATCGCAAGGTCGTATTGGTTATTGGATTTCCATCATGAGTCGAGGCTAGGGGCAAGCTCCTCTCCAATTCGAGACACTCTAGCAAATGCCTCAGGATCCCCCGCAGTGAACCCTTGGATCTTCAGGGTCGGTCCCTACCTAAGGGTAGTGGATTAATTATGCCTGAACACACGCTTCACGGTTCCTTAGAACCTATAATATGACCAATATCGGCCTATAAAAATCCGAGGAGCCTCAAAATCCATCATCCACAAAAGTAAAATGCCAGGCCGTGTTAAAGCACTGACACTACCACTAGCTAGAATGAAACGTGTGCACTCCCTACAGTCCATATCCCGTTTTTGACTCATACCGGGGTGTGAGGCTCGCGAAGTCACGATATACACAAAGCTATGCCGTAATAGGCTATGCTTTGATCATCCCACAAGGCCCTTCTTTTCAACAAAAGCCTTGATCATTTGCATCTTGGCATGCCACATTAACAATTCACGCCATGCGATCAATCACTATTAATATATACCAGGGTGTTAAGTAGAGAATAAATCCTCCACCACCAAACAGACATATATTAACAGAAATCGATTTAATTCACACGGAACGAAATCCAATGTCAGACACGCATCCCTTTATTATCTTATGCTCCGGGTCTGAGCGAAAACCAAATCCGAGCAATCAACAATAGTCCGGACGGCCACCACTGAAGCCCCTTCAAGGTAGCTACTCCCATCAGGGTCTCTGTAGCAACACATCCATTCGATGTGAAGATCGTCGGTCTTCAACACCGTCTTCATCTTCGACTCTTCATTGTCGTAGAAATTATTCGGAATGGGTTAAACCCGGTCTTTCCGAATAACTCGCATATTTTATAATAAAAATCAAGTACTATAAAACACATGCAACGCCTCATTCCAATCCAGAATATTCTTTTAGACGAAATATTCAAATTATTCTATCAAAGATAAATTCCTTAACTTTGCACTTAAATCTTTCTTTCAAAAGGTTTATTAAAATCTCAATTTGAATTTAGATAATAAAAATCATTATTCAATGATTATTTAAATCCAAGAAATTTATCTTATCTTTACTGGGTTAAAGAACTAATGTCATTTAAAAACATAGTTCACGGTAAACCCAAAATCGTCTTCCATAAAAAAAGGAATATTCACAGAAAACAAATCAATATATAATGGTTATAAATTTATGTATCCAACCAATAATATAAATGGAATAACGGCAAGGCCTCTTAAATTCCATATGTAGTATCGGCCTTCTTTTACAGAAGCTTATCTCGGTTATAACTAATTCGAATTCTATTCAATACCCATTTAATGTATTAAATTGGGAAACTTTTACCTTTGGAAAATTTCCATTTAAATCTTAATAAAAGAATTATAAATTCCAAATCATACTTTCACTGTCAGTTGGGTTAAAGAACACATGTCACTTAAAAACACAGTTCACAATAAACCCGACTCACATTTCATCTTATTTTAATTACTAAATGAAAAACTTTAATAATCTAAATTAAAAGATTATTCTTTTCATATGGGGTCTAAGAACAGTGTTATTTAAGACGCTATTCACGACAACCCAAAATCTAATTTATTTAATTAAATTTCATTTAACTATCAACAAAATGGAAAACTTCATTAAATCTAAATTTGATGACTTATTCTAGTTAATAACTAGTTAATTTCAATAAAAATCTATTTTCTAAAATATCCTTTTTTCAAAAAAATATTTTCTAAAATATCCTTTTTCTAGGATATTCTTTATTGGAATGTGACTCAACCAACAACCATATATTTTGTATGGAATCAAATATCACGATAAATAATTATCAAACATCCAAATGACGACCAAAGTGGAGTCTATAACTGTGTGAGCATTAAAGTAAATAACTGACGCTCATCACAGACTGTCAATCCATCGATTGACAGGTAACTAAATATTGGAATTAGTGTGTATCCAATATCATCCCAATACCCGTGTGGGGTTTCATCCAACAAACAAATAACATGTTATTTGTGCACTTGGGCGATGTGTAAAATTATCGACCCAATCACATAAACAAGTCGGGTAACTTGTAAATGGGAGTGTAACATTTTAGCATCATAAACATATATAATGATGAATCATTTCATATATAAAAGAAATGTAAGTTCTCATGTTAACATAATTTATCTAAACAATGAATCCTTTCTACTGATTTATTTACATTAAAAATGTGAATTCTGATGTTGACTCACCTACAATGAAGTATGATCTTTTCTTTTTACATAAAGAATGATACTCTCTTTACGTAGTATAAAATGAAATCTTTAAATTAAATTACAAATGTAATTATTTAATCTTATCATTTTTATAACAACTAAAGTGTAGATAAAAATATACTTTTTGATTTCATGTTTTATTTGCAATAGAGAATGCAAACAAAAATATAGCCTTTTAACTACGATGTTTTATTTGCATCTAAATATGCAAATAAAAGAAAATATAAAATCTTTATTAAATGTTTGTTTGCAACTAAATTTGCAAACAAAAATGTATATTTCTAATTCTAACTAAAATACAAAATAAAAATGTAATATTTGTTTGCATCTAAAAGTGTAGCTCTTAAATCATATTTTGTTTCATTAGTGTAAATTGACAAAGTGAAAAATTGGTTTTCAACTAGTATAAATTGACCAAAGTGAATAATCGGTTTCAACTAACGTAAATTGACAAAAGTGATTATTTTGTACTAACTAATGTAAATTGACAAAGGTGTATATTTGGTGTTTCAAAACTAATAACATAAAGATGCTATATTTTGTTTCATTCTTTTTATTTTGACAAAAATGTCCATTTTATTCTAATTTACATTTTCTAGCAAAAATGTCCTTTTCTGATTCATCCTTCTTAATGTATAGAAATATACTTTCTTAATTCATTCATTACTTTTATGTATAAAATATACATTTTCTAGTTCATTTCTTATTACAATAAAAATGACTATTTTGATGTCATTTCAAATTACACAAAAATGTTAATTTTGTCTAATCTTTATAATGTAAACAAAAATATAAATTTTGTTTAATCATTTTAAATGTAACCAAAAATGTTAATTTAACTCTAATGCACATTTTTCACTAAAATGAGATTTAATTTTCTAATGTCATCCTTTACATAAATGTAAATTCTATTTCTAATGTTAACAAAAATATTAATTCTTATCAAATCCTTTTAATGCTAACAAAATATAAATTTTGTCATGATCCTTTTAATGTTAACAAAATATGAATTTTGTCTAATCACTTTCAATGAAATCAAAATGTTAATTTTGGTCGAATTTAATCTAATTAACCAAAATGTTAATTTTGTCCCTTATAATCTAATCAAATTCTTTTGACAAGAATGGTCATTTTATTCCCTAAGCAGTCTTTTGATAAAAATGGTCATTTTATTTCAATAATCATCCTTTTGACAAAAATATGATCATTTTATTTCAATAATCATCCTTTTGACAAATATGTGATTTTTGATTTGCATAACACCTTTCAAATAAAAATGTTAATTCTACTATAATGTCACATTTTACAATGAAAATGTTAATTTCTCTTTAATGTCATATTCTACAATGAAAATGTTAATTTCTAATTTTACTATCACCCACTACATAAAGATGTAGTTTCTATTCAAAACATTAAAATGTACTTTTTATTAAAATCATGTTTTAATTCTAATCTAACAAGAATGGTTTTAAAATGACATTTCATTTTTTTTTTAAATATACTAGTTCAACAACTTACCACAATTTGGTGTTTCATATGTTTGTTGAAATTTCTAATTCAACAAATTAACAAAATTTGGTATTTCATATTTTTGATCATTTTATCTAGCCAAAAACTATATATTTTAGTTTTACTTCCTTTATCACCACAAATTGATCTAAATATTTAAAATAAATTATCTCCCGACAGACAAATATGTTTAACCATTCGTCATCCAAATAACATTACCAAACAAACAGATCCATACATTACATTCAACACAGAACACGCATGAATAATTGCAAACAGGAAATAACTGTAGATTTGTGATAATAAATTCAGTATTATTTATAAATAAAAAAATTGAAAATAAAAATATAGATTTCTCACATTGCTTTGTAGCGGATCTAAAATTCTAATCAGTTCAGAATTGGTTCCAATCAGTTCCATCATGTAGGTCTGAATTTTCTGATTCCAACGCAATTGACGGTTCGCAAAAAGGACCTTGTATGAGAGAGATATGGGTTTTTAAAACCATAGATAATTAAACGAGAAGTTAATTGTATTAATTAATTACATTACTGCTTTAATCCACTCTCACTGTCGATTTCGTTCTCTGCTCGCCGCCTAGGGCTTGAGCCCGCCGCCAACACAGTTACCCAACACCAGATCAGGATGCGCCACCTCGTCGGCCGCCTTGAGCTCTGCCAGCGCGCCTCCTGCCGTCCAGCTCGACACCCCCACGTGGCCAGCAAACGCCACGAGCCGCTGCCCCTTTGAGCCTCGATTTCAGCACCTCCGCCCAACTATAACCGATCATGCCCGTACCCATCTGAAGCTCCTACATCGCTCTTGAATATGGTGCTAAAATCCTGATTTAATTGTGTGTAATTCGGTCGTGATTAACCCATGAAAATCGAACGCCATCAGCCCTTGAAGAAGAAGAAAGGCGGCGCAGGCTTCTGAGAGTAGAGTTAGGGTTATATGGTATACAGTGTATACCATATATACATACGTATTTTCATATTTATTTAATTATTTAATTCCTTTATCTTGAAAAATAAAGGTTCGTTGCTATCAACTCCAAATCGAACCCAACAAGTGTCGCCGCTAGCTAATAACCCCCGTCCCGGACACAATGGAATATGTTTCATAACCCAGTTCGGTTGTTACGATATGTTTTTCTTTAAATTAATTATAAATCATTTAATTATTAAATTCAAATGTACATTTTAAATTACCGGGTCCACATACGACCTCTAAAAATTCCAAAAAATATATTTCTAGTTATGTTTTGACGATACGGTTCTAACATGACTAATTTCATCGAATTCCGAGACCGTTTGAAAAATGGCTATTTTCAAGTCGATTAAATTTGACTAAAACTGATGAAAACACGTTTTCCTTTGCCACGCTCACATATTGATTCGAAAAATTATGAAAATTGAAACTTAGCAATAATATGACATTCCGGTTCCAATGAATGTGGTTTCGTCGAAAACCGAGGTCGTTTGAAAAATGACTATTTTTAAGGCTAATATATTTAATTAAAATATATATAAATTCTACAACGACTTTTCTAAAAATTGAAATGGCAATAACTTTTGATTTTTAAAACGAGATTTCATTTTTTCAGATTTGTTGGAAAGATATGTTTAAACAGATTTAAATATTTTTTGTTTCGCTCAATTCTGATTTAAAATGTAATGACCCGTAGAGCCGCAACATCGGATTTGACTATATACATCATACGTCCAACCCAAATATCACGAAAATACGAAACATTTTTTTTAGAAGAAAGAGATAGAAGAAGAACAGAAATAACAACACAGAATCTCACATCGCAGCGGGAAAAAATATAATATATCATATCTTTGAAATACAAAATCTTAACTGTATAACATACACTTACCAGAGTACAACACTTACAACACAACGGAACCTCTATAACTAGATAACGTTGAAGCCTCCTGCTCCAAGCTCCTTTAGATATATCTGAAAAATCCTGAACTACTTGACTGCCCGTACAAATTTAGGCGCCCAAGAGTTTAGGTAGAACAAAACAAAATAAACTCCGGGTCAGTCATGGGACTGGTATGAGTAAACATTTTAAAACAGTTTCAGAAACTAAATGATATCTCATAAGACCACGCCGTATAACACGGAACGGGTTTTTCCCTTATGAAAATCCAAACACTTGACTTATCCTTATATCAAAACTCTTTTGATATTATAATAATGTCTAAATAAAGTAGATAACAATCTAGTGGATCGTTTGCATCTCACGTTCCACATATATATACAAATTATAAACCGCAAGCACGTATTGGGTATTTGATTTCCAACTATGACAAGGTATGGAACCACCTTCCGCTGGTATATCTCTAGAGGAGAATACACCGAGTTCAACAAGAACATCTTGCAACTCAGCCACACATGACCGACCACTCATTTCGCTTGAGTGTATCGAATGTATATCACCAACGGTTGGGATCAGCAACCGTTTCCCGAATGGGACAACATCGACAATAGATTTTTAAAAATAAATGAAACTCTAGATCAGGTGATTATACACCCTAATAGGTACGACCTACATAGCCATGTTGCCTGCCCGATTTCTGTCATTTACCGGTTGATGAGGCTAGAAGCTATGCTTTATCATCACACCAGATTTACTTCGAATGCCACATCGTCAAATCCATCAAATCACCGATTGACGTCCTCAACAGTACATTACGTGTTAGCTAAAAGAAGTTTCCTTCTCCGCTTCCACTCTTGGTACGATTGGAGAAATCAATATACGTGATCGTCTGGAAATACTCTGTCAGACATTCATCCATACAAGTCACCCAAGAACAGGATGAACCGAAGGCACTATTTCTATTAATAGAAAAGTCCTTGTACTCTACTCCGTCTTCGATTATCTTTATATAATCTGATTCGCACGCTACTGCCAATACGGAGTGGTTCTTCGGATAATAATCCAACCGGTCTCCCCATATTGACAACGATGGTCAAAACTTCGATAGTCTGTGATTTAACTATCGAATAAAAACAAGTATTTCGATAGTCGATGATTTAACTATCGAATAAAACAAGTGTTCATCCAAACATCCAACAATCACTGAGTCCTTAATTAATATTCCATTAATTAAATCACTTTTCTATTTCTTTATCAATATTTGTTTACCAAATATTTTCAATAACCATATTGGCCTGTTACGTTATTTGGCTAACATTTCCGAATATCGCCTTCCTTTATTTTCTAACTTTAGAAAATATATGACAGTTATAATTGGAAAATATTCTAATTACTTATCTCTTTTCCCGATCTCGTTTATTTCTATACTTAGGAAATATCCTTTATTATATTTCCGAGCTTACACTTATTTGGGTTAAAACAGATGTTGTGTAAAACATCGTTACGACAACCCAAATACTATATTCAATTAACTCTTATTCAACATTGATCTTCGAGCCTGCAATCTTACTATTTATTTGTTAATAATGAAATCAATCAAGTTGGGATATAACTACCTCTCAGACCTTGACTGAATAACATTTATAACGTCAAAACAGATATGAGTACTTACTCGAATAATCAATACCATACAACTACTTCTTCACTTTTAAACACATATACACTTTCTCTTTCTGTCCTTACTAGATTTTATTCTTATACTTCCTTTATGATTATACTATTCTATTTCTAAGTTCGTTTCCTTATCGACTTCTATATATATCGATACGTTGATTTCTAACTATCAAATTATCTTAAAAATATTCTAACTCCTTAAATTCCTGGAAAAATTCGCCATAACCTCCTTTGTACCGGGAGCTTCGGGAAAATCCCCAAACTGCCACACAGGCCTTCTCCAATCAAAAGAAAAAGAAAAGCCAAGCGGCTAGCCGATACGGCGCATAAAATCCATATGTGAATTAAATACATACCTTTTTGTCGGGCATTCTATTTATATCTCTTCTGACACTTCGTATACTTCAATTCAACCCTGTCTAACCTATATCCAACCATTCCCATTCTTGTTTTCAAATCAGTCAAAAAGTTTTAACTCGTTTTGTTAAGTACTTCGCTAGTTAGCTCTTTTCCTTATTTCACTTTATATATTTGAACATAACATGTTCAAATCTAAGTTTAACTTGCTTATAAACTAATCAAATTCCATTTCAATTCTATTTGAATTCTATATTCAAATTCCATTTGAATTTCTATATTCAAATTCTATATGTGAATTTCCTTTATTCAAATTCCCTTTCAATTCTCTTATTCAAATTCTATATTTGAATTTCATTTCAAATCTCTTATTCAAATTTCTATATTTGAATTTCATTTCAAGTCTCTTATTCAAATTCTATATTCGAATTTCATTTCAAAACTCTTATTCAAATCCTATATTTGAATTTCATTTCAAATCTCTTTGGATCCAAATACCATATTTTATTCTTTTTCAAATTCAAATATCATATTTGAAATCCCTTTCACGACCATTATCTATTCCTGGTTTCTAGCACACCATATATCACAGTATATATGAAAACAAACAAACAGACAATATATTTTTGAGGAATCTAGTCGGATTCCTCCAACCTGTTTTCCTGCATCCACAGACGTTAGCACATAAATAATACCCATTCTGCTTCGTGGCAGAATATCGCGGTATAAAGGTCATCTACTAATCATAGCATGGGACGTATAGGGTAATCATCCGCTAATGGTACCGCGGGCATCTGCTAATGAGACTGCGGGAATCCAACCAATCAATCAACCCAATATATATAATAGTCGATCCTAAATAACTAATATATTTTAAACAACCAAAAAAATCCAAAAAAGCAACAAAAATTATTTTTAACGACATAAAAACAATTCTAATTAAGTGGTGAGTGAGATTTACTCACCAGAGTTTTCTGTTGTCATTGTCACATTTTCTTCGAATTTCAATCAACCCATATTTAATTTCAGCACCACATTCCATTGCTTCAAATTGGTATCACATTATTCCAAATTGTCATCTATGTTCATATGAGTTTAACGAAGCTGACGGCATTCATATCTGATTTTATTCGAATTAGAAATTCATTTTATAAGTGATCAACCAAGTTCTAATATAATTAAAAATTTAACTAAATTAACATAATTACCTTAACCGAGCCTTAATCCTTCTCTATAGTTTACTCCATCACATATACTTCCAATTCGCACCATTGACAAGGATCTCGTCTTCCATCTTCATTATGAACTACAGGAATTAGTCGTGACTTCTTAACACTTCTAAACTGTTGATCCCTATATAAGTATCGAGACTTCAGCCTGCTAGATGTACAGGTGCAGACCATTTCCTCTCAGGTTCGATTTCCCTTTTGCCAACCATCTCTTTACTGAACTCGCGATGCCTCCTTTCTGGTAAATCCTAGGTTGCGATGATCGAACTCCAACTGAAGACCACCCTTCATCCCAGATTCACATTCGAACTACCTTCGAACTCCAAACCACCATCTTCACCTTTTCATTTCCAATCCGAATCAACAGCCATCAAAACCCCTTTTACTTGCTAATCCTAATTCCACTTAAAACACTTTCAGTTCATCATTTACATACTGGATCTCCATACCTCATTGTCGAACTAATCACCTCTTGAATCCATCAATACGGGACTTCCTTCTGCCTTAAAATCCACCACAAATCCCATTGTTCACTGTCGCTACTCCACCTTCCACTTCAATTTCAACCTCACGCGCCCCTCTACAGTACAACTGCGGCTTCCAAAAACTCCATCGCGCCGTGCTCTCCCTTACAGAAGATCGCGACGCCCCTCCTTCGACTATACTGAAGTCGAGTCACTAGATAAGCATCGCGCCCAAATGGATTATTCAACATCGAACTAAACTTTGGAGGCTTCTGAGGAGCAATCGAGCCCTCTCTTTTTGGAAGCAATTGATATCGTCCGATCCTTCTTGTTTAAATGAGGCTTTTGTTTGCATTTTATAAGCGACGGTTTCGATTTTCAGTGGATGTGATGAAGTAGGAAGAACACGCGATTTTATAAAGGGACGGTGTGGTTTTAAACTAAATATCGTGTCAAATTTCCTTCCAGCCCTTTTAGTTTTGTTTCGGTCCACAAATCCTGATAATTTATTTTATTTAAATTAGTTTTAACTCAATGTCCTTAAATTAAAATACTTCATGACACCGATCTCCTTTCTGAACCCAACAACTGTCAATTCTAGGGTAAAACCACTATTCTGAACCCACTGGGATAAGTATCGAAGCTCAATTCGATCATCTGGAGAAGATATTAATTTAAATTAATATAAATTAATTTCAGACAATTTATTTCCTCGATAAATAAATAAATATTATTATCGTTATAAATTCAAATAAAATTTCCCATAAATTATTCGAACAGTATTTAATTCAAATTAAATTTTGAATTCAACTAAATTCATTTTCGTATTGTGATAATTTAATATATTTAATATTAAATCGAAATTGATTATTTGGAATTGATAACTTAATCTAAATATTCATTTAATTTATCAAATTAATATTTAAAACCCTATTAAATATTCAAATTTAACCGACGGAATATCCGGGTCATTACATTCTTCCCCACTTAAAATAATTTCGTCCTCGAAATTGCTAAGGTGGGAAAAGTGCTACAAAGCCATTAACTTTTCAAAATCTTACTTATGTTGAAACTCAACATTTCAAATTTCACAAATTTTAGTCTTACCAAAACCTTTGGTCTTCATTTATTCACATCCGATTCATATTCCCTTCATACGTATTTCGATTTTATTTAAATTGATTCTGATCAATTTATTCACTTTGGTCCATTTAACTTGTTTATACTCTAGTTGAATTCAATTTTCCATTCAAATTCCATATTCGATTCGAATATACATTTGCAAATTTCAACTCACTTTCCAAGGTCTTATTTCGATTCAACTTTGATTAACTAATTTCTCTTTTACTTAGTTAATTCTATTCAATAATCAGAAATATGATTATTGTTTCCCAAATCATTTTATCTACTTCACTTGAGTTCACATTCATTTTATAACTCAAGTCTATATTTTTCTCATGGCCATTCAGATTTTATTTACTTTAAAAATCCTTTTACTTATATATATATAGACCATTGTGGTTTTTAATGGTTTCTGGCGCTGCACTTTTTGAAATTTGATTTTGACCTATCTCAAAATCTATTCGACGAAATCCAGATTTTTCTCTTCTATTAGAAAACTATTATCTAACTGGTCCTGACGGTTCTTGTTTCAAAGAATTTCGACTTAATTTGAGTCCTGTATACTCGATTGAAGTTCGAGTAGCCAATTTATGAACTGCAGCGCTGCGGCGAGTTCGTTTTAATTATATTTATATATAAACTTTTAAACTTCGTTAAGATGATTTCAACTCCATTTTAACTCTATTTGGATTTCAAATATTCGAACTCCACTTAAATTCTCTTTGAATTCAAATATTCAAAGTCCACTTTAATTCTCTTTGAATTAAAATATTCAACTCCTTTTTATATTCTATTTGAATTCAAATATTCAAAGCCTATTTTTATTCTATTTGAATTCAAATATTCAAACCCTATTTTTATTTGTATTTGAATTCAAATTCCACATTTTACTCTCTTTGAATTCTATATTCAAACCCCTTTTGAATTTCTCTTTGAATTTTATATTCAACCCCCTTTGAATTTCTCTTTGAATTTTATATTCAAACCCCTTTTGAATTTCTCTTTGAATTTTATATTCAAACCCCTTTTGAATTTCTCTTTGAATTTTATATTCAAACCACTTTTGAATTTCTCTTTGAATTTTATATTCAAACCCCTTTTGAATTTCTATATTCAAAATACTATTTGAACTTCTATATTTCAAATTCTATTTAACTCCTTTGAATTCAAATTCTATTTAACTCCTTTGAATTCAAATTCTATTTAAATTCCTTTGAATTCTGTAACGACCCAGGGATTTCGGCCCTGGAAATCGACATAAATACCTTTACTGTAACTCATGCCGATCCTCCAAGCACCGAAACACTGGATAGTCATTAGAAAGAATTTAGAGGATGAGATAAGAAAGAAAGAAATATTAGAATAGAAGCAGAAGAAGAAACAACACAACCCAGAGTCTCACATCGCAGCGGAACAAAATATAATATAGAAATAAATTTTTATTGAGAGCTTTAAAATACTTACAGTATCAGAGTACATCATACACTGGGATAGTTATACTAGCCTGTTCCCATATACAACACACAGCGGAATAGCAGCTATATAATATCATACGTCTGAACACCTCCAGCTCGTCTCTTCACAACAGTCGATAACCTAAACCTGTACAACCCGGTCTAACCCGAGCATTTACAAAACACCGGGTCAGTCTGGTGAACTAGAGTGAGATAAACTCGCACAGTATAAGGGTAAATCATCCAATCATGATTGTAAAGTTCAAAATCTTTTCGAAAGAAAAGGATAATTGTAAGACCAAATCCACACATAAACACGGACGGTTTTTACCTTACGATAACCCAAAACAGTTTGAAACCAATATCTTGTCTGATATTATAATAATGTCTAAACACAAGTAAATAGAAATCTAGTGGAACGCTTGCATCTCACGCTCCACATATATAATATACAATCAAAACCCGC
Source organism: Allium sativum (assembly GCA_030737875.1). NCBI lineage: Eukaryota > Viridiplantae > Streptophyta > Magnoliopsida > Asparagales > Amaryllidaceae > Allium > Allium sativum. The sequence goes on from CM060909.1 coordinate 631,968,652, forward strand.
AGGCGCTTATTGGAGATTGGATTCCGACCTTAACAAGGTATGGGACCACCTGCCGATAGTGTATCTCTAGAGACGAATACACTGGGTTCAACAAGAACGTCTTGCAACTCGGCCCTCACATGACCGACCACTCATTTCACTTGAGTGTATCGAATGTATATCACCGACGGTTGGGATCAGCAACCGTCTCCTGACAAGGGACAGCATCGAAACATAGATTAAGAAACAAATAGGATTTCCTCTAGATAAGTGATTATACACCCTAATGGGAGCGACCCACATAACCATGCTGCCTGCCCGATTTTTGTCATTCCCCGGTTGATGAGGCTTGAGGCCAGAATTAACTTCTGATCATCTGGTCGTCATTCACTTTGAATGCCACATCGTCAGATCCGTCAGATATCACTAATTGACGTCCACAAAAATACTCTAGTCGAAAGCTAAGAGAATGGCAATTTCCCCGCCAACAACTATAGCACGTTTGAAGAAATCAACGTACGTGATCCTTTGGAAATACTCTGTCAGACACTCGTCCATACAAGTCATCCAGGAACAGGATGAACCGAAGGCACTCTCCTACTGCATCCATATAGGAATCACCCTATGGATCAGTAGCGAGAAGTCCTTGCTACCCATAGAATCCAACCACGACAGAATCACAGCTTATCTCTGCTTGCCAGGCAGAGAATATTAGTGGTTCTTCCATTTATGAAAATCCACGGTCTTCAATGCTCCATCTCGAACATCTTCACGTATTTGTTGGTCGGAATGGTTTTCGAATATAAATTCGATCCCGGTCTTCCCATACCAACAATCGTATTGGACAGGTTTGATAGTCGGTGTTTTAACTATCAAAATATACAGTGTTTCAATCATGACACTCTAATGAGTTTACTGGTTAAGTATTCAACATCACCTGGCCTTTTAACACTTGATTTACTTTGTTAAATCAAAACTTCTAACTCTGTTAATATTTAAAAATACGATATTTGAATAATTCTAATTCGATTTAACTCCAATCGATTAACTCCAATTGATTAACTCAAAGTGGTTAACTCTAACTGATTAACTCGACTTCTTTAACCCTATCGATTTACTACTATTTTACTTAATTCCATTCGCTTGACTCTAGATCACGGCGATCACAATGGTTACACCTGATTCCCTCAGGAAACATCCGACCGCCGTAGGCTATCTGCAGCTCTGCGAATTACGCTAGCAGTCGTACGAAATGGCACTCATCTTGAAAAACTATGTTTGACTTTCTCTGGCTTGAGTAACTATATTTTTATATAATATACTAATGTCCTCAAAACCAATTCTTTATATACTTAGTAAAATAACTTATAACCATATTCAATTCCCCACGTAATTCTTCCTTCGCACATATTTGTTACACCACTCTCTATTATTTAAATCGGGAAATCCATTAGTTTTAATAAGGGAATTTATAGCACATATGTTATAACGCTGTTTAGATTCATAACACCTATGTAATAACGCTGTTTGGATTTATAGCACGTATGTTATAACAATAGCGTTATACTTACTATTTATATTTACAAAACAACAGCGCTATAATCGCTGTTTATGTTTACAAAACATTTACTATAGCAACAGCGCAAAAATCGCTGTTTAGATTTTCAAACATATTATATCTATTAATCATAAACAGTGTTACGTAATACTGCTTATTCCATTCTTGAACAATAACTTATAGTCACTAGTATAAAATAAAACTAACTTTATTTTTCTTTACTTCAAATCTCTCGTTATATATGTATATGTATACATATATATTCTCCAAATTCCCACTAACCGTTGCATTGTTATTTCGCAAATGGAAATAATCAATTATCGATAATCTCTCTTACGATTACCAACTAATACTATCTTCAGATAATCCCGATATTGTTCAAGTTGGGGTATTCTAATTACCTCTCAGACCTTGAGCAAACAACGTTCTTATCCTCAGATAAATATCAGTTGTACCCAAACAACCAAAATTCCACTCCAGTCTCAAAACAAATCCCATTATAATTTGGGTTTGGTTTTACAACCCTATGACTCACTTCTTTACCCAAGTTCACCTCCGATCACTTTTACCAATCTCCCTTCACATCTGTTCGACCATTCCCCACTATGGGCATTTATTTCACTTTGATTACCTTTGAAAAGTAATTTCCATTCAAAAGTAATTTCCTAAATTATTATTAATTAAAATAATAATTTATCCCAACATTAACTACATTCGTAGTTAAATTCTTTTATTTTCTAGGATAAGCAGTAAAGCCCTTTAAAACCTTAATCAAATTAAACAATATTCATGGAACTATTTTATTCAAAGCATATTTATTTGATAATCAAATCCAATTCAAAACGGTCGATTTAAATCAACTCAAACGCGGTTATCCCACTAACCGATTCCAATTAATCCTCACTTTAAATTAATTAAATATAATTAATTTAAATAAATTCTATTTAATTGTTTTCTTTACAAAACAAGTATCAAAGTTTAACCATTTAATTCATTTCTTATTTTCCCACTCGTAAATCTGATTAACATCAGCATTTACTTTGCAATATAAATAAATAACCAATTAAAGTCTTAAATAAATAAAATATTTATTTATTTCTCTTAAATAACTTTTATTCAAAATAATATAATTAAAAATCTAATTCTGGTTATAAAATAAATTTTTATAACCTCAACTCTATCGATGCACCTGACGGTGAATCAATATCTATAACCCAATTGATTTTAAAGGCCATATTCTGCCAAACACTTAACCAACACCGCCCATTGGTTCAACCCAAACAGATGTTGAATATTCAGTCAATAAACAACAATCAAATCAATCACATTTAACTGATGATAAATAACAACCATTTAACACCAATCAAATAACCGAACAATTCAAACAACTAAGCACGCTTATAAATAAACGTAACCAACAGGGTGAGTTACCTCCGTTGGGCCCAATCGTTAAAATAACGATTTGGTATTCCACTGAAATTAAACACAGTTTAATTTCATCGGTTAAATCAACAGTTAAATAGATAACTAGCAAAGCAGTCAACCATTGGCAAGCAAAGCACACAAAATAAAAATACCCAATTTATATAAAATATAAAAAGGGTAACTGAGTGAGTTTAACTCACCTTGTACGTTGTCGCTAAAGCGGTTCTGGTTTTCAGTTAAATTAAATGACGTTTAATTTAACTGAAATTCCAGTAGCTTCTAATCATGTCCATATCCGTTCCAATTTCCAGAATACAGTATCTGACACTGCAGTTCCAACGTAGCTAGTTTCGTCCAATTCTAATAATAAAAGCATCAGTTCACTGTTATAGGTACATGGTCTATAAAAATAAATAAATTTCCTTAATATAATATGATTAAGGTTCAATTACTTTTTATTTATAGTTTAAATAGATCCGACACATTTTCCTTTCCTTCACATTCAAGCCACCCAAGTTATGCCTCCCTGTATTGTTCCGAAACATTTTATGTTAGCATGATTTAAATAAAACAATAATCCCTTAATAATTAAATATTTTTAACTAATTTCATTTACTCTTATTATAAGAATTTCATGGCCGATTCTCTTTAACACTTCTTCGTTCAGATGGTTCCCAAATCCGCGATGTTCTACTTCTGGAATTATGAACCTTGCTACTATCCTTTACCCTGCGTGTAAATTAATTCCATTTAAGGTCCCTTAATCACTTAGAAAATAAATTAACTACGGTTTTTCACTAAATCCATACTTAAGGAAAGTATACAGGCCCACCGTTGATCCTGTTTTTGCATTATCGGTTAGCGCTTGCCCCTTCTCTTTTCGTTTGGGTACAAGGATGTATGATCTGCTCTTGTTTTCAACACCCACTGGAACCAACGTTTCCTCAATTCCACTTCGAAGGCTCCAGCAACAAACCCTCCACGCTCGCATCCTCTTCTCACCCCGTCTCCTCTTTTTTTGATTTGAACACATGACCTTCCAAACTTTCAGTACCTCGCACAAGCCCTTCAGCATACAACCCCACACCCCAAATTCATTTCATCACACCATCGTTACTCCACTTTACACTCCAAGCCCACGCCCAGACCCTACGCAGGCCCCCTCTTCTATTCCCGTCGCTCATTCTATTTCTCAACCGGTACCGCGCCATCTTCTTCCCATTTGCCTGTTAAAAGACGTATTGCGTTGAGTCCTAGCGATTGGAAATTGGGAGTTCGAACTTAACTTGTGGATTTAAAGTTAAAGTGGAAAAAGAATTGGGGAATTAGGTCGTTCGTTTTAAAGAGAAGTGGCGGCTCGACAGGGTATTGACCAACGAACTGAAATTTTAGGGTTGGACAGATTTAAAAGGGTATTTATAGGGTGAGGGTTAAATAAAATATTATTAAATGAAACTTCGTGGTAAAGTAACACGCAGAAACCCCTACAGACAACTTCTGTCTACTGATAAAAAAACTAATCTCGATGTAAAAAGGTATTCCGGACCCAATGGGACAAGTTTCGTCGAAATCCGACTTCGTTTGAAAAAAATTCCCTTATAAAACCAGAAATAAACACGCTTTTTAATTTACCACGACCACCAGCTAAATCGAATCAACTTGAAACCTTGATATCTTGCAATAACTTTTCGATACGAACCCAACGGTACTAGTTTCGTCGCATTCTGAGACTGTTTGCCCGATAGGCTGTTTTTACCCCGAACCGCCCTACCCTTTTTAACGCCAAATTTCTCGATCTCTAAAAATAACAAACTATATACCTATCCTGACTCTAATCGACGATACGAACTCAACGGAACTGGTTCCGCGGCCTAATTCGATCGTCTGCTCAAGTTACGCCCAAATACTCCTTATATTTTTTTGAATGTGCGCTATAGAATTTGAACGGGCGTTTACGGTTGCTGTGGTCACATACGACATTTGTTTGCCACGCCGTTTAACTTTCTGACGATAATTTAGCGATACGGCCCCAATGAAACTGATTTCGTCAAAATCCGAGATCGTTTGCAAAATGGTCATTTTAAAGGTCGATATTTTAATAACGATTTCCACAGCGTTTTTTCCAAAATTTGATTTGACCCTAACTCGCAACCAATAACACGGAATCTGGATTTTTCTCTTTCATATGAAAGCTATCGTCAACACGCTCCCAACGTTTCTTGTTTCACAGAAATCCGACTTATATCGGACTCTGTATGTCCAGTTGAAGTTCAAACTCGAATTTTCAAACTGCAGCGCTATATTTCAAGCTCTATTTATAATTATATAAATATATAACATCGAACTTTGTTTAAATAGCGAATTAGATATTAATTCCATCGATATTCCAAATATAATATTTAAATTAAATAAATTAAATTACATATTCGAGTGCCAAAAACACGGGTCGTTACATTCTTCCCCCCTTAAAATAATTTCGTCCTTGAAATTGCTAAGGTAAGAAAGACATTACAAACCCACTAACTTTCAAATCCAATTTATTTTTAAATTAGAAACCAATTTCAATACTATATATAGATATTTTCAAAAATATTGAAAATTTTCTAACGCTTTAAATTTCCAAAAATTTCGCCAACACCTCCTCTGTACGGATCAATCGGTACAACTACAACTCGCCTTTCTAGGCCTTCTCCAATCCAAAAGAAAATAAACAGTCAAGCGGCTTGCCAAATCGGCTCATAAATCTCCAAACCCATATTATAAACGTGTACCTTTTTGTCGGGCATATCATTATATCCCTTCCATCTGCTGCCCTATCAGCATATACAAATGCATTCCCACACAAAATTCCAATTTTATCCTTAGAACCAAATCCTTTCATGCATCCATGCCAAATCTCATTCTTAACTCAATTTCCATCCATTATCCATTTCAACTCTTAACTTACCAGTCCACACCATTTCAGATTCCTGTCTCATAATTCAAAATCTGATTCAACTTGATATATTATATCTCGATTAAATTTCCAGTTAACTGGTTTCAATTCAATTCATATTTGCTTTCACAATTTCTATTTAATTTTGCCTTTGTTCAAACAATTTCTCTGGGAGTTTTTAAACAATTCAGCTCTTTTCAAAAATCAAATATTCCTTTCTGGATTTAAAACAACTTGTTTTTTTTTTCATTTTTTTCATTTTTTTCATTTTTCATCCAAGCAATTCAAAACAAGATCTTTGGTAGCAATCCGTCACTTAGAACTCGGAAATGAACACTGATGATGTGTCCAGCATCCTCAGAGTTATTTCCCAGCTATCAAAGTGAGTTCAATACTATAACTTTTCAAAACATCAATTTTAAACACTTTCATTTTGAAATCTATTTCAAAATAAAATTCACGATGCTTGTAAACAATTTAAAATCTCCCAGGATTTTAAAATTCTCATATATTCAATTCAAATCCCTTTATGAACACTTTTCCTAGTTTTCAGCATTTTAATTCTAGTTCTGATTTGATTCAGATTCAATTAATCTGCTTTTATATTATACAAATTTGAATTGGTTATTTATATAACCATTTCAATTATAATCAAACAACACAACCAATATATTATAATATTTCCCATATATATATTTTCTTTATATCAAAATATAATTCGGGTAAATTATTTCATTTACCCTCTTTCAAAACATACTGTGTCGGTTTATCGTACTTGAGTGTTTAGAAACCCCTATCGATATAGTGGATCAAACTGATCGACCAGAACTCATAAACAACTCAACCAATAAATCTCCACAATATAAAACAAATTTTTATAAATTCTACAAGTACGTTCACTCGTATATATACACTCAACTCAATCTAGGGTATTGCTAACCCCATCTCTATTGAGTCACACCACAGAGCCAAGGTAATTACTTAACCTTCACCTCTGATACCACTGTAACGACCCAGGGATTTCTGCCCCGGAAATCGACATAAATACCTTTACTGTAACTCATGCCGATCCTCCAAGCACCGAAACACTGGATAGTCATTAGAAAGAATTTAGAGGATGAGATAAGAAAGAAAGAAATATTAGAATAGAAGCAGAAGAAGAAACAACACAACCCAGAGTCTCACATCGCAGCGGAACAAAATATAATACAGAAATAAATCTTTATTGAGAGCTTTAAAATACTTACAGTATCAGAGTACATCATACACTGGGACAGTTATACTAGCCTGTTCCCATATACAACACACAGTGGAATAGCAGCTATATAATATCATACGTCTGAACACCTCCAGCTCGTCTCTTCACAACAGTCGATAACCTGAACCTGTACAACCCGGTCTAACCCGAGCATTTACAAAACACCGGGTCAGTCTGGTGAACCAGAGTGAGATAAACTCGCACAGTATAAGGGTAAATCATCCAATCATGATTTTAAAGTTCAAAATCTTTTCGAAAGAAAAGGATAATCGTAAGACCAAATCCACACATAAACACGGACGGTTTTTACCTTACGATAATCCAAAACAGTTTGAAACCAATATCTTGTCTGATATTATAATAATGTCTAAACACAAGTAAATAGAAATCTAGTGGAACGCTTGCATCTCACGCTCCACATATATAGTATACAATCAAAACCCGCAGGAGCTTATTGGAGATTGGATTCCGACCTTGACAAGGTATGGGACCTCCTGCCGATAGTGTATCTCTAGAGACGAATACACTGGGTTCAACAAGAACGTCTTGCAACCCGGCTCTCACATGACCGACCAATCATTTCGCTTGAGTGTATCGAATGTATGTCACCGACGGTTGGGATCAGCAACCGTCTCCTGACAAGGGACAGCATCGAAACATAGATTAAGAAACAAATAGGATTTCCTCTAGATAAGTGATTATACACCCTAATGGGAGCGACCCACATAGCCATGCTGCCTGCCCGATTTTTGTCATTCCCCGGTTGATGAGGCTTGAGGCCAGAATTAACTTCTGATCATCTGGTCGTCATTCACTTTGAATGCCACATCGTCAGATCCGTCAGATATCACTAATTGATGTCCACAAAAATACTCTAGTCGAAAGCTAAGAGAATGGCAATTTCCCCGCCAACAACTATAGCACGTTTGAAGAAATCAACGTACGTGATCCTTTGGAAATACTCTGTCAGACACTCGTCCATACAGGTCATCCAGGAACAGGATGAACCGAAGGCACTCTCCTACTGCATCCATATAGGAATCACCCCATGGATCAGTAGCGAGAAGTCTTTGCAACCCGTAGAATCCAACCACGACAGAATCACAGCTTATCTCTGCTTGCCAGGCAGAGAATATTAGTGGTTCTTCCATTTATGAAAATCCACGGTCTTCAATGCTCCATCTCGAACATCTTCTGATATCTTCACGTATTTGTTGGTCGGAATGGTTTTCGAATATAAATTCGATCCCGGTCTTCCCATACCAACAATCGTATTGGACAGGTTTGATAGTCGGTGTTTTAACTATCAAAATATACAGTGTTTCAATCATGACACTCTAATGAGTTTACTGGTTAAGTATTCAGCATCACCTGGCCTTTTAACACTTGATTTACTTTGTTAAATCAAAACTTCTAACTCTGTTAATATTTAAAAATACGATATTTGAATAATTCTAATTCGATTTAACTCCAATCGATTAACTCCAATTGATTAACTCAAAGTGGTTAACTCTAACTGATTAACTCGACTTCTTTAACCCTATCGATTTACTACTATTTTACTTAATTCCATTCGCTTGACTCTAGATCGCGGCGATCACAATGGTTACGCCTGATTCCCTCAGGAAACATCCGACCGCCGTAGGCTATCTGCAGCTCTGCGAATCACGCTAGCAGTCGTACGAAATGGCACTCATCTTGAAAAACTATGTTTGACTTTCTCTGGCTTGAGTAACTATATTTTTATATAATATACTAATGTCCTCAAAACCAATTCTTTATATACTTAGTAAAATAACTTATAACCATATTCAATTCCCCACTTAATTCTTCCTTCACACATATTTGTTACACCATTCTCTATTATTTAAATCGGGAAATCCATTAGTTTTAATAAGGGAATTTATAGCACATATGTTATAACGCTGTTTAGATTCATAGCACCTATGTAATAACGCTGTTTGGATTTATAGCACGTATGTTATAACAATAGCGTTATACTTACTATTTATATTTACAAAACAACAGCGCTATAATCGCTGTTTATGTTTACAAAACATTTACTATAGCAACAGCGCAAAAATCGCTGTTTAGATTTTCAAACATATTATATCTATTAATCATAAACAGTGTTACGTAATACTGCTTGTTCCATTCTTGAACAATAACTTATAGTCATTAGTATAAAATAAAACTAACTTTATTTTTCTTTACTTCAAATCTCTCGTTATATATGTATATGTATACATATATATTCTCCAAATTCCCACTAACCGTTGCATTGTTATTTCGCAAATGGAAATAATCAATTATCGATAATCTCTCTTACGATTACCAACTAATACTATCTTCAGATAATCCCGATATTGTTCAAGTTGGGGTATTCTAATTACCTCTCAGACCTTGAGCAAACAACGTTCTTATCCTCAGATAAATATCAGTTGTACCCAAACACCCAAAATTCCACTCCAGTCTCAAAACAAATCCCATTATAAATTGGGTTTGGTTTTACAACCCTATGACTCACTTCTTTACCCAAGTTCACCTCCGATCACTTTTACCAATCTCCCTTCACATCTGTTCGACCATTCCCCACTATGGGCATTTATTTCACTTTGATTACCTTTGAAAAGTAATTTCCATTCAAAAGTAATTTCGTAAATTATTATTAATTAAAATAATAATTTATCCCGACATTAACTACATTCGTAGTTAAATTCTTTTATTTTCTAGGATAAGCAGTAAAGCCCTTTAAAACCTTAATCAAATTAAACAATATTCATGGAACTATTTTATTCAAAGCATATTTATTTGATAATCAAATCCAATTCAAAACGGTCGATTTAAATCAACTCAAACGCGGTTATCCCACTAACCGATTCCAATTAATCCTCACTTTAAATTAATTAAATATAATTAATTTAAATAAATTCTATTTAATTGTTTTCTTGACAAAACAAGTATCAAAGTTTAACCATTTAATTCATTTCTTATTTTCCCACTCGTAAATCTGATTAACATCAGCATTTACTTTGCAAAATAAATAAATAACCAATTAAAGTCTTAAATAAATAAAATATTTATTTATTTCTCTTAAATAACTTTTATTCAAAATAATATAATTAAAAATCTAATTCTGGTTATAAAATAAATTTTTATAACCTCAACTCTATCGATGCACCTGACGGTGAATCAATATCAATAACCCAATTGATTTTAAAGGCCATATTCTGCCAAACACTTAACCAACACCGCCCATTGGTTCAACCCAAACAGATGTTGAATATTCAGTCAATAAACAACAATCAAATCAATCACATTTAACTGATGATAAATAACAACCATTTAACACCAATCAAATAACCGAACAATTCAAACAACTAAGCACACTTATAAATAAACGTAACCAACAGGGTGAGTTACCTCCGTTGGGCCCAATCGTTAAAATAACGATTTGGTATTCCACTGAATTAAACACAGTTTAATTTCATCGGTTAAATCAACAGTTAAATAGATAACTAGCAAAGCAGTCAACCATTGGCAAGCAAAGCACACAAAATAAAAATACCCAATTTATATAAAATATAAAAAGGGTAACTGAGTGAGTTTAACTCACCTTGTCCGTTGTCGCTAAAGCGGTTCGGGTTTTCAGTTAAATTAAATGACGTTTAATTTAACTGAAATTCCAGTAGCTTCTAATCATGTCCATATCCGTTCCAATTTCCAGAATACAGTATCTGACACTGCAGTTCCAACGTAGCTAGTTTCGTCCAATTCTAATAACAAAAGCATCAGTTCACTGTTATAGGTACATGGTCTATAAAAATAAATAAATTTCCTTAATATAATATGATTAAGGTTCAATTACTTTTTATTTATAGACACATTTTCCTTTCCTTCACATTCAAGCCACCCAAGTTATGCCTCCCTGTATTGTTCCGAAACATTTTATGTTAGCATGATTTAAATAAAACAATAATCCCTTAATAATTAAATATTTTTAACTAATTTCATTTACTCTTGTTATAAGAATTTCATGGCCAATTCTCTTTAACACTTCTTCGTTCAGATGGTTCCCAAATCCGCGATGTTCTACTTCTGGAATTATGAACCTTGCTACTATCCTTTACCCTGCGTGTAAATTAATTCCATTTAAGGTCCCTTAATCACTTAGAAAATAAATTAACTACGGTTTTTCACTAAATCCATACTTAAGGAAAGTATACAGGCCCACCGTTGATCCTGTTTTTGCATTATCGGTTAGCGCTTGCCCCTTCTCTTTTCGTTTGGGTACAAGGATGTATGATCTGCTCTTGTTTTCAATACCCACTAGAACCAACGTTTCCTCAATTCCACTTCGAAGGCTCCAGCAACTAACCCTCCAGGCTCGCATCCTCTTCTCACCCCGTCTCCTCTTTTTTTGATTTGAACACATGACCTTCCAGACTTTCAGTACCTCGCACAAGCCCTTCAGCATACAACCCCACACCCCAAATTCATTTCATCACACCATCGTTACTCCACTTTACACTCCAAGCTGTAACGTCCCGCAATTTTGTCGGTTCGTATTTGAATATTTAAATCAGTTTAAATATTGAATTCAGAATATAAATGGATTTATATATCAATTAAAACAAAGTCGAACGTATATAAATATATATTAATTATAATCAAGCTCAGAACGACCCTGCAGTTCGTAAATTAACGTTCGGAACTTCAACTGAGTGTACCGGACTCGTTTTGAATCGGATTTCTTCGAAACAAGAAGCGTTGGAATCTGTTGAACTGTATCTTTCAAACAGAAGCGAAAAACTAAGATTTCGTTGTATAGATTGCAAGATATGTCCAAATCAAATATTCAGAAAGTCGCTGTGAAATCATATATCGACCGTAACGGTTATTTGAATATAACTTGATATTAGTTGCAAATCGGGACAAGGTTCTTTTGAAGCGCAACGATAATTTAATTTTTAGAATTTTACTGTAATTTTTAATTAATTAAATATGCAACTTTTTATTTGGAGTAGTGTGTACCTTGTATCGGTATTTCGGGATTTCACAGAATGAGTTCATTTACCGGTATTATTATATTTTTGGGATCGTGGGGCGTTGGTCATTATAACGGTATATTTATTTCGGTCGATAGAGGTCCCTAAAATAATAAAATTTCGTACAGTCGATACCCTAAAATATCTAATCATAACAAAACAAACGTACACTGAAAATTTAGCAAGCCATCCCCTAGTGGTAAAGCACACACGAACCTAAGGGAGAAAACCATTACGCTATTCCTAAATTCACGGCAAAATTTTAGCAAGCAACCACGTCAGATCCTTAATATAATATACATATGTGTCCTCTATATAAACCCATCACCCAATAATTTTCTCTCGACACGAATACTTCTTCCTAAAGCCTCTTTTCTTCTGTCTCTTTTCTAAAAAAAAAGAGAAAACAAAAACAAATGCAGAAAATAGAAAACAAGATCTAAATCCTTGAGCAGTTCACGATTTTTAGAATAGGAGGTGGTATTGAAGTTTGTGTGAGCACTGCACGGTTTGAAAATGCAAAGGAAGGGGGGGTACGTTTTCATATTGGTGAAAAGGTGGGGAGTTGCAAGGCTGAGCGTGGCGAGCTAAGGGGAGTCTTGCATGCTTTTTATAGTGAAGGGATGATGATCATGGAAGAGTGCTGCACAGTAAAGGCCACGATGGAACGAACAGTTTAAGTGTTGGCCTGGATTCCTAAATGAATGTCTTCGTGGAAACAAAACACGTGGATATTGGGGCTGAGTGGTGCAGCATGTGAAATGAAGGAGGAACATCCGCATACGGGTAAGCATTTGGCCGAAGTAATGGTTGTCAGGGAGGAAGTGTTTTAAACTATGTATGAGAAGAAGGAAAACAAGAAGTTTCAGGCGGATTTAAATGTACCGGTGAAGTGTGGCGGACTGAGCAAAGTCGGTCCATTCAGTTGGACGTTGATGGTCAGTATGGGCCCGAGTTCTCTGAGTTTGATTGTTTGAGCATTAGGGATAGGACCCGTGACAGGTATGAAATGAACAGGAGGGTTCCTTTATATGCGAGATGAGTTGGAGCGGTTGCAGTTTGATGGTTCCTTGGATGGCCGAGTGTTGGAGACAAAGAGGAATAGTAAGGGGGACGTTGGGTAATCTTTTGAGGTGAGGAAGATCTGTAGAATACTGTAATGGAGAGGGCTCTCAGTGCGTGAGTTTCAGTGATAAAGAAAAGGAGGACAAATGGGTGCATGAAGGAACAAATGGACTGGAACATGTCCTAGTTTGGAGAAGTAGTATATAAGGAAAGAAGAGCAGAATGTATGGGTATGGGTATGGGTATGTGGTGAGCGTTTTGCATGGAAGGGAGGTGGAGAGTTATGGACGTACGGTTGGGTTTATAAAGTGAAGTTATAGGCGGTGTAAGAAGCAATGAAGGAATACAATAATTGTTTTAAAAATGCTGTGCATGTATCGAGGTGTACACGGGAAAGGAAAAAGTGGCAAACCCAAGTTACTGTGCCTTTGCGTGGTACTGAAAAATGCAATGCCATCGAACGAAAGCATTTCGAGTTTGATCGAAAGATGATGGGTCTGGTTATGAATGAATGTGGCACGATATGGATTAGAAGAATTAACAAGAATCGGGTTCAAACATACATGAAGGAGAACGGTATTAACTTTGACTAACGGTCCATCACTTTGGAATCGCACGGAAGCTGGCAACGCTATGAAGATGGTTGGAAGCAATTTGAAGCACGTTTGAATTTATGGCAGAATTGAACGTCTGGTTCAATCGACTGACGCAAATCGTTATTTAACGGTTAACGCGCGAAGGTGAGTAAAATCACTAACTCTGATCTATTTTAAAATATTTTAATTATGTTTTAATGTTGTTTGAATGTTGTGTGATGGTCGATTAGGTAGATTACAATATATACCGTTACATATGTACACATCATCGGTTGGACACTGATTCCATCAATTAGAATATCCCCTAGTATAGAGTTAGTGTAAATTGTGTTGACTGACATCTGTGGATGCGGAAACCGGTTGGAGGAATCTGACCGGATTCCTTGATAATTATATGTACTGTTTGTTTTGTATGAACCTGAATTATATTTAAAACCCCATGTGAATATTGATGTTGAACGGAAATTCAACATTTGTTTAGATTAAATAAATAAACGATATCGATTTAGAAAGTGTTAACAGTCGACCGTAAAACCATCGTTTTGTTAAGAAACTGATTTACCGTCAGGCAAATCAATGAAGTTAATCATAGAAATTATATTTTTATAATTAAAGTGAAGTTTTAAATTATAATAGAAGTTCTATTATAAACCAGTATTTTAGAGTTCGTTTTTATAAAGCAAATAAAAGCGATTGTTGACATTTAAACAAGTTTATAAAGTAAAAACTATCCGACGATTAAATATTTGGATAATTATATTTAAGATAAATAATTTAGAGATATCATTAGATTAATTAGATTAATCTAATGTTAAGAAGTAATTAAAATCAGTTAATGAATTTACTGATGGAAATAAGTTGATTTAATCAACTGTTATTTGGGAACATGATTATTAGATTAATTGGTCTTTAATTAATCTAATGAAAACAAGTTAGAAATAAGTTTATCGAAAATAATGAGACTTAATTACCATTTAAGAAGTTATAGATAAGAACTGGGAAATGGAGAAAGCAAAGAGTTAATGTTTAAATTAAATATTCATAAACCACAGAGATTCCAAAGTAAGAATATGGTGTTGTAAAACCATATTCCAAAATACAACAAGGAAATACGATTTAATAAATATATTAAGTAATAAGGAATTTGAATACAGACTTGTATCGGTTCTAAGGTAAGAACGTTGTCGATCAAGGTCTGAGAGGTAAATAAAATACCCCAACTTGAACGGCTTCGCTATTACCGAGGAACGATATCAGTTTGTAACGGAAAGAGATGTCAAGATTTTTGTAACGGAAAGAGATGTCAAGATTTTTGTAACGGAAAGAGATGTCAAGATTTTTGTAACAGAAAGAGATGTCAAGATTTTTGTGACGGAAATAGATGTCAAGATTAGTATAAAAGGAATATGGCGGCGTATGCAAGTCTTAGAACTATAGCAATAAAATAACGCTGTTGATAAGATAAGTGTGACTGTTATGTCAAGATTAGTTATAACAAAGAATATTACAGCGTATGATAAGTTGAACTATAGCAATAAAATAACGCTGTTGATAAGGTAAGTGTGACTGTAATTAGTTATAAGGAGAATATTACAGCGTATGACAAGTTTAGAACTATAGCGACAAATTAACTGCTGTTAATTTGACTTAAGCGTGACTTTTATATATAGCAGCACTTCCTAGGAAATGTAACAGTTGGTTTGAAATCCACTTATTCTAGAGTAATAAGTAACGACGTTTGTTCAAAGAAATATAAGAAAGAGTTTAGAAAAAGAATTGGGGAATCGTATTAGAAACTGATGACAGCATTTCGATGTTCGAAATGTGATTAGAATTAAACCATTAGGATTTGTAACTAGAATTCGACGATGTCAAATGTATTAAAAGTAAACTATTTTTAGGGATTATAATCTGATAGAATAATTAACATTTAGTTTAAACAAATGTTAATAGGATAGTGTAACAACCCGGAAAATCTGAGCCAGTTTAAAATTTTTATTTCGGCAATTTTAGCGAATTTTAATTATTTAAAATGAATTATTTTAAATAATATCGACCGGAAAATTTATTTTGAATATAATTCGATCGTATATATTATATGCGTCGTCGTTAGAATATAAATAATTATATATAATTATAAATAGAATTGAAAATGGCGCGGTAGTTCGATAATTCGATTTCAAACTTCAATTGAATGTACCGGGTGCAAAACAATCCGGATTTTAGGGAAACCAAAAATAATGGAATCTAATAGTGAATATCTTTCCAACGAATCCGAAAAATCAAAAGTTCGTAGCGGGAATCAAAAGATATGTCCAGTTGAAAATTCTGAATAGTCGCTATGGAATTCAGGCCCTTAAAAATGGACATTTTGCAAACAATCTCGGATTTCGATGAAACCAGTTTTGTTGGGTCCGGGATGTAAAGTTATTGCTAGGTTTCAAATTTCATAATTTTTCGAATCAATATGTGAGCGGGGCAAAGGAAAACGCGTTTGACCAGTTTCAGTTAATTTTAATCGACTGGAAATTGGCCATTTTTCCAACGGTCTATGAATTCGACGAAACTAGTTTTGTTAGGACCGTATCGTCAATACGAAGCTAGAAAATATTTTTTTGGAATTTTTCTAGTTAGTATGTGACCCCGGTAAGTTGAAATGTACGTTTAAAATTCAATATAAGGATTTAAATTTTAATTTGAATGAAAACTGATCGTAACAATCGAATCAGCTTACGACACATATCCCATTGTGTTCGGAATGGGGGTAATTAGCTAGGGGCGGCAGTTGTCGGGTTTGATTTGGGGTTTGTATCGTTGAACAGATATTTCGGATTCAAAAGAATTAAATTAAATAATAATATATAAATTTACATACACCCCCCTCTTTTTTTTTCTTTCTCTCTCCCCGACTTTGTTTCTGGAAAAAAAAAAGATAGAACGAAGCCCTAGCGTCGCCCGTCGCTGCCACGCTCCAGCCGCCACCCGTCATCGCGCCACCGCCCCACCCCACCAGAGCAGCGCCGTCCTCCTCTGCCTTAATCCCGACCCAATCGAAAGCCATAACTCCTAAAACCCCAAACCAGAAGGGAACTCGACACCAGTCGCCGCCGTGGGCCCCCAGGCCGCCATCACCACCACCTGCACGAAGACTCCACACCCCCTTGCGCTGAAAACCAGTGAGCATTTTTTTATTTTACTTTATTTTCTTTTTCAGTTTTTAAATATAAATAACATGGGTTATTTTTGGATTTTTAAATAAAGGTACATTGATTTTTAGTTAAGCAAAGTATTGATTTTTATTTAGAAAAGGATTTGATTTATTTTTATAAGGAAAGTTAAGATCTTTATGTAAATGATTTGAATACAAAGCTAAGATCTTTATGTAAATAGATGAAGATAGACAGATATAATCTTTGTTTATATGAAGTGCGTATAAGGACATGATTTTCTCTAATGTAAAGATTGATATAAAAAAAATGTGTGATTTCCTTTGTTTTGTCAAAATATGACCTTTATATAATGGAAGATATGAAAATACTATTTTTATATAAGTAGTGTATTGAAAATAGGATTTCTATATAATAGAAAATATAAAGATATTATCTTTTTATATGTAGCATAATAAAAATCTGATTTTTATTATATATATAGTGAAATAAAAATATGATTTTTATATGTGGAACTTCGAAATAAAAATATGATTTTTATATGTGGAACTTCGAAATAAAAATATGATTTTTATATGTGGAACTTCGAAATAAAAATATGATTTTTATATGTGGAACTTCAAAATAAAAATATGATTTTTATATGTGGAACTTCAAAATAAAAATATGATTTTTATATGTGGAACTTCGAAATAAAAATATGATTTTTATATGTGGAACTTCGAAATAAAAGTAGGATTTTTATATGTTGAACTTCGAAAGTAAAAATTCGATTTTTATATATTGAATAACGAAGTAAAAATTCGATTTTTATATATTGAATAACGAAGTAAAAATTCGATTTTTATATATTGAATAACGAAGTAAAAATTCGATTTTTATATATTGAATAACGAAGTAAAAATTCGATTTTTATATATTGAATAACGAAGAAAAAATTCGATTTTTATATATTGAATAGCGAAGTAAAAATTCGACTTTTACATATGTAGTGGCTACGGGCAAAGAAAGTGATATCGACGAGAACAGTGAAGATTTCCTGCATTAGAAGTGCCGTGGAGCTAGGATAGCTATTGGTGAGAATTTCTCACCTTTCAATTTCTTTTCTAGTTATATATATATATATATACTAGGATGCAGACGGTGTTTAGTAGCACCCGACACAATCGTCCACAGACCATGGACTTGTTTGTTTGGCTGTTTGGTTATTGATTGCGATATTGGTTTGAATGTGGTTTGTGGTGTGAAAAATCGAATCGATAAATTGGTTAGGATTAGACGTGCGCCGTTATAAGGCGAAGGAGTAAGGCTAGGCTAGACTCTTACTCCAAATTTTGTGGTTTGCATAACGAAAGTGATTTGATTTATATGGGTATGGCAGTGGCCATTATTAGACCGGGGACAAGGCTAGGCCTTGTCCCGTTTCTAGTATCGTGCCGTTATACCGCCGAAATTTTCTAACATAAGTTAGAAAAATAAAAATATCATTTTATTTAAAAAAATGAACTGAATAGAAATTCATATGTTGGAATAAAATGTTTTGTCGTTAAAAATATAATTTTTAACGTGAATGTGAATAAATAAATATTCATTTACAAACCAGACGGTTTGTTTATGTACACTTATTTGAATGACATTGATTGGGACGATAAATTTTACACATCGCCCAACTGCACAACTAAAATCTGTGTTTGATTGTTTGAAACCCCACACGGGTGTTGGGATGAAATATGAATTTCACTCATCCTGATTGATTAAATATGTCGATCGATTGATTGACAGGCTGTTATAAGCGTTGAATATCTATATTTGATGCTTACACAGTGTAGTGCACTTTGGTTGATGGTTGATTATTTTTCAATGCTATTATATACATGTGTTGTATGGAAATCCATATAATTAATTTTATATGGTAATTGATTGGGCCTCATTCCAATTTGAAAAATAAAGAAAATTTGAAAATAGAAATTTATGAAGCCGTGTTGATTAGATTGACGCCATTTTGACGTGAACGATATTTATATCGATTTTATTCATTTTAAAATGAATATTGAAAAGTGATTTCGAAATCGACGATTTCGAAATGAATTGAATTGAAAACGATTTCAAAATGAATTGAATTGAAAACGATTTCGAAATGAATTGAATTGAAAACGATTTCGAAATGAATTGAATTGAAAACGATTTCGAAATGAATTGAATTGAAAACGATTTCGAAGTGAATTGAATTGAAAACGATTTCGAAATGAATTGAATTGAAAACGATTTCGAAATGAATTGAATTGAAACGACTTTGAATTCGAAGTGAATTTAAAACGAATTGAAATGAATTCGAATTGAATTGAAATTTGAATTGAATAGAAATGAATTTGAAACGAATTTATAAAGAAGAATTCAATTTTGATTTGAATTGAAATATAAGTTGAAATTGTTTTTGAAACGAATTTAAAACTATTTATATAATTCGTTTTAAATAGAAATCGACGAAATATATATTATATATATTATATATATAATATAATGGCCTGAATAGAACGCGCCGCGCCGCGGTAGTTCGTGAATTTCGACCATTTATTTCAAACGGACATTACGGGAGATCCGACCGTCGGATTCTCCTAAAACCGGAACCGTTGGGTTCGTATCGAAAAGAGCTTTCTAATGAATGTTAGAAATTAAAAATCTAACGGTTGGATTTGGAGTTACGTCCAAATCAAATTTGAAAAAGGTCGCTGTAAGTGCAGTTCGACGGCCATTGATGGAAATCGACTGTACGGGCCTTGATAAAATTATTAAAAATAGTAATAATTTGTGTAAAATCATAAGAAATGATTTAGGAAGGATTGGGATGAAAAACTCCATATTTGAAAAGATAAAAATAGATTTTTATCGAAATGAACTGGTTTTGAACTAGAATTATAATTCTATTTATTTTTAAATAAATAAATTGAATTTAAAAAGGGTTTTAAAAATAACCAGAATATCCAATGATTGCATTGGAGTGGATTTGAATCGAAATCGTCTTCGGAATATTTCGATGTTGGAATTCGTGATTATACAGGGGTTGTTATGGAAATTTGAAAGATATATCTTTATATCGTTATTTCCAATACGACATTTGTTAGTCGTAGAATTCGATATTGAATATAAGCCGATATATTTTCTATTCAGAGCCTTGTATTGAATATCGAATGTGATTTGGGTTTGTCGTGAGTGGTGTCTTCACTAACACTGTTCTTGAACCCAGTTGAGAAAAGGTTAAATCTTTTTATTTAGATTTAATGAAGTGTACCAATTAAAGAATATTTAATTGGAATTGAATTGATATTGATTATTGGGTTTATCGTGGACAGTGTTTTAAATAACACTCGTTCTTTAACCCGATAATCAATGGAATGTGACTTTGGGTTTATCGTGAACTGTGTTTTAAATGACACTGATTCTTTAACCCAGTCAAAGATTAAAACTAAGTGGAGTTTTAATGAATCTTTAATTAGATTGAAAAGATCGAGAATGGAGTATCACCAGTTTTAGTCCAGGCGATAGTTAAATCTTTAATTAGATTTGAAAGTGAAATGGTAATTGAATTTACCGATAACACCGTGGTGTTAGATATGAAGTATAACCAGTTTTACTTCATGGGATGAATAGGTTGGGATTGGGAAATAAAATAAATCATTACTTCGGTGTGGTTCGCTAATCCCGACTAGTTTGAATTGATATTCAAAGGAGATTAAGGAATAAATTTAAAGAATTTATCTTGGATAAAATTAATGGGAATTTTTCCCAAAGTATAGGAATATTTGAATAAAAGAATATTCTGAATTGGAATGAGGCGTATGTTGTGTTTGTGTAACACTTTTATAATATATACGCGAGTTATTCAGAAAGACCGGGTTTATCCCATTCTAAATAACTGATTCGACGTGGTGTCGAAGATGAAGACGGTGGTCGAAGACCGGAAGTCTTCACGTCGTTTGGGTGATTACTGATGATCTTGATTGGGCTGTACACCCAAGAAGATGGAAACAGTTAGTGATCGTCCAGACGTGCTTGGAGATCGATGGATATGCGGGGTACTAGGTGCCTCCGGTTTCGTTCAGACCCAGAACGGACTTGTAAATGGACTGTGTGTCTGACATTGGATTTTAGTCCGTGTGATTGATCTCTATTAAATATATATCTGTTTGGCGGCGGAGAATTTATTCTCTTGCTTAACGCCCTTCTCTGAGACGTACGAGCTCAGGGGTTATATATTGATGGATATCAAACGCATGGAGTGAATTGCCTGTGTGGCATGCCTAAGTGGCAATTGATCGAGGCTTCTGTTGAAAAGCAAAGTCTTGTGGTGATGATCAAAGCACGGCCTTTGTGGCATAGCTTTGTGTAACGTTTACTTCGCGAGTTTCACACCCGGTATGAACCAAAAACGGGAGACGGACCTCAGGGAGGGCATGCGTTTCCTTCTAGCTAAAAAGTGGCGTCAGTGGTTTTACACGCCCTGACGAGTTTGACTTATGTGGTTGTTGCTGTTGCGAGGCGCCTCGGATTGATCGGTCTTTCTCGAACCGATGGAGTCATTTAGTTGGATCATTTACGCCCCAAAGGGCGGGGAAACGTAGTGTTCAGGCATTTTAATCCACATCGGTGGACCGGCCCTGTCGCTCTAAGGCTTGACTGAGTACTTGCCTGAGACATGGGCTAGATTGTCTCGAATCGGTTGAGGACTATCTTTTGCCTCGGTTCATAGACGGAAATCCAATCTCCAAATACGTGACATTTGCGGTTTTATTTGTAAACCTATATATGGCGACATAGTGGCATGGGACGCTCATGCCGCCTATGATTGATACTTATGATTTGAAGTTGTTTTATACACTATGCACTTATGATAGTATCAAATGATTTGTTTTTAAACGTATCAAGCATTCTTTGGCTGTTATAAGGGAAAACCCTATCCCCCGGCTTGCGTTGCATTGTGTGATAGGACCTGGGTCTTATAACAGCTTCATTTTCCTTTATTTAGCATTGCGCTATTTGTTTTATGCACTGGTATTCTTTGGAGGAAACCCGTTCCGTGTTATACGGCGTGGTCCCTTGATTTACCGAATGTAACGACCCAGAAAATCTGAACCAATTTAAAATTTTTAAATTGGCTAAAATAATGGACTTTAAATATTTAAAATAAATATTTTAGATAATGGCGATGAAAACTGAGTTTGAATCGACATTTGAAAACGAATATAATTAATTATAATTATATATAGAATTGAAAATGGCGCGGTAGTTCGATAATTTGATTTCAAACTTCAATTGAATATACCGGGTGCAAAACAATCCGGATTTTAGTGAAACCAAAAATATTTAAATCTGTTAGTGAATATCTTTCTAACGAATATGACCAATCGAAATTTGATAGCGGGAATCAAAAGGTATGTCCAATTGAAGATTCTGAATAGTCGCTATGGAATTCAGGCCCTTAAAAATGGACATTTTGCAAATGACCTCGGATTTCGACGAAACCACTTTTGTTAGATCCGTAGTGTCAAGATATTGTTAGGTTTCAAATTTCATAATTTTTCGAATCAATATGTGAGCGTGGCAAAAGAAAACGCGTTTGACTAGTTTCTGTTGAATTTAATCGACTGGAAATTGGCCATTTTTCAAACGGTCTCAGAATTCGACGAAACTAGTTTTGTTAGGACCGTATCGTCAATACGAAGCTAGAAAATATTTTTCTGGAATTTTTCTAGTCAGTATGAGGCCCCGGTAATTTGAAATGTACGTTTAAAATTCAATATAGTGATTTAAATGAAAATTCAAAAGGAAACCGATTGTAACGATCAAACCAGCTTGCGATACATATCCCATTGTGTTCGGAATGGGGGTGAAACGCTATGGGCGACAGGCGGTGTGCCTCGTTTCGAGGTCGTGGGTAAAAGTCAACTTTTTGCATAATTAAATAATAAAAAAAAAATATTTTAATTCCCCCTTCCCTCCTTTATATCCTTTCTGGCCCCCCCCTTTTAAAAATTTAATCGCTCAGTAAAGAAAAAAAAAACAAAACCTAATCGAATCATCGTCGCCGCCTGCCCCACGCCGCCGCCTCGTCTCGGAGTCGTCGACGAAGATCCCGCACCTCCCGGAAGCCTCGGCGCCCCCCCCCCCCCCCCCGCCCCCCGAAGCTCGCGAAGACGTCGCGCCACCCCCCCTCGAAGCACCTCCACGCAGCCACCACCGTTCGAAACCCCGAGCGCCACCTTCGAGAGCCTCCGACGAACTGCGAAGTTCTCCCCCCCCCCCGTAAGTATTTCCTTTTATTTTTATTATTTTATTTTTATTTTATATAAACGTGATTTAAAACTGAAAATTAAATTAGGTTTAAAACTGAAAATTAAATTAGGTTTAAAACTGAATTGTTTTTTTAAAAGGATTAAAACCAGTTTTTTTAAGGTTTAAAAACTGAAAGTTTAAAACTGGGTTTTTTTTTTAAAAGAAAAAAACTGAGATTTTTAAAGTTAAAACTGAAATTTTTAAAAAAGTTTAAAACTGAGATTTTTAAAAGATAAAAACTGAATTTTTTTTAAAAGTTAAAACTGAATTTTTAAAAGTAGTTTAAAACTGAAATTTTTAAAAGCATAAAACTGTTTTTTTTAAGAAAGTAAAAACAGATTTTTATAAAAGTATTTTAAACTGATTTTCTTTAAAAGATTAAAACTGTTTTGAAAGAAAGGTTAAAACTGATTTTTCGAAAAAGGATTTGAACTTTAAAAAAAGGAAAAATCATATTTTTATATATCGAAAGTCAAAAGGAAAAATCATATTTTTATATATCGAAAGTCAAAAGGAAAAATCATATTTTTATATATCGAAAGTCGAAGTAAAAATTCGATTTTTATATATTGAATAGCATCGTAAAAGTTCGATTTTTACATGTGTAGAGAATACGGGTGAAAGCGACAAATAGGCGAAGATTTCTATAAAGGAAGAGTCTTGAAGTTGGATAGCTATTGGTGAGATTTCTGATTTAAAATTTATATTTTATATGTGTGAAATGAAAGTGGATTGCTATCTATATCTATATATCTATATATATATATATATATATATATATATATATATACGCCCCCTCGTCCACAAACCATGGACGATATTTATTGGTTGAAATTGTTGTGAAAAGTTGATTGATAGCGAATGGTTGTTTGTGATTGATATTGGTTGAAAGTGGTTGAAAAATACCCATTGGTGGTTGTGAAATATTTGGTTGAAACCACATAGGATTAGTTTGCGGAAATGAAATAAATATATACATGCCGCCTGCGTGCGAACTAGATGCATGAACCCCATTGTCAAAAACCGCGAGGTTTTAAGGTAGAGCGAGGAGCCGTACTAGGGACGGTGCCGGTGTAACTACCCTGCCGTTATGCTGCCGAAATTTTGAATAATATTTGTGTGTTTGAATTATTTTCATATGCTTAAACTATATTTATTCATTGTATAGAAAACATTCATGTGTTGAATTGATATTCATTCGTTGTTTAGAAATTCATGTGTTGAATATTATTCATATTTTGAAATAAATTGTTCGATAATAAAAATCACATTTTTATCTATATATAAAAACTATAGAAAACATTCATGTGTTGAATTGATATTCATTCGTTGTTTAGAAATTCATGTGTTGAATGGTATTCATATTTTGAAATAAATTGTTCGATAATAAAAATCACATTTTTATCTATATATAAAAAACTATAGAAAACATTCATGTGTTGAATTGATATTCATTCGTTGTTTAGAAATTCATGTGTTGAATGGTATTCATATTTTGAAATAAATTGTTCGATAATAAAAATCACATTTTTATCTATATATAAAAACTATAGAAAACATTCATGTGTTGAATTGATATTCATTCGTTGTTTAGAAATTCATGTGTTGAATGGTATTCATATTTTGAAATAAATTGTTTTATGATAAAAATCACATTTTTATCTATATATAAAAACTATAGAAAACATTCATGTGTTGAATTGATATTCATTCGTTGTTTAGAAATTCATGTGTTGAATGGTATTCATATTTTGAAATAAATTGTTTTATGATAAAAATCCTATTTTTATCACCAACTTGAACTATATAGAAAAATAGTGTTTTGAAATGAATTGTTTTACAATAAAAATCACATTTTTATTGTATGCATAAATCGTTGAAATGTGAAGGGTTAAAAATAGCCACTTGTTCAAACTAAACATATATGAGTTGAAATATTCATTAAGTAGCTAATGAAATGATTTGCACCTATGTATGTAACATTAGAATAAATGGTGTCTTTAAACCAAACAGAAATCAAATATGAAGTTGAATAGAAAAGGATAAATGATAAGAACTGTATATATATGTATATGCATATTCATTGAACAGGTTATAGCAAAGGGGCTAGAGAAGAGGAATAAAATTTTGTGCCCGACAAATAGGTACACATTTACTGATTTGTTTGGGTGATGATTTTGAGCCTGTTGGCTAGCCGCTTGGCTTTTTCTTTTTCTTTTTGAGATTAGAAGGACCGGGAACCCTATTTGCGATTTCCCGATGCTCCCGGTGCAGGGGAGGTTATGGCGAAATTTTTCCAAAATTTAAGGAGTTAGAAAAATTTTTGAAGTAAAAACGATATTGAAATCGTTGAATGAACTATATTTATATAAATATATAAATATAAATAAAATTAAAACGAAACGAAGCCGTGCAGTTCATATTTTGAAACCGTGATTTCAAACGACTAGGGCGGGAAATCCGACCATTGGATTTTCCCGAAACCTCAACCGTCGGGTTCGCCTTGGAAATATCTTCCCAACGGCACCAACTTTGTAGAAATCCAACGGTTGGATTGTCTGGAATGTTTAATTCAAATCTGAAGAAAAACAGCGCCAGAAATGATTATATTTATTTATATATATAAATATAATTATATTTAATCGAATAACGACGCTGCAGTTCGTATTTTGAAATCGAAATTTCAAACGATTGTACCGGGAGATCCGACCGTCGGATTTTCCCGAAACTGGAACCGTTGGATTCGTTTTGAAAAGACCTTTCTAATGATGTAAATTTTGAGAAGATCCAACGGTTAGATTTTCAGATATGTGTAAATCAAATCTGAAGAAAAACAGCGCCACGGCCGCCTTATGGCCCGAAGCGTCGTTTTGAATAAAATGGCTATTTTAAAATAAATAAAAATAGCGATAAATCATTATAAAATATCATAAGCGATATGGAATGGAAATAAACTGAATTTGCTTGATTTATGTGGCTTTTGATGGTTGAATGTGTTTGGTGTGAAAATTACATTAAAGAACACAATTGGTGTTGTCGAATAATTTAACCATTGA
Source organism: Allium sativum (assembly GCA_030737875.1). NCBI lineage: Eukaryota > Viridiplantae > Streptophyta > Magnoliopsida > Asparagales > Amaryllidaceae > Allium > Allium sativum. The sequence continues at coordinate 631,995,069 of CM060909.1, forward strand.
AACAAATCGATTTGAAATTCTAAATATACGTGAATTATTTGAAAAGGCCGAGTTAATTCTCATTTCGAATAATCGACCGACGATTGAAATTCGAAGATGAAGACGATGGTCGAAGACCGGAGATCTTCACCTCGTTTGGATGGTAACCGAGGTCCTGATTGGGAGGCATCCCGAAATATGGATAATGAGTGGTGATCGTCCAGACGTACGTGGTGATCGAAGGGTTTGCGAGGTATTTAGTGCCTCCGGTTTCGTTCAGACCTAGAACGGACTTGTAAATGGACTGTGTGTCTGACATTGGAATTTATTCTGTGTTGATTGATTTCTGTTAAATATACATCTGTTTGGCGGCGGAGAATTTATTCTTTTGCTTAACGCCCTTCTCTGAGACGTACGAACTCAGGGGTTGTATATCGATGGACATCAGTCGCATGGCATGAATTGCCTGTGTGGCATGCTAAGATGCTGTGATCAGGACTTTTGTTGAAAAGCAAAGTCTTGTGGTGATGATCAAAGCACCGCCTGTGTGGCGTAGCTTTGTGTGAACGTGAATTCGCGAGCCTCACACCCCGATATGAACCTAAAACGGGAGAAGGACCTCAGGGAGGGCCTGCGTTTCTTTCTAGCTAGGGTGGTGTCAGTGACCTACCAGCCCTGACATTTATATACTTTTCACCTATGTGGTTGTTGCTGTTGCGAGGCGCCTCGGTTTGATCGGACGATCCGGGTCCGATGGAGTCATTCGTTGGCTCGTCTACACCCCAAAGGGTGGGGAAACGCAGGTTCAGGAATTTTAATCCACATAGGTGGACCGGCCCTGACGATCCAAGGGCCCACCTGAGTCTGGGTCCTGAGGGGCGGGCTAGAGTGTCTCGAATTCGGTAAGGACTATCTTTTGCCTTGGTTCATGACGGAAATCCAATTTCCAAATACGTGATCGTGCGGTTTTGATTGTATATATATATGGCGACATGATATATGGTACCCATGCCGTCTATGATTGATAGTTATGATTTGAAATTGTTTCAAAACATATAAACACTAGCAATAATATCAAATGCCTTTGATTTATTCGTATCAATCATATTTTGGCCATTATAAGGTAAAACTCTATCCTCCGGTTTGCGTTGCATTGTGTGATGGGAACTGAGTCTTATAATGGCTTCATTTTTATAAAAAGCATAGCGATGTTTAAAAGAAAGATTTGTTTTAAAGCACTGGCAATCCAATGGAGTAAACCCGTTCCACGAAAGTGGCGTGGTCCTGTGATTAGCCAATTATATATATGTGTTGAGTGGATTTCTCATACCAGTCCCATGACTGACTCGTAGTTTGTTTCACTCTCAAACTCGGGTGCCCCTCTTTCTACACGGGCAGCCTTGTATTCAGGTTTAGCTGGTTCTTTTTCTGGATAGCTGGAGCTGAAGATGGATTCTATCATTTATTCTTTTTATGCTGTTCAGCTCCTATTGTACATATTTTGTTTATTTCCGCTGTAGACATTTATGTATAGCTGAACTGTATTTGTACTAAGTAAGATCCTGTATACTGTGTAACTCTGATGATTACTTTTATCGAGCATATTTTGTTGTTCATTCTGGTGTATTTATTTAATTTTGTTCTGCTATTATATGTTTCTGTGTTATATTCCAAAGATAACCTTGTTTCCGTGAGAACGGGAAATCGGGTCGTCTCACCGAACTTTAAAAATAAAGATTAATAACTGTTTTAGTTCTCACACCAGTCACATGACTGACCTGGAGTTTATTGTTTTAACCTAAACTCTGGGTGCCCTTATTTTGACACGGGCAACTAGTAGTTTTGGTTTTGCAGATTTATATTCACAGGATCCTGGTTTACAGCTGGAACGATATCCGGAAAGCTTTGTATCCGTATATCTACTTCTAGTTGTGTATTGTATTATTTTCCGCTGCTATGTAATGTAATTTAAATCTCTGATAGTTCTGTGTAATATTTATTCATTTATACTCTGTATATTCTTGTAATCTGATGCACTGTTGTAATATATAGTGAAATGTTCTTCTGTATGCGTTCTGTTTTGTCCTGTTCTCAAACGATAGGGCGTTTCGAACGGTCTGGGTCGGTTTAGCGACTGGTTCGGACCGAGCGAGATTCCTTGCCGTCACAGTTGGTATCAGAGCTTTGGTTTACAAAACTCAGAGAACAAGACACATTAGAATCATACGAAAGAATTCATCAGATATTGGATTAGAAATATCCAATGGAATGACTCGTTAGAGATGGGATCAGTAGTATCCTAGAATGAGTGTGAAGAGTATATTTTTGAAAGTGAAAACAAATTTTTGTTTTGAAAATTTAAATCAATTATTCGTATTTGATTATCTATTTATATTGATATGGACAATCCAGTATATATAGATTTTGCGTATACGTCTGATCCGCGTGTATTCAAAATTTTAATATACTGGATAGATATAGAATTACACTCTAATCGCCCGGAGATGATTTTGATGATGGAGCTCCATCATTAGAATTTATGTTCGAGTGACAAAAGTGGGCTTTCTATATATTTCCTATTGACTGGTGTGAGAACCAAAATTTGATAGGGCTTATTGTTGTGATTTGGCATCAAAAATCTGATTTTTGACTATGTATCAAAGTTATCAATTTGAAAACTCTAATCTACTAATTGATTGATGATTGTGTTGTTTGTTTAATTGTTTGATAATTTTGAACCATTATGCCTAATTGCATCAAATATTGAATTATATTGAAAATTGGTTGCATTTGCTTGCATATACATATACATCATTGAACAGGTCATAGCAAGGAGGCTAGAGCCAGAGAATAAAATTTGTTTGCCCGACAAATAGGTACATGTTTACTACATAATTTACTGTTTTGTTTGGGTGATGATGATTTTATGAGCCTATTGGCTAGCCGCTTGGCTTTTTCTTTTTCTTTTTGAGATCTGAAGGACCGGGGAAGCTATTTGAAATTCCCCGATGCTCCCGGTGCAGGGGAGGTTATGGCGAAATTTTTCGAAAATTTAGGGTGTTAGCCAAATTTTTGAAAATTCTCAGAAACTGAAAAGTTGGAGAATGGAAGCCAGATCGAACGTAGAGTTGATTAATCAAACCACTTTCGACTTTGTTCCTTTTCGGGGACGAAAAGTTTTAAGTGGGGGAGATTGTAACAACCCGGAAAATCTGGGCCAGTTTAAAATTTTTATTTCGGCAATTTTAGCGAATTTTAATTATTTAAAATGAATTATTTTAAATAATATCGACCGGAAAATTTATTTTGAATATAATTCGATCGTATATATTATATGCGTCGTCGTTAGAATATAAATAATTATATATAATTATAAATAGAATTGAAAATGGCGCGGTAGTTCGATAATTCGATTTCAAACTTCAATTGAATGTACCGGGTGCAAAACAATCCGGATTTTAGGGAAACCAAAAATAATGGAATCTAATAGTGAATATCTTTCCAACGAATCCGAAAAATCAAAAGTTCGTAGCGGGAATCAAAAGATATGTCCAGTTGAAAATTCTGAATAGTCGCTATGGAATTCAGGCCCTTAAAATGGACATTTTGCAAACAACCTCGGATTTCGATGAAACCAGTTTTGTTGGGTCCAGGATGTAAAGTTATTGCTAGGTTTCAAATTTCATAATTTTTCGAATCAATATGTGAGCGGGGCAAAGGAAAACGCGTTTGACCAGTTTTAGTTCATTTTAATCGACTGGAAATTGGCCATTTTTCCAACGGTCTCAGAATTCGACGAAACTAGTTTTGTTAGGACCGTATCGTCAATACGAAGCTAGAAAATATTTTTTTGGAATTTTTCTAGTTAGTATGTGACCCCGGTAAGTTGAAATGTACGTTTAAAATTCAATATAAGGATTTAAATTTTAATTTGAATGAAAACTGATCGTAACGATCGAATCAGCTTACGACACATATCCCATTGTGTTCGGAATGGGGGTAATTAGCTAGGGGCGGCAGTTGTCGGGTTTGATTTGGGGTTTGTATCGTTGAACAGATATTTCGGATTCAAAAGAATTAAATTAAATAATAATATATAAATTTACATACACCCCCCCCCCTCTTTTTTTTTCTTTCTCTCTCCCCGACTTTGTTTCTGGAAAAAAAAAAGATAGAATGAAGCCCTAGCCTCGCCCGTCGCTGCCACGCTCCAGCCGCCACCCTTCATCAAGCCACTGCCCCACCCCACCAGAGCAGCGCCGTCCTCCTCCGCCTTAATCCCGACCCAATCGAAAGCCATAACCCCTAAAACCCCAAACCAGAAGGGAACTCGACACCAGTCGCCGCCGTGGGCCCCCAGGCCGCCATCACCACCACCTGCACGAAGACTCCACCCCCCTTGCGCTGAAAACCAGTGAGCATTTTTTTATTTTACTTTATTTTCTTTTTCAGTTTTTAAATATAAATAACATGGGTTATTTTTGGATTTTTAAATAAAGGTACATTGATTTTTAGTTAAGCAAAGTATTGATTTTTATTTAGAAAAGGATTTGATTTATTTTTATAAGGAAAGTTAAGATCTTTATGTAAATGATTTGAATACAAAGCTAAGATCTTTATGTAAATAGATGAAGATAGACATATATAATCTTTGTTTATATGAAGTGCGTATAAGGACATGATTTTCTCTAATGTAAAGATTGATATAAAAAAAAATGTGTGATTTCCTTTGTTTTGTCAAAATATGACCTTTATATAATGGAAGATATGAAAATACTATTTTTATATAAGTAGTGTATTGAAAATAGGATTTCTATATAATAGAAAATATAAAGATATTATCTTTTTATATGTAGCATAATAAAAATCTGATTTTTATTATATATATAGTGAAATAAAAATATGATTTTTATATGTGGAACTTCGAAATAAAAATATGATTTTTATATGTGGAACTTCGAAATAAAAATATGATTTTTATATGTGGAACTTCGAAATAAAAATATGATTTTTATATGTGGAACTTCGAAATAAAAATATGATTTTTATATGTGGAACTTCGAAATAAAAATATGATTTTTATATGTGGAACTTCGAAATAAAAATATGATTTTTATATGTGGAACTTCGAAATAAAAGTAGGATTTTTATATGTTGAACTTCGAAAGTAAAAATTAGATTTTTATATATTGAATAACGAAGTAAAAATTCGATTTTTATATATTGAATAACGAAGTAAAAATTCGATTTTTATATATTGAATAACGAAGTAAAAATTCGATTTTTATATATTGAATAACGAAGAAAAAATTCGATTTTTATATATTGAATAGCGAAGTAAAAATTCGACTTTTACATATGTAGTGGCTACGGGCAAAGAAAGTGATATCGACGAGAACAGTGAAGATTTCCTGCATTAGAAGTGCCGTGGAGCTAGGATAGCTATTGGTGAGAATTTCTCACCTTTCAATTTCTTTTCTAGTTATATATATATATATATACTAGGATGCAGACGGTGTTTAATAGCACCCGACACAATCGTCCACAGACCATGGACTTGTTTGTTTGGCTGTTTGGTTATTGATTGCGATATTGGTTTGAATGTGGTTTGTGGTGTGAAAAATCGAATCGATAAATTGGTTAGGATTAGACGTGCGCCGTTATAAGGCGAAGGAGTAAGGCTAGGCTAGACTCTTACTCCAAATTTTGTGGTTTGCATAACGAAAGTGATTTGATTTATATGGGTATGGCAGTGGCCATTATTAGACCGGGGACAAGGCTAGGCCTTGTCCCGTTTCTAGTATCGTGCCGTTATACCGCCGAAATTTTCTAAAATAAGTTAGAAAAATAAAAATATCATTTTATTTAAAAAAATGAACTGAATAGAAATTCATATGTTGGAATAAAATGTTTTGTCGTTAAAAATATAATTTTTAACGTGAATGTGAATAAATAAATATTCATTTACAAACCAGACGGTTTGTTTATGTACACTTATTTGAATGACATTGATTGGGACGATAAATTTTACACATCGCCCAACTGCACAACTAAAATCTGTGTTTGATTGTTTGAAACCCCACACGGGTGTTGGGATGAAATATGAATTTCACTCATCCTGATTGATTAAATATGTCGATCGATTGATTGACAGGCTGTTATAAGCGTTGAATATCTATATTTGATGCTTATACAGTGTAGTGCACTTTGGTTGATGGTTGATTATTTTTCAATGCTATTATATACATGTGTTGTATGGAAATCCATATAATTAATTTTATATGGTAATTGATTGGGCCTCATTCCAATTTGAAAAATAAAGAAAATTTGAAAATAGAAATTTATGAAGCCATGTTGATTAGATTGACGCCATTTTGACGTGAACGATATTTATATCGATTTTATTCATTTTATAATGAATATTGAAAAGTGATTTCGAAATCGACGATTTCGAAATGAATTGAATTGAAAACGATTTCGAAATGAATTGAATTGAAAACGATTTCGAAATGAATTGAATTGAAAACGATTTCGAAATGAATTGAATTGAAAACGATTTCGAAATGAATTGAATTGAAAACGATTTCGAAGTGAATTGAATTGAAAACGATTTCGAAATGAATTGAATTGAAAACGATTTTGAAATGAATTGAATTGAAACGACTTTGAATTCGAAGTGAATTTAAAACGAATTGAAATGAATTCGAATTGAATTGAAATTTGAATTGAATAGAAATGAATTTGAAACGAATTTATAAAGAAGAATTCAATTTTGATTTGAATTGAAATATAAGTTGAAATTGTTTTTGAAACGAATTTAAAACTATTTATATAATTCGTTTTAAATAGAAATCGACGAAATATATATTATATATATTATATATATAATATAATGGCCTGAATAGAACGCGCCGCGCCGCGGCAGTTCGTGAATTTCGACCATTTATTTCAAACGGACATTACGGGAGATCCGACCGTCGGATTCTCCTAAAACCGGAACCGTTGGGTTCGTATCGAAAAGTGCTTTCTAATGAATGTTAGAAATTAAAAATCTAACGGTTGGATTTGGAGTTACGTCCAAATCAAATTTGAAAAAGGTCGCTGTAAGTGCAGTTCGACGGCCATTGATGGAAATCGACTGTACGGGCCTTGATAAAATTATTAAAAATAGTAATAATTTGTGTAAAATCATAAGAAATGATTTAGGAAGGATTGGGATGAAAAACTCCATATTTGAAAAGATAAAAATAGATTTTTATCGAAATGAACTGGTTTTGAACTAGAATTATAATTCTATTTATTTTTAAATAAATAAATTGAATTTAAAAAGGGTTTTAAAAATAACCAGAATATCCAATGATTGCATTGGAGTGGATTTGAATCGAAATCGTCTTCGGAATATTTCGATGTTGGAATTCGTGATTATACAGGGGTTGTTATGGAAATTTGAAAGATATATCTTTATATCGTTATTTCCAATACGACATTTGTTAGTCGTAGAATTCGATATTGAATATAAGCCGATATATTTTCTATTCAGAGCCTTGTATTGAATATCGAATGTGATTTGGGTTTGTCGTGAGTGGTGTCTTCACTAACACTGTTCTTGAACCCAGTTGAGAAAAGGTTAAATCTTTTTATTTAGATTTAATGAAGTGTACCAATTAAAGAATATTTAATTGGAATTGAATTGATATTGATTGTTGGGTTTATCGTGGACAGTGTTTTAAATAACACTCGTTCTTTAACCCGATAATCAATGGAATGTGACTTTGGGTTTATCGTGAACTGTGTTTTAAATGACACTGATTCTTTAACCCAGTCAAAGATTAAAACTAAGTGGAGTTTTAATGAATCTTTAATTAGATTGAAAAGATCGAGAATGGAGTATCACCAGTTTTACTCCAGGCGATAGTTAAATCTTTAATTAGATTTGAACGTGAAATGGTAATTGAATTTACCGATAACACCGTGGTGTTAGATATGAAGTATAACCGGTTTTACTTCATGGGATGAATAGGTTGGGATTGGAAAATAAAATAAATGATTACTTCGGTGTGGTTCGCTAATCCCGACTAGTTTGAATTGATATTCAAAGGAGATTAAGGAATAAATTTAAAGAATTTATCTTGGATAAAATTAATGGGAATTTTTCCCAAAGTATAGGAATATTTGAATAAAAGAATATTCTGAATTGGAATGAGGCGTATGTTGTGTTTGTGTAACACTTTTATAATATATACGCGAGTTATTCAGAAAGACCGGGTTTATCCCATTCTGAATAACTGATTCGACGTGGTGTCGAAGATGAAGACGGTGGTCGAAGACCGGAAGTCTTCACGTCGTTTGGGTGATTACTGATGATCTTGATTGGGCTGTACACCCAAGAATATGGAAATAGTTAGTGATCGTCCAGACGTGCTTGGAGATCGATGGATATGCGGGGTACTAGGTGCCTCCGGTTTCATTCAGACCCATAACGGACTTGTAAATGGACTGTGTGTCTGACATTAGATTTTAGTCCGTGTGATTGATCTCTGTTAAATATATATCTGTTTGGCGGCGGAGAATTTATTCTCTTGCTTAACGCCCTTCTCTGAGACGTACGAGCTCAGGGGTTATATATTGATGGATATCAAACGCATGGAGTGAATTGCCTGTGTGGCATGCCTAAGTGGCAATTGATCGAGGCTTCTGTTGAAAAGCAAAGTATTGTGGTGATGATCAAAGCACGGCCTTTGTGGCATAGCTTTGTGTAACGTTTACTTCGCGAGTTTCACACCCGGTATGAACCAAAAATGGGAGACGGACCTCAGGGAGGGCATGCGTTTCCTTCTAGCTAAAAAGTGGCGTCAGTGGTTTTACACGCCCTGACGAGTTTGACTTATGAGGTTGTTGATGTTGCGAGGCGCCTCGGATTGATCGGTCGTTCTCGAACCGATGGAGTCATTTAGTTGGCTCATTTACGCCCCAAAGGGCGGGGAAACGTAGTGTTCAGGCATTTTAATCCACATCAGTGGACCGGCCCTGTCGCTCCAAGGCTTGACTGAGTACTTGCCTAAGACATGGGCTAGATTGTCTCGAATCGGTTGAGGACTATCTTTTGCCTCGGTTCATAGACGGAAATCCAATCTCCAAATACGTGACATTTGCGGTTTTATTTGTAAACCTATATATGGCGACATAGTGGCATGGGACGCTCATGCCGCCTATGATTGATACTTATGATTTGAAGTTGTTTTATACACTATGCACTTATGATAGTATCAAATGATTTGTTTTTAAACGTATCAAGCATTCTTTGGCTGTTATAAGGGAAAACCCTATCCCCCGGCTTGCGTTGCATTGTGTGATAGGACCTGGGTCTTATAACAGCTTCATTTTCCTTTATTTAGCATTGCGCTGTTTGTTTTATGCACTGGTATTCTTGGGAGGAAACCCGTTCCGTGTTATACGGCGTGGTCCCTTGATTTACCGAACTTTAAAAATAAAGATTAATAACTGTTTTAGTTCTCACACCAGTCACATGACTGACCTGGAGTTTATTGTTTTAACCTAAACTCTGGGTGCCCTTATTTTGACACGGGCAGCTAGTAGTTTTGGTTTTGCAGACTTATATTCACAGGATCCTGGTTTACAGCTGGAACGATATCCGGAAAGCTTTGTATCCGTATATCTACTTCTAGTTGTGTATTGTATTATTTTCCGCTGCTATGTAATGTAATTTAAATCTCTAATAGTTCTGTGTAATATTTATTCATTTATACTCTGTATATTCTTGTAATCTGATGCACTGTTGTAATATATAGTGAAATGTTCTTCTGTATGTGTTCTGTTTTGTCCTGTTCTCAAACGATAGGGCGTTTCGAACGGTCTGGGTCGGTTTAGCGACTGGTTCGGACCGAGCGAGATTCCTTGCCGTCACAGATAGGAGTCAGTATTTAGTTATAAATTTGATATCGATTTGATAAGAAGTTGACTTAGAAACAGAGTTTAAAAAGTGGAATAGGAATGTAAAAAGTATGAAAGAGATTTCGGTAAAACAAGATGAAGGAATTTATTTCATGAATAAAGAGTGATATGATAAAGATGCTCAGATTTCTATAATAGAAATGATATTCACATTTTAAAGTGAATAATGCTTTAAAGTAAATGCTTGGCAGATTTAAATGTTTAAAATGAAATTGGAATTATTTTTCCAATGGAGCTAGGATATATTATCCAAGTGTAGAAAATGAGTAACGTGAAAAGAATGGAAATGTTTCGAACGTTAATAACGCATGTTTTCTGAAACATGAAATAATAAGAGTGTATAATAACTGGAATGTTTTCCAAGAAGAAAGACTAAACGGGATTTGAGAAATATCTAGTAAGATATTGGAATGCGAATAAATAAAACGAATGTTAAATAAAAGTGCCTGTGGTTGTGTGTGTTTAGTTGATCATTTAAATGGATGTTATTTTTACTTCGATAGTTAAATAACCGACTATCGAAGTGTTTGACCATCGTTGTCAATACGGAGAGACCGGTTGGATATGTTATCTGAAAACCACTCCGTATAGGCATCAGCGCTGTGAATTATATTATGCTGAAGACACTCGAAGACGGAGTTAAATGCAAGGGTCGTCCAGTTCCAGAAATGGTGTTTTTGTTTGTCCAGTCCCAGGACAACTTGTATGGACGAGTGTCTGACAGAGTATTTCCAATGGTCACGCCGTTGATTTGACGAATATACAAAGTTGGTGGGGAGAAGATAACTTCTCTTTATTCTACACCCAGTGTGCATTTGTGTAATCAATGTGTGATTACGGATTTGACGATGTGACATTCAAAGTGAATGGTGATCAGATGTTCTGAAGATAGACGTAGCCTCTAGCCTCACAACCAAGAAGTGACAGAAGTTGGGCTAGGCAGCATGGCTAGTTGGGTCATCCCCAAGCAGGGTGTATTGTCACCGATCTAGAGAAAATTCATATTTATACTTCTTTTCGATTCTGTATCTTCGGATGATGGTTGGATGGCCTACAACCGTGGTTGCAATATATTCGCGACACTCAAGCTAAATGAGTGAGCGGTCATGTGTGGCCGGGTTGCAAGACGTTCTTGTTGAACCCTGAGTGTATCCCATCTAGAGTACACTATTCAAAAGGTGCTCCCATACCTTGTCTGTTGGAATCCATTCTCCGATAAGCGCCTTGCGGTTTATGATTTTATACTATATATATGTGGAACGTGAGATGCAAGCGTTCTGCTACTTGGAAAATTATTTGTTCAGACATTATCATAATATCACTGTTTTTGATATCAAAGTAATTTGGGTCATAGTAAGGTAAAAACTGTCCATGTTTATGTGTGGGCTGGTCTTACTATTATCCTTTTGTTTCAAAAGGATTTTCTTCAAAGAAAAACCATATGGTTAGAATTTACTCACACCAGTCCCATGACTGACCCAGAGTTTATTTTGTTTTGTTTTCCCTAAACTCTTGGGTGCCCAAATTTGTACGGGCAGTCAAGTGTTGCAGGCTTTGCAGATTTCACTTGGAGGAGCTCGAAGCAGAAGGCTCCACCCTTAGTATTTAGAGATTATTTCCGCTGTGATAAGATGTATTGTACTCTGATAATGGTATGTATATATAATACAGTTTTGTATTCAAAGTTATGTTATATAATACATTTGATTTGTTCCGCTATGAGTTTCGTGTTTTACTCTGATTCTGTTCAGTGTGTTCTTCTTCTTCTTCTATTCTAGTAGTTCTATCTTTTCTTTCTCACCCTCTAAATTCTTTCTGTTAATGTTCCGGTATTTTCGATGCTTGAATAGTCAACAATGTGTTTTTATGTTGATTTTCTGGGTCGAAAATCCCGCCATTACAGATGGTATCAGAGCTGAAGGTTAAGTGATTACCTTGGCTCTATGGCGTAACTCAATAGAGATGGAGTTAGTAATACTCTAGATTGAGTTGAGTGTATATATATGAGCACGTATTTGTAATCAATATAAAAACCGTTTTATATTGTGTTGACTGGTCAGTCGAGTAGTTATGAATTCTGGTCGAAACAGTAATGCAAACTGAGTCGATAGGTGTTTCTAAACTCTTGAACAGAGTAATTCGACACAGTATGTTTTAAAAGAGGGTAAATGAAACAATTTTACCCAAAGTATATTTTGATATAAAAAGAAGTGTATATCTTGATATTAATATAATATATTGGATATGTGATCATTATTATGATCGAGCAGGATTATAATTGAGTTGGTTATATAAACTACCAATCGAAATATTATATAAGTATGATATGCAAAATCAGATGAGCTGAATCTGAATTAAAAACCAGAATTGAAATAAAACTCTAGAAACTTGGAAAAGAATTGAAATTGAATTTGAATTAAATATAAGGGAATTTTAAAATCCTGGGAGATTTGAAAATTTGTTTTCCAAGTGCTATGAAAGATATTTTGAAGTAATTTCAAAAATAGAGTGATTATTAATGAGTTTTTAAAGCAATATAGTATTGAACTCACTTCGATGGTTGGAAAATAAATTCCGATGATGATCGCGACATTGTCGGTGTTCATTTTCGAGCTGGTAAGTGTCGGATTACTACCAAAGATTTTGTTTTGTATTGTTTGAGAAACAAGTTGTCAGAAATTCAAATGTTTTGAATTATATATGATTTCAAAATGATTTGAAATAAATCCCAGGAATTTGAATTCTGAAATAAAAATTTAACTTATGGAGTTAAAATGGTAAAAATGGAATGTAAACAAAGATAACAAAACTAGACTGAATTTGGAAAGATCCAGAATGAAAATTATAAAAGAAAAATATTGGAGATTCGAGTTATTAAAAATGAATTGATTCTTGGAGAATAAGAATCGAATTTTGAATTAGAGATGGAGATAACTGATTTGAGAAATAAATCAGTAAATGGAATGTCGTAATAAAACTTAACAAGGTTAAGAACTGAGAGTGGAATCGTAGTTGAAATTGAAATTTGGCTTAGTAAAAGCGAAAGACTGGTTTGAGAATGGATTGATGGGAGATCAACCAAGGATGCTTGGATATGCTGGTTTGATAGCAGATGGCAGAGATAGAGTTGAATGCCCAACAGAGAAGGTACACGTTTATATACGAGTATGAGATTTTTTATGAGTCAGTTTGGGCAAGCCGTTTGGCTGTTTGATTTTCTTTTGGATTGGAGAAGGCCCGGAGTGGCAAGTTGTTGTAGTACCGAGTGAGTCGTGCAGAGTAGATGCTGGCGAGATTCTCTGAAAATTTAAACTATTAGGAAATTTTCAGAAATTTTGAAAATATTCGAAATAATAAGGAATTAATATTTTAATTGGAAATAATCAGTTCAGTGGAAACTGGAATTATCAAGTAAACCAAAAAGATTTTTAACCAAGCTATAACAGAGATTGTAGCATTTTCCCTATCTTAGCAATTTCGAGGACGAAATTATTTTAAGGGGGAAGGTCTGTAACATCCCACAATTTTGTCGGTTCGTATTTGAATATTTAAATCAGTTTAAATATTGAATTCAGAATATAAATGGATTTATATATCAATTAAAACAAAGTCGAACGTATATAAATATATATTAATTATAATCAAGCTCAGAACGACCCTGCAGTTCGTAAATTAACGTTCGGAACTTCAACTGAGTGTACCGGACTCGTTTTGAATCGGATTTCTTCGAAACAAGAAGCGTTGGAATCTATTGAACTGTATCTTTCAAACAAAAGTGAAAAACTAAGATTTCGTTGTATAGATTGCAAGATATGTCCAAATCAAATATTCAGAAAGTCGTTGTGAAATCATATATCGACCGTAACGGTTATTTGAATATAACTTGATATTAGTTGCAAATCGGGACAAGGTTCTTTTGAAGCGCAACGATAATTTAATTTTTAGAATTTTACTGTAATTTTTAATTAATTAAATATGCAACTTTTTATTTGGAGTAGTGTGTACCCTGTATCGGTATTTCGGGATTTCACAGAATGAGTTCATTTACCGGTATTATTATATTTTTGGGATCGTGGGGCGTTGGTCATTATAACAGTATTTTTATTTCGGTCGATAGAGGTCCCTAAAATAATAAAATTTCGTACAGTCGATACCCTAAAATATCTAATCATAATAAAACAAACGTACACTGAAAATTTAGCAAGCCATCCCCTAGTGGTAAAGCACACACGAACCTAAGGGAGAAAACCATTACGCTATTCCTAAATTCACGGCAAAATTTTAGCAAGCAACCACGTCTGATCCTTAATATAATATACATATGTGTCCTCTATATAAACCCATCACCCAATAATTTTCTGTCGACACGAATACTTCTTCCTAAAGCCTCTTTTCTTCTGTCTCTTTTCAAAAAAAAAAAAAAAAAAACAAATGCAGAAATTAGAAAACAAGATCTAAATCCATGAGCAGTTCACGATTTTTAGAATAGGAGTTGGTATTGAAGTTTTTGTGAGCACTGCACGGTTTGAAAATGCAAAGGAAGGGGGGGTACGTTTTCATATTGGTGAAAAGGTGGGGAGTTGCAAGGCTGAGCGTGGCGAGCTAAGGGGAGTCTTGCATGCTTTTTATAGTGAAGGGATGATGATCATGGAAGAGTGCTGCACAGTAAAGGCCACGGTGGAACGAACAGTTTAAGTGTTGGCCTGGATTCCTAAATGAATGTCTTCGTGGAAACAAAACACGTGGATATTGGGGCTGAGTGGTGCAGCATGTGAAATGAAGGAGGAGCATCCGCATACGGGTAAGCATTTGGCCGAAGTAATGGTTGTCAAGGAGGAAGTGTTTTAAACTATGTATGAGAAGAAGGAAAACAAGAAGTTTCAGGCGGATTTAAATGTACCGGTGAAGTGTGGCGGACTGAGCAAAGTCGGTCCATTCAGTTGGACGTTGATGGTCAGTATGCGCCCGAGTTCTCTGAGTTTGATTGTTTGAGCATTAGGGATAGGACCCGTGACGGGTATGAAATGAACAGGAGGGTTCCTGTATATGCGAGATGAGTTGGAGCGGTTGCAGTTTGATGGTTCCTTGGATGGTCGAGTGTTGGAGACAAAGAGGAATAGTAAGGGGGACGTTGGGTAATCTTTTGAGGTGAGGAAGATCTGTAGAAGACTGTAATGGAGAGGGCTCTCAGTGCGTGAGTTTCAGTGATAAAGAAAAGGAGGACAAATGGGTGCATGAAGGAACAAATGGACTGGAACATGTCCTAGTTTGGAGAAGTAGTATATAAGGAAAGAAGAGCAGAATGTATGGGTATGGGTATGGGTATGTGGTGAGCGTTTTGCATGGAAGGGAGGTGGAGAGTTATGGACGTACGGTTGGGTTTATAAAGTGAAGTTATAGGCGGTGTAAGAAGCAATGAAGGAATACAATAATTGTTTTAAAAATGCTGTGCATGTATCGAGGTGTACACGGGAAAGGAAAAAGTGGCAAACCCAAGTTACTGTGCCTTTGCGTGGTACTGAAAAATGCAATGCCATCGAACGAAAGCATTTCGAGTTTGATCGAAAGATGATGGGTCTGGTTATGAATGAATGTGGCACGATATGGATTAGAAGAATTAACAAGAATCGGGTTCAAACTATCATGAAGGAGAACGGTATTAACTTTGACTAACGGTCCATCACTTTGGAATCGCACGGAAGCTGGCAACGCTATGAAGATGGTTGGAAGCAATTTGAAGCACGTTTGAATTTATGGCAGAATTGAACGTCTGGTTCAATCGACTGACGCAAATCGTTATTTAACGGTTAACGCGCGAAGGTGAGTAAAATCACTAACTCTGATCTATTTTAAAATATTTTAATTATGTTTTAATGTTGTTTGAATGTTGTGTGATGGTCGATTAGGTAGATTACAATATATACAGTTACATATGTACACATCATCGGTTGGACACTGATTCCATCAATTAGAATATCCCCTAGTATAGAGTTAGTGTAAATTGTGTTGACTGACATCTGTGGATGCGGAAACCGGTTGGAGGAATCCGACCGGATTCCTTGATAATTATATGTACTGTTTGTTTTGTATGAACCTGAATTATATTTAAAACCCCATGTGAATATTGATGTTGAACGGAAATTCAACATTTGTTTAGATTAAATAAATAAACGATATCGATTTAGAAAGTGTTAACAGTCGACCGTAAAACCATCGTTTTGTTAAGAAACTGATTTACCGTCAGGAAAATCAATGAAGTTAATCATAGAAATTATATTTTTATAATTAAAGTGAAGTTTTAAATTATAATAGAAGTTCTATTATAAACCAGTATTTTAGAGTTCGTTTTTATAAAGCAAATAAAAGCGATTGTTGACATTTAAACAAGTTTATAAAGTAAAAACTATCCGACGATTAAATATTTGGATAATTATATTTAAGATAAATAATTTAGAGATATCATTAGATTAATTAGATTAATCTAATGTTAAGAAGTAATTAAAATCAGTTAATGAATTTACTGATGGAAATAAGTTGATTTAATCAACTGTTATTTGGGAACATGATTATTAGATTAATTGGTCTTTAATTAATCTAATGAAAACAAGTTAGAAATAAGTTTATCGAAAATAATGAGAGTTAATTACCATTTAAGAAGTTATAGATAAGAACTGGGAAATGGAGAAAGCAAAGAGTTAATGTTTAAATTAAATATTCATAAACCACAGAGATTCCAAAGTAAGAATATGGTGTTGTAAAACCATATTCCAAAATACAACAAGGAAATACGATTTAATAAATATATTAAGTAATAAGGAATTTGAATACAGACTTGTATCGGTTCTTAGGTAAGAACGTTGTCGATCAAGGTCTGAGAGGTAAATAAAATACCCCAACTTGAACGGCTTCGCTATTACCGAGGAACGATATCAGTTTGTAACGGAAAGAGATGTCAAGATTTTTGTAACGGAAAGAGATGTCAAGATTTTTGCAACGGAAAGAGATGTCAAGATTTTTGTAACAGAAAGAGATGTCAAGATTTTTGTGACGGAAATAGATGTCAAGATTAATATAAAAGGAATATGGCGGCGTATGCAAGTCTTAGAACTATAGCAATAAAATAACGTTGTTGATAAGATAAGTGTGACTGTTATGTCAAGATTAGTTATAACAAAGAATATTACAACGTATGATAAGTTGAATTATAGCAATAAAATAACGCTGTTGATAAGGTAAGTGTGACTGTAATTAGTTATAAGGAGAATATTACAGCGTATGACAAGTTTAGAACTATAGCGACAAATTAACTGCTGTTAATTTGACTTAAGCGTGACTTTTATATATAGCAGCACTTCCTAGGAAATGTAACAGTTGGTTTGAAATCCACTTATTCTAGAGTAATAAGTAACGACGTTTGTTCAAAGAAATATAAGAAAGAGTTTAGAAAAAGAATTGGGGAATCGTATTAGAAACTGATGACAGCATTTCAATGTTCGAAATGTGATTAGAATTAAACCATTAGGATTTGTAACTAGAATTCGACGATGTCGAATGTATTAAAAGTAAACTATTTTTAGGGATTATAATCTGATAGAATAATTAACATTTAGTTTAAACAAATGTTAATAGGATAGGAGTCCGTATTTAGTTATAAATTTGATATCGATTTGATAAGAAGTTGACTTAGAAACAGAGTTTATAAAGTGGAATAGGAATGTAAAAAGTATGAAAGAGATTTCGGTAAAACAAGATGAAGGAATTTATTTCATGAATAAAGAGTGATATGATAAAGATGCTCAGATTTCTATAATAGAAATGATATTCACATTTTAAAGTGAATAATGCTTTAAAGTAAATGCTTGGCAGATTTAAATGTTTAAAATGAAATTGGAATTATTT
Organism: Allium sativum; assembly: GCA_030737875.1. Lineage (NCBI taxonomy): Eukaryota > Viridiplantae > Streptophyta > Magnoliopsida > Asparagales > Amaryllidaceae > Allium > Allium sativum. Next base: position 632,012,919 of record CM060909.1, read on the forward strand.
TTCCAATGGAGCTAGGATATATTATCCAAGTGTAGAAAATGAATAACGTGAAAAGAATGGAAATGTTTCGAACGTTAATAACGCATGTTTTCTGAAACATGAAATAATAAGAGTGTATAATAACTGGAATGTTTTCCAAGAAGAAAGACTAAACGGGATTTGAGAAATATCTAGTAAGATATTGGAATGCGAATAAATAAAACGAATGTTAAATAAAAGTGCCTGTGGTTGTGTGTGTTTAGTTGATCATTTAAATGGATGTTATTTTTACTTCGATAGTTAAATAACCGACTATCGAAGTGTTTGACCATCGTTGTCAATACGGAGAGACCGGTTGGATATGTTATCTGAAAACCACTCCGTATAGGCATCAGCGCTGTGAATTATATTATGCTGAAGACACTCGAAGACGGAGTTAAATGCAAGGGTCGTCCAGTTCCAGAAATGGTGTTTTTGTTTGTCCAGTCCCAGGACAACTTGTATGGACGAGTGTCTGACAGAGTATTTCCAATGGTCACGCCGTTGATTTGACGAATATACCAAGTTGGTGGGGAGAAGATAACTTCTCTTTATTCTACACCCAGTGTGCATTTGTGTAATCAATGTGTGATTACGGATTTGACGATGTGACATTCAAAGTGAATGGTGATCAGATGTTCTGAAGATAGACGTAGCCTCTAGCCTCACAACCAAGAAGTGACAGAAGTTGGGCTAGGCAGCATGGCTAGTTGGGTCATCCCCAAGCAGGGTGTATTGTCACCGATCTAGAGAAAATTCATATTTATACTTCTTTTCGATTCTGTATCTTCGGATGATGGTTGGATGGCCTACAACCGTGGTGGCAATATATTCGCGACACTCAAGCTAAATGAGTGAGCGGTCATGTGTGGCTGGGTTGCAAGACGTTCTTGTTGAACCCTGAGTGTATCCCATCTAGAGTACACTATTTAGAAGGTGCTCCCATACCTTGTCTGTTGGAATCCATTCTCCGATAAGCGCCTTGCGGTTTATGATTTTATACTATATATATGTGGAACGTGAGATGCAAGCGTTCTGCTACTTGGAAAATTATTTGTTTAGACATTATCATAATATCACTGTTTTTGATATCAAAGTAATTTGGGTCATAGTAAGGTAAAAACCGTCCATGTTTATGTGTGGGCTGGTCTTACTATTATCCTTTTGTTTCAAAAGGATTTTCTTCAAAGAAAAACCGTATGGTTAGAATTTACTCACACCAGTCCCATGACTGACCCAGAGTTTATTTTGTTTTGTTTTCCCTAAACTCTTGGGTGCCCAAATTTGTACGGGCAGTCAAGTGTTGCAGGCTTTGCAGATTTCACTTGGAGGAGCTCGAAGCAGAAGGCTCCACCCTTAGTATTTAGAGATTATTTCCGCTGTGATAAGATGTATTGGACTCTGATAATGGTATGTATATACAATACAGTTTTGTATTCAAAGTTATGTTATATAATACATTTGATTTGTTCCGCTGTGAGTTTCGTGTTTTACTCTGATTCTGTTCAGTGTGTTCTTCTTCTTCTTCTATTCTAGTAGTTCTATCTTTTCTTTCTCACCCTCTAAATTCTTTCTATTAATGTTCCGGTATTTTCGATGCTTGAATAGTCAACAGTGTGTTTTTATGTTGATTTACTCGGTCGAAAATCCCGCCATTACACAAGCTCACGCCCAGACCCTACGTAGGCCCCCTCTTCTATTCCCGTCGCTTATTCTATTTCTCAACCAGTACCGCGCCATCTTCTTCCCATTTGCCTGTTAAAAGACGTATTGCGTTGAGTCCTAGCGATTGGAAATTGGGAGTTCGAACTTAACTTGTGGATTTAAAGTTAAAGTGGAAAAATAATTGGGGAATTAGGTCGTTCGTTTTAAAGAGAAGTGGCGGCTCGACAGGGTATTGACCAACGAACTGAAATTTTAGGGTTGGACAGATTTAAAAGGGTATTTATAGGGTGAGGGTTAAATAAAATATTATTAAATGAAACTTCGTGGTAAAGTAACACGCAGAAACCCCTACAGACAACTTCTGTCTACTGATAAAAAAACTAATCTCGATGTAAAAAGGTATTCCTGACCCAATGGGACAAGTTTCGTCGAAATCCGACTTCGTTTGAAAAAAATTCCCTTATAAAACCAGAAATAAACACGCTTTTTAATTTACCACGACCACCAGCTAAATCGAATCAACTTGAAACCTTGATATCTTGCAATAACTTTTCGATACGAACCCAACGGCACTAGTTTCGTCGCATTCTGAGACTGTTTGCCCGATAGGCTGTTTTTACCCCGAACCGCCCTACCCTTTTTAACGCCAAATTTCTCGATCTCTAAAAATAACAAACTATATACCTATCCTGACTCTAATCGACGATACGAACTCAACGGAACTGGTTCCGCGGCCTAATTCGATCGTCTGCTCAAGTTACGCCCAAATACTCCTTATATTTTTTTGAATGTGCGCTATAGAATTTGAACGGGCGTTTACGGTTGCTGTGGTCACATACGACATCTGTTTGCCACGCCGTTTAACTTTCTGACAATAATTTAGCGTTACGGTCCCAATGAAACTGATTTCGTCAAAATCCGAGATCGTTTGCAAAATGGTCATTTTAAAGGTCGATATTTTAATAACGATTTCCACAGCGTTTTTTCCAAAATTTGATTTGACCCTAACTCGCAACCAATAACACGGAATCTGGATTTTTCTCTTTCATATGAAAGCTATCGTCAACACGCTCCCAACGTTTCTTGTTTCACAGAAATCCGACTTATATCGGACTCTGTATGTCCAGTTGAAGTTCAAACTCGAATTTTCAAACTGCAGCGCTATATTTCAAGCTCTATTTATAATTATATAAATATATAACATCGAACTTTGTTTAAATAGCGAATTAGATATTAATTCCATCAATATTCCAAATATAATATTTAAATTAAATAAATTAAATTACATATTCGAGTGCCAAAAACACGGGTCGTTACAAATTCAAATTCTATTTAACTCCTTATATTCAAATTCTATTTAAATTCCTTTGAATTCAAATTCTATTTAACTCCTTATATTCAAATTCTATTTAAATTCCTTTGAATTCAAATTCTATTTAACTCCTTATATTCAAATTCTATTTAAATTCCCTTGAATTCAAATACCATATTTAATTTCTCTTTGTTTCAAATTCTATTTAATTTCACTTTGAATTCAAATACCATATTTTAATTTCTCTTTGAATTCAAATTCTATTTGAATCTCTTGTATTCAAATCCTCTTTGAATCTCTTATATTCAAATTCTGTTTGAATTATTCAAATTCTGTTTGAATTATTCAAATTCTATTTAAAAATAGAATTTTCCTTAAAAATTTCAAATATCCCTTTCAGGATAATTTTAAATATCAACACTTAGACCTAGTGATATTTAAATACCAAACAACCAGTTATTTATTTCAACTATACCCGATCGTTTTTAACTCAATTCGTTAATTAACTTGTTAATTAACTCTTTAGTTTATTTCACTTTTATATTTGAACATGACATGTTCAAATATGTTTTAACTTGCTTATTTACTAATTTAATTCAAATCTCAATTTAAGTTCTATATTCGATTTCGAATATAGATTTACAAATCCAATTCACCTTTCAAAGTTTAACTTCAATTCAAACTCGATTAACTAATTCCTCTTATTCAATTTCTATTTGAATTTCTATATTCAAATCTATTTGAATTCCTTTGAATTCATTAGTCTAATTTAATTCCTTTGAATTCAAATACCTTATTTAAATTATCTTTGCATTTTCTATATGAACTCCTCATTTGAAATTTCATACATTCAAATCCCTTTTTGAATTTTCTTTCGAAACCACATAAATGTATACATATATTTATGATCCTTTCAAATTCAAAACATTTGAATTTTCCAACTAAACTTGTTTTCTTTCAAACAAATTTCCATCAAAACTTTCTAAGGCAGCAATTTATCACTTAGGAAATCGAAAATGAACACTGATGATGGTCGACTCATTATCAGAATTATTTCCCAGCTACTGAATGAGTTCAGTGCTATATTACTTGATATTCATTTAGAAAAATATTTTTCCAAACTCCTAGGATTTTAGATTCTGAATTCTGGTTTGAATTCTATATTTAAACTCCATTTCACTTCTATTTCCTTTTCTATTATTCAAATTCTATTTCCTTTTGAATTTAAATATTCAAACTCTATTTGAATTTCTATATTCAAATTCTATATTTAAATTCCCTGTTGAATTTAAATATTCAAACTCTATTTGAATTTCTATATTCAAATTCTATATTTAAATTCCCTGTTGAATTTAAATATTCAAACTCTATTTGAATTTCTATATTCAAATTCTATATTTAAATTCCCTGTTGAATTTAAATATTCAAACTCTATTTGAATTTCTATATTCAAATTCTATATTTGAATTCCCTTTAATTAAATTCCATTTGAATTTAAAATATCCATATTATCCAATTTATGGTTTTTCACCTTTCTTTGTAAACGTTGCCTTATATTACTTGTTTATTAAAACAAGTCTCGATTTCAACTTCATTTTGAAATAAATATTTTACTTTGGAAAAATAAATTTCCCTTTACAAATTCACACTAGTATTTATATTTCCTGAATTTATCAAATGATAATTCATTTCACTTTAAAAACATATCACTTCAATCCCCTTATTATTTTAATTTATAAACTTCGTTTACAAATTTCTTTACTTGTCTGTTTATTTAATTTATAAACTTTGTTTATAAATTTCTATACTTCCCTGTTTATTTAATTTATAAGCTTCGTTTATAAATTTCTTTACTTGTCTGTTTATTTAAACAAGTTAATATTTCTCATCTCATTCGAAATTCAAATTCCATTTTTAGAATAATAGAATTTTCCATTAAATCTCAATTATCGTTTCACGATATTTTTATATATTTTTAATCATATACAAATTCCATTTGGTTATATATAAGCATTTTAGTTCTTATAATCTTATTCGAGTATAATCCTAACAATCAACTCAACCATTTAAAACAATATCGTGTCCAATCTTCTGTTCAAGTGTTTGTAAACTCCTATCGACGTCGTGGCGTCCCACGATTCGACCAAAATTTATAATCCACTCAACAGACTAGTCAACACAATATAAAACGGTTTTTATATCAAATAACAAATACGCTCTCTCATATATATATACACTCAACTCATTCTAGGACACTACTGATCCTATCTCTAATGAGCACAATTCCACACAGCCTAGGTATTCGCTCAACCTAAGCTCTGATACCAACTATAATGACCCGCAGAGCCGCAACATCGGAGTTGACTATATACATCATACGTCCAACCCAAATATCACGAAAATACGAAACATTTTTTTTAGAAGAAAGAGATAGAAGAAGAATAGAAATAACACAGAATCTCACATCGCAGCGGAACAAAATATAGTATATCATATCTTTGAAATACAAAATCTTAACTGTATAACATACACTTATCAGAGTACAACACTTACAACACAACGGAACCACTATAACTAGATAACGCCGAAGCCTCCTGCTCCAAGCTCCTTTAGATATATCTGAAAAATCCTGCACTACTTGACTGCCCGTACAAATTTAGGCACCCAAGAGTTTAGGTAGAACAAAACAAAATAAACTCCGGGTCAGTCATGGGACTGGTATGAGTAAACAGTTTAAAACAGTTTCAGAAACTAAATGATATCTCATAAGACCACGCCGTATAACACGGAACGGGTTTTTCCCTTATGAAAATCCAAACACTTGACTTATCCTTATATCAAAACTCTTTTGATATTATAATAATGTCTAAATCAAGTAGATAACAATCTAGTGGATCGTTTACATCTCACGTTCCACATATATATACAAATCATAAACCGCAAGCACGTATTGGGTATTTGATTTCCAACTATGACAAGGTATGGAACCACCTTCCGCTGGTATATCTCTAGAGGAGAATACACCGAGTTCAACAAGAACATCTTGCAACTCAGCCACACATGACCGACCACTCATTTCGCTTGAGTGTATCGAATGTATATCACCAACGGTTGGGATCAGCAACCGTTTCCCGAATGGGACAACATCGACAATAGATTTTTAGAAATAAATGAAACTCTAGATCAGGTGATTATACACCCTAATAGGTGCGACCTACATAGCCATGTTGCCTGCTCGATTTCTGCCATTTACTGGTTGATGAGGCTAGAAGCTATGCTTTATCATCACATCAGATTTACTTCGAATGCCACATCGTCAAATCCATCAAATCACCGATTGACGTCCTCAACAGTACATTACGTGTTAGCTAAAAGAAGTTTCCTTCTCCGCTTCCACTCTTGGTACGATTGGAGAAATCAATATACGTGATCGTCTAGAAATACTCTGTCAGACATTCATCCATACAAGTCACCCAGGAACAGGATGAACCGAAGGCACTATTTCTATTAATAGAAAAAGTCCTTGCACTCTACTCCGTCTTCGATTATCTTTATATAATCTGGTTCGCACGCTACTGCCAATACGGAGTGGTTCTTCGGATAATAATCCAACCGGTCTCTCCATTTTGACAACGATGGTCAAAACTTCGATAGTCTGTGATTTAACTATCAAATAAAAACAAGTGTTTCGATAGTCGATGATTTAACTATCGAATAAAACAAGTGTTCATCCAAACATCCAACAATCACTGAGTCCTTAATTAATATTCCATTAATTAAATCACTTTTCTATTTCTTTATCAATATTTGTTTACCAAATATTTTCAATAACCATATTGGCCTGTTACGTTATTTGGAAAACATTTCCGAATATCGCCTTCCTTTATTTTCTAACTTTAGAAAATATATGACAATTATAATTGGAAAATATTCTAATTACTTATCTCTTTTCCCGATCTCGTTTATTTCTATACTTAGGAAATATCCTTTATTATATTTCCGAGCTTACACTTATTTGGGTTAAAACAGATGTTGTGTAAAACATCGTTACGACAACCCAAATACTATATTTAGTTGACTCTTATTCAACATTGATCTTCGAGCCTGCAATCTTACTATTTATTTGTTAATAATGAAATCAATCAAGTTGGGATATAACTACCTCTCAGACCTTGACTGAATAACATTTATAACGTCAAAACAGATATGAGTACTTACTCGAATAATCAATACCATACAACTACATCTTCACTTTTAAACACATATACACTTTCTCTTTCTATCCTTACTAAATTTTATTCTTATACTTCCTTTTTGATTATACTATTCTATTTCTAAGTTCGTTTCCTTATCGACTTCTATATATATCGATACGTTGATTTCTAACTATCAAATTATCTTAAAAATATTCTAACTCCTTAAATTCCCGGAAAAATTCGACATTAACCTCCTTTGTACCGGGAGCTTCGGGAAAATCCCCAAACTGCCACACAGGCCTTCCCAATCAAAAGAAAAAGAAAAGCCAAGCGGCTAGCCGATACGGCGCATAAAATCCCATATGTGAATTAAATACATACCTTTTTGTCGGGCATTCTATTTATATCTCTTCTAACACTTCGTATACTTCAATTCAACCCTGTCTAACCTATATCCAACCATTCCCATTCTTGTTTTCAACTCAGTCAAAAAGTTTTAACTCGTTTTGTTAAGTACTTCGCTAGTTAGCTCTTTTCCTTATTTCACTTTATATATTTGAACATAACATGTTCAAATCTAAGTTTAACTTGCTTATAAACTAATCAAATTCCATTTCAATTCTATTTGAATTCTATATTCAAATTCCATTTGAATTTCTATATTCAAATTCTATATGTGAATTTCCTTTATTCAATTTCCCTTTCAATTCTCTTATTCAAATTATATATTTGAATTTCATTTCAAATCTCTTATTCAAATTTCTATATTTGAATTTCATTTCAAGTCTCTTATTCAAATTCTATATTCGAATTTCATTTCAAAACTCTTATTCAAATCGTATATTTGAATTTCATTTCAAATCTCTTAGGATTCAAATACCATATTTTATTCTTTTTCAAATTCAAATATCATATTTGAAATCCCTTTCATGACCATTATCTATTTCTGGTTTCTAACACACCATATATCACAGTATATATGAAAACAAACAAACAAACAGACAATATATTTTTGAGGAATCCAGTCGGGTTCCTCCAACCTGTTTTCCTACATCCACAGACGTTAGCACATAAATAATACCCATTTTGCTTCGTGGCAGAATATCGCGGTATAAAGGTCATCCACTAATCATAGCATGGGACGTATAGGGTAATCATCCGCTAATGGTACCGCGGGCATCTGCTAATGTGACTGCGGGAATCCAACCAATCAATCAACCCAATATATATAATAGTCGATCCTAAATAACTAATATATTTTAAACAACCGGAAAAATCCAAACAAGCAAAAACAATTATTTTTAACGACATAAAAACAATTCTAATTAAGTTGTGAGTGAGATTTACTCACCAGAGTTTTCTGTTGTCATTGTCACATTTTCTTCGAATTTCAATCAACCCATATTTAATTTCAGCACCACATTCCATTGCTTCAAATTGGTATCACATTATTCCAAATTGTCATCTATGTTCATATGAGTTTAACGAAGCTGACGGCATTCATATCTGATTTTATTCGAATTAGAAATTCATTTTATAAGTGATCAACCAAGTTCTAATATAATTAAAAATTTAACTAAATTAAATTAATTACCTTAACCGAGCCTTAATCCTTCTCTATAGTTTACTCCATCACATATACTTCCAATTCGCACCATTGACAAGGATCTCGTCTTCCATCTTCATTATGAACTACAGGAATTAGTCGTGACTTCTTAACACTTCTAAACTGTTGATCCCTATATAAGTATCAAGACTTCAACCTGCTAGATGTACAGGTGCAGACCATTTCCTCTCAGTTCTGATTTCCCTTTTACCAACCATCTCTTTACTGAACTCGCGATGCCTCCTTTCTGGTAAATCCTAGGTTGCGATGATCGAACTCCAACCGAAGACCACCCTTCATCCCAGATCCACATTCGAACTACCTTTGAACTCCAAACCACCATCTTCACCTTTTCATTTCCAATCCGAATCAACAGCCATCAAAACCCCTTTTACTTAATGATCCTAATTCCACTTAAAACACTTTCAGTTCATCATTTACATACTGGATCTCCATACCTCATTGTCGAACCAATCACCTCTTGAATCCATCAATACGAGACTTCCTTCTGCCTTAAAATCCACCACAAATCCCACTGTTCACTGTCGCTACTCCAACTTCCACTTCAATTTCAACCTCACGCGCCCCTCTACAGTACAACTACGGCTTCCAAAAACTCCATCGCGCCGTGCTCTCCCTTACAGAAGATCGCGACGCCCCTCCTTCGACTATACTGAAGTCGAGTCACCAGATAAGCATCGCGCCCAAATTGATTATTCAACATCGAACTAAACTTTGGAGGCTTCTGAGGAGAAATCGAGCCCTCTCTTTTTGGAAGCAATTGATATCGTCCGATCCTTCTTGTTTAAATGAGGCTTTTGTTTGTATTTTATAAGTGACGGTTTCGATTTTCAGTGGATGTGAGGAAGTAGGAAGAACACGCGATTTTATAAAGGGACGGTGTGGTTTTAAACTGAATATCGTGTCAAATTTCCTTCCAGCCCTTTTTGTTTTGTTTCGGTCCACAAATCCTGATAATTTATTTTATTTAAATTAGTTTTAACTTAGTGTCCATAAATTAAAATACTTCATGACACCAATCTCCTTTCTGAACCCAACAACTGTCAATTCTAGGGTAAAACCACTATTCTGAACCCACTGGGATAAGTATCGAAGCTCAATTCGATCATCTGGAGAAGATATTAATTTAAATTAATATAAATTAATTTCAGACAATTTATTTCCTCGATAAATAAATAAATATTATTATCGTTATAAATTCAAATAAAATTTCCCATAAATTATTCGAATATTATTTAATTCAAATTAAATTTTGAATTTAACTAAATTCATTTTCATATTCTGATAATTTAATATATTTAATATTAAATAAAAATTGATTATTTGGAATTGATAACTTAATCTAAATATTCATTTAATTTATCAAATTAATATTTAAAACCCTATTAAATATTCAAATTTAACCGACGGAATATCCGGGTCATTACATAAAATGAATCCTGTATAGTCAGTCAAAGTTCAACTTCAAATTTTCAAACTGCAGCGCTGTTTTAAACTCCTTTTTCTAATTAAATTGAATTTATTCGTTTTAAAGTAAATTTTTAGTCGTTCTTATTTAAAATAAATCATTTTAAATATTATAATCCATTAAAATTTCTAAAATAAAAATTTTAAATTGGCCCCAAAATTCCGGGTCATTACAATCGCCCCCACTTGAAATCTTTTCGTCCTCGAAAAGGAACGAAGCTAATAGTTGTTTAGTTAACTAACTCAATTAAATTTGTATTTATTGGTTTAATTAATTATCATTTTAATATTTTAATTAGTGAAACTAATTATCAAACATCACAACCAGCAATCAATTAGGTGGTTAGCTTTTCAAATATATATAGCCAAAAATCATATTTTAGTGCAACTCACAGCAATGTGTACTAACTAAGTGTTGGTCCTCATACCAGTCAATGGAAATATATAGAAATCCCACCTTTGAGACTCGAACATAAATACTGGTGATGGTCGACCTATCACCAGAATTACCTCCGGGAGACTAGAGTGTGATTCTATATCTATCCAGTATATTAAAACTTCGAATATCCGTTAATTACTCGTTTATTCGAAATCTTTATATACTCGATTGTCCACATTAAAATAATAATATAATCAATTACGTATTTTAAGATAAAATTTTCAAAACTAAATTTGTTCTCATTTTTATTTTAAAGAAAATAATACTCTTCACACTCGTTCTAGGATACTACCGATCCCATCTCTAACGAGTTATTCTTATTAGATATTACTAATCCAATCTCTGATGAATTCTTTCATTCGGTTCTAATGTGTTTTTTTCTTGAGCTCTGTAAACCAAAACTCTGATACAAAATGAAACGACCCAAATTTCCCAGCAAAGGAAGGCTGGACTGCCTTGAGAACAACACACATCAGAACACAAACCGAAGAATATTTTATTGCTGATTACAACAATTACATCGGAGTACAAGAATATAACAGAGTACGAACTTATGATATACATTGGAAATACAATAATATCAGAGTTTTAAATTGCATTTGAATAGCAGTGGAAAAATAATACAAATATACAACTGGAAGGAATACACGGATACAGAGCTTTCCGAATACCGCTTCAGTTGTAAGCTAGGATCCTGTAAACATATCTGAATAAAGCTACTCGACTGCCCATGTGGAAAATAAGGGCACCCAAGTTTGCCAGTGAAACAAACTATAGGTCAGTCATGGGACTGGTATGAGAAATCTTAACTAAACTAATCTAATGATAAGGCTAATCACAGGACCACGCCGCTAACGCGGAACGGGTTTACTCCATTGGATTGCCAGTGCATAAGTAAAGTAAATCGTTCAAATAACGCTATGCTTTTTAGAAAAATGAAACCATTATAAGACCCAAGTCCCATCACACAATGCAACGCAAACCGGAGGAGAGGGTTTTACCTTATAATGGTCAAAAGATGCTTGATATGATAAAACAGATTTAATATTAGTGTGTATATCTATGGGTATGTATATATTTCAAAAACAATTTCAATCATATTGTGTCAATCATTGACTGCATAGTACCCCATCCTACTATGTCGCCATACTAGTTCTATAATCAAAACTGCAAGGTTTTATTGGTAATTGGATTTCCATCATGAGTCGAGGCTACGGGCAAGCTCCTCTCCGATTCGAGACACTCTAGCAAATGCCTCAGGATCCCCCGCAGTGAACCCTTGGATCTTCAGGGCCGGTCCCTACCTAAGGGTAGTGGATTAATTATGCCTGAACACACGCTTCCCGGTTCCTTTGAACCTATAATATGACCACTATCGGCCTATAAAAATCTGAGTCGCCTCAAAATCCATCATCCACATAAGTAAAATGCCAGGCCGTGCTAAAGCACTGACACTACCACTAGCTAGAAAGAAACGTGTGCACTCCCTGCAGTTCATATCCCGTTTTTGACTCATACCGGGGTGTGAGGCTCGCGAAGTCACGATATACACAAAGCTATGCCGTAATAGGCTATGCTTTGATCATCCCACAAGGCCCTGCTTTTCAACAAAAGCCTTGATCATTTGCATCTTGGCGTGCCACATTGATAATTCATGCCATGCGATCAATTACTATTAATATATACCAGGGTGTTAAGTAGAGAATAAATCCTCCACCACCAAACAGACATATATTAACAGAAATCGATTTAATTCACACGGAACGAAATCCAATGTCAGACACGCATCCCTTTATTAGCTTATGCTCCAGGTCTGAGCGAAAACCAAATCCGAACAATCAACAATAGTCCGGACGGCCACCACTGAAGCCCCTTCAAGGTAGCTACTCCCATCAGGGTCTCTGTAGCAACACATCCATTCGATGTGAAGATCGTCGGTCTTCAACACCGTCTTCATCTTCGACTCTTCATCGTCGTAGAAATTATTCGGAATGGGTTAAACCCGGTCTTTCCGAATAACTCGCGAATTTTATAATAAAAATCAAGTACTATAAAACACATCCAATGCCTCATTCCAATTCAGAATATTCTTTTAGATGAAATATTCAAATTATTCTATCAAAGATAAATTCCTTAACTTTGCACTTAAATCTTTCTTTCAAAAGGTTTATTAAAATCTCAATTTGAATTTAGATAATAAAAATCATTATTCAATGATTATTTTAATCCAAGAAATTTATCTTATCTTTACTGGGTTAAATAACTAATGTCATTTAAAAACATAGTTCACGGTAAACCCAAAATCGTCTTCCATAAAAAAAGGAATATTCACAGAAAACAAATCAATATATAATCGTTATAAATTTCTGTATCCAACCAATAATATAAATGGAATAACGGCAAGGCCTCTTAAATTCCTTATGTAGTATCGGTCTTCTTTTACAGAAGCTTATCTCGGTTATAACTAATTCGAATTCTATTCAATACCCATTTAATGTATTAAATTGGAAAACTTTTACCTTTGGAAAATTTCCATTTAAATCTTAATAAAAGAATTATAAATTCCAAATCATACTTTCACTGTCAGTTGGGTTAAAGAACACATGTCACTTAAAAACACAGTTCACAATAAACCTGACTCACATTTCATCTTATTTTAATTACTAAATGAAAAACTTTAATAATCTAAATTAAAAGATTATTCTTTTCATATGGGGTCTAAGAACAGTGTTATTTAAGACGCTATTCACGACAACCCAAAATCTAATTTATTTAATTAAATTTCAGTTAACTATCAACAAATTGGAAAACTTCATTAAATCTAAATTTGATGACTTATTCTAGTTAATAACTAGTTCATTTCAATAAAAATATATTTTCTAAAATATCCTTTTTCAAAAAAATATTTTCTAAAATATCCTTTTTCTAGGATATTCTTTATTAAAATGTGACTCAACCAACAACCATATATTTTGTATGGAATCAACAATCATGATAAATAATTATCAAACATCCAAATGACGACCAAAGTGGAGTCTATATGTAACAACCCGTAAAATGCGAGCCAGTTTGAAATTTTTATTTTGGCAACTTTAGTGAATTTTGAATATTTAATCTGAATTATTTTAAATAATATCGACGAGAAATTTATTTTGAATATAATTAGAACGTATATATTATATACGTCGTCGTTAGAATATATAATAATTATATATAATTATAAAAGGAATTGAAAATGGCGCGGTAGTTCGAAAATTCGATTTCTGATTTCAAATGAATATACAGAATTCAATATAAGTCAGAATTGAACGAAACAAGAAATATTTGAATCTGTATAATTATATCTTTGTAACGAAGTTAACAAACTGAGATTTCATTTTAGAAATGATAAGATATGTCCAGTTTAAAATTAGAAATAGTCGCTGTGGAATTTATATATATTTTTATATATATAAGGCCCTTAAAAATAGCAATTTTGCAAACGACCTCAGATTTCGACGAAACCAGTTTTGTTGGGTCCGTGATGTCAAGTTATGGCTAGGTTTCAAATTTCATAATTTTTCGAATCAATATGTGAGCGTGGCAAAGGAAAACGCGTTTGACCAGTTTCAGTTGATTTTAATCGACTGGAAATTGGCCATTTTTCCAACAATCTCAGAATTCGACGAAACTAGTTTTGTTAGGACCGTATCGTCAATACGAAGCTAGAAAATATTTTCGGGAATTTTTCTAGTTAGTGTGTGGCCCCGGTAAATTGAAATGTGCGTTTAAATTGAATATATAAAGATTTATATTTTAAATTTAACGGAAACTGGTCGTAACGTCCGAGTTGGCTTACGCAGCATATCCCATTGTGTTCGGAATAGGGGTATTGCGCTAGGGACGGCAGTCGTTGGGTGAAACTCCGAGTTAGAAGGAAAAGTCAACAATTAGGGTTTGGGAAAAAAAATTAAATATAAAATAAAATAATAAAATATAAAAATATAAACATTTACACTAAAGCCCCCCCCCCCCCGTCTTTACTTTTCCCCAATCAGAAAAACCCGATCCCCAATTTAAAAATGGCCACCTGCGATCCGTCGCACCACCGTGGTTGGTCAACAAGCCTCCCCGAGCATCTCCCCCTCGCAACCCTTCTCCTTCGTCGATCCTTCTCTTCCCTCCAACACCCCACCTTGAACTGACCAAGCCGCCGCTCCCTATCACCACCCCCGCTCCGTCTAGGCGCGCCACGCATGAAGACCGCGCCCCTCTGCATCGCGAGGCCCTCCACCAGACCGCGCTCACACCAAATCGAGACGCCCATCTCCACAGACCCGAAGAGAACCACCGCCACCCCTGATGGCGCCAATGACCTGCCGTGACCCCTCCCCCCCGTAAGTATTTTATTGTTTTTTTTTTTTATTTATTTATTTTAATTCGTTAAAAAAAAAACTGAATTGTTTTATTTAAAAAAAAAAAAAAGGTAAGTTCTGATTTTTAAAACGATAAAAAAACTGATTTTGTTTATTAGAATATAAAACTGATTTTGTTTATTAGAATATAAAACTGATTTTTGATTTAAGAATATAAGAATGATTTTGATTTAAAAATATAAAACTGATTTTGTTTTAATAGTAAAAACAGGTTTTAAAGGAAGTATAAAAACTGATTTTTGGAAATTTTAAACTTTAAATAGAAAATGGTTTGATCTTTAAAGTAGAAAAGACGGATTTTTATTAAGCAGAAAGTTTTAATTTTTATTTCATATAAAGATGCGATTTTTAAAATAGAAAAAAGATGTGATTTTTACAATAGAAAAGAGGCGATTTTTACAATAGAAAAGATTCGATTTTTAAATGGAATAGATTCTATTTTTATAAAAAGGAAAGGAATGATTTTTACCATTAAGTAACGTATATAAAAATTCGATTTTTATATATTGAATAGCGAACTAAAAATTCGATTTTTATATATTGAACTTCGAACTAAAAATTCGATTTTTATATATTGAACTTCGAACTAAAAGTTCGATTTTTATATATTGAACTTTGAACTAAAAATTCGATTTTTATAAATTGAATAGCGAAGTAAAAATGTGATTTTTACGTATGTAGTGAAAGCAGCAACGAAGGTGACAAAAAGGCGAAACGACGAAGACTTCTGCAAAAGAAGTGCCGTGGAGCTAGGATAGCTATATGTGAGAATTTCTCACCTTTCAATTTATTTTCTAGTTATATATATATACTAGGATGCAGACGGTGCTTAGTAGCACCCGACACCCGTCCACAGACCATGGACTTGTTTGTTTGACTGTTTGGTGATTGATTGTGATATTGGTTTGAATGTGGTTTGTGGTGTGAAAAATCGAATCGATAAATTGGTTAGGATTAGACGTGCGCCGTTATAAGGCGAAGGAGTAAGGCTAGGTTAGACCCTTACTCCAAAGTTTGTGGTTTGCATAACGAATTGATTTGATTGATGTGTGAATGGCGTGGGCCTTCACTAGACCGGGGATAAGGCTAGGCCTTGTCCCGTTTCTAGTATCGTGCCGTTATGCCGCCGAAATTTTCTAAAATAAGTTAGAAAAATAAAATTAGCATTTTATTTAACGAATGAACTGAATATAAATTCATATGTTAAAATAAAATGTGTTATCGTTAAAAATATAATTTTTAACGTGAATGTGAATAAATAAATATTCATTTACAAACCAGACGGTTTGTTTATGTACACCTATTTGAATGACGTTGATTGGGTCGATAAATTTTACACATCGCCTAACTGCACAAATAAAATATGTGTTTGATTGTTTGAAACCCCACACGGGTGTTAGGATGAAATTTGAAGTTCACTCATCCTGATTTATTAAATATGTCGATCGATTGATTGACAAGCTGCTATAAGCGTTAAATGTCTATATTTGATGCTTATACAGTGTAGTGCACTTTGGTTGATGGTTGATTATTCATCGTTGTTGATATATACATGTGTTGTAGAAAATCCATATAATTAACATTATATGGTAATTGATTGGGCCTCATTCCAGTTTCGAGAAAAATAGAAATATTTGAAATAGAAATATTTGAAATAGAAATATTTGAAATAGAAATATTTGAAATAGAAATATTTGAAATAGAAATATTTGAAATAGAATATTTGAAAATAGAAATATGTGAAGCCGTGAGGATTAGATTGACGCCATTTTGACGTGAACGATATTTATATCGATTTTATTCATTTTAAAATGAATATTGAAACGTGATTTCGAAATCGAATATTTTGAAATGAATTGAATTGAAAACGATTTCGAAATGAATTGAATTGAAAACGATTTCGAAATGAATTGAATTGAAAACGATTTCGAAATGAATTGAATTGAAAACGATTTCGAAATGAATTGAATTGAAAACGATTTCGAAATGAATTGAGTTGAAAACGATTTCGAAATAAATTGAATTGAAAACGATTTCGAAATGAATTGAATTGAAAACGATTTCGAAATGAATTGAATTGAAAACGATTTCGAAATGAATTGAATTTTAAAACGATTTCGAAATGAATTGAATTGAAAACGAATTCAAATGGAATTGAAAGCGAATTGAAATGAATTCAAATTGAATTGAAATTTGAATTGAATAGAAATGAATTTTGAAACGAATTTATAAAGAAGAATTCAATTTTGATTTGAATTGAAAAGGAAGTTGAAATTGCTTTTGAAACGAATTTAAAACCATTTATATAATTCGTTTTAAATAGTAATCGACGAAATATATATTATATATATTATATATATAATATAATGGCCTGAATAGAACGCGCCGCGCTGCGGCAGTTCGCGAATTTCGATCATTTGTTTCAAACGGACATTACGGGAGATCCGACCGTCGGATTCTCCTAAAACCGGAACCGTTGGGTTCGTATCGAAAAGAGCTTTCTAATGAATGTTAGAAATTTGAAATCTAACGGTTGGATTTGGAGATACGTCCAAATCAAATTCGAAAAAGGTCGCTGTAAGTGCAGTTCGATGGCCGTTAATGGAAATCGACCGTACGGGCCTTGATAAAATTATTAAAAATAGTAATAATTTGTGTAAAATCATAAGAAATGATTTGTGAAAGTTTGGGATGAAAAACTCCATATTTGAAAAGATAAAAATAGATTTTTATCGAAATGAACTAGTTTTGAACTAGAATTATAATTCTATTTATTTTTAAATAAATAAATTGAATTTGAAATGGTTTTGAAAATAACCAAAATTTCCAATGATTGCATTGGAGTGGATTTGAATCGAAATTGTCTTCGGAATATTTCGATGTTGGAATTCGTGATATTACAGGTGTTGTTATGGAAATTTGAAAGATATATATGTATATCGTTATTTCCAATACGACATTTGTTAATCGTAGAATTTGATATTGAATATAGGCCGATATAGTTTCTATTCAGAGCCTTGTATTGAATATCGAATGTGATTTGGGTTTGTCGTGAATGGTGTCTTCACTAACACTGTTCTTGAACCCAGTTGAGAAAAGATTAAATCTTTTTATTTAGATTTAATGAAGTGTACCAATTAAATGATATTTAATTGGAATTGAATTGATATTGATTTTTGGGTTTATCGTGAACAGTGTTTTAAATAACACTTGTTCTTTAACCCGATAATTAATGGGATGTGACTTTGGGTTTATCGTGAACCGTGTTTTAAATGACACTGATTCTTTAACCCAGTCACAGATTAAAACTAAGTGGAGTTTTAATGAATCTTTAATTAGATTGAAAAGATCGAGAATGGAGTATCACCAGTTTTGCTCCAGGCGATAGTTAAATCTTTAATTAGATTTGAATGTGAAATTTAGAAACTAACTGGCGGTTAGCCAAGCAGAATGGTTTTCTGGATATTGATCTGATGTTGGTTTCGGCCTTCGGGGTTAATATTTGGGGAATTATTCTCTTGATTAATTTACGGTTAGTGACTAATGAATTGGAATGAGGCGTATGTTGTGTTTGTGTAACACTTTTATAATATATACGCGAGTTATTCGGAAAGACCGGGTTTATCCCATTCTGAATAACTGATACGACGATAAGTCGAAGATGAAGACGATGGTCGAAGACCGGAAGTCTTCACGTCGTTTGGGTGATAACTGATGATCTTGATTGGGCTGTACACCCAAGAAGATGGAAACAGTTAGTGATCGTCCAGACGTACTTGGAGATCGATGGATATGCGGGGTACTAGGTGCCTCCGGTTTCGTTCAGACCCAGAACGGACTTGTAAATGGACTGTGTGTCTGACATCGGATTTCATTCTGTGTGACTGATATCGGTTGCATAGGATGGCTTGCCTGTGTGGCATGCTAAGATGCAAATGATCGAGGCTTCTGTTGAAAAGCAAAGTCTTGTGGTGATGATCAAAGCACGGCCTTTGTGGCGTAGCTTTGTGTAACGTTTACCTCGCGTGTTTCACACCCGGTATGAACCAAAAACGGGAGACGGACCTCAGGGAGGGCATGCGTTTCTTTCTAGCTAGAAGTGGCGTCAGTGGTTTTACACGCCCTGACGAGTTTGACTTATGTGGTTGTTGCTGTTGCGAGGCGCCTCGGTTATATCGGTTTCGGCCGAATGCATTCTGGTCGGCTGACGGACCAGACTTACACCCCATAGGGTGGGGAGACGTATTGTTCAGGCATAATAATCCACTCCGTGTGGACCGGCCCTGACGATCCAAGGCTTGCCTGCGCGCTTGCCTGAGACATGGGCTAGATTGTCTCGAATCGGTTGAGGACTATCTTTTGCCTCGGTTCATAGATGGAAACCCAATTTCCAAATACGAGACTTTGCGGTTTTGATTGTATATCCTATATATGGCGACATAGTGGGATGGGGCGCTCATGCCGCCTATGATTGATACTTATGATTTGAAGTGTTTTATATACTATGCACTTATAATAGTATCAAATGATTTGTTTTAAACGTATCAAGCATTCTTTGGCTGTTATAAGGGAAAACCCTATCCTCGACTGCGTTGCATTGTGTGATGGGACCTGGGTCTTATAACAGCTTCATTTTTCTTTATTTAGCATTGCGCTGTTGGTTTTATGCACTGGTATTCTTGGGAGGAAACCCGTTCCGTGTTATACGGCGTGGTCCCTTGATTTACCTAATGATTTGAAATAAAGATTAATAACTGTTTTAGTTCTCACACCAGTCACATGACTGACCTGGAGTTTATTGTTTTAACCTAAACTCTGGGTGCCCCTATTTTCGACACGGGCAGCTAGTAGTTTTGGTTTTGCAGATTTATATTCACAGGATCCTGGTTTACAGCTGGAACGATATCCGGAAAGCTTTGTATCCGTATATCTCATTCTAGTTGTGTATTGTATTATTTTCCGCTGCTATGTATTTAAATGTAATTTAAATCTCTGATATTTCTGTGTAATATTCATTTATACTCTGTATATTCTTGTAATCTGATGCATTGTTGTAATATACAATGAAACGTTCTTCTGTATGCGTTCTGCTGTGGTTTGTTCTCGAACTATCCGACGCTTTCCTTTACGGGGAGGTTGCGGGTCGTCACATTTGGTATCAGAGCTTTGGTTTACAAAGCTCAGAGAACAAGGCACATTAGAACCATACGAAAGAATTCATCAGATATTGGATTAGCAATATCCAATGGAATGACTCGTTAGAGATAGGATCAGTAGTATCCTAGAACGGGTGTGAAGAGTATATTTTTCAAATGAAAACATTTTGTTTTGAAAATTTAAATCAACTATTCGTATTTGATTATTTGTTTATATTGATTTTGGGCAATTCAGTATATAAAGAATTTGCATATACGCCTTGCAAACGTATATTCAAAGTTTTAATATACTGGATAGATATGGAATCACATTCTAGTCGCCCGGAGATGGTACTGATGATTGTCATGACATCATCCGTATTTATATTCGTGTTTCGAATGTGTGATTTTCTATATATTTCCATTGGACTGGTGTGAGAACCAAAATTAGATAGGGCTTATTGTTGTGATTTGGCATCAAAAATCTGATTTTTGTATATGTATCAAAATTATGAATTTGATAATCTAATTCACTAATTGATTGATGTTTGGGTTGTTTGTTTATTTGGTTGCTAAATTTTAACCATTTTGCCTAATTCAACCAAATATTGAATTGTATTGGAATTTGGTCGCATCTACTTGCATATACATGTATATCATTGAACAGGTCATAGCAAGGAGGCTAGAGCCGAGAATAAAATTTGTTTGCCCGACAAATAGGTACATGTTTACTACATAATTTCCTGTTTTGTTTGGGTGATGATGATTTTGTGAGCCTATTGGCTAGCCGCTTGGCTTTTTCTTTTTCTTTTTGAGATCTGAAGGACCGGGAACGCTATTTGCAATTTCCCGATGCTCCCGGTGCAGGGGAGGTTATGGCGAAATTTTTCGAAAATTTAGGGTGTTAGCCAAATTTTTGAAATTTTGAAAATTCTCAGAAACTGAAAAGTTGGAGAATGGAAGCCAAATCGAACGTAGTGTTGATTAATCAAACCACTTTCGACTTTGTTCCTTTTCGGGGACGAAAAGTTTTAAGTGGGGGAGATTGTAACAACCCGTAAAATGCGAGCCAGTTTGAAATTTTTATTTTGGCAACTTTAGTGAATTTTGAATATTTAATCTGAATTATTTTAAATAATATCGACGAGAAATTTATTTTGAATATAATTAGAACGTATATATTATATACGTCGTCGTTAGAATATATAATAATTATATATAATTATAAAAGGAATTGAAAATGGCGCGGTAGTTCGAAAATTCGATTTCTGATTTCAAATGAATATACAGAATTCAATATAAGTCAGAATTGAACGAAACAAGAAATATTTGAATCTGTATAATTATATCTTTGTAACGAAGTTAACAAACTGAGATTTCATTTTAGAAATGATAAGATATGTCCAGTTTAAAATTAGAAATAGTCGCTGTGGAATTTATATATATTTTTATATATATAAGGCCCTTAAAAATAGCAATTTTGCAAACGACCTCAGATTTCGACGAAACCAGTTTTGTTGGGTCCGTGATGTCAAGTTATGGCTAGGTTTCAAATTTCATAATTTTTCGAATCAATATGTGAGCGTGGCAAAGGAAAACGCGTTTGACCAGTTTCAGTTGATTTTAATCGACTGGAAATTGGCCATTTTTCCAACAATCTCAGAATTCGACGAAACTAGTTTTGTTAGGACCGTATCGTCAATACGAAGCTAGAAAATATTTTCGGGAATTTTTCTAGTTAGTGTGTGGCCCCGGTAAATTGAAATGTGCGTTTAAATTGAATATATAAAGATTTATATTTTAAATTTAACGGAAACTGGTCGTAACGTCCGAGTTGGCTTACGCAGCATATCCCATTGTGTTCGGAATAGGGGTATTGCGCTAGGGACGGCAGTCGTTGGGTGAAACTCCGAGTTAGAAGGAAAAGTCAACAATTAGGGTTTGGGAAAAAAAATTAAATATAAAATAAAATAATAAAATATAAAAATATAAACATTTACACTAAAGCCCCCCCCCCCCCCCGTCTTTACTTTTCCCCAATCAGAAAAACCCGATCCCCAATTTAAAAATGGCCACCTGCGATCCGTCGCACCACCGTGGTTGGTCAACAAGCCTCCCCGAGCATCTCCCCCTCGCAACCCTTCTCCTTCGTCGATCCTTCTCTTCCCTCCAACACCCCACCTTGAACTGACCAAGCCGCCGCTCCCTATCACCACCCCCGCTCCGTCTAGGCGCGCCACGCATGAAGACCGCGCCCCTCTGCATCGCGAGGCCCTCCACCAGACCGCGCTCACACCAAATCGAGACGCCCATCTCCACAGACCCGAAGAGAACCACCGCCACCCCTGATGGCGCCAATGACCTGCCGTGACCCCTCCCCCCCGTAAGTATTTTATTGTTTTTTTTTTTTATTTATTTATTTTAATTCGTTAAAAAAAAAACTGAATTGTTTTATTTAAAAAAAAAAAAAAGGTAAGTTCTGATTTTTAAAACGATAAAAAAACTGATTTTGTTTATTAGAATATAAAACTGATTTTGTTTATTAGAATATAAAACTGATTTTTGATTTAAGAATATAAGAATGATTTTGATTTAAAAATATAAAACTGATTTTGTTTTAATAGTAAAAACAGGTTTTAAAGGAAGTATAAAAACTGATTTTTGGAAATTTTAAACTTTAAATAGAAAATGGTTTGATCTTTAAAGTAGAAAAGACGGATTTTTATTAAGCAGAAAGTTTTAATTTTTATTTCATATAAAGATGCGATTTTTAAAATAGAAAAAAGATGTGATTTTTACAATAGAAAAGAGGCGATTTTTACAATAGAAAAGATTCGATTTTTAAATGGAATAGATTCTATTTTTATAAAAAGGAAAGGAATGATTTTTACCATTAAGTAACGTATATAAAAATTCGATTTTTATATATTGAATAGCGAACTAAAAATTCGATTTTTATATATTGAACTTCGAACTAAAAATTCGATTTTTATATATTGAACTTCGAACTAAAAGTTCGATTTTTATATATTGAACTTTGAACTAAAAATTCGATTTTTATAAATTGAATAGCGAAGTAAAAATGTGATTTTTACGTATGTAGTGAAAGCAGCAACGAAGGTGACAAAAAGGCGAAACGACGAAGACTTCTGCAAAAGAAGTGCCGTGGAGCTAGGATAGCTATATGTGAGAATTTCTCACCTTTCAATTTATTTTCTAGTTATATATATATACTAGGATGCAGACGGTGCTTAGTAGCACCCGACACCCGTCCACAGACCATGGACTTGTTTGTTTGACTGTTTGGTGATTGATTGTGATATTGGTTTGAATGTGGTTTGTGGTGTGAAAAATCGAATCGATAAATTGGTTAGGATTAGACGTGCGCCGTTATAAGGCGAAGGAGTAAGGCTAGGTTAGACCCTTACTCCAAAGTTTGTGGTTTGCATAACGAATTGATTTGATTGATGTGTGAATGGCGTGGGCCTTCACTAGACCGGGGATAAGGCTAGGCCTTGTCCCGTTTCTAGTATCGTGCCGTTATGCCGCCGAAATTTTCTAAAATAAGTTAGAAAAATAAAATTAGCATTTTATTTAACGAATGAACTGAATATAAATTCATATGTTAAAATAAAATGTGTTATCGTTAAAAATATAATTTTTAACGTGAATGTGAATAAATAAATATTCATTTACAAACCAGACGGTTTGTTTATGTACACCTATTTGAATGACGTTGATTGGGTCGATAAATTTTACACATCGCCTAACTGCACAAATAAAATATGTGTTTGATTGTTTGAAACCCCACACGGGTGTTAGGATGAAATTTGAAGTTCACTCATCCTGATTTATTAAATATGTCGATCGATTGATTGACAAGCTGCTATAAGCGTTAAATGTCTATATTTGATGCTTATACAGTGTAGTGCACT